>CANSNZ010000073.1:0-1218750 GCA_947646795.1 Beta lomatogona
CATTTTACTTGAAAATGAATGAATACGAGTAGTTTGATGTTAGTTTAAGTTATAAACACCTCAAACATCATATATATAGTTAGTTTAATGTAATTGTAAGTTGTTTTGATTGAAAATACACAATATAGGAAAGTTAGAACCAAATGTAGGCAAATATAGGCCATTTTAGGCCATTTTACTTGAAAATGAATGAATACGAGTAGTTTGATGTTAGTTTAAGTTATAAACACCTCAAACATCATATATATAGTTAGTTTAATGTAATTGTAAGTTGTTTTGATTGAAAATACACAATATAGGAAAGTTAGAACCAAATATAGGCAAATATAGGCCATTTTAGGCCATTTTACTTGAAAATGAATGAATACGAGTAGTTTGATGTTAGTTTAAGTTATAAACACCTCAAACATCATATATATAGTTAGTTTAATGTAATTGTAAGTTGTTTTGATTGAAAATACACAATATAGGAAAGTTAGAACCAAATGTAGGCAAATATAGGCCATTTTAGGCCATTTTACTTGAAAATGAATGAATACGAGTAGTTTGATGTTAGTTTAAGTTATAAACACCTCAAACATCATATATATAGTTAGTTTAATGTAATTGTAAGTTGTTTTGATTGAAAATACACAATATAGGAAAGTTAGAACCAAATATAGGCAAATATAGGCCATTTTAGGCCATTTTACTTGAAAATGAATGAATACGAGTAGTTTGATGTTAGTTTAAGTTATAAACACCTCAAACATCATATATATAGTTAGTTTAATGTAATTGTAAGTTGTTTTGATTGAAAATACACAATATAGGAAAGTTAGAACCAAATGTAGGCAAATATAGGCCATTTTAGGCCATTTTACTTGAAAATGAATGAATACGAGTAGTTTGATGTTAGTTTAAGTTATAAACACCTCAAACATCATATATATAGTTAGTTTAATGTAATTATAAGTTGTTTTGATTGAAAATACACAATATAGGAAAGTTAGAACCAAATATAGGCAAATATAGGCCATTTTAGGCCATTTTACTTGAAAATGAATGAATACGAGTAGTTTGATGTTAGTTTAAGTTATAAACACCTCAAACATCATATATATAGTTAGTTTAATGTAATTGTAAGTTGTTTTGATTGAAAATACACAATATAGGAAAGTTAGAACCAAATATAGGCAAATATAGGCCATTTTAGGCCATTTTACTTGAAAATGAATGAATACGAGTAGTTTGATGTTAGTTTAAGTTATAAACACCTCAAACATCATATATATAGTTAGTTTAATGTAATTGTAAGTTGTTTTGATTGAAAATACACAATATAGGAAAGTTAGAACCAAATATAGGCAAATATAGGCCATTTTAGGCCATTTTACTTGAAAATGAATGAATACGAGTAGTTTGATGTTAGTTTAAGTTATAAACACCTCAAACATCATATATATAGTTAGTTTAATGTAATTGTAAGTTGTTTTGATTGAAAATACACAATATAGGAAAGTTAGAACCAAATATAGGCAAATATAGGCCATTTTAGGCCATTTTACTTGAAAATGAATGAATACGAGTAGTTTGATGCTAGTTTAAGTTATAAACACCTCAAACATCATATATATAGTTAGTTTAATGTAATTGTAAGTTGTTTTGATTGAAAATACACAATATAGGAAAGTTAGAACCAAATATAGGCAAATATAGGCCATTTTAGGCCATTTAACTTGAAAATGAATGAATACGAGTAGTTTGATGTTAGTTTAAGTTATAAACACCTCAAACATCATATATATAGTTAGTTTAATGTAATTGTAAGTTGTTTTGATTGAAAATACACAATATAGGAAAGTTAGAACCAAATATAGGCAAATATAGGCCATTTTAGGCCATTTTACTTGAAAATGAATGAATACGAGTAGTTTGATGTTAGTTTAAGTTATAAACACCTCAAACATCATATATATAGTTAGTTTAATGTAATTGTAAGTTGTTTTGATTGAAAATACACAATATAGGAAAGTTAGAACCAAATATAGGCAAATATAGGCCATTTTAGGCCATTTTACTTGAAAATGAATGAATACGAGTAGTTTGATGTTAGTTTAAGTTATAAACACCTCAAACATCATATATATAGTTAGTTTAATGTAATTGTAAGTTGTTTTGATTGAAAATACACAATATAGGAAAGTTAGAACCAAATATAGGCAAATATAGGCCATTTTAGGCCATTTTACTTGAAAATGAATGAATACGAGTAGTTTGATGTTAGTTTAAGTTATAAACACCTCAAACATCATATATATAGTTAGTTTAATGTAATTATAAGTTGTTTTGATTGAAAATACACAATATAGGAAAGTTAGAACCAAATATAGGCAAATATAGGCCATTTTAGGCCATTTTACTTGAAAATGAATGAATACGAGTAGTTTGATGTTAGTTTAAGTTATAAACACCTCAAACATCATATATATAGTTAGTTTAATGTAATTATAAGTTGTTTTGATTGAAAATACACAATATAGGAAAGTTAGAACCAAATATAGGCAAATATAGGCCATTTTAGGCCATTTTACTTGAAAATGAATGAATACGAGTAGTTTGATGTTAGTTTAAGTTATAAACACCTCAAACATCATATATATAGTTAGTTTAATGTAATTATAAGTTGTTTTGATTGAAAATACACAATATAGGAAAGTTAGAACCAAATATAGGCAAATATAGGCCATTTTAGGCCATTTTACTTGAAAATGAATGAATACGAGTAGTTTGATGTTAGTTTAAGTTATAAACACCTCAAACATCATATATATAGTTAGTTTAATGTAATTGTAAGTTGTTTTGATTGAAAATACACAATATAGGAAAGTTAGAACCAAATGTAGGCAAATATAGGCCATTTTAGGCCATTTTACTTGAAAATGAATGAATACGAGTAGTTTGATGTTAGTTTAAGTTATAAACACCTCAAACATCATATATATAGTTAGTTTAATGTAATTGTAAGTTGTTTTGATTGAAAATACACAATATAGGAAAGTTAGAACCAAATATAGGCAAATATAGGCCATTTTAGGCCATTTTACTTGAAAATGAATGAATACGAGTAGTTTGATGTTAGTTTAAGTTATAAACACCTCAAACATCATATATATAGTTAGTTTAATGTAATTGTAAGTTGTTTTGATTGAAAATACACAATATAGGAAAGTTAGAACCAAATGTAGGCAAATATAGGCCATTTTAGGCCATTTTACTTGAAAATGAATGAATACGAGTAGTTTGATGTTAGTTTAAGTTATAAACACCTCAAACATCATATATATAGTTAGTTTAATGTAATTATAAGTTGTTTTGATTGAAAATACACAATATAGGAAAGTTAGAACCAAATATAGGCAAATATAGGCCATTTTAGGCCATTTTACTTGAAAATGAATGAATACGAGTAGTTTGATGTTAGTTTAAGTTATAAACACCTCAAACATCATATATATAGTTAGTTTAATGTAATTGTAAGTTGTTTTGATTGAAAATACACAATATAGGAAAGTTAGAACCAAATATAGGCAAATATAGGCCATTTTAGGCCATTTTACTTGAAAATGAATGAATACGAGTAGTTTGATGTTAGTTTAAGTTATAAACACCTCAAACATCATATATATAGTTAGTTTAATGTAATTGTAAGTTGTTTTGATTGAAAATACACAATATAGGAAAGTTAGAACCAAATATAGGCAAATATAGGCCATTTTAGGCCATTTAACTTGAAAATGAATGAATACGAGTAGTTTGATGTTAGTTTAAGTTATAAACACCTCAAACATCATATATATAGTTAGTTTAATGTAATTATAAGTTGTTTTGATTGAAAATACACAATATAGGAAAGTTAGAACCAAATATAGGCAAATATAGGCCATTTTAGGCCATTTTACTTGAAAATGAATGAATACGAGTAGTTTGATGTTAGTTTAAGTTATAAACACCTCAAACATCATATATATAGTTAGTTTAATGTAATTATAAGTTGTTTTGATTGAAAATACACAATATAGGAAAGTTAGAACCAAATATAGGCAAATATAGGCCATTTTAGGCCATTTTACTTGAAAATGAATGAATACGAGTAGTTTGATGTTAGTTTAAGTTATAAACACCTCAAACATCATATATATAGTTAGTTTAATGTAATTGTAAGTTGTTTTGATTGAAAATACACAATATAGGAAAGTTAGAACCAAATATGTAGGCAAATATAGGCCATTTTAGGCCATTTTACTTGAAAATGAATGAATACGAGTAGTTTGATGTTAGTTTAAGTTATAAACACCTCAAACATCATATATATAGTTAGTTTAATGTAATTGTAAGTTGTTTTGATTGAAAATACACAATATAGGAAAGTTAGAACCAAATATAGGCAAATATAGGCCATTTTAGGCCATTTTACTTGAAAATGAATGAATACGAGTAGTTTGATGTTAGTTTAAGTTATAAACACCTCAAACATCATATATATAGTTAGTTTAATGTAATTGTAAGTTGTTTTGATTGAAAATACACAATATAGGAAAGTTAGAACCAAATATAGGCAAATATAGGCCATTTTAGGCCATTTTACTTGAAAATGAATGAATACGAGTAGTTTGATGTTAGTTTAAGTTATAAACACCTCAAACATCATATATATAGTTAGTTTAATGTAATTATAAGTTGTTTTGATTGAAAATACACAATATAGGAAAGTTAGAACCAAATATAGGCAAATATAGGCCATTTTAGGCCATTTTACTTGAAAATGAATGAATACGAGTAGTTTGATGTTAGTTTAAGTTATAAACACCTCAAACATCATATATATAGTTAGTTTAATGTAATTGTAAGTTGTTTTGATTGAAAATACACAATATAGGAAAGTTAGAACCAAATATAGGCAAATATAGGCCATTTTAGGCCATTTTACTTGAAAATGAATGAATACGAGTAGTTTGATGTTAGTTTAAGTTATAAACACCTCAAACATCATATATATAGTTAGTTTAATGTAATTATAAGTTGTTTTGATTGAAAATACACAATATAGGAAAGTTAGAACCAAATATAGGCAAATATAGGCCATTTTAGGCCATTTTACTTGAAAATGAATGAATACGAGTAGTTTGATGTTAGTTTAAGTTATAAACACCTCAAACATCATATATATAGTTAGTTTAATGTAATTATAAGTTGTTTTGATTGAAAATACACAATATAGGAAAGTTAGAACCAAATATAGGCAAATATAGGCCATTTTAGGCCATTTTACTTGAAAATGAATGAATACGAGTAGTTTGATGTTAGTTTAAGTTATAAACACCTCAAACATCATATATATAGTTAGTTTAATGTAATTATAAGTTGTTTTGATTGAAAATACACAATATAGGAAAGTTAGAACCAAATATAGGCAAATATAGGCCATTTTAGGCCATTTTACTTGAAAATGAATGAATACGAGTAGTTTGATGTTAGTTTAAGTTATAAACACCTCAAACATCATATATATAGTTAGTTTAATGTAATTGTAAGTTGTTTTGATTGAAAATACACAATATAGGAAAGTTAGAACCAAATATAGGCAAATATAGGCCATTTTAGGCCATTTTACTTGAAAATGAATGAATACGAGTAGTTTGATGTTAGTTTAAGTTATAAACACCTCAAACATCATATATATAGTTAGTTTAATGTAATTGTAAGTTGTTTTGATTGAAAATACACAATATAGGAAAGTTAGAACCAAATATAGGCAAATATAGGCCATTTTAGGCCATTTTACTTGAAAATGAATGAATACGAGTAGTTTGATGTTAGTTTAAGTTATAAACACCTCAAACATCATATATATAGTTAGTTTAATGTAATTATAAGTTGTTTTGATTGAAAATACACAATATAGGAAAGTTAGAACCAAATATAGGCAAATATAGGCCATTTTAGGCCATTTTACTTGAAAATGAATGAATACGAGTAGTTTGATGTTAGTTTAAGTTATAAACACCTCAAACATCATATATATAGTTAGTTTAATGTAATTATAAGTTGTTTTGATTGAAAATACACAATATAGGAAAGTTAGAACCAAATATAGGCAAATATAGGCCATTTTAGGCCATTTTACTTGAAAATGAATGAATACGAGTAGTTTGATGTTAGTTTAAGTTATAAACACCTCAAACATCATATATATAGTTAGTTTAATGTAATTGTAAGTTGTTTTGATTGAAAATACACAATATAGGAAAGTTAGAACCAAATATAGGCAAATATAGGCCATTTTAGGCCATTTTACTTGAAAATGAATGAATACGAGTAGTTTGATGTTAGTTTAAGTTATAAACACCTCAAACATCATATATATAGTTAGTTTAATGTAATTGTAAGTTGTTTTGATTGAAAATACACAATATAGGAAAGTTAGAACCAAATATAGGCAAATATAGGCCATTTTAGGCCATTTTACTTGAAAATGAATGAATACGAGTAGTTTGATGTTAGTTTAAGTTATAAACACCTCAAACATCATATATATAGTTAGTTTAATGTAATTGTAAGTTGTTTTGATTGAAAATACACAATATAGGAAAGTTAGAACCAAATATAGGCAAATATAGGCCATTTTAGGCCATTTTACTTGAAAATGAATGAATACGAGTAGTTTGATGTTAGTTTAAGTTATAAACACCTCAAACATCATATATATAGTTAGTTTAATGTAATTATAAGTTGTTTTGATTGAAAATACACAATATAGGAAAGTTAGAACCAAATATAGGCAAATATAGGCCATTTTAGGCCATTTTACTTGAAAATGAATGAATACGAGTAGTTTGATGTTAGTTTAAGTTATAAACACCTCAAACATCATATATATAGTTAGTTTAATGTAATTATAAGTTGTTTTGATTGAAAATACACAATATAGGAAAGTTAGAACCAAATATAGGCAAATATAGGCCATTTTAGGCCATTTTACTTGAAAATGAATGAATACGAGTAGTTTGATGTTAGTTTAAGTTATAAACACCTCAAACATCATATATATAGTTAGTTTAATGTAATTATAAGTTGTTTTGATTGAAAATACACAATATAGGAAAGTTAGAACCAAATATAGGCAAATATAGGCCATTTTAGGCCATTTTACTTGAAAATGAATGAATACGAGTAGTTTGATGTTAGTTTAAGTTATAAACACCTCAAACATCATATATATAGTTAGTTTAATGTAATTGTAAGTTGTTTTGATTGAAAATACACAATATAGGAAAGTTAGAACCAAATGTAGGCAAATATAGGCCATTTTAGGCCATTTTACTTGAAAATGAATGAATACGAGTAGTTTGATGTTAGTTTAAGTTATAAACACCTCAAACATCATATATATAGTTAGTTTAATGTAATTGTAAGTTGTTTTGATTGAAAATACACAATATAGGAAAGTTAGAACCAAATATAGGCAAATATAGGCCATTTTAGGCCATTTTACTTGAAAATGAATGAATACGAGTAGTTTGATGTTAGTTTAAGTTATAAACACCTCAAACATCATATATATAGTTAGTTTAATGTAATTGTAAGTTGTTTTGATTGAAAATACACAATATAGGAAAGTTAGAACCAAATATAGGCAAATATAGGCCATTTTAGGCCATTTTACTTGAAAATGAATGAATACGAGTAGTTTGATGTTAGTTTAAGTTATAAACACCTCAAACATCATATATATAGTTAGTTTAATGTAATTGTAAGTTGTTTTGATTGAAAATACACAATATAGGAAAGTTAGAACCAAATGTAGGCAAATATAGGCCATTTTAGGCCATTTTACTTGAAAATGAATGAATACGAGTAGTTTGATGTTAGTTTAAGTTATAAACACCTCAAACATCATATATATAGTTAGTTTAATGTAATTATAAGTTGTTTTGATTGAAAATACACAATATAGGAAAGTTAGAACCAAATATAGGCAAATATAGGCCATTTTAGGCCATTTTACTTGAAAATGAATGAATACGAGTAGTTTGATGTTAGTTTAAGTTATAAACACCTCAAACATCATATATATAGTTAGTTTAATGTAATTGTAAGTTGTTTTGATTGAAAATACACAATATAGGAAAGTTAGAACCAAATATAGGCAAATATAGGCCATTTTAGGCCATTTTACTTGAAAATGAATGAATACGAGTAGTTTGATGTTAGTTTAAGTTATAAACACCTCAAACATCATATATATAGTTAGTTTAATGTAATTGTAAGTTGTTTTGATTGAAAATACACAATATAGGAAAGTTAGAACCAAATATAGGCAAATATAGGCCATTTTAGGCCATTTTACTTGAAAATGAATGAATACGAGTAGTTTGATGTTAGTTTAAGTTATAAACACCTCAAACATCATATATATAGTTAGTTTAATGTAATTGTAAGTTGTTTTGATTGAAAATACACAATATAGGAAAGTTAGAACCAAATATAGGCAAATATAGGCCATTTTAGGCCATTTTACTTGAAAATGAATGAATACGAGTAGTTTGATGTTAGTTTAAGTTATAAACACCTCAAACATCATATATATAGTTAGTTTAATGTAATTGTAAGTTGTTTTGATTGAAAATACACAATATAGGAAAGTTAGAACCAAATATAGGCAAATATAGGCCATTTTAGGCCATTTTACTTGAAAATGAATGAATACGAGTAGTTTGATGTTAGTTTAAGTTATAAACACCTCAAACATCATATATATAGTTAGTTTAATGTAATTATAAGTTGTTTTGATTGAAAATACACAATATAGGAAAGTTAGAACCAAATATAGGCAAATATAGGCCATTTTAGGCCATTTTACTTGAAAATGAATGAATACGAGTAGTTTGATGTTAGTTTAAGTTATAAACACCTCAAACATCATATATATAGTTAGTTTAATGTAATTGTAAGTTGTTTTGATTGAAAATACACAATATAGGAAAGTTAGAACCAAATATAGGCAAATATAGGCCATTTTAGGCCATTTTACTTGAAAATGAATGAATACGAGTAGTTTGATGCTAGTTTAAGTTATAAACACCTCAAACATCATATATATAGTTAGTTTAATGTAATTGTAAGTTGTTTTGATTGAAAATACACAATATAGGAAAGTTAGAACCAAATATAGGCAAATATAGGCCATTTTAGGCCATTTTACTTGAAAATGAATGAATACGAGTAGTTTGATGTTAGTTTAAGTTATAAACACCTCAAACATCATATATATAGTTAGTTTAATGTAATTGTAAGTTGTTTTGATTGAAAATACACAATATAGGAAAGTTAGAACCAAATATAGGCAAATATAGGCCATTTTAGGCCATTTAACTTGAAAATGAATGAATACGAGTAGTTTGATGTTAGTTTAAGTTATAAACACCTCAAACATCATATATATAGTTAGTTTAATGTAATTGTAAGTTGTTTTGATTGAAAATACACAATATAGGAAAGTTAGAACCAAATATAGGCAAATATAGGCCATTTTAGGCCATTTTACTTGAAAATGAATGAATACGAGTAGTTTGATGTTAGTTTAAGTTATAAACACCTCAAACATCATATATATAGTTAGTTTAATGTAATTATAAGTTGTTTTGATTGAAAATACACAATATAGGAAAGTTAGAACCAAATATAGGCAAATATAGGCCATTTTAGGCCATTTTACTTGAAAATGAATGAATACGAGTAGTTTGATGTTAGTTTAAGTTATAAACACCTCAAACATCATATATATAGTTAGTTTAATGTAATTATAAGTTGTTTTGATTGAAAATACACAATATAGGAAAGTTAGAACCAAATATAGGCAAATATAGGCCATTTTAGGCCATTTTACTTGAAAATGAATGAATACGAGTAGTTTGATGTTAGTTTAAGTTATAAACACCTCAAACATCATATATATAGTTAGTTTAATGTAATTGTAAGTTGTTTTGATTGAAAATACACAATATAGGAAAGTTAGAACCAAATATAGGCAAATATAGGCCATTTTAGGCCATTTTACTTGAAAATGAATGAATACGAGTAGTTTGATGTTAGTTTAAGTTATAAACACCTCAAACATCATATATATAGTTAGTTTAATGTAATTGTAAGTTGTTTTGATTGAAAATACACAATATAGGAAAGTTAGAACCAAATATAGGCAAATATAGGCCATTTTAGGCCATTTTACTTGAAAATGAATGAATACGAGTAGTTTGATGTTAGTTTAAGTTATAAACACCTCAAACATCATATATATAGTTAGTTTAATGTAATTATAAGTTGTTTTGATTGAAAATACACAATATAGGAAAGTTAGAACCAAATATAGGCAAATATAGGCCATTTTAGGCCATTTTACTTGAAAATGAATGAATACGAGTAGTTTGATGTTAGTTTAAGTTATAAACACCTCAAACATCATATATATAGTTAGTTTAATGTAATTGTAAGTTGTTTTGATTGAAAATACACAATATAGGAAAGTTAGAACCAAATATAGGCAAATATAGGCCATTTTAGGCCATTTTACTTGAAAATGAATGAATACGAGTAGTTTGATGTTAGTTTAAGTTATAAACACCTCAAACATCATATATATAGTTAGTTTAATGTAATTGTAAGTTGTTTTGATTGAAAATACACAATATAGGAAAGTTAGAACCAAATATAGGCAAATATAGGCCATTTTAGGCCATTTTACTTGAAAATGAATGAATACGAGTAGTTTGATGTTAGTTTAAGTTATAAACACCTCAAACATCATATATATAGTTAGTTTAATGTAATTGTAAGTTGTTTTGATTGAAAATACACAATATAGGAAAGTTAGAACCAAATATAGGCAAATATAGGCCATTTTAGGCCATTTTACTTGAAAATGAATGAATACGAGTAGTTTGATGTTAGTTTAAGTTATAAACACCTCAAACATCATATATATAGTTAGTTTAATGTAATTGTAAGTTGTTTTGATTGAAAATACACAATATAGGAAAGTTAGAACCAAATATAGGCAAATATAGGCCATTTTAGGCCATTTTACTTGAAAATGAATGAATACGAGTAGTTTGATGTTAGTTTAAGTTATAAACACCTCAAACATCATATATATAGTTAGTTTAATGTAATTATAAGTTGTTTTGATTGAAAATACACAATATAGGAAAGTTAGAACCAAATATAGGCAAATATAGGCCATTTTAGGCCATTTTACTTGAAAATGAATGAATACGAGTAGTTTGATGTTAGTTTAAGTTATAAACACCTCAAACATCATATATATAGTTAGTTTAATGTAATTGTAAGTTGTTTTGATTGAAAATACACAATATAGGAAAGTTAGAACCAAATATAGGCAAATATAGGCCATTTTAGGCCATTTTACTTGAAAATGAATGAATACGAGTAGTTTGATGTTAGTTTAAGTTATAAACACCTCAAACATCATATATATAGTTAGTTTAATGTAATTGTAAGTTGTTTTGATTGAAAATACACAATATAGGAAAGTTAGAACCAAATATAGGCAAATATAGGCCATTTTAGGCCATTTTACTTGAAAATGAATGAATACGAGTAGTTTGATGTTAGTTTAAGTTATAAACACCTCAAACATCATATATATAGTTAGTTTAATGTAATTGTAAGTTGTTTTGATTGAAAATACACAATATAGGAAAGTTAGAACCAAATATAGGCAAATATAGGCCATTTTAGGCCATTTTACTTGAAAATGAATGAATACGAGTAGTTTGATGTTAGTTTAAGTTATAAACACCTCAAACATCATATATATAGTTAGTTTAATGTAATTGTAAGTTGTTTTGATTGAAAATACACAATATAGGAAAGTTAGAACCAAATATAGGCAAATATAGGCCATTTTAGGCCATTTTACTTGAAAATGAATGAATACGAGTAGTTTGATGTTAGTTTAAGTTATAAACACCTCAAACATCATATATATAGTTAGTTTAATGTAATTGTAAGTTGTTTTGATTGAAAATACACAATATAGGAAAGTTAGAACCAAATATAGGCAAATATAGGCCATTTTAGGCCATTTTACTTGAAAATGAATGAATACGAGTAGTTTGATGTTAGTTTAAGTTATAAACACCTCAAACATCATATATATAGTTAGTTTAATGTAATTGTAAGTTGTTTTGATTGAAAATACACAATATAGGAAAGTTAGAACCAAATATAGGCAAATATAGGCCATTTTAGGCCATTTTACTTGAAAATGAATGAATACGAGTAGTTTGATGTTAGTTTAAGTTATAAACACCTCAAACATCATATATATAGTTAGTTTAATGTAATTGTAAGTTGTTTTGATTGAAAATACACAATATAGGAAAGTTAGAACCAAATATAGGCAAATATAGGCCATTTTAGGCCATTTTACTTGAAAATGAATGAATACGAGTAGTTTGATGTTAGTTTAAGTTATAAACACCTCAAACATCATATATATAGTTAGTTTAATGTAATTGTAAGTTGTTTTGATTGAAAATACACAATATAGGAAAGTTAGAACCAAATATAGGCAAATATAGGCCATTTTAGGCCATTTTACTTGAAAATGAATGAATACGAGTAGTTTGATGTTAGTTTAAGTTATAAACACCTCAAACATCATATATATAGTTAGTTTAATGTAATTGTAAGTTGTTTTGATTGAAAATACACAATATAGGAAAGTTAGAACCAAATATAGGCAAATATAGGCCATTTTAGGCCATTTAACTTGAAAATGAATGAATACGAGTAGTTTGATGTTAGTTTAAGTTATAAACACCTCAAACATCATATATATAGTTAGTTTAATGTAATTGTAAGTTGTTTTGATTGAAAATACACAATATAGGAAAGTTAGAACCAAATGTAGGCAAATATAGGCCATTTTAGGCCATTTTACTTGAAAATGAATGAATACGAGTAGTTTGATGTTAGTTTAAGTTATAAACACCTCAAACATCATATATATAGTTAGTTTAATGTAATTGTAAGTTGTTTTGATTGAAAATACACAATATAGGAAAGTTAGAACCAAATATAGGCAAATATAGGCCATTTTAGGCCATTTTACTTGAAAATGAATGAATACGAGTAGTTTGATGTTAGTTTAAGTTATAAACACCTCAAACATCATATATATAGTTAGTTTAATGTAATTGTAAGTTGTTTTGATTGAAAATACACAATATAGGAAAGTTAGAACCAAATATAGGCAAATATAGGCCATTTTAGGCCATTTTACTTGAAAATGAATGAATACGAGTAGTTTGATGTTAGTTTAAGTTATAAACACCTCAAACATCATATATATAGTTAGTTTAATGTAATTGTAAGTTGTTTTGATTGAAAATACACAATATAGGAAAGTTAGAACCAAATATAGGCAAATATAGGCCATTTTAGGCCATTTTACTTGAAAATGAATGAATACGAGTAGTTTGATGTTAGTTTAAGTTATAAACACCTCAAACATCATATATATAGTTAGTTTAATGTAATTGTAAGTTGTTTTGATTGAAAATACACAATATAGGAAAGTTAGAACCAAATGTAGGCAAATATAGGCCATTTTAGGCCATTTTACTTGAAAATGAATGAATACGAGTAGTTTGATGTTAGTTTAAGTTATAAACACCTCAAACATCATATATATAGTTAGTTTAATGTAATTGTAAGTTGTTTTGATTGAAAATACACAATATAGGAAAGTTAGAACCAAATGTAGGCAAATATAGGCCATTTTAGGCCATTTTACTTGAAAATGAATGAATACGAGTAGTTTGATGTTAGTTTAAGTTATAAACACCTCAAACATCATATATATAGTTAGTTTAATGTAATTGTAAGTTGTTTTGATTGAAAATACACAATATAGGAAAGTTAGAACCAAATATAGGCAAATATAGGCCATTTTAGGCCATTTTACTTGAAAATGAATGAATACGAGTAGTTTGATGTTAGTTTAAGTTATAAACACCTCAAACATCATATATATAGTTAGTTTAATGTAATTGTAAGTTGTTTTGATTGAAAATACACAATATAGGAAAGTTAGAACCAAATATAGGCAAATATAGGCCATTTTAGGCCATTTTACTTGAAAATGAATGAATACGAGTAGTTTGATGTTAGTTTAAGTTATAAACACCTCAAACATCATATATATAGTTAGTTTAATGTAATTGTAAGTTGTTTTGATTGAAAATACACAA
Source organism: Beta lomatogona (assembly GCA_947646795.1). Lineage (NCBI taxonomy): Eukaryota > Viridiplantae > Streptophyta > Magnoliopsida > Caryophyllales > Amaranthaceae > Beta > Beta lomatogona. Next base: position 14,319 of record CANSNZ010000073.1, read on the forward strand.
TATAGGAAAGTTAGAACCAAATATAGGCAAATATAGGCCATTTTAGGCCATTTTACTTGAAAATGAATGAATACGAGTAGTTTGATGTTAGTTTAAGTTATAAACACCTCAAACATCATATATATAGTTAGTTTAATGTAATTGTAAGTTGTTTTGATTGAAAATACACAATATAGGAAAGTTAGAACCAAATATAGGCAAATATAGGCCATTTTAGGCCATTTTACTTGAAAATGAATGAATACGAGTAGTTTGATGTTAGTTTAAGTTATAAACACCTCAAACATCATATATATAGTTAGTTTAATGTAATTGTAAGTTGTTTTGATTGAAAATACACAATATAGGAAAGTTAGAACCAAATATAGGCAAATATAGGCCATTTTAGGCCATTTTACTTGAAAATGAATGAATACGAGTAGTTTGATGTTAGTTTAAGTTATAAACACCTCAAACATCATATATATAGTTAGTTTAATGTAATTGTAAGTTGTTTTGATTGAAAATACACAATATAGGAAAGTTAGAACCAAATGTAGGCAAATATAGGCCATTTTAGGCCATTTTACTTGAAAATGAATGAATACGAGTAGTTTGATGTTAGTTTAAGTTATAAACACCTCAAACATCATATATATAGTTAGTTTAATGTAATTGTAAGTTGTTTTGATTGAAAATACACAATATAGGAAAGTTAGAACCAAATATAGGCAAATATAGGCCATTTTAGGCCATTTTACTTGAAAATGAATGAATACGAGTAGTTTGATGTTAGTTTAAGTTATAAACACCTCAAACATCATATATATAGTTAGTTTAATGTAATTGTAAGTTGTTTTGATTGAAAATACACAATATAGGAAAGTTAGAACCAAATATAGGCAAATATAGGCCATTTTAGGCCATTTTACTTGAAAATGAATGAATACGAGTAGTTTGATGTTAGTTTAAGTTATAAACACCTCAAACATCATATATATAGTTAGTTTAATGTAATTGTAAGTTGTTTTGATTGAAAATACACAATATAGGAAAGTTAGAACCAAATGTAGGCAAATATAGGCCATTTTAGGCCATTTTACTTGAAAATGAATGAATACGAGTAGTTTGATGTTAGTTTAAGTTATAAACACCTCAAACATCATATATATAGTTAGTTTAATGTAATTGTAAGTTGTTTTGATTGAAAATACACAATATAGGAAAGTTAGAACCAAATATAGGCAAATATAGGCCATTTTAGGCCATTTTACTTGAAAATGAATGAATACGAGTAGTTTGATGTTAGTTTAAGTTATAAACACCTCAAACATCATATATATAGTTAGTTTAATGTAATTGTAAGTTGTTTTGATTGAAAATACACAATATAGGAAAGTTAGAACCAAATATAGGCAAATATAGGCCATTTTAGGCCATTTTACTTGAAAATGAATGAATACGAGTAGTTTGATGTTAGTTTAAGTTATAAACACCTCAAACATCATATATATAGTTAGTTTAATGTAATTGTAAGTTGTTTTGATTGAAAATACACAATATAGGAAAGTTAGAACCAAATATAGGCAAATATAGGCCATTTTAGGCCATTTTACTTGAAAATGAATGAATACGAGTAGTTTGATGTTAGTTTAAGTTATAAACACCTCAAACATCATATATATAGTTAGTTTAATGTAATTGTAAGTTGTTTTGATTGAAAATACACAATATAGGAAAGTTAGAACCAAATATAGGCAAATATAGGCCATTTTAGGCCATTTTACTTGAAAATGAATGAATACGAGTAGTTTGATGTTAGTTTAAGTTATAAACACCTCAAACATCATATATATAGTTAGTTTAATGTAATTGTAAGTTGTTTTGATTGAAAATACACAATATAGGAAAGTTAGAACCAAATGTAGGCAAATATAGGCCATTTTAGGCCATTTTACTTGAAAATGAATGAATACGAGTAGTTTGATGTTAGTTTAAGTTATAAACACCTCAAACATCATATATATAGTTAGTTTAATGTAATTGTAAGTTGTTTTGATTGAAAATACACAATATAGGAAAGTTAGAACCAAATATAGGCAAATATAGGCCATTTTAGGCCATTTTACTTGAAAATGAATGAATACGAGTAGTTTGATGTTAGTTTAAGTTATAAACACCTCAAACATCATATATATAGTTAGTTTAATGTAATTGTAAGTTGTTTTGATTGAAAATACACAATATAGGAAAGTTAGAACCAAATGTAGGCAAATATAGGCCATTTTAGGCCATTTTACTTGAAAATGAATGAATACGAGTAGTTTGATGTTAGTTTAAGTTATAAACACCTCAAACATCATATATATAGTTAGTTTAATGTAATTGTAAGTTGTTTTGATTGAAAATACACAATATAGGAAAGTTAGAACCAAATATAGGCAAATATAGGCCATTTTAGGCCATTTTACTTGAAAATGAATGAATACGAGTAGTTTGATGTTAGTTTAAGTTATAAACACCTCAAACATCATATATATAGTTAGTTTAATGTAATTGTAAGTTGTTTTGATTGAAAATACACAATATAGGAAAGTTAGAACCAAATATAGGCAAATATAGGCCATTTTAGGCCATTTTACTTGAAAATGAATGAATACGAGTAGTTTGATGTTAGTTTAAGTTATAAACACCTCAAACATCATATATATAGTTAGTTTAATGTAATTGTAAGTTGTTTTGATTGAAAATACACAATATAGGAAAGTTAGAACCAAATATAGGCAAATATAGGCCATTTTAGGCCATTTTACTTGAAAATGAATGAATACGAGTAGTTTGATGTTAGTTTAAGTTATAAACACCTCAAACATCATATATATAGTTAGTTTAATGTAATTGTAAGTTGTTTTGATTGAAAATACACAATATAGGAAAGTTAGAACCAAATATAGGCAAATATAGGCCATTTTAGGCCATTTTACTTGAAAATGAATGAATACGAGTAGTTTGATGTTAGTTTAAGTTATAAACACCTCAAACATCATATATATAGTTAGTTTAATGTAATTGTAAGTTGTTTTGATTGAAAATACACAATATAGGAAAGTTAGAACCAAATGTAGGCAAATATAGGCCATTTTAGGCCATTTTACTTGAAAATGAATGAATACGAGTAGTTTGATGTTAGTTTAAGTTATAAACACCTCAAACATCATATATATAGTTAGTTTAATGTAATTGTAAGTTGTTTTGATTGAAAATACACAATATAGGAAAGTTAGAACCAAATATAGGCAAATATAGGCCATTTTAGGCCATTTTACTTGAAAATGAATGAATACGAGTAGTTTGATGTTAGTTTAAGTTATAAACACCTCAAACATCATATATATAGTTAGTTTAATGTAATTGTAAGTTGTTTTGATTGAAAATACACAATATAGGAAAGTTAGAACCAAATATAGGCAAATATAGGCCATTTTAGGCCATTTTACTTGAAAATGAATGAATACGAGTAGTTTGATGTTAGTTTAAGTTATAAACACCTCAAACATCATATATATAGTTAGTTTAATGTAATTATAAGTTGTTTTGATTGAAAATACACAATATAGGAAAGTTAGAACCAAATATAGGCAAATATAGGCCATTTTAGGCCATTTTACTTGAAAATGAATGAATACGAGTAGTTTGATGTTAGTTTAAGTTATAAACACCTCAAACATCATATATATAGTTAGTTTAATGTAATTGTAAGTTGTTTTGATTGAAAATACACAATATAGGAAAGTTAGAACCAAATGTAGGCAAATATAGGCCATTTTAGGCCATTTTACTTGAAAATGAATGAATACGAGTAGTTTGATGTTAGTTTAAGTTATAAACACCTCAAACATCATATATATAGTTAGTTTAATGTAATTGTAAGTTGTTTTGATTGAAAATACACAATATAGGAAAGTTAGAACCAAATATAGGCAAATATAGGCCATTTTAGGCCATTTTACTTGAAAATGAATGAATACGAGTAGTTTGATGTTAGTTTAAGTTATAAACACCTCAAACATCATATATATAGTTAGTTTAATGTAATTGTAAGTTGTTTTGATTGAAAATACACAATATAGGAAAGTTAGAACCAAATATAGGCAAATATAGGCCATTTTAGGCCATTTTACTTGAAAATGAATGAATACGAGTAGTTTGATGTTAGTTTAAGTTATAAACACCTCAAACATCATATATATAGTTAGTTTAATGTAATTGTAAGTTGTTTTGATTGAAAATACACAATATAGGAAAGTTAGAACCAAATATAGGCAAATATAGGCCATTTTAGGCCATTTTACTTGAAAATGAATGAATACGAGTAGTTTGATGTTAGTTTAAGTTATAAACACCTCAAACATCATATATATAGTTAGTTTAATGTAATTGTAAGTTGTTTTGATTGAAAATACACAATATAGGAAAGTTAGAACCAAATATAGGCAAATATAGGCCATTTTAGGCCATTTTACTTGAAAATGAATGAATACGAGTAGTTTGATGTTAGTTTAAGTTATAAACACCTCAAACATCATATATATAGTTAGTTTAATGTAATTGTAAGTTGTTTTGATTGAAAATACACAATATAGGAAAGTTAGAACCAAATGTAGGCAAATATAGGCCATTTTAGGCCATTTTACTTGAAAATGAATGAATACGAGTAGTTTGATGTTAGTTTAAGTTATAAACACCTCAAACATCATATATATAGTTAGTTTAATGTAATTGTAAGTTGTTTTGATTGAAAATACACAATATAGGAAAGTTAGAACCAAATATAGGCAAATATAGGCCATTTTAGGCCATTTTACTTGAAAATGAATGAATACGAGTAGTTTGATGTTAGTTTAAGTTATAAACACCTCAAACATCATATATATAGTTAGTTTAATGTAATTGTAAGTTGTTTTGATTGAAAATACACAATATAGGAAAGTTAGAACCAAATATAGGCAAATATAGGCCATTTTAGGCCATTTTACTTGAAAATGAATGAATACGAGTAGTTTGATGTTAGTTTAAGTTATAAACACCTCAAACATCATATATATAGTTAGTTTAATGTAATTGTAAGTTGTTTTGATTGAAAATACACAATATAGGAAAGTTAGAACCAAATGTAGGCAAATATAGGCCATTTTAGGCCATTTTACTTGAAAATGAATGAATACGAGTAGTTTGATGTTAGTTTAAGTTATAAACACCTCAAACATCATATATATAGTTAGTTTAATGTAATTGTAAGTTGTTTTGATTGAAAATACACAATATAGGAAAGTTAGAACCAAATATAGGCAAATATAGGCCATTTTAGGCCATTTTACTTGAAAATGAATGAATACGAGTAGTTTGATGTTAGTTTAAGTTATAAACACCTCAAACATCATATATATAGTTAGTTTAATGTAATTGTAAGTTGTTTTGATTGAAAATACACAATATAGGAAAGTTAGAACCAAATGTAGGCAAATATAGGCCATTTTAGGCCATTTTACTTGAAAATGAATGAATACGAGTAGTTTGATGTTAGTTTAAGTTATAAACACCTCAAACATCATATATATAGTTAGTTTAATGTAATTGTAAGTTGTTTTGATTGAAAATACACAATATAGGAAAGTTAGAACCAAATGTAGGCAAATATAGGCCATTTTAGGCCATTTTACTTGAAAATGAATGAATACGAGTAGTTTGATGTTAGTTTAAGTTATAAACACCTCAAACATCATATATATAGTTAGTTTAATGTAATTGTAAGTTGTTTTGATTGAAAATACACAATATAGGAAAGTTAGAACCAAATATAGGCAAATATAGGCCATTTTAGGCCATTTTACTTGAAAATGAATGAATACGAGTAGTTTGATGTTAGTTTAAGTTATAAACACCTCAAACATCATATATATAGTTAGTTTAATGTAATTGTAAGTTGTTTTGATTGAAAATACACAATATAGGAAAGTTAGAACCAAATGTAGGCAAATATAGGCCATTTTAGGCCATTTAACTTGAAAATGAATGAATACGAGTAGTTTGATGTTAGTTTAAGTTATAAACACCTCAAACATCATATATATAGTTAGTTTAATGTAATTGTAAGTTGTTTTGATTGAAAATACACAATATAGGAAAGTTAGAACCAAATGTAGGCAAATATAGGCCATTTTAGGCCATTTTACTTGAAAATGAATGAATACGAGTAGTTTGATGTTAGTTTAAGTTATAAACACCTCAAACATCATATATATAGTTAGTTTAATGTAATTGTAAGTTGTTTTGATTGAAAATACACAATATAGGAAAGTTAGAACCAAATATAGGCAAATATAGGCCATTTTAGGCCATTTTACTTGAAAATGAATGAATACGAGTAGTTTGATGTTAGTTTAAGTTATAAACACCTCAAACATCATATATATAGTTAGTTTAATGTAATTGTAAGTTGTTTTGATTGAAAATACACAATATAGGAAAGTTAGAACCAAATGTAGGCAAATATAGGCCATTTTAGGCCATTTTACTTGAAAATGAATGAATACGAGTAGTTTGATGTTAGTTTAAGTTATAAACACCTCAAACATCATATATATAGTTAGTTTAATGTAATTGTAAGTTGTTTTGATTGAAAATACACAATATAGGAAAGTTAGAACCAAATGTAGGCAAATATAGGCCATTTTAGGCCATTTTACTTGAAAATGAATGAATACGAGTAGTTTGATGTTAGTTTAAGTTATAAACACCTCAAACATCATATATATAGTTAGTTTAATGTAATTGTAAGTTGTTTTGATTGAAAATACACAATATAGGAAAGTTAGAACCAAATATAGGCAAATATAGGCCATTTTAGGCCATTTTACTTGAAAATGAATGAATACGAGTAGTTTGATGTTAGTTTAAGTTATAAACACCTCAAACATCATATATATAGTTAGTTTAATGTAATTGTAAGTTGTTTTGATTGAAAATACACAATATAGGAAAGTTAGAACCAAATGTAGGCAAATATAGGCCATTTTAGGCCATTTAACTTGAAAATGAATGAATACGAGTAGTTTGATGTTAGTTTAAGTTATAAACACCTCAAACATCATATATATAGTTAGTTTAATGTAATTGTAAGTTGTTTTGATTGAAAATACACAATATAGGAAAGTTAGAACCAAATGTAGGCAAATATAGGCCATTTTAGGCCATTTAACTTGAAAATGAATGAATACGAGTAGTTTGATGTTAGTTTAAGTTATAAACACCTCAAACATCATATATATAGTTAGTTTAATGTAATTGTAAGTTGTTTTGATTGAAAATACACAATATAGGAAAGTTAGAACCAAATGTAGGCAAATATAGGCCATTTTAGGCCATTTTACTTGAAAATGAATGAATACGAGTAGTTTGATGTTAGTTTAAGTTATAAACACCTCAAACATCATATATATAGTTAGTTTAATGTAATTGTAAGTTGTTTTGATTGAAAATACACAATATAGGAAAGTTAGAACCAAATGTAGGCAAATATAGGCCATTTTAGGCCATTTTACTTGAAAATGAATGAATACGAGTAGTTTGATGTTAGTTTAAGTTATAAACACCTCAAACATCATATATATAGTTAGTTTAATGTAATTGTAAGTTGTTTTGATTGAAAATACACAATATAGGAAAGTTAGAACCAAATGTAGGCAAATATAGGCCATTTTAGGCCATTTTACTTGAAAATGAATGAATACGAGTAGTTTGATGTTAGTTTAAGTTATAAACACCTCAAACATCATATATATAGTTAGTTTAATGTAATTGTAAGTTGTTTTGATTGAAAATACACAATATAGGAAAGTTAGAACCAAATGTAGGCAAATATAGGCCATTTTAGGCCATTTTACTTGAAAATGAATGAATACGAGTAGTTTGATGTTAGTTTAAGTTATAAACACCTCAAACATCATATATATAGTTAGTTTAATGTAATTGTAAGTTGTTTTGATTGAAAATACACAATATAGGAAAGTTAGAACCAAATGTAGGCAAATATAGGCCATTTTAGGCCATTTTACTTGAAAATGAATGAATACGAGTAGTTTGATGTTAGTTTAAGTTATAAACACCTCAAACATCATATATATAGTTAGTTTAATGTAATTATAAGTTGTTTTGATTGAAAATACACAATATAGGAAAGTTAGAACCAAATATAGGCAAATATAGGCCATTTTAGGCCATTTTACTTGAAAATGAATGAATACGAGTAGTTTGATGTTAGTTTAAGTTATAAACACCTCAAACATCATATATATAGTTAGTTTAATGTAATTATAAGTTGTTTTGATTGAAAATACACAATATAGGAAAGTTAGAACCAAATATAGGCAAATATAGGCCATTTTAGGCCATTTAACTTGAAAATGAATGAATACGAGTAGTTTGATGTTAGTTTAAGTTATAAACACCTCAAACATCATATATATAGTTAGTTTAATGTAATTGTAAGTTGTTTTGATTGAAAATACACAATATAGGAAAGTTAGAACCAAATGTAGGCAAATATAGGCCATTTTAGGCCATTTTACTTGAAAATGAATGAATACGAGTAGTTTGATGTTAGTTTAAGTTATAAACACCTCAAACATCATATATATAGTTAGTTTAATGTAATTGTAAGTTGTTTTGATTGAAAATACACAATATAGGAAAGTTAGAACCAAATATAGGCAAATATAGGCCATTTTAGGCCATTTTACTTGAAAATGAATGAATACGAGTAGTTTGATGTTAGTTTAAGTTATAAACACCTCAAACATCATATATATAGTTAGTTTAATGTAATTGTAAGTTGTTTTGATTGAAAATACACAATATAGGAAAGTTAGAACCAAATGTAGGCAAATATAGGCCATTTTAGGCCATTTTACTTGAAAATGAATGAATACGAGTAGTTTGATGTTAGTTTAAGTTATAAACACCTCAAACATCATATATATAGTTAGTTTAATGTAATTGTAAGTTGTTTTGATTGAAAATACACAATATAGGAAAGTTAGAACCAAATATAGGCAAATATAGGCCATTTTAGGCCATTTTACTTGAAAATGAATGAATACGAGTAGTTTGATGTTAGTTTAAGTTATAAACACCTCAAACATCATATATATAGTTAGTTTAATGTAATTGTAAGTTGTTTTGATTGAAAATACACAATATAGGAAAGTTAGAACCAAATATGTAGGCAAATATAGGCCATTTTAGGCCATTTAACTTGAAAATGAATGAATACGAGTAGTTTGATGTTAGTTTAAGTTATAAACACCTCAAACATCATATATATAGTTAGTTTAATGTAATTGTAAGTTGTTTTGATTGAAAATACACAATATAGGAAAGTTAGAACCAAATGTAGGCAAATATAGGCCATTTTAGGCCATTTTACTTGAAAATGAATGAATACGAGTAGTTTGATGTTAGTTTAAGTTATAAACACCTCAAACATCATATATATAGTTAGTTTAATGTAATTGTAAGTTGTTTTGATTGAAAATACACAATATAGGAAAGTTAGAACCAAATATAGGCAAATATAGGCCATTTTAGGCCATTTTACTTGAAAATGAATGAATACGAGTAGTTTGATGTTAGTTTAAGTTATAAACACCTCAAACATCATATATATAGTTAGTTTAATGTAATTGTAAGTTGTTTTGATTGAAAATACACAATATAGGAAAGTTAGAACCAAATATAGGCAAATATAGGCCATTTTAGGCCATTTACTTGAAAATGAATGAATACGAGTAGTTTGATGTTAGTTTAAGTTATAAACACCTCAAACATCATATATATAGTTAGTTTAATGTAATTATAAGTTGTTTTGATTGAAAATACACAATATAGGAAAGTTAGAACCAAATATAGGCAAATATAGGCCATTTTAGGCCATTTTACTTGAAAATGAATGAATACGAGTAGTTTGATGTTAGTTTAAGTTATAAACACCTCAAACATCATATATATAGTTAGTTTAATGTAATTATAAGTTGTTTTGATTGAAAATACACAATATAGGAAAGTTAGAACCAAATATAGGCAAATATAGGCCATTTTAGGCCATTTAACTTGAAAATGAATGAATATGAGTAGTTTGATGTTAGTTTAAGTTATAAACACCTCAAACATCATATATATAGTTAGTTTAATGTAATTGTAAGTTGTTTTGATTGAAAATACACAATATAGGAAAGTTAGAACCAAATGTAGGCAAATATAGGCCATTTTAGGCCATTTTACTTGAAAATGAATGAATACGAGTAGTTTGATGTTAGTTTAAGTTATAAACACCTCAAACATCATATATATAGTTAGTTTAATGTAATTGTAAGTTGTTTTGATTGAAAATACACAATATAGGAAAGTTAGAACCAAATATAGGCAAATATAGGCCATTTTAGGCCATTTAACTTGAAAATGAATGAATACGAGTAGTTTGATGTTAGTTTAAGTTATAAACACCTCAAACATCATATATATAGTTAGTTTAATGTAATTGTAAGTTGTTTTGATTGAAAATACACAATATAGGAAAGTTAGAACCAAATGTAGGCAAATATAGGCCATTTTAGGCCATTTTACTTGAAAATGAATGAATACGAGTAGTTTGATGCTAGTTTAAGTTATAAACACCTCAAACATCATATATATAGTTAGTTTAATGTAATTGTAAGTTGTTTTGATTGAAAATACACAATATAGGAAAGTTAGAACCAAATATAGGCAAATATAGGCCATTTTAGGCCATTTTACTTGAAAATGAATGAATACGAGTAGTTTGATGTTAGTTTAAGTTATAAACACCTCAAACATCATATATATAGTTAGTTTAATGTAATTGTAAGTTGTTTTGATTGAAAATACACAATATAGGAAAGTTAGAACCAAATGTAGGCAAATATAGGCCATTTTAGGCCATTTAACTTGAAAATGAATGAATACGAGTAGTTTGATGTTAGTTTAAGTTATAAACACCTCAAACATCATATATATAGTTAGTTTAATGTAATTGTAAGTTGTTTTGATTGAAAATACACAATATAGGAAAGTTAGAACCAAATGTAGGCAAATATAGGCCATTTTAGGCCATTTTACTTGAAAATGAATGAATACGAGTAGTTTGATGTTAGTTTAAGTTATAAACACCTCAAACATCATATATATAGTTAGTTTAATGTAATTGTAAGTTGTTTTGATTGAAAATACACAATATAGGAAAGTTAGAACCAAATGTAGGCAAATATAGGCCATTTTAGGCCATTTTACTTGAAAATGAATGAATACGAGTAGTTTGATGTTAGTTTAAGTTATAAACACCTCAAACATCATATATATAGTTAGTTTAATGTAATTATAAGTTGTTTTGATTGAAAATACACAATATAGGAAAGTTAGAACCAAATATAGGCAAATATAGGCCATTTTAGGCCATTTTACTTGAAAATGAATGAATACGAGTAGTTTGATGTTAGTTTAAGTTATAAACACCTCAAACATCATATATATAGTTAGTTTAATGTAATTATAAGTTGTTTTGATTGAAAATACACAATATAGGAAAGTTAGAACCAAATATAGGCAAATATAGGCCATTTTAGGCCATTTTACTTGAAAATGAATGAATACGAGTAGTTTGATGTTAGTTTAAGTTATAAACACCTCAAACATCATATATATAGTTAGTTTAATGTAATTGTAAGTTGTTTTGATTGAAAATACACAATATAGGAAAGTTAGAACCAAATGTAGGCAAATATAGGCCATTTTAGGCCATTTAACTTGAAAATGAATGAATACGAGTAGTTTGATGTTAGTTTAAGTTATAAACACCTCAAACATCATATATATAGTTAGTTTAATGTAATTGTAAGTTGTTTTGATTGAAAATACACAATATAGGAAAGTTAGAACCAAATATAGGCAAATATAGGCCATTTTAGGCCATTTTACTTGAAAATGAATGAATACGAGTAGTTTGATGTTAGTTTAAGTTATAAACACCTCAAACATCATATATATAGTTAGTTTAATGTAATTATAAGTTGTTTTGATTGAAAATACACAATATAGGAAAGTTAGAACCAAATATAGGCAAATATAGGCCATTTTAGGCCATTTTACTTGAAAATGAATGAATACGAGTAGTTTGATGTTAGTTTAAGTTATAAACACCTCAAACATCATATATATAGTTAGTTTAATGTAATTGTAAGTTGTTTTGATTGAAAATACACAATATAGGAAAGTTAGAACCAAATGTAGGCAAATATAGGCCATTTTAGGCCATTTTACTTGAAAATGAATGAATACGAGTAGTTTGATGCTAGTTTAAGTTATAAACACCTCAAACATCATATATATAGTTAGTTTAATGTAATTGTAAGTTGTTTTGATTGAAAATACACAATATAGGAAAGTTAGAACCAAAAAATATAGGAAGTTAGAACCAAATGTACGCCATTTTGCCCACTTTATATTACTTGAATATGAGTATATTTAACCAAAAGCGGAAGACATACAATAAGAAGCTGGATCATTGTACCACCCAGGGGTCATAGACAAACCACACCCGTTGTATTGTGTGACATTGGGGGGGGACAGAGGAAAAGTTCAGGGGGGTGGGAGTCATTTCATTTACATCTCTTCTCTTCATCGGACGAGAGAGGGCGCCCCCTTAACCCAACCTTATCCGTTCCTTTTTTTTTGGAATTAAGGAGGTGGAGGCAAAGTCGAAACGCGGAGGGGAAAAGAGGGGGAGGCAATGAGGCAAAAGATGAGGAAAGCCAAAGTCGGGCCACCGTTGAGGAAATGATGAGGAACATGTCTAGTTTCCGCCACATGTCCTCGGGTTACAACCCCCCCCCCCCCCCAACCCAACAAAATGACCCGGGGTTTGGTGAGGGGGGTGCTGCAGACACCAGAACACCTTGACAGTGTAGTTTTTTTGGTTTTGGCAACTAGGTAACTAAGTTATAATTGAATATAGTTAGTCTAACTATATGCATTTAGTGTCAATATTTATCGGCATCTCACTTTGTTTCTAGATGTGTCGGGTTATTTTTTTTGGAACCCGACTTCTACTTTATTTCTCGACACCGGGATCTATTTTGCGTACATATATTTAATCTAGGTAGTTTGTCTAACTATAGACATTTAGTGTCTATATTTATCGGCATCTAGCTTATTAGTTTCTAGCTTTGTCGATATATATTTTTTGTAAACACCGACTTCTACTTTATTTCCCGACATCGGGATCTATTTTGTGTACATAATTGTAATCTATTTCATGTAATTATACAAGTATCTATGCAAATTGTAATATATATCAAAATTGCATATTTTTGTAATTGAAAAAATTGAATGCGATGGAGGAACAGCTTTAGTGTAGTCCACAAGCATGCAGCTGTGCAGGTACATGTTTAATTATTATTAAGAACAATAATATTCTAAATAATATTATTTTAAAACAACAACGACGGCTAAACATTAAATCAACGATGGCTAAACATTAAATCAACGATGGCTAGGCAGTCGCTGTAAGGTACTCTATGCATCCATGGACTTCCACATCAACGACTGCTTTTATACAATAGCGACGGTTTTTAACAGACGTTGAATCAGCGCAATCAACGACGGTTTGTAACCGTCGGTGATACACCGACAGTTAAACACGGTAGGTAAATCAGCGACGGTTTTACCGTCTGTTTAAAACGGTGGTTGGCTTGGAGCCAACGTCGGTTTTGGCAAACGGTCGCTGATGAGCAGGGAACCGTCGGTGAAATTTTTACCGACGGCTTAACGGTCGTTGATTCCAATATCAGCGACCACCTTTCCACCGACTGCATTTCAACGACTGCTAGCCGTCGTTGATAATTTAACGACGGTTTTCTTTTGATCACCGACGGCTTTTAGCCGTCGTTAATTACCACATTTCTTGTAGTGACACCCCAAAATTTCAAAGCGGAAAAAGAAAGAAATAATAATAGTATTAATAGGACGATGACGGAAACATCGTCTTCTGGGAATGTCACTACTACAAGAAATGCGTTTAAATAACTAAGTGATAAACCAACATAAGTAAATAGTATAAATAAATTAAATTAATTAGAGTAATATCCAAAAGAGAAAACTAACTCTTCAACTAACTAAAAGTCTACGCCTAAAACATCTAACATTTTAATGCTCACATCTCAACCCGAGCCCAAAACCAAAGAAGGTTCCCATCAACATCACCTGCAAAATATACAACAAACATCCACAAACAGTGGGGAGTAACTAGCAGTTCTCCCAGACCAAAAGAAATCAAAGTCTATTCTAGACATAGATTAGCAAGAAAGGAAAGCATAAAATCATGTTAACAATAACATGCATCTAAAAACCATAAAGCTTATATGTGATACAAGTGATCATCAACATCAAGTAAGCAAGATATAGTGAGTAAATCAACTCTAGAATACTTAAATAATAATAAAAAGTACAACAAGTTATTGAGTCAGAAACCGAACGCCAGTGAATCGCAATTCACTTCCTAAGGTTTGTCAGATCGCAATCTCCAGGTCAGTCTATGGGCTTACGTTCCCCACTGCCTGTGTCTAAGAATGGCCAAACTCTCAATGCAGGGTAGAACACGCAGAACTCCCTGACCTCTCGGACGACAACAATTAACCCAGGTGTACCCCTAGTTCGCAAACCAGGTGGTTGACATGTTCTTCACCGGGGACTACATCTATCCCACTGGATATTCTTATCTCAAAATAAAAATCATACATATCATCAAAGTAATTCATCTCAAAAATATTCGTCAAAAGGGATGCCACCCGGCCTTATACCCATAATTCATAAAAAACAACTATTTACAATTCCTCAAAAATAATAACTTACAAACTTTCAACAAATGTCTCCAACAATAAACACCTTGAACATCTCTAAGCATCAACAATGATATTAAACTAGTTTTTACAGCACCAACAATTCAATCAAAAATACATCACTAATTAACTCCAAGGCTTATCAAATAAATGAATAGTAACAATTAATCATTTTTACATAAATCAAACATAAACATAATGATACTCAAAAATACTTACAGCAACTTACTAAACACCAGCATCCAAGAATATAAAATATCACAAATTATTTCTGATTAACAAGCTCTCAAATAATTAAAAAGAATATCCTCAAATTCACAACAAAAACACGATAATAATTATTAAACTAATAAGTACGATCAGTAAAATAACACAAAAATTATCTTACGACCATATGGCCCCACTGACATGGTACTAATTTTATTTATAATTTTCGGACTCTATAAGTATTTTTAAACATTAATTTACATAATACTCAATAAAACCAATATAATAATTAAAAATAGAAATATACGCCCAACAATTACCAAAAATTCACATAACATGAATAAACTCATAGTAATACATAATATGCAAAGGAATGAATTTTTCGGCCTCCAGAAATAATTTTCACGATTTATATACTGACATACACGAAAATATAAAAACAGATAAACCAATTAAATAAACTTGTAAACAGTAGACACAAATTATTCCAAGGCATGAAATACATATAAAACATATAACATGCTTCACTAAAAATAATTTTAGCAATTATAACATTCGTTTAATAATTATTATGCAAATAAGCCAAAAACGCACAAAATACCAATTAAATCAAATAAATATCAAAAATCAGACGAAAATTATTTTTATATATACAATATTCACAGCATGCATCAAGTATATTCATGTAAAATTTCGTCAATAATTTCATTCAAAAAGTATTTTAAATAATCCCTAGCGTAATAATCTAATACCGAATAATACTCTAATCTCTATCGTTCTAAGATAACTACTAGTTACCTGGAACGTCGGGAGGAGAGCTGAGTCTAAAGAGATAGTTAAGAGTTACGCATACAATCCAATTCCTCTTCCAACCCCAAAACACAACGAACGATAATTGTAGCAACAAGTCACTAGGCGTTTTCTTCTTGAACGTTGAAAACTCTTATTTCGTACTGCTCTGTTCCGACCATGATTCCTGGTGATCGAAACCTATGATTCTAAATCTCTCTGGTCAAAGTGAAGAAAATTATGTTATAAACGTTCTATCCAAATTTGAGGACAATCCAACAGTTAGATCTCCGGCTAAGGTCAATTTCGTGAAGGTGTGACAGGGAACAAAAACCGGATGACTCGTCTGATTGAAACGAAAACTGCAGTCGCGTCTTTCCCTTTCTTCAAAAACAAATTGTACCACGAGCAAGATCTTTCCGAGTAGATGAATTTTGACTACTCACACGTTCAATTCGGATAAGAAACGAAGGAGATATGATGCAAACAAAATAGGTGTGCAAAAATGTACGAAAATCCGAGAAGAGAGAAGAACTCTTTCTCTTCCTCTCAAAGGGTTGGGCGAAAATGGGGGTTAGAATGCAGCAAAAACCTGATTAATAACCTCATTAAGCAATGGTTTAAAGGGTGATTATAAAGGTGGGTTAATGGGGAATTAAATAGGGGGTTACAAGAAATCTAAAGGTTAACTTAATGAGCACCAAAACTCTTCATCCTCCATACCATAATTGCTGATTTTCGGCCAGCATGACACGCCACACGTGATGTACCATTTCATCAACCCAAATCGGTCCAACAACGTTACAAAAACGCTACGCGACAAAACTGCATCCTAAACGCCTAAACAAATAACGAAACTAATATAACCTTTAAAATAAATAACTAACAACTTAAAATAGATATATATAAATATATCACACATATAAATATATATACACATTTTCACAACACGTTCCAAAATAATTTAAATAATAAATTATTTATTTTTACGAAAAAAAAATATCATTTTAATGTAAACAAATACCAAAAATAAAGGGTGAAAATTACGGGGTGTTACAAGGGTGGTCATGTAATTGGTTGTAGTTGACTATTGGGTTTATAAGAGAAAGAACATGATATGGGAATAATATTGGAGAAAGTAAGGACTCTTGGAACGTAGTATCACCTCCTCAAAGCTGCTGCCCCTTTTATAGTATTAGTAAGTAGTTACTATCCTCTTGCTAGTGGGATATAATAGTATGCTCCTTGTTTTTCTCTAACTGCTCCCATGATATTCTCAACCACTTTGACCCTGCTTACCAAGTACTCTATTTCACATGTGCTTATTAATTTTGCTAAGTAAGTGGAGATAATTATTCCCTAACATAACAAACTACCTTGCATTAACCATATTGCCTTTCACCACGTAAAATGAGCCATAACAATATCCAACATAAAATATGTAGTTTTTGGATCATTTCGTAATAGTTGAAGGAACAAAGCGGTTGTATGTAACTATGTATGGTAGACATTTAATGACCTATCATCACAATATTGCTTAGAATAGTTGGTATATATCTATGGCAGACATTCAATGACAGTAAATTTGAGATACTATAGTTTGTAGGCATTTATTATGAAATAGTTCACTCAATTTATTAGAGTATATATATATATATATATATATATATATATATATATATATATATATATATATTGCGCAGAAAAGTATCCTAATCACTACTTCTCATCACATCGTTTTTTATGGCAATTCTCAACACATTTAGTTTTAAAATAACAATTGATAACTACTCAACCATTTATCTTCTTATTTTGTCATAATAAAAGTCTTTTCAAATCAATTTGAGACTCTAGGTATCTATAGCAGACATCTGTTATATGGTCGATTTTCCTACATGTCTAGACAATGTTTTATGGACGCGACGGGGATAGTAGATGGTCTAGAAGATAATGGTAACTGCTTTATTGTAAATAAAGGAGACTTGGTTAGCAGATTGGACGACATGGAGCAAAGTTGGACGAGTCAATTGGCCGTTGGACAAGAGTGGGCGAGATATGCCAAGATCGTCACCTTAATTTTAGCAACCACTTGAGCGTTTCGTGAAGCGTATAATAGAAGATTTAATCTCACAAAAGGCAGCGGACCTTACATAAGAATTCTCAAGTAATATACAAGCAGCAACTAAGAAACACTCACTACTTTCTCATTAAAATTCAAACATTGTTATTTCATTCATGCAATACGTCCATTTACATTGCACTTAGAGTAAAATTACATTAATTTGTATTAACCGGTGTGAGAAATCATTGGCGGTTGCATCTAGTGGATTGGTGGAGTTATAGCCACCCGTAGTGTTTTACCCATCTTCATTGGGGTTCTTTAACGTCAACAATCCTTGGTTCCCCCTTTGCAACAATCCAAATATATAGACTAGTTGTCAACATCTCAACAATAGTCCTCATCCTAAAGTAATTTTTGGCCTAAACAATTTGGCGCCCACTGTGACGCCGACAACTAAATCGTGTCTTTTCCCAAAAATCGAAAGGAATGGGCGCACCAATGACTCCCAAAGAAATGAAGACGACGTACGAGCAAATGCACGCAAAGATGGCAGAAATGAAGAAAGTTAACGAACATCTATCATCCGAATTCACCATGTCCCAGGCAAGGGTCGCAAAACTACAAGAAGAGTTGTCGTCGATAAAGGCCTCCAAGCAAAGGCGACATCCCAATGTCAAATAAGTCCAATTTATGCGAAACTTCTCTTACTTTGATAGTGTCCATTCTGACGAAGACGAAGAGCAAGGTCGTGATGAAGAAGGTGAAGGAGAAAGAGAAGATCCTGAGAAAGATCCTTAGGAAAACGAAGATCTTATGGCGAAGAGCATGGTGACTATTGAAAAGCAGAATCATAGGATGATGAGGCTGCTATATCAACTCCCGGAGGTCCGATACCAAGCGTCATAGAGCACATAGACAGAGACGCTGCATCGTCGTTCGTCGAGAAGATCACGTAGGCCCCACTACCAAAAAAGCTAAACCTCCCCATAACGGCGTCGTATGATGGGTCTATTAACCCGATAGAGCATGTCGCCCGATACAAACAACAGATGTGGCAAGATGCAATCCCTTGGAACCTATCGAAGCTTGCATGTGTAAATCTTTCGGGGTACATTGAGCGGACCAACATTGAAATGGCTCGGATCTCTCAAACCAGGAAATACTAGGAACTTCTTAATATTGGTCGACAAGTTCTACGACAAATTTGAAGGAAGTCGCAGTCTCGAGAAGCAGATAAGTGATCTTTATGGTGTCCTGCAGAAGCTAGGCGAGTCAGTTCGTGACTACTACAACCGCTTCAACAAAGAAATGATCGGCATCAAAGATCTAGACACAAAGACGGTAATAAAGTGCTTTAGATCGTCCTCCTATCGAAGTTGTATAACCGTCTCACAAAGTATCCATGTACGACCTTTGAGGAAGTAAAGTCTAGAGCATTAGTCCAGATGAAGTTGAAAGAAGATGACACCATCCTCAACACCATTTCAACGCATCATGTGTTGGAAGGCCAGAGCGATCGCAAGGATTTTGTCCCAAAGTGAAACAATTGGAGATCTAATCCCTACAGTCGCCCAAACCAGGTACATAAAGTTCATGATGTGCAGAAAAGTGTTGGTACAGACATGAAAGTTGACAACAACGCATTCCCCGACATCAAGTCGTATGGATTCTCAGTTGATGTCGGTGGAGTCGTTATGCTTCGATGAAGATAAGCGCTCCTGTTCACTGTCCTCGAAATTGTGATTGTCCACATGCTCCGAAAGACCAGACCAAATGGTGCCAGTTTCATCACGACCATGGCCACAAGACAGAGGATTGTATTGTACTTAGAAGGGAAATCGCATTCATTCTGAATAAAAGACATTTACAAGACCAACTCACACTAGTGGAAAAAAAACCCATCGAATCCGGTCAAAATCGGGCATACAGATCTGATTTTGGTCCCCATCCATTGGGCCCGGAGCGGCTCTTAGTGATCAACTGATCCGGTCCAAAACAAGATCAGTTGATCACTAACTGATCCTGTTTTGCAAGAAAACCGGATCAGTTAATAACTGATCCGGTTTTCTTGCAAAACAGGATCAGTTTTGCTACTGGCTCCAATAATTCCAAACCCCTATTGCAGCCTACATACCCTATTGAACTCAATATTCAACACAACCTGTTTCGGTGTTGAAACGGTTGGCGGTCTTGAAATAAGTCCGCCAAAGATTAGAGTTAGCGTCCACTGGTGAATAGCTGCACAAGAAGCAAACGTGAACTACCCTCGGGGGGGATGCGAGGAAACCCCCTCCGACGCTCAAGTCAGCACGTGTCCAAATAGGATTTAGAGAGAGAGAGTAGAGAGAGAAAGATAAGAATTCTGAGTGTGAGAGAATGTACCTGCAAACTAGTACTATTTGGCTATTTATAGAAGTACTATTCACCTGACAGGGTGCGTAATCCTTTTACACGTGTACGGCTGCGATGCTCATGACAACTGGGAAGATTCCCTTATTTTGTCTTGTTAGGCAACCGCCAACGTTGTCGGACCATGTTGATGTACTGACTTGATAGAGCTGCGGGCGACATAAAGTATTCGCGTCCGATAAAGTGTTCGCGGATCCATTACTGGGGTCCGCCAACATACTTGGGTTATACCCATACAACTAGCCCCCCCAGCATCTCTTGGGGTCTTGACCGCTAAGGATGTTGTCAATAGACGCGAATCATTGTTGTCGTGCTCTACTTTTTTGGGGAAGTTCATTCGTTGGGTGCCACGTGTTGTCGTAGGGAGTTGAAAGAGTTTGAAAAGTTAATTATTACTCCTCCGAAAATCCCGCCCATTGCTTTACTAGGGTTTACCCTGCTTCGACACTTGGCAGGTATCTGGAGAGGGAGTTACTAAGTCTTTCCATCTCAACCGTCTATTCGCTGTACATATGGACATCGGTTGTCCTTTTTCCAGATTTTTTCTATCATTTCTCAAGCTTTTCATTTTCCTTTTTCCTTTCCTTTCTCCCGAACCTCCATACCCATAGCGTCATTTGCTCAAAAAACTGATCTTTCTTGCTCAGATTGCTTCGAAAAGTTGTCAAATTTCTTAGTTTTTTCTTTCCGGTTTTACAGTACCAAGAATTTCGCCATTCTTTTGAAGAAGTTTTTCTGGGTTTTCTCTGAGATTTTGAGTTTGAGTTTCGCCGGTGACAGTTCTTCATTTCCGGTGGTCTTTTCGTTCAGGCTCGGGCTTTTTCACGCTATTTCATTCTTTGGAATTCTTGTTCGTCTTTTTCCGGCGACCTTTTGCCCCTTGCCTTCATCTCTCTGGCGATTTTACTTCTCCAGGTATTTCTCCATTTCTTTTCCAAGCTTAAAGTTTGTTTTTATATTTTCATCATGTCGGACCAGTCTGATAGCCAGAATACCCCTAGTGATGCATTTATGACTGAAAGTGAACCTTCCTCTCCCCTGGCCGATAGCGAGCCTTCTTCCAGCTCTAACCCTGTGGGAAGAACTAGGTTGTTGTCGGACATTCCCTTAACAGCTGAAAGAGAAAAAGAGATGAGATCCAAGTTCCTTAACGACCTTGCTACCCCTGAGGAGCATAGTCGACCGGGGAGATATCTATCCGCTAGCAGTGAGTGGTGACCGGCGGGACGCTTAGGGAGCTTAGGCATCAAATCCTCGCTAGACGATCCGTTAGGCATCCTCCGGCTGATGCCGCTCCCGGCCTTGATGTAGTACCACTTAGAGAGCATGCTTGGCTGGATAGCTTAGCGGATGCTGGGGTGGAGGTAACGACCGACTTTTTCGATCGGTTACAGCAATCTGCGGCTCCTAACCCTCATATTATTGATTTAGGTGACGACAGTGATTCCATTGCTACCGTTATGGTCCGCCAAGAGACCGTTTATCATCGTCGCGCTGCTGTTAACCCTGCAGTTCGCGTTACTGGGGATGCAATTGACTCAGCGGACGCAAACATTGACGTTTCTGTACCTTTGTCTGCTCACGCGGTCGGGGAATCTTCCCGTGCTGCCGAATTAAGGGTCGACAGTTCGAATCCGATGGAGGAGATTAAGACCGGACCTGGTTCTGATGCTTTATGGCTGCCGGATGATTTTAGTACCGGTCCTATCAGCGTCGAGATTGATTTGCCTTGGCGTCAGGACGCCATTGATCTGGGTTACCCGAGAGTTGCTCGGGATTATATTGTCTTCCGTCGGGTTACCAGTTGGTAGTTCCACCAGAGGGGGCCATTGTGACGGAGTGTCCTCCCGGTCACGTGGCCGTGTATACTCACCATTTCGAGTTTGGTCTCCGTTTCCCTCTGGATTCTTTTTTGGTGAAGATCTTGAACGCTTTCAACGTGAGCTTGGCTCAGTTAACTCCTTTGGCGGTCCGAAATTTGATCGCGTACATATGGGTTGTGCGTGTTTTGGATTTTCCGCAAACTTTGAACTTATTCCGCCACATTCATTGGCTGAAGAAGAATGGATCTTCTAGGCAGGCGGGTTGGTGGTCGCTAATGACGGCCGACAAGAAGATGACAGTTCAGCCAAAAATGACTGGTTTGAAGGGCTGGCAGGATGCTTTCTTTTGGTTACGAGTTCCTGAGGATTATCCAGTGCGTCGTCATTTCACTGAGCCTCGTCCGCGTATGGAGCATTTACCCCTTACTCCGCTAACTGAGGAAGAGTTAGCGGCTTTCGACTACTTCGATACAGAGGACTATTTAATTACCTATGAGGACGGGAAGGAGGTGAAGGTTAAAGAGCCTAAATATTGGATTCCTCATTCCAAGTATATCCTGGGGAACAAGCCCTTGTCGGCCCTGCTGCTCAGTCCTACTCATGAAAATGGTGAGTGTTGATGTCGGACTGGTCCAACTGATGATTTTTATTTATTTTTTTATTTTTTTATTTTTTTAACTATGCTTCTTGTCAATTGCAGGTTTTGACTTTCTTGACCTCGACGTCCTAGCTGTGGACGAGAACTTCAAGCCGTTAACCAACTTACCACCTGCTCCCCCACAGGAATACGAGACTATGCACGGGATTACCAATGGCCGCCGGGGAAGGAACCGCCACGGCCCTCAAAATATTCGCTGTGGTCGCGGCGGGGCGAATATTGTTCGCGTTCCTTCCCAGAATGTTACTGCCGCTGCTGCTGCTCCTGCTCCTGGCGGCCAGACGTCGCCAGCCGTGCCGATTAGGTCTTCCACTTCCCGGCCTGTTGCCAGGGGTGGTGGGAACAAAAGGCGGCCTCACGAGCAAGTCGCAGCGGACACATCTGCCAACAAAAGGCAGACTTTGGCGGGCCCTGCTTCTTCTGCTCACAGCCCTGATGCTCAGGTGGAGGTTCTGGCCTCAGATGTTCCAGTGGCTCAGGAGCGGGCTGTCCCGGCCCCTGCTCCCGGACACGTTAGCGGCGCTTCCTGGCTGTCAGGCTCTTACTCCTCCATCCGTGAAAAGATCCGGGAGCTGATTACCATGCCCAGCTTTCTCTCCAACTTATCTCCCGGTATTTTCTCCCGGTTCAATGAGTGGATCGAGAAAAAAGAGGTACCGCTGAGCAAAGCTATGGCGGCCTCCTTTGCCCGTCGGCCTGTCGTTCCTGGCAAGATTTATCAGCCTGACTGGGACGTCAGGGAGGATGAGTCGCTGTATGCCGACATCCCTGAGAACGGTGGCATCCTTGCCTACCGCATTCTGAAGGGCATGCAGCTGCCAGTTGATAGGCCGGCAGGGTCCCTGATCACTCCAGCTGCTAGGTTGGCTCACGACCAACTTGTGGTACGTTTATGTATTTTATTATCTTTTATTCGTTTCGCTTTCTGCCGCTTTCTTATCTTGACACTCTTTTCATCTTCGCAGGCCAACAATGCTGCCATTGAGCTGATTGAGCAATATATTGAGTATCAGAAGTTGGCGGACACCTATAAGTAGTCTTTGGAAACTTGCCAAGATCTGCTGAAGGAGACAGAGGGTAAGCTGTCGGCAAAGACAGCAGAGTTGCAGCCCCTGGAGGATGAGCTGACAACGCTGAGATCTAGGGCCGCCTTATTGGAAGAGACCGAGGAGAATGTTAACTCATTGACCAAGGCTCTTGAGGCCGCTAACTCTGAGAAGGAGATTGCAGTATTGGATGCCAAGGCACAATCAAGGGCTCAGGCTATCACTGAGTTTCAGCAATCTGAAGAATATGCAGCGGTTCTCCACAAGAGGTACGATGGTGGTTGGGCGGCCGCCATGAGGTGCGTGTGCAAGACCATTCCAGGGTTTGACTGGAATGTGATTGAAGAGGCTCATGCTGCCGGCCAACATCTGTCGCCATTCGAGGGGGATCCCAAGTTTGCCGACGAGGATGCTATAGCAGATGCAGATCCTCGTGACGTGGCGGAGCAAGATGATCAAGATGCCCCCCCTTCTTGAAGTTTTTGGCGGCCTTCTCTCAGCTCTTCTTACTCCTCCAATAGTTTATAGCTTGTATTATTTTGTGTATTTTGATCAACACTTTATTCGGCCCATTTTGGCGTATGTAAACTGATTTTGTGTTTTTAATCTGAAAGTACTTGACTCCGACTGAAAGCCTTTTATTGGCCGCCATCATTTTTTGTTGTAGTTGGCCGTCAAGCCAGTAGCTTTTATTCTATGGAAAGTACTTTTGCGTTTCTGTTATCGCTTTGTTAGCGCTCTAATCTTTACACACTTGGTTTGTCATGACCATTTATATTCTTTAAGCCTGTCATGTGGCTTTGGTTTTTTGTGCTTGGTACTTTATGTGACCGTTAACGCACTCGGCTGTCATATGGCTTTGGTTTTTTGTGCTTGGTCCGTTATGTGACCGTTAACGCACTTTGGCTGTCATATGGCTGGTTTTTTGTGCTTGGTCTGTTATGTGACCGTTAACGCACTTTGGCCTGTCATATGGCTGGTTTTTTGTGCTTGGTCTGTTATGTGACCGTTAACGCACTTTGGCCTGTCATATGGCTGGTTTTTTGTGCTTGGTCTATTATGTGACCGTTAACGCACTTTGGCCTGTCATATGGCTGTTTAATAATTAATATTAACCGACACGCAATCCATTAATATATATAAACAATAGGACAATTCACGGAATGCTAGCAGTGATTTGTATTATCTATAATAAAAAGGTGGCTCTTGGCCGATTACATTCAAAAAATTAAACATAATATTTCTTTAAGGCACTAGCGTTCCAACAATTTTTAAGCTCCTTGTCGTCCATGCCTTTGAGAATGAACGAACCAGGGGCAATTTTCTTAGCGATGACGTATGGCCCTTCCCAATTGGCGGTTAGCTTTCCGTCAACATGGGCCTTACCTGTGGCTGCCGTTCTGCGAAGGACTAGGTCTCCCACTTCCAATGGCCTCTCCAACACTTTCTTGTTGTAAGCCTTGCTAATTCTGTCTTTGTAGGCAGCCGCCTTTAATTCCGCCATCAACCTTACTTCCGGCAAGAAGTCTAGATTTTCCTTGAGCGCCTGATCATTCATTCCTGGATTTTGGTGCTTAATCCGGTAAGAGGGCAAACCCACCTCCACTGGTAACACTGCTTCTGTACCAAAAGCTAGCTTAAAAGGGCTCTCTCCCGTCGCTTCTTTTTCGGTTGTTTGTTTGACCATAGTGCTAGGCACCATATCGCCCCATCCGCCTTTGAATTCATCTAGCTTTTTCTTTAATGCATTCAAGATCTGTTTGTTCGCGGCCTCCGCTTGTCCGTTGCTCTGGGATTGGCAAACAGCTGAGTATGCAAACTTCACTCGAAATTCCGTTAAAAAAGCTTGTATAGGACGGAAATTGAACTGGACGCCATGGTCAAAAACAATAGCCATGGGAATCCCAAACCTTGTCATAATATTTTGCCAGATGAATTTTTTTACTTGATTTGCCTTGATCTTTCTTTGTCGGCTCGGCCTCTATCCACTTTGTAAAATAATCAATGCCCACTATCGGGAATCTCCTCCCACCGGTTCTTTGTGGTGAACGGTCCCGAGAATGTCCATTCCCCATCTGCGCGAATGGAATCGGACATAGGATAAAGTGTAAATCGTTGGCTGGTCGGTTAATGACAGGAGCATATCTCTGGCACTTGTCACATTTCCTGACGTAGGCTTGTGCATCTGCCAACATGCTTGGCCAGTAGAAACCTGCTCTCAGTGCCTTGAGTGCCAAGGCTTTTCCGCCAATATGGTTGCCGCATATACCTTCATGTATTTCTTCAAGTATCTTCGTGGATTCCCATGCTGTCGTACATTTAAGCAGAGGCATGCTGAATGATTTTTTGTACAGCTCATTCTGATATATAACGTACCAGCTCGCTTGTCGTTTTAATTTCTTGGCGGACGAAGGATTACCGGGAAGCATCCCTGTCAACTTATATGCCACCAGTTCGCTAAACCATTCCCCTTGCTGGTCTATGCTGTTAACGGTCACAATTTCTTCCGCTATGCTCTTCTCTTTCAAGATGTCCACTGTGACGGATCTTTCAATGCTGAATGAGTCGGAACTTGCCAATTTGGATAATGCGTCCGCTTTTGTGTTCTCGGCCCTAAGTATATCTTGAATCTGAAAATCATCCAATTGAGCTATCAACTCCTTGGCCTTTTCCACATATTTTTGCATATTGGCCTCTCTAACTTCGAACTCTCCTCTCAGTTGACCACTGACCAACTGTGAGTCTGTTTTTAAAAGCGCCCTCTTAGCACCCGCCGCCAAGCACATCCTCAAGCCCGCAATCGCTGCTTCATATTCTGCTTCATTGTTTGACGCCGGGAAAGCGAACTTGATGGCGTACTGGTATGAATTTCCTTCTGGGCTAGTCATTACTATGCCTGCTCCGGATCCGCTAACTGCAGAAGATCCGTCGACTTCCAGCAGCCAAGCTCCCTTTTTCTCCACTTCTTCTTCCTCATATGAGGCTTCCACAATGAAATCTGCCAGGGCCTGGGCTTTAATAGCGGTCCTAGGCTTATATTGTATATCGTACTCCGATAGTTCGACGGCCCATTTCAACAAGCGGCCTGAGCTATCCATCTTCTGCAACGCTTTCTCTAGCGGTTGATTGGTTAAAACTTGGATGGGATGACAGTCAAAATATGGTCTGAGCTTCCTGGCGGCTATTATCACGGCCAAGGCCATTTTTTCTACCGACTTGTAACGACTTTCCGGACCGTTAAGGATATGGGCGATGAAATAAATTGGGCTGCTTGCCTCTTCTCCTTTTCTACCAATAACATGGCCGCGACTGTCTTTGATGAGGCCGAGATATATAATTGCAATGTGTCTCCAGTCTCGGGTCTTGTAATGGTGGGCAGCTTCTTCAAATGCTCTTTTACCGCTAGGAATGCTTTGCTTTGTTCCTCTCCCCACTCAAACCTCTTATTTCCCCTTAGCAGTGCAAAGAAAGGCAAGGCTTTGTCTGCTGACTTTGAAATGAACCGAGTGAGGGCCGCCATTCTCCCTGTTAGCCTTTGAATGTCCTTGACGCTTTTTGGCTCAGGCAGGTCGACAATGGCCTGGACTTTGTCTGGGTTTGCGTCAATTCCCCTTTTGCTTAATAAAAAGCCTAATAACTTCCCAGCTCTCACCCCAAAAACACATTTCTTCGGATTGAGCTTCATCTTATATTTCCTCAACGTTCTGAAAGTTTCTTCCAAATCGCCTAGGTGTTCGCGGTCAGTTTTACTCTTGACGATAGAGTCGTCAACATATGCCTCAATATTTCTCCCCCTTTGATCCGCGAACACTTTATCGACCAGCTTTTGGTAAGTTGCTCCCAAGATTACGGAGTCCGAATGGCATTGCCTTATAGTTGTATACACCACAATCCGTGATGAATGCTGCCTTCTTTCTATCGGCCTCTAGTAAACTGATCTGATGATAGCCCGAGAACGCATCCATAAAGCTGAGCAGTGCGTGACCGCTAGTTGAGTCCACTAGCTGGTCAATTCTGGGTAATGGATAGCAGTCCTTTGGGCAGGCTCTATTGAGGTCCGTAAAATCTACACACATCCTCCATTGGTCGTTAGCTTTTTTCACCATGACCACATTGGCCAACCACTCTGGGTAGTCGCATGGCTCAATGAAGTCGGCAGCCAGCAGCTTATCAACTTCCTCTTTGATGGCCTTGTTCTTTTCGGCCGAGAAATTTCGTTACTTTTGTTTAATAGGTCGGACAAAGACTTGTCCACATTTAGACGATGTACCATCACGGCCGGGTCTATTCCCGACATCTCATCCGCCGAGAACGCGAAAATATCCGCGTTTTCTCTTAGGAGAGTCACCAAGTTGATCCTGACCTTTGGGTCCATGTCCGTTCCAACAGCTACCGTCCTTGCCGGATCCTCCGCCAGCATTTCCTGTTTTGTTTCTCCATTCGGTTCGGGCCTTGGCGTGCCGTCAGGTCTAGATTCTAATTCTTCCATAGGAACATCCATCTCCTCATCCCCTTTCTCGAGCTCTTCTTCATTCACCCGAGCTCTCCTCTGAGCTCGCCTTTGTTTCCGCGTTGGCGGATTCAAATCATCTACTGGAATTCTCCTTGCGAATTTGTTTCAATCTTTGTTAGATAGCATGACTTTGCCATCTCTTGATTTCCTCTCAACTTTGATGTCGTCCCTAGATTGGAAACGTACAACATAGTCAAATGATAAGTTGACACCACTCCTTGGACGTCATGGATGAAAGGGCGCCCAATAATTGCGTTGTAAGCTCCAGGTACATCAACAACCAGAAATTCTGCCATTACATCCCTGGCATCTTTATCTTCTCCTACCCTGACCGGTAGGGTTATCAAACCTTCGGGAATCACTGATGCACCCGTGAAACCGATTACCGGGTAACGGACGGGCTTCAAATGTTCTCGGCCAATCATCAACTTCTCAAAAGTTGAGTAATACAAAATGTTAGCGGAGCTTCCTCCGTCTACCAGAATTCTGTGAATCAAACAGTTTGACACTTTCAGCGTGACCACCAGAGGGTCATCGTGAGGGTAGACGACATGCTTTGCATCTTCAACCGTGAAAGACATGGCGGGCATTACTGGTGGCCTTCTCCACTGCATGCTCTCATTGAAATTGACCTGGTGCCTGAATTCCTTCAGACTTGCCTTGGCTCCATTGACGCTGCCGCCATGAATTGGACCGCCGCTAATAACATGGATTTCACTAATCCATGAATGAACGTTACGGTTGGCTGTTTTTACCAGGTCCCCATCCTTAGTCTGAGCTTTGTATTGGTTGAAGTAGCCTCTTCTTATCAAATCTTCCAGGTTATCCTTCAAATGACGACAATCTTCAGTCAAGTGCCCGTGATCTCCGTGAAAATCAAACCACTTGGTCTTGTCGCGGTTTTTGTGGAACATTTGCTTTGGACGCTGCCATTTATCGCTGTCCCTGTTCATCAAGTATATCTGACTCCTGGAGGTGGTGAGTTGGGTATACGCGTCAAAATTTTCTTTGCGTTCACCCTTTTCGCGGTCATTCCTCTCGTGGTCCCCCCTTTCACGATCGTTTCCTCTTTCTCGATCGCTTCCTCTCTTGACAACATTAGATTCTTGCCTTCTTCCATCTCGGTCGCGATCACCTTCTCGACCTTTGTCTTTCTTTTGCTTCTCTTCCCTTTTCTTTTCTGGCTCGCGGTACTGATTACCCGCGGCCTTGTCGAATTCTTCTCCTCTTATGAAATCATTTGCTTTGCCAAGCACTGGCCCCAGCGACGTGAAAGATTTTCGGCCGAGATAACTTCTAAACACAGTTCCTTCCCTTAATCCCGACATCAATGATAAAACCGCTACATCCTGTTGTAGCCTGGGAATAGATACAGCCTCTACATTGAAGCGCCTGATGTAATCTCGGAGAGATTCGGTCTCTCCCTGCCTGACCGACAATAATTCTCCAGTAGTGCGCTCACGGCGCCTGTTGCTTACGAAGTGAGTGCTGAACATGGATGAGAGTTGAGAGAAGCTGGATACGTTACCAGGCTTGAGGCTTTTAAACCACATCTGAGCTATGCCGGTTAGTGTGGACGGGAAGACCTTACACCAGATGGCGTCAATCTGCGTGTACAAGTGCATGTGTCCTTCATAGGCTGCTACATGGTCGTCAGGGTCTGTGCTGCCGTCAAACTTGCACGATGGCATCTTGATTCTCGGCATCGGATAATTAAGAACTTCCGGAACAAATGGGGAAAGTTTCGGCTTGATTAACAGATGTCCGCCACCCGAATAGTTACTAACACTGCGGTCTTTGTACTCTCGGTCTCGTGCGGCCGTGATGCTCTTCTCGAGTTGTTAAGATCCTCATTTTTCGGATCGATTTCCTCGTTGTGCTCTGCGTTGTCAATCTGTTCCTCCCTTTGGCGATCTTCCGGTGTTAACGTACGCATCCTTCTAAGCGGCGTACCGTCAACGTTTCTACCGGCCATGGCCGGTGATCGTTTACGGTCTTCGAACGCCTCTTGTGTTAGGAGCAGGAGTGTTATTAGGCTGAGGAGTGCCTTGTAGTAGTTGGATGAAGGATGCGACAGTTTGTAGGTGATCTGGGGTAAATTGGCTCAACTGAGCTAAATTGAAAGGGACGGTACCAGGGTTCACCTGAGTTACATTGTCCTCAGGAGTAAACTGATCGTTGTTGCCCTCTGGCATGTTGGGTTGGAACTGAGGTGCACCGGCAGATCTAGTAATTGCAAGACGAGAGGATCCTTGGCCGATCTCCCGGTCCAGGTGGACCGCGACTTGCATCGTTTGCTTTTTCCATGATCGCTTCACAAGAATAGGAGGCCCCTCCTTCTAGCGCCAAATTGTTTCGGTGTTGAAACGGTTGGCGGTCTTGAAATAAGTCCGCCAAAGATTAGAGTTAGCGTCCACTCGGTGAATAGCCGCACAAGAAGCAAACGTGAACTACCCTCGGGGGGATGCGAGGAAACCCCTCCGACGCTCAAGTCGCACGTGTCCAAATAGGATTTAGAGAGAGAGAGTAGAGAGAAAGATAAGAATTCTGAGTGTGAGAGAATGTACCTGCAAACTAGTACTATTTGGCTATTTATAGAAGTACTATTCACCTGACAGGGTGCGTAATCCTTTTACACGTGTACGGCTGCGATGCTCATGACAGCTGGGAAGATTCCCTTATTTTGTCTTGTTAGGCAACCGCCAACGTTGTCGGACCATGTTGATGTACTGACTTGATAGAGCTGCGGGCGACATAAAGTATTCGCGTCCGATAAAGTGTTCGCGGATCCATTACTGGGGTCCGCCAACATACTTGGGTTATACCCATACACAACCTACAAGCTACAACCCCTATTCAGTTAGTTCTATAATGACAAAAAAAGAGTTTCACTTCACACTTTTAGATATATAATATTTTCAACAATTTTTCCATATATAATATCTTCATTAATTTCACATATATACAAAATACAACAAATATAAACTATCCATAAAATAGAAAACTTATACACAAAAATACAAAACTTACTCACAAAATTAAAAAAAAAAAAAAAATGACAATGCAACGTAACAGAAAATTTAAAACTTATTAAATTAAAATACAAGAATTATATACATTAAATTAAAAAAAAGGAAAAAAAAAACCAACAAAAATGACAATACAAAACGAAAATCGTGCGCTGGTTGTTGGTTGGCGTCGTGCACTGGTGGCTGGCGTCGTGCACTGGTGGCTGGCGTCGTGCACTGGTGGCTGGAGTCGTGCAAAGTGGCTAGCGTCGGGTTGATGGTGAGAGACAAAATCTTGAATCTCAACCGTTAGCGAGATACGCGTGAGTGAGAGAAGGTGGTGGAGACGGAGAAGAGGTTGGCGTGATTGTGGAGATGGTAGTGTTGTGGTTGGCGTGATTGTGAAGATGATGGTGTTATTGCTGGCGATGGAGGATCGCAGAGTATGGCAGGGAGATGGACATAGGATGGAGGGAGATGGACAGAGGATGAGAGGATGAGAGGATGAGAGGGTGAGAGGGTGAGGGAAATTTAGGGTTAATGATACGTGTCGTATGCGTATACAAATTAATAATTTATACTACCTATCTTAACCTAAAAAATATAAACATACTAAAGGATAAGTAGGGTCGATCCCACGGAGAGATTAACTAATTCACTAAATTCAAAGTTAACTAAGTGTCAAAAATATATATTATATACGAATTTACACTATTTACACTATTCACATATGTACGATTAAGGGGGGTTTCGGTTGAACTACTTAGACTAATTAAAATTAAAACTACTACTAAACTACTACTTACAAGTGATGACACACAAACTCTATTAATTCCCGATTCGATCATAGAATGTTTAGACATAATTAAGCTTCCTAACCTTTATCATTGAGACCACTTTAATACTTAACATAGCACTTAGATTGGTGAATTATCGCCGCGATCAATTCTTATCTTACTCACTAGAAATCTAGAATCTCACTAAGACAAATCCAATCTTAATAAACTTATTTTATTAGCACAATTCATACACTTAAGACTACTAAGATGAGCCGCTCACTCTTATTAATCACAAGTCGTCCTCCCTATTCAACTATTAAACGCCGCGCCTAATGGTCTTATAGCACAATTTGACAATCTAAATCAACTAATTGCGTCCAATTACAAGTAAAGATATCAAATTTCATAACTAACCAACAATAGTATGAATTGTATAAATACTAAATTAAATAATTAAATTCATTCAACTCAGCGTTAAACCAATTAGACTCAAATAATAGAGATAAAAGAAACTAAAATCATGAATAAATTTAGATAGAATCAAGTTCAATCACAAGAACAACTAATTGGAAGTATAAGGGAGAAAACTCATGACTGTAGAATTGAACTAATGCAGCCGCTGCCCTCAATTCGCCTACTAAATCGTAGTACTTCTTCAATCCTTGTCAATTTGTCGATCTTGGACAAACTCGCTTGTTTTCTTCACTCTCACGAACTTCTCTGTATATGCGTGCGTGTCTTTTGGCGTGAAAATACGGGTAATATATACTCCAATAGAGATTAGAGAATATGATAAGAATTGCCACAAAATTTAGAATAGAAGAAAATGAAATCTCATCTCTTGTGTTGTGCGGATATGGAGGAAGAAAGATAAGTTTTATTTCTATCTTTTTTTGATGGAGTTTCTAGTTGATGAGAAGTAGGAAATATCCTAATTTGCTTGTTTTAATTTGCTCGTGAAAGATGAAGTAGGAAACAAGAAGAGGAGTTCGGTTTTGTTCCATATTACTACTCACGTGTAATGAGGTTGGGCTTTGAACCATTTTCTTCTTCTTTTAATCTTGTTGTCTACTTGTCTTCCTTTAGCAAAGTGAACCTGTAAATCATCTATAATAAAATAACACACTATTTAAGCTAAATATTCAATA
Source organism: Beta lomatogona (assembly GCA_947646795.1). Classification (NCBI taxonomy): domain Eukaryota; kingdom Viridiplantae; phylum Streptophyta; class Magnoliopsida; order Caryophyllales; family Amaranthaceae; genus Beta; species Beta lomatogona. Next base: position 47,706 of record CANSNZ010000073.1, read on the forward strand.
AAATATAATAAAAACATAAATAACTCACTACTAATAAAAGTCGGTAAAAATATAAAAACAACATATATAGGAAAAATATCAGACTAAAATTGTGAAGTAAAAATATAACATATTACGCGCTTATCAAATTCCCCCACACTAAGCCTTTGGTCGCCCTCGAACAAAAAACTACTAAAATAAAAAAAAAGTTATACTAGGAAAGCAATAAACCTAACTCGATCACTGTCGTAGGAATCACGATTGCACTTAGCATGTGCAACAAGCCCTTTAAACCCCTAGGCTCCCCTAGTGGATGAGTAAGGTCTCGTGAGGATTTTCAGATGGCATACCCACAAAGCCTTAATAACATAGGTTTCCAAACCAATTAGCAAACATGGATATTAGAATGACATTAATAAAGAAACTAAATGCAAGGCCTAATATACCACCTCAATTTTCTTTGTCGGAAATAACTAAATTCGATAAGCACACTACAAGAAACTAAAACATTTTAAAGTTAGTCGAAAAAACATTGAGAAAAATGTTAGTGGAGATGTCATACTCTTAGTGTTTAAACAATTGAACTATCAAAACTCATAATATTTCATGAACAAATAATTTTCTTCACAGCTCAAAAATAATTGGCTCATCCACACTTTCATGCACATTGCGTTCAATAATTAGACCTTCACAAGTATAAATGAAACACTCAACTCTCATGTGTTTGGGGTTAAATAATATTCACTCAAACCTATAACCAAGTCGACTCAAAATGAAGTATATTTCTTTAAACTTGACTATCTTCTCAATTCTCCACTTGGAAGTGACATACTGCATAAAGATCAAAAGGTCTTTCACAAGGTTGTAAAGTGGCTAAGGTTAAGGGTAGGAATAATATTTAGGAATGTGGAGTTAATAAGAAGTAGGGGTGTTCATGGGTGGTTAACCGTCCCGAAATATGATTTCGGTTCGGTAACCGGAAATATCGGTTCACCATTTTTGTGAACCGTAACCGTAACCGTAACAGTAACCGTTCAAACCGGTAACCGCATAAACGGTTAACCGGTTTTTCGGTACGGTTTTCCGGTTAACCATTAACCGTTACTCAAGTTTTATTAAATTGTTTTACTAAATTTATATATTAGATTTCAAATTTTTCTCAGCATAAATAATATACCATTAATACCAAGATTCTCTATCAAAGATAATCATCTCTAAAAACATTCCGCACCGTGTAATACATATCTCAAAGTTCTAAGATACCTAAAACTTACTAACTTATGTTTTCTCACATAAATCAGTCTACAGACTCTACACTCTACACTACATTATTTACTAAATTACTGCATTTAATTAAACAAAATAATTAATTAATATAATTATTAAAAGAAATTAAATAATAATAAAATAAAATAAATGTATCCGGTTTTTCGGTTAATCGTTTTATAAAAAAATCATAACTGTACCCGTACTGTTTAATCGTAATTTTTACCGGTTCGGTAACCGAACCGTTTAATCCCAAATTTTCCGGTTCGGTAATCGCCCATTTTGACCAGTTTCCCGATTTTTTGGAACGGTTTTTCGATTTCGGTTTTTGTAAACACCCTTAATAAGAAGCCAAGCTAAAGGGAGCAAAAGTACATGACTTAAGATGTTTCAGTCACAACAAACTCCATTTATATTTCACCATCATACTTCAATTTTTTTTTCATACTCCCTCCGTTTCATTTTAATTTACTCACTTCACTTTTGGGGAGAACCAAGGAGAAATTGTAAAAGTATGAGAGAGAAACTGAAAAGGTGGAGAGAGAAACTGAAAAGTGAGAGAGATAAATTAAATAAGTGGGTTAAAATATTAAAAAGTAGATGACATGGGAAGAAAAAGAGGAGAAATTAGATGTGACATGTTACCAAAAATAGAAAAAGCAACAGTGTGTAGATTAAAAAGAAACAGACCAAAAAGGAAAGTGTGTAGATTAAAAAGAAACGGAGGGAGTATTACTCACCATATCCTTCACAAGCAATGCAATTTCTACACTTATGGATATTTCATAGCATTTTCACCTTTCTATGACTTTCAAACATTTATTTTCTTTGAATTTTTTTTTCCTTCTCCAATACTTTTTTTTTTCAATTTCATAACCCTTGTTTTCTCCTTTTTTTTTTTCAATATGTCTCCACTATAACGCAACCTTACACTACAAACTTAATATGATAACTCCCCTTAGCCAGGCTTGGGTATAATATGTAGGAGGTCGCAAGTTTGTAATGTATGGTTAGTAAATAAACACGGATTTTAAGGCTCAAAAGGGTTAAACAAAGGGAAAAATTATGTGAAAGGAAAACTCTCTGGCGCTAAAAAAAATGAAAAGGACGCCTAAATAATTTCTTCATAGCAATTGTCACAAAAGTCTCAAAGGGTACCAAGTCAAGTTCAAGAGCCACATTTCATTTAGGAACTATCACAAAAAAAATTGAGACTGATGCAGATGTGTCAGTCTAATAGGCTCAGAAGCTCACAAGGTTTGGTCTATTTATCTAGCCAGCTTATTTAAGAGAAGCAAGATAATTTTTTTTCTTCAATTATATTATGAATCTCTCAAGTTCAACTATTATATTCCAATTATATAAAATTCCCAAAATCTTTTATTTTGAAATTTTTTTATTTTATCTCAAAAACAAGTTAGATAGAGTTTCTTATCAACTTACTAATCACCATTCCTTAGGAAGTTAAGAGGTGGAAATCCTAAATTAAATGCAAATAAAGTCCTAAAACTAATGCAAACAAAAGCACATAATTTTTTTAATTAACTGAATAAAATAAAAATTCTACAGAAAATTTGGCAACACTTCCCCTAGAATAAGGCAAATAATCCAATTTTTTATAGCTTAAAGTCATGGATACCATAACCTGTATTCAACATATGAAATTATATGTCATATAATGCCAGCACAAAACACAAACTATCCTCATGATTTTGCCAATTCACCAAATGTCCAGTTCAAAATTGAAATTGTTCACCAATTTATCTCCCCCCACACTTAGAATCAACATTGTCCTCAATGAAAAAGAATCGAAGGAAATAATGAGAGAACTTAGCTGGTTATGTGGTGGTTCGCGGAGCATGTGATAACGCCTCTGTCCGTTGTGTTGCTGCTAATCTTGCACCAGTGGGTGTGCTGTTTTTATATATAGTGTAGCTTACGATAATTTCCTCTACACTTAAACCTGTCATTAACCTCAATGGAGGTCTTTAATACCGAAAATGAAGCACAAGTACAGAACATAACAATGCTCAAGATACGGCTGCAGATTGAACCATTGTGAAACATCAAATAACAACACCTAACAGAAGCATATAATTCATAGACTATAATGAAAATCTAAGCATCAATTCGATTACTTATTTGCCAACTATTTATAGAGTATAAGTTGACACCACATGCATATATGGACATTGTCAAATAGAGAACACACCAAATAAAACATATTGTACTGCAGTTTCATAATGTATTTTTATTCAAAAAGTAAAGATGGTTCCTATTTTGTTAGAATAATATATCTTTGTCCAAGCCCCAAAATCAGTTATAGACATAAATCATTATATATCTTATTGCATCTAATCATAAAAGTCTTAAAGATAGGTGTGTAACCATAAAAATATGCACAGGACATGATTTTCTAACGTGTAACAATTGTAAAACAGAACTATTGTGTAAATATGATGATAATCATGTTAGTTCCAACCAGACCATAAGAGGATAATACTTATATATTTAAGCATTTAAGACACTGAGCACATACTATATTGACTACCTATTCTAGGAAGTATATAATAGGAACTATCTACATAATGATATATAGTATACTTATTTAAAATTACCTCTTTTTTTTTGTTGTTCAATTATAATCTCTGACTTCTAATCCTAGAGTGCAGGACATTTTGAATTTATAGAAGATCAGACTCATGTTTCAATAAGTGAAAGTTTAAACCAAAGGAAAAAAATAGGCAGGGCAAATCAATTGGTCTTAAGTTCATAACGGAAATAGTTAAAAGTGGTCAGTTAACTATCTACTAGAGATAGAAGCAAGACAAAAGATGCTACATACATATAGTGATGACTTGTCTTATTGAGAACGGAAAAAAAAATACAAACCACGTAATCTACAACTAAATCAGATCCTTGACAGGGTACTTCAGGTCTTATTCTTATAGTTCTAGGGGTGAATCTGAAATTCACTTAGCAAAATACTAGCAGGAAGAAGACAGTTTCACATACTACTAGATGCATCAACATTCATTGTTTATTGCACTGGAAAAAAATCAAGCAGATAAGGGAATAATTCTAAGAGAGGAACATATATACACCCAACAAATATAATGCAGGAAGTGGAACAAGCTAAGATCATGCAAAAAGTTGTATGCGAACATGATATGGACCTGTTACTATACTACACTATAAGATGCCAACTTAAACTAGCAGACCACAAATTCTACTAATAATTTGAGTCACAGGCAAAGATAGAAATAAATGAATAAAAATTTTAGATTACTAGGTGAGCAGAATACCAGACTGATAACATTGTTGCTAGTCCAGCTAAATGACTTCTAATGAATAAAGAACCATGTATTGTTTACTCTATTTATATATTTTTTTCACAAAGATTCACTCCTTAAACTATATAGTCATAGGAAAAAAATAGATGCAAAACTGATTCGCTAAGCCACACACAACAAGAAGAACCAATTAGCACTTTTAGTCATGAAGATAAGAGATTAAATGAGCAGTAGAGACAAAATCAAACTCTCTAAACTCATCAGCAATCAGAAACTTTATATTAAGGATATGTATGTGACCTGCTCATTTCTTACTACATTTTAAACTTTCATAAATAAATAAAGGCATTTGTGGGACAAAATGGAACACAAGTAGATAATTATGCAGATTCATTATTAATTGAGCAAAGTTAACACACCTATTAGACACAAGATGAAACTAAGCAAATATAATATTCAAACGCAAGAAATGTTTCATAGTTCACTATATATAATCACATAGCAAGACAAATTAGAACAAAAGAACACACTAGTGTAACTTACTCTAACTAACAGATCATAGTCAAAGAAATACTATAGACATGGTTAAACAATAGGCACTTTAGACTAAAATTTAGAAATAAAATTATATTGTCATGCTGCAACGATATACAATGATATACAAGTAGTAAGTCAAAATTTGATAAATAGGAAACTAAAACATATCTCCCCGGCAACGGCACCAAAATTTGATACGTGCCGTTTGCGTATACAAATTAATAATTTATACTACCTATCTTAACCTCAAAAATATAAACATAGTAAAGGATAAGTAGGGTCGATAGCACGGAGAGATTAACTAATTCAATAAAATCAATGTTAACTAAGTGACAAAAATATATATTAAATACGAATTTACACTATTTACACTAGTCACATATGTACGATTAAGGGGGGTTTCGGTTGTAAAGAACTACTTAGACTAATTAAAATTAAAACTACTACTAAACTACTACTTACAAGTGACGACACACAAACTCTATTAATTCCCAAATCGATCATAGAATGTTTAGACATAATTAAGCTTCCTAACCTTTATCATTGAGGCCACTTTAATACTTAACTTAGCACTTAGATTGGTGAATTATCGCCGCGATCAATTCTTATCTTACTCACTGGAAATCTAGAATCTAGATAAGACAAATCCAAATCTAATAAACTTGTTTTATTAGCACAATTCATACACTTAAGACTACTAAGATGAACCGCTCACTCTTATTAATCTCAAGTCGTCCTCCCTATTCAACTATTAAACGCTGCGACTAATAGTCCTATAGCACAATTTGAGTATCCAAACAACTAATTGCGTCCAATTACAAGTAAATATATCAAATTTCATAACTAACCAACAATAGTATGAAATGTATAAATACTAAATTAAATAATTAAATTCAGTCAACTTAGCGTTAAACCAATTAGACTCAAATAATAGAGATATAAGAAACTGAAATCATGAATAAATTCATATAGAATCAAGTTCAATCACAAGAACAACTAATTGAAAGTAGAAGGGAGAAAACTCATGACTGTAGAACCGAACTAATGCAGCCGCTGCCCTCAATTCGCCTACTAAATCATAGTACTTCTTCAATCCCTGTCAATTTGTCGATCTTGGACGAACCCGCTTGTTTTTTTCACTCTCACGAACTTCTCTGTATACGCGTGCGTGTCTTTTGGCGTGAAAATACGGGTAATATATACCCCAATAGAGATTAGAGAATATGTTAAGAATTGCCACAAAATTTGGATGAGAAGAAGATGAAATCTCATTTCTTGTGTTGTGCATATATGGAGGAAGAAAGATAAGTTTTATTTCTATCTTTTTTTAATGGAGTTTATAGTTGATGAGAAGTAGGAAATTTCCTAATTTCCTTGTTTTAATTTGCCCGTGAAAGATGAAGTAGGAAACAAGAAGAGGAGTTCGATTTTGTTCCATATTACTACTAAAGTGTAATGAGGTTGGGCTTAGAAGTCCTCATAACAGAAAAATTTAGGCGCCTCCTCCCCTTTTTTCTCTCTTCTCTCTTCTCTCTCCTCTCCCACAAAACCCTAATTTTCAACCAAGCAGGCGATCGTCACCCTTTAGCGGCAGTTCCCTTTTCTTTGTTTTTTTTTTATGTTAATGTTTCTAATAAACTTCAGTCTCTCTTTAATGGAGAGTTTTTCGACCCATTTATTGCGTTATATCTACCCATATATTGGGTTTTATCTCTCTCCATGTGAGAGTTTGGAGACATTGTTTTTGGGTTTTTGTGTAATTCAAGAGGTTGATTTGTTGATTGAAATTTGTGCGGGGTTGCAACAGATGTCAGTACTTCGTTTACAATCACTTGAATTGGATCCAGTTCTACTTCAAAACTACAAAAGATCGACAGACCCCCTTGCAGAAGGCTGCATCAGACAGCGATGTGAAAGACGAGGGTTTTCAGAAGTGTTAGATCTACTCAACAATCGTGGTTTTGTCAGATTAGAATTGTATTTATTTCATTTTGATATGTATTTGTTTAGTTTTGACTTCTATTGTAGATGTCGTATGACTTTGAATCAATGAATTACTTTTCAATTTCAAAAAAAAAAAAGTTTGGGCTTAGAACCATTTTCTTCTTCTATTAATCTTGTTGTCTACTTGTCTTCCTTTATCAAAGTGAACATGTAAATCACCTATAATAAAATAACACACTATTTAAGCTAATTATTTAATAAAATATAATAAGAACATAAATAACTCACTACTAATAAAAGTCGGTAAAAATATAAAAATAACATATAAAGGAAAAATATCAGACTAAAATTGTGGAGTAAAAATATAACATATTACGCGCTTATCAATTAAGGAAATACGTTAGGTAATTTAGGGCCATGGGGAACATGAGCCACGAGGAATACTGGGCCTTAAATTTTTTTGACTATTAAGCTGATCTAGTTTGTAGGTGAACCGGATCAGTTTATCAGCCCAAAAATTTCCGAACAAAAAATTGAATTGACCAATAATGGAGTCATGACGGAAAAATCTACATTGGATAAGTCCCTAGGTTGTCCCTACGTTTTCCAAATTTACAATTAGGTTTATGAGTCTTCCTTTAAAGACTTGTTGGCGATTTCTTTGATTTCAAAACATTTTTCAATACAAAACCTTTACAATGAGGTAGTCAAATACGCGCTCATCCCGCGTAGGCGAATAAAAACACGCCTACAATTTGGCGACTTCACTGGGGAGGATTTTAAAAGAAATTAATTTTTTTAAATGAGTGAGTGAAACTCGAAAAATACGATTCATTCTCTTTTTATGCATTAGAATAACATATTGTTTTGCATATGCATGGCTATTGTTAAGCCACCATAAGGACAATCTTCCTTGCCTCACTCGCGCATGTTCTATGCGTGAGGCCACACCCGGGGGGTCAGTTGTCCTTCCGAAAGCTTCCTGAGCGATGGTGCTGGATCTTAGTCATAAGCATACCTACCCAACCATGGCATTGTTACCTTGTTCCTGACTTGAAAACTGGACTGTGTCTTACAAGTTGCCACCTTTTTAAGCAAAGGTACGAAGCGTGGGATCAATCTCTTAGTCGTGGACCCTCTTCAGCCTTAACCTAAACCTGACCATAGTTTCAAACGTAGAACTGGACTTTAGGTTGAGAACTTTTGCATCCATGTTATAAGACATTTGCTTGTGATTGCGATTTTTGCCTCTTATTAACTTGTTAAATTGTCGTTGTTATTCATTACGTCTAAAATCGTGTCTATAAAGATCGTCAAAATTAGCCAAAACCTCGCCTAAATCGCCACAAAGCATGTCGGGGAGCAATGCGCCAAACACATTAAGTTGCGCCTGGTACACCGTTCTAACGCCAGACGCACAGGCTGTGCACCGTGCGCAACGATGCTGCATGGTACACACCTTGTGCATCTCATGTTTTTGTCGATTTAGTTGTCATGGTGGTCGATCCGGTGTGCTTTCCGTTTGCATTCGCGTAGAATCATGGTCATTCTAAGAGTCCTTTTTGTTTTTAAAAAATGAAACTCACCTAATTCAAACATAATAATCAATCTTTTCATGCATATCATCTAAGGTTGAGTCTATCCTAAAAAGTGTATCTAGAAGAGTGATCATGGTGGAGTTAGAGTCGTCATGCATGTTTACCTCGTTCCATCTCATCCCATCTTTAACAAATCTTCCCTATCATATATCCTATCATATTCCACCTTTTCAAAAAAAATCTCTATTTCAAAATCAATCCGACAGCTTCTTCTATTCTACCTTTTTCGAAAATATTTACTAATCATCATCATACCACCTATTCAAAAAAAAAATTCCAAATTAATCCATCATATTTTCCCAATAAAAGATAAAAACAAGGGGTCCCTTTCAAAACAAATTTCGAAAATTCTAAGCGTAGTCCAAATACCTCTAATATATTCCAATCAACCCAAACCCAATTCATTTACATTCACCCTAGGCTCATATGAGTTTGAGTCCTTGCATTTATTTTAGGCCCATGTGCATTAGAGTCCATTTTGCATTCATCCTAGGCCCATCTAAATTTGAGTCCATACATTCACTAGCATTATAGTTGATCTTAGGCCCATATAAGTCTAGTTCATCCCAAAATCCAGGCCCATTTGCATCTTAATGTGAACCCTAGTCTGTGTCAAACCCATGTGCGTCTCCTAGTCTGTTCCTAGTCCACTCCAATCTAAGTCTATTTATAATCCAATCCAAAGCTTAGGTCCATTTAGGCCCAATTCATACCCTAGGTTAAGTTTGCATCACTATGCAAGCCCTAGTCAAGTCTTCAGACTATAAAAGCCCAAATCATACCACTAGGCGTGTTTTTATTTCGCCTACGCGTGATGAGCTCGTATTTGACTACCTTATTGTAAAGGTTTTGATTGAATATTATTTTGAAGCAGAGAGAAGTCGCCAACAAGTCTTTAAATGAAGACTCATAAACCAAAATGGATATTGGGAAATCACATGGACAACTTAGGGACTTATCCAATGTAGATTTCCCCGTCATGACTCCCTCAATGGTCAATGAAGCAAAAACTGAGTTAATTCGGGGGTGAGGGTACGAAAACGATCAGAAACCATATTCGCCCATTGATGGCCTCTACTTAATATCGATTCGTGTCAAGTTTTATGCAAAAGAATACCCAGATGATATATATTTTCATACACCCTAAAAAATAGATTAGTCTAGGTTGGTTCATGAAACACAAACTCTTTTTTAGTGACATGTTATTAAACAATCAAATATTGGGTTCCAAACAGGTTGTTCAAATTATTTGATTAATATTAGAACAGTTGCTTAAGTATTTATTAATAATAACATGTGGGTGATGAAAGCATGAACAGGACAATCATAACAATATATATACAAAAATAAAAATAAAAAGGGAAAAGGTTAGAATATACAAAGGAACAGTTTTTATATTAAAAGATCTAGATCATGAAAGAAATAGTTAGTAACTTCAATATAAAAATAATGAATTTATCCAAGGAACCTCACGAATATACCGATGCGGCTTAGGTCTGAGAGAATAACGACCTTCGGGAAGAGCAATCGTGAAATCTGAAAACGAACCCTTGTGAAGATCAAACAAAGTATGTCTTTGTAAGTTTGTAAATATATGAAAGTGTGAGAATTTGAAAGTGTCGAGAGAATTCGCAAGTATTCGAGTATATATCGTATGAAAAGTTTCCCCAAGATCCGGAAAATCACGGCTTATTTATAGCAAAATATTAGAAAAAGATAGAAAAGCAAACTGCGTGTCACGCAAAGAGTGCGCTAGGCACAAGTATCTGTGTGACGCATAGAGACACGTGTGAGGCGAAGATTGGGGTGCCTAACGCAACACAACCAGTGCGCTGCGCGCCACACCTTTGTGCGTCCGACACGTTTTGATAGTCTTTTCTTCAACGCGTTTTTAAATGTATTCTTTTATTCTTTTAATACAAAAATTAATTTTACTAGATAAAATCTGATTTAAACTTTAAAAATATATTCGAAAATGTTTATTTAGTTCTGAAAATATTTATTTAAACAATTAATTATCATTTAAATGGGCTCAAATATTTCTTATGGGCTCAAAATACAATTAATTATCAGGAATTAATTGGGCTTTTAAAACAGGATTTGGATCATTATTATAAATAAAAACGCTTTAAAACTGTTTTGGGGCTGGCTTTTCGGACTGCTCTCCTCTTGGGTCGAACCAATTAAGACCGCGGTATGTTTCATCATCAGCCCTTAATTGGGGAGACACGATTATGTGTCTACAGAAGCCCCCACTTGGACTAGGTTCAGGAAACCGAAAGTCAAAGTATATGGTGTCGGGACATAGAACGATTCTAAACGCTCTGCAGTTTAAAACTAATCTATATATCGCCGGTCTCTGCAAAAAAAAAAGTTAGTATGCAGGCCAATAACTACAATCAATCTGATTACCGGCAGAAAAGATGTTAGCAGATAGGTGCAAACAAATCAGATAAAGCACATAATGATGCAAAGATGCAAACTTAGACTCTCTAAGGATGCATGAGACGCTATGCAAGGATTAAGATTATGCAAAGCCAAGGAAGATAAAGCGTCATACAAGGTCAGGGTTATGCAAGGCTAAGAAAGATGAAATGTTATGCAAGGTCAGTGTTATGCAAGATTAGGAGATCTTGATGGGAGAGATAGAATGATTAGAAATGGATGGTTTGATTTTCGAAAACTGTTTTGGTACATAATCGGGGTCCGCAACTGAGATTCGCAGATTACAACTCTTCGGGAGTTTGATTTGGAGGAACCACCACATATATAGGAAGCCCCCACTTTGGGTAAGCTTATCTTGAATTAGGTATTATGAGCCTTGTTTGGAATGTACTTGATCTGTATTGAGTATGTAGAGTTCTTCACTAGGGATTCTTCTTTGGGGAGTTGATATAGGCAAAGTCAGATATCGTCAAAGAACATGGAATTATCGGAGAGTCCTTCAGGGACAAAGAGAGCTTGGATTGAAAAAAAAAGTTTAATTTGTGACTTAAATAAATGTAGGTGGGAAAAAGTTTTGACGCAGCTAGGTTCAGACTCGAGTCTATGTCGGAATCTTGAAAGAGTATGCTTCTGAACACTAGAAAATCAAATCATGAGATCTTGATGAATTTCATTTTATTGAAGTGGTTGGACCTCTAGATGAGGATTTCTACGTATCCTTGTGGAATAAGACCATTCATAGTTTTCGATCTGATTGTTATATTTTTTTTATGCCTTAACTTTTGCCTAAGCCGCCCTTTCGGGTTTTCAACCTAGCAGCCTTGGACATACCTTGGAGAAGGAGTTAAGATTGATATGAAAGGTTGAAAGGTTAGATGTCTGAAGTTTTGATGGAGGTTCAATTGGTTGGGCTAAGGTAGGATCATGGATTTGGATTATATGGGTTATAGTTTTGATGGATTGAAGAATTTGAATGAGGGATATAACTTGCGTGCAAGCCCCCTAGCTTGATTTCTTATTTCTTTGCCTTTGCCTTTTTATTTTTTGCATTTTTTTCTTTTTGTTCTGTGGGTTTTCTTTTGCTTTTGCTTTTTTTGGCACTTTGTCTTTTTCACTTTTTTTTGTTTTTGTCTGACATTGATTTTTTTTTTTTTTTTTATGTACTGAGGCTTTCACACAAGTTTTCATGGTTTAGGGTATTGGAAGGTTTGAAGGATAATTGTGGAGCTTTGATTTTGAAGGGATTATTTGGCTAATGGAGATGATGGTTTAAGGGATTTTTTTTTCTGGATTGCATGGATGAGGATGGTTTATTGATGGTGATGGCTTTTTTTTTTTTTTTGAATGATGGAGGGAAGAGGGAAAATAACTCTTAATCCAAAGTATGTCCATTTATTCTTTTATATATTATTTATTTTCTTTTTCAATTTTTTCTCTTTATTAATCAAGATCATTAGGTGATTTAAGTTTCATCATTGAACTCGAAGCATAAATGACGGTGAAAGGCCAATGAAAAATAAAAAAATAAAAAAAAAATGAAATGAAATGGAAAGGCTATGATAAATGAAGTCCTATAGTGACATAGATTCGATAGAAAAGACATAAATGGCTTAGGGTAAGGACTCTCATACTCATCATTGGAAACCAAAATTAAAATACAAAGCCTTTGATATGTTGATGCACAACCTAAGGGGCTGTTGGTGATGTTGATTCTCGTTGTAGCAAGTATTAGAAGTCTATCGTCATCGACCATCTTTGCAGTGCATTTGAGGTATTTGACACTGGATGTCTGATATTCATTATTTCGTTGGAATTCGCAGTAAAAATATAGGTCCTTCAGATCCGGAAAATCATGGCATACTTATACGAAAACATTATAAAAAAAAGATATATAGAAAAGCCAAATGCGCGTCATCCAAAGAGTGCGCTAGGGGGACCTATCTGCGTGACACACAGAGCCACGTGTCAAGCGCTGATAGGAACGCCTAATGCGACACAACCAATGCGTTGCGCGCACGTGGAGCGCCCGACACACCGTCTGCATCAGACACGCTTACAATCTTTTTTCTTCGATGCGTTTTAAATTATTTTCTTTTATCCTTTTAATTTCGAAAATAAACTTTTACGAGATAAAATCTGATTTCAATTTTAAAATACCTTTGGAAATACTTATTTGTTTCTGAAAATACTTATTAAAATAATAAATAAAAACAATTAATTATCATGAATAATTAATTGGGCTTTTTCAAAGGATTAGGCTAAAAATATTTAAATGGGCTCAAAATACAAGAAATTATCATGAATAATTACTTGGACTTTAAAATAGAATTTTGGATCATTATTGCAAATGAATAAGCTTTACACTTTAAAACAATTTTGGGCCTGGCTATTCGGACCGCTCTCTCCCCTTGGGTCGGACCAATTTAAGACCACGATATGGTTCATCATTAGGCCGTTAAATGGGGAAACACGATTATGTGTCTACACAGGTACTTTAGCTTTGAAAATAATAACAAGTCGTATCCTGACGTAGCTGTCACGACAATATCTTCCAGTAGACAGGAGATGTGCAAAGTTAATCAATAAAGTCAGCAAACTAACGCGACATTAATTCCAACATTTGTTTAGTTACACCTATAATGACGAATGGGATAAGTTTGTGACAACAAAAGTTATTACGTATGGCTACCATAAGCAGAAGACACTGCAATAACCAAGTAAGTTAACTCATATTGTCGTCACGTCACCTTCTTGCTTCATCGACGTCGATTAAATCCTTGATGGGGCCAATCCATTCCAGGTAAAAATCAATATCCTTCTTAGGGTCCCAAGAAGATGTCTGACGCATCAGATATCGGTGCATCAATTTGGCACGGACGCGAGCAATCACTTCAGCTTCAACACCGTCCATCTCAGTCTTCAGACCAGCGATTTGTGTCTGCAGCACATCCATCTCTTCCTCGCGACCACGAAGCACCTCTTCAGTGTCGAAAGCCTTCTTCCTTGCGAGTTCCAACTCCTCCTTTATCTTTAAAGACTCCTCCATGTTGGCCACCTTCAGATTGACCTTTTGAATTTTGTCCTTCAACGCCGCCTCACTCTTCTCCATTCTTGCTTTCATGGTCTGATGGCTTTTGAATAGCGAAGACATTTCATTTTTCGCCATTAGGATGTTTTTAGACGCCTGGAATGAGAGACATTTATAAGATATTATACTTCTAAAGTGTGACACTGATAAATAAAATCATTAAAAATCGTTTGACATACCTGAAGCATAAGCTCGATACCATCCGGCATCAACCCTAGCATGGGATGGTCGCATAGACGTCCTGCGGCACAAAGGAAGAGAAGCATTTTAGCTTCAAGCCAGATCGACCTGTATAACGGCATGAAGTCGTTAGACATTGTTACAGTGTATGAGGGCCCATCCTTTTCAGGAGGGGCAGTAAACTGAGGCTTCCGAATCTTTGCATGGGGAGCGTCCACTTCATCGTCGTCTACATGAGCGACGTGATGACTCATTTGTTTGTCAGGTATTGTCCGTGTGGACAGTGACGCCTTTGTAGCTGACAGTCGTTTAGCATGCTCTTTTTCTCTCCCTTAGTGCTTCAGCTATTGTGTTATGGTCCATAGAGCCCCTGTGTCTTAATTGAGAAGAATTTGTAGCGATAAAGAAGTGAAACGTTAAGAATAAGACGTTAGGAAAGACGGATGATGATATTAAGTAGAAAAGTAACCTGATGCCATTGAGGACATGCTCTCTGATCAGTGACGACAACCTTCTTGTACGTTCGCTTTTCTGTGTCCACTTGCATAAAATTTTCCGATTTTTGTTCAGAGCCCTCTCGATAGTCCAACAGCTTAGGTTCTAGATTTGCGAAAGAAATGACGTAAGCACCGAGTTAATGACAAATTATTAGGAAAAAATAAAAGAAATTTATGGACCTTCTATGTTCCAACCTCCATTTAAAAGGCTTCCTAAATTTCCCAAAAAAGACTTTTTGACGAAGATATATCAATTTTTCCATCCTCTATCGTTTGATTGTGTTCCTTCAACCAACGCATTCTTCTTCTCCCTAACGTGAAGTGCCAACCTGTTTCTACTCTTGATCCTAATTCCGTAGCAGTACATTAGGTCTTGAAGGGTGAATGGATCATCCCATGATGTTGTTAGTCTCTGAATAACGCTGAAAACCCCTCCATATTTGGGGCATAAGTTGTCTAGGACTTACGCCATAGATCTGAAGGAGATCCCTAATTAAAGGGGAGAAGGGTTGTCTAAACCTAATTTTGATAGGATATTAGTAAAGAAGAATCCACTAATCAGGACAATCTTCTGGACGTTCATCCGGATCAGCGTTCCTTGAAATCGTATCGGTTGGTAAATTCCCTAATTCTAGAAATTTCATCAAATCGTATTGTTCAAGTTTTTCGAACCTCAAATATGTCTTAGACTTGATAGGAGGTGGCAATGGTGGAGTGTCTTCCTCTTCACTTTCCTCAGTTGTCATATTTTCTCTCAGCGCCTTGATCTATTTGTCGTGTTCCTCAAAACGAGAGTTCATTAGTTGGAGCTGACCCATGATTCATTGTGTTGTTCAGAAGTGTCTCCCATCTCGGATGATGATTCAGAAGTTTCAGAAGATTCGTCTGAAAAAGTGAGAATTCGTTTGACAAGTCTAGGAGTAGGTTGACCTTTTTTCTTCTCTATTGGACGTTCCCAAGGTATAATCTCACGACCTGTCTTGAACAGAAATTGAATGAACCTCGAAAATTTTAAGAAATAATTTTTTTTGAAATGAGAGATGAATACGAGAAATAAGAAATATAAATGGAAATAGAAATGGGAAAATGGGAATGAAAATGGGGAATAAGATGGGAAATGGAAATGAGAGATAGAAATGGAAAAGGTATGGGCTTTGGAGTAGTATGGGCCTAAATGTATCAAAATGCAAATGTGGACTGGACAGGACTGGACTAGACTATGCAAGCAGATTGGACTCCATGACTGGGATTTGGTGTTGATAGGAGAGACTAGACTTTTAACTTAAGACAAGTAGGCTAGGCAACTAGACTTTGAGCTTATGAGTGAGTAGGCAGGCTAGACAACTAGACTTTAGAACTTACATTAGACTAAGCAAACTAAACTCGAAAATTGCCTATGTAGACTTATGGAATTTTAGCTTCGCTAGATTTAGGGGTTGTCATGATGGTCTAAAGGGATGAGTAGCTTCGCTAAACTCAAAGGGTGCCTTTATGGTCTTAGAGATGACTAGCTTCGCTAGGTCAAAGGGTTTCATTATGGTTTTAGGGATGACTAGCTTCGCTAGGTCAAAGGTTGTCGTTATGGTCTTAGGGATGACTAGCTTCGCTTGGTCAAAAGATGCCTTTGTGGTCTTAGGGATGACTAGCTTGGCTAGGTCAAATGGTGCCATTGTGGACTTAGGAATGACTAGCTTCGCTAGGTCAAAGGGTGCTTTTATGGTCTTAGGGATGACTAGATTCGCTAGGTCTAAGGGTGCCATTATGGTCTTCGCTAGGTCAAAGGGTGTCGTTATGGTCTAAGGGATGACTAACTTTGCTAGGTCAAAGGGTGCCGTTATGGTCTTAAAGGGTGAGTAGCTTTGCTAAACTCTGGATTTGCCTATGTGGTCTTTAAAAAGTGCTAGCTTCGCTAGACTTAGAGGTATAGAGTTTTAGAATTTGGACTTTGTCCTATATGGGTTTGGAATTGGACTTGATTAAACTTAGGATATGAGTTGGCCTTATATGGACCTAACTTTGGACTTAGTCCTTTGGTTTGAGGTTAGACTTGGAGATGCACATGGGCTTGACATTGAAAATGGATTAGCATTGGACTTAGATTAGAATGGACTGGGGATTAGACTTAGACTGGACTTGACATAGACTAAGGTTCACATAAAGATGCAAATGCGCCTAGATTTTGACATGGACTAGACTTATATGGGTTTAAGATGGACTGTAATGTTGGCGGGCCTAATATGAATGTATATATGGTTCGAATTATGATGGGCCTAGGATGAGTGCAAAACGGACTCTAATCCACATTGGCCTAAAGTGAATGCAAGGACTCAAACTCAGATGGGCCTAGGATGAATTAAAATGAATTGGGTTTGGGTTGATTAGATTGGATAAGAGGTATTTATACTGCACTTATTTTCGAAATTCATTTTGAAAAGGACCCCTTCTTTTTATCTTTTATTGGGAAAAAATGATGGATTAATTTTGAATTTTTTTTTTGAATTGGTGGTATGATGATGATGATGATGATGATTAGTAAATACTTTCGAAAAAGGATAGAATAGAAGAGGGTGTAGGATTTATTTTGAAAAAGAGATATTTTATGAAAAGGTGGAATATGATAGCATAGATGTGACTAGAGAAGATTTGTTAGAGAGGGATAAAATGGGAGGAGGTAGACATGCATGAGGACTCTTACTCTACCATGATCACTTTTTCTAGCTGCACTTCTTAAGATGGACTCGACCTTAGATGATATGCATCAAAAGATTGATTTTCTTTCCTTGAATTAGGCGAGTTTCATTTTTAGACAAAAATGATCAACCACCACAACGACTAAATCGACAAAAACATGAGATGCACAAGATGCGTGCCACGCAACATAGTTGCTCACGGCGCGCAGCCTGTGTGCCAGGCGCAACTTAATGCGCTTGGCGCACTGCTCCTTGGCATGTTTTTTGGCAATTTGGGCGAGGTTTTGGCCACTCTTACGATCTTTTTAGACGAGATTTTAGGCGCAATAGATAACAACGACAATTTGACAAGTTAATAACAGGCAAAAATCGCAATCACAAACAAATGTCATATAACATGGATGCAAAAGTTCTCAACCTAATGTGCAGTTCTACGTTTCAACTATGCTCAGGTTTAGGTTAAGGCTAAAAAGGGTCCATTACTAAGCGATTAATCCCACGTTTAGTACCTTTGCTTACAAAGGTGGCCACGTGTAATACGCACTCTAGTTCTCAAGTTAGGAACAAGAGAATAATGTCATGGTTGGGTAGGTTTGCTTATGACTATTATCCAACACTATCGCATAGGAAGCTTTTGGAAGGACAAAGCACAAACCACCCAGGGGTGTCCTCACGCATGGAACATGCGCTAATCAGGGAAGGACAATTGTCCTTATGGTGGCTTAAACAATAGTCATGCATATGCAAAACAATATGTTATTCTAAGGCATAAAAAGAGAATGAATCGTATTTTTCAAGTTTCACTCACTCATTTAAAAAATTAAAATTTTTTAAATCCTCCCCAGTGATGTCGCCAAATTTGTAGGCGTGATTTTATTTCTCCTACGCGGTGTGAACGCATATTTGACTGCCTCATTGTAAAGGTTTTATTGAAAACGTTTTTGAAGTCGCCAACTAGTATTTAAAGGAAGACTCATAAACCAATTAGATATTGGGAAACCGTAGGGACAACTTAGGGACTTATCTAATGTAGGTTTCCCCATCATGACTCCAGGTGTTTGGTAATTACCAAACATAATTTGGGCATTACTAAACCTACTAAGTGGAGGATGTTCCCCCAATCACAATCCATTTCCCTTACTCATCAAAGCAATCATATGGGGATTGGACAGTCATGCCACTGGGTTCATTAGGCCCAGTACCTCACCAAAGCCCATTGACTTGAGTTTTAGGCCCCCATGGTCCCTCCTTGTACAAAAAACCCCAAATTAACCCCAATCATATGCTTTAAGGTAATTACCAAACATGTTATGAAGATTACTAAACTACTAAGTGGATAATGTTCTCCCAATCACAATCCATTCCCATTACTCATCAAATCAATCCTATGGGGTTTGGACAATCATGCCACTAGATCCACTAGGCCCAATACCTCACCAAACCCCATTGACTTGAGTTTTGGGCCCCTAATGTACCTCCTTGTACAAAGAAGCCCAAATTAACCCCAATCATATGCTTTAAGGTAGTTACCAAACATGTTATGAAGATTACCAAATTACTAAGTGGATGATGTTCTCTCAATGACAATCATTTATCATTACTCATCGAAGCAATCCTATGGGGATTGCACAATCATGCCACTGAGTCCATTATGACCAATACCTCACCAAACCCCATTTACTTGAGTTTTGGACCCCCATTGTCCCTCCTTGTACTGCCCAAAATTAACCCTAGCTCATATGCTTTTAGGTAATTACCATATATGTTTTGGGTATTACTAAACCTATCCAATCACAATCGTTTATCATTACTCATCAAAAACAATCCTATGGGGATTGGTCAATCATGCTTTTGAGTCCATTAGGACCAATACCTCACCAAACCTCATTGACTTCAGTTTTGGGCCCCCATTGTCCCTTCTTGTACTAAAAAGCCCAAATTAACCCTAAATCATATGCTTTTAGGTAATTACCAAACATGTTTTGGATATTACTAAACCTATCCAATCACAATCATTTATCATTACTCATTAAAGCAATCCTATGGGGATTGGTAAATCACGCCACTGAGTCCATTAGGACCAATACGTCACCAAACCCCATTGACTTCAGTTTTGGGCCCCCATTGTCCCTCCTTGTACTAAAATGGCCAAATTAACCCTAGATCATATGCTTTTAGGTAATTACAAAACATATTTTGGGTATTACTAACCCTATCACATCTCAATCATTTATCATTACTCATCAAAGCAATCCTATGGGGATTGGTAAATCATGCCACTGAGTCCATTAGGACCAATACCTCACCAAACCCTATTGACTTCAGTTTGGGCACCCATTGTCCCACCTTCTACTAAAATGGCCAAATCAACCCTAGATCATATGCTTTTAGGTACTTACCAAACATGGTTTGGGTATTACTAAACCTATCCAATCACAATCATTTATCATTACTCATCAAAGCAATCCTATGGGGATTGGACAATCATGCCACTAAGTCCATTAGGACCAATACCTCACCAAACCCCATTGAATTGAGTTTTGGACCCCCATTGTCCCTCCTTGTACTAAAAAGCCCAAATTAACCCTAAATCATATGCTTTTAGCTAATTACCAAACATGTTTTGGGTATTACTAAACCTATCCTATCACAATCATTTATCATTACTCATCAAAGCAATCCTATGGGGATTGGACAATTATGCCACTGAGTCCATTAGGACCAATAACTCACCAAACCTCATTGACTTGAGTTTTGGTCCCCCATTGTCCCTCCTTGTACTAAAAAGCCCAAATTAACCCTAAATCATATGCTTTGAGATAATTACCAAACATGTTTTGGGTATTACTAAACCTATCCTATCACAATCATTTATCATTACTCATCAAAGCAATCCTATGGGGATTGGACAATCATGCCACTGAGTCCATTAGGACCAATAACTCACCAAACCCCATTGACTTGAGTTTTGGTCCCTCATTGTCCCTCCTTGTACTAAAAACCCAAATTAACCCTAAATCATATGCTTTGAGGTAATTACGAAACATGTTTTGGGTATTACAAAACCTATCCAATGACTATCATTTATCATTACTCATCAAAAGCAATCCTATGGTGTTTGGTCAATCATGCCACTGAGTCCAATTGGACCAATACCTCACCAAACCCCATTGACTTCAGTTTAGAGCCCCCATTGTCGCTCGTTGTATTTAAAAGCCCATATTAACCCTAGATCATATGCTTTTAGGTAATTACCAAACATGTTTTAGATATTCTTAAACCTATCCAATCACAATCATTTAACATTACTCATTAAAGCAATCCTATAGGGATTGGTAGATCATGCCACTGAGTCCATTAGGGCCAATACATCACCAAACCCTATTGACTTCAGTTTTGGCCCCCCATTATCCCTCCTTGTACTATCCCAAATTAACCCTAGATCATATGCTTTTAGGTAATTACCAAACATGTTTTAAGTATTACTAAACCTATCCAATCACAATCCATTCCCATTACTCATCAAAGCAATCCTATGGGGATTGGTCAATCATGCAACTGAGTCCATTCGAACCAATACCTCACGAAACCCCATGGACTTGAGTTTTGGGCCCCCATTGTCCCTCCTTGTACGAAAAAACCCATATTAACCCAAGATCATATGTTTTTAGATAATTACCAAACATGTTTTGGGTATTACTAAACCTATCCAATCACAATCATTTCTTATTACTCATCAAAGCAATCCTACGGGGATTGGACAATCATACCACTGAGTCCATTAGGACCAATACCTCACCCAACCCCATTGATTTGAGTTTGGGTCCCCCATTGTCCCTCCTTGTACTAAAAAGCCCAAATTAACCCTAAATCATATGCTTTTAGGTAATTACCAATAATGTTTTGGGTATTACTAAACCTATCCAATGACAATCATTTATCATTACTCATCAAAAGCAATCATATGGGGATTGGTCAATCATGCCACTGAGTCCATTAGGACCAATACCTCACCAAACCCCATTGACTTCAGTTTTGGGCCCCCATTGTCCCTCATTGTATTGAAAAGCCCAAATTAATCCTAGATCATATGCTTTTAGGTAATTACCAAACATGTTTTCGTTATTACTAAACCTATCCAATCACAATCCATTCCCATTACACATCAAAACAATCCTATGGGGATTGGACAATCATGTCACTGGGTCCATTAGGCGCAATACCTCACCAAACCCCATTGACTTCAGTTTTGGGCCCCCAATGTACCTCCTTGTACAAAGAAGCCCAAATTAACCCCAATCATATGCGTTAAGGTAATTACCAAACATGTTATGAAGATTACCAAACTACTAAGTGGATGATGTTCTCCCAATGACAATCATTTGTCATTACTCATCAAAGCAATCCTATGGGCATTGGACAATCATGCCACTGAGTCCATTAGGACTAATACCTTACCAAACCCTATTGACTTGAGTTTTGGGCCCCCATTATCCCTCCTTGTACAAAGAAGCTCAAATTAACCCCAATCATATGCTTTAACGTAATTACCAAACATGTTATGAAGCTTACAAAACTACTAAGTGGATGATGTTCTCACAATCACTATCCATTCCCATTACTCATCAAAGCAATCCTATGGGGTTTTGACAATCATTCCACTGGATCCATTAGGCCCAATACCTCACCAAACCCCATTAACTTGAGTATTGGGCCCCCAATGTACCTCCTTGTAAAAAGAAGCCCAAATTAACCCCAATCATATGCTTTAAGGTAATTACCAAACATGTTAAGAAGATTACCAAACAACTAAGTGGATGATGTTCTCCCAATGACAATCATTTATTATTACTCATCAAAGCAATCATATGGGGATTGGACAATCATGCCACTAAGTCCATTAAGACCAATACCTCACCAAACCCCATTTACTTGAGTTTTGAGCCCCCATTGTCTCTCATTGTACTAAAAAGCCCAAAATTAACCCTAGCCCATATGCTTTTAGGTAATTACCAAACATGTTTTGGGTATTATTAAACCTATTCAATCACAATCATTTATCATTACTCATCAAAAGCAATCCTATGGGGATTGGTCAGTCATGCCACTGAGTCCATTAGGACCAATACCTCACCAAACCCCATTGACTTCAGGTTTGGGCCCCCATTGTCTCTCCTTGTATTGAAAAGCCCAAATTGACCCTAGATCATATGCTTTTAGGTAATTACCACACATGTTTTGGATATTACTAAACCTATCCAATCACAATCATTTATCATTACTCATCAAAGCAATCCTATGGGGATTGGACAATCATGCCACTGAGTCCATTAGGACCAATACCTCACCAAACCCCATTGAATTGAGTTTTGGACCCCCATTGTCCCTCCTTGTACTAAAAAGCCCAAATTAACCCTAAATCATATGCTTTTAGGTAATTACCAAACATGTTTTGGGTATTACTAAACCTATCCTATCACAATCATTTATCATTACTCATCAAAGCAATCCTATGGGGATTGGTCAATCATGCAACTGAGTCCATTCGAACCAATACCTCACGAAACCCATGGACTTGAGTTTTGGGCCCCCATTGTCCCTCCTTGTACGAAAAAGCCCAAAATTAACCCTAGCCCATATGCTTTTAGGTAATTACCAAACATGTTTTGGGTATTATTAAACCCATTCAATCACAATCATTTATCATTACTCATCAAAAGCAATCCTATGGGGATTGGTCAGTCATGCCACTGAGTCCATTAGGACCAATACCTCACCAAACCCCATTGACTTCAGGTTTGGGCCCCCATTGTCTCTCCTTGTACTGAAAAGCCCAAATTGACCCTAGATCATATGCTTTTAGGTAATTACCACACATGTTTTAGATATTACTAAACCTATCCAATCACAATCATTTATCATTACTCATCAAAGCAATCCTATGGGGTTTGGTCAATCATGCCACTGAGTCCAATTGGACCAATACCTCACCAAACCCCATTGACTTCAGTTTTGAGCCCCCATTGTCGCTCGTTGTATTTAAAAGCCCATATTAACCCTATATCATATGCTTTTAAGTAATTACCAAACATGTTTTAGATATTCTTAAACCTATCCAATCACAATCATTTATCATTACTCATTAAAGCAATCCTATAGGGATTGGTAGATCATGCCACTGAGTCCATTAGGGCCAATATATCACCAAACCCCATTGACTTCAGTTTTGGCCCCCCATTATCCCTCCTTGTACTATCCCAAATTAACCCTAGATCATATGCTTTTAGGTAATTACCAAACATGTTTTAGGTATTACCAAACCTATCCAATCACAATCCATTCCCATTACTCATCAAAGCAATCCTATGGGGATTGGTCAATCATGCAACTGAGTCCATTCGAACCAATACCTCACGAAACCCATGGACTTGAGTTTTGGGCCCCCATTGTCCCTCCTTGTACGAAAAAGCCCAAATTAACCCTAGATCATATGTTTTTAGATAATTACCAAACATGTTTTGGGTATTACTAAACCTATCCAATCACAATCATTTCTTATTACTCATCAAAGCAATCCTAGGGGGATTGGACAATCATACCACTGAGTCCATTAGGACCAATACCTCAC
This sequence comes from Beta lomatogona, assembly GCA_947646795.1. Lineage (NCBI taxonomy): Eukaryota > Viridiplantae > Streptophyta > Magnoliopsida > Caryophyllales > Amaranthaceae > Beta > Beta lomatogona. Next base: position 71,851 of record CANSNZ010000073.1, read on the forward strand.
CCAACCCCATTGATTTGAGTTTGGGTCCCCCATTATCCCTCCTTGTAATAAAAAGCCCAAATTAACCCTAAATCATATGCTTTTAGGTAATTACCAATAATGTTTTGGGTATTACTAAACCTATCCAATGACAATCATTTATCATTACGCATCAAAAGCAATCATATGGGGATTGGTCAATCATGCCACTGAGTCCAATAGGACCAATACCTCACCAAACCCCATTGACTTCAGTTTTGGGCCCCCATTGTCCCTCATTGTATTGAAAAGCCCAAATTAATCCTAGATCATATGCTTTTAGGTAATTACCAAACATGTTTTCGTTATTACTAAACCTATCCAATCACAATCCATTCCCATTACACATCAAAACAATCCTATGAGGATTGGACAATCATGTCACTGGGTCCATTAGGCGCAATACCTCACCAAACCCCATTGACTTCAGTTTTGGGCCCCCAATGTACCTCCTTGTACAAAGAAGCCCAAATTAACCCCAATCATATGCGTCAAGGTAATTACCAAACATGTTATGAAGATTACCAAACCACTAAGTGGATGATGTTCTCCCAATGACAATCATTTATCATTACTCATCAAAGCAATCCTATGGGCATTGGACAATCATGCCACTGAGTCCATTAGGACTAATACCTTACCCAACCCTATTGACTTGAGTTTTGGGCCCCCATTATCCCTCCTTGTACAAAGAAGCTCAAATTAACCCCAATCATATGCTTTAAGGTAATTACCAAACATGTTATGAAGCTTACCAAACTACTAAGTGGATGATGTTCTCACAATCACAATCCATTCCCATTACTCATCAAAGCAATCCTATGGGGGTTTTGACAATCATTCCACTGGATCCATTAGGCCCAATACCTCACCAAACCCCATTAACTTGAGTATTGGGCCCCCAATGTACCTCCTTGTACAAAGAAGCCCAAATTAACCCCAATCATATGCTTTAATGTAATTACCAAACATGTTAAGAAGATTACCAAACAACTAAGTGGATGATGTTCTACCAATGACAATCATTTATCATTACTCATCAAAGCAATCATATGGGGATTGGACAATCATGCCACTAAGTCCATTAAGACCAATACCTCACCAAACCCCATTTACTTGAGTTTTGAGCCCCCATTGTCCCTCATTGTACTAAAAAGCCCAAAATTAACCCTAGCTCATATGCTTTTAGGTAATTACCAAACATGTTTTGGGTATTATTAAACCTATTCAATCACAATCATTTATCATTACTCATCAAAAGCAATCCTATGGGGATTGGTCAATCATGCCACTGAGTCCATTTGGACCAATACCTCACCAAACCCCATTGACTTCAGGTTTGGGCCCCCATTGTCTCTCCTTGTACTAAAAAGCCCAAATTGACCCTAGATCATATGCTTTTAGGTAATTACCACACATGTTTTGGATATTACTAAACCTATCCAATCACAATCATTTATCATTACTCATCAAAGCAATCCTATGGGGATCGATAAATCATGCCACTGAGTCCATTAGGACCAATACCTCACCAAACCCCATTGACTTCAGTTTTAGGCCCCCATTGCCCTTCCTTGTACGAAAATATCCAAATTAACCCTACATCATATGCTTTTAGGTAATTACCAAACACGTTTTGGGTATTACTAAACATATCCAATCACAATCATTTATCATTACTCATGAAAGCAATCCTATGGGGATTGGACAATCATGCCACTGAGTCCATTAGGACCAATACCTTACCAAACCCCATTGAATTAAGTTTTGGACCCCCATTGTCCCCCCTTGTACTAAAAACCCAAATTAACTCTACATCATATGCTTTTAGGTAATTACCAAACATGTTTTGAGTATTACTAAACCTATCCAATCACAATCCATTCCCATTACTCATCAAAGTAATCCTATGGGGATTGTTCAATCACGACACTGACTCCATTAGGGCCAATACCTCTCCAAACCCCATTGACTTGAGTTTTGGGCCCCTATTGTCCCTCCTTGTACTAAAAAGCCCAAATTAACCCTAGATCATATGTTTTTAGGTAATTACCAAACATGTTTTGGGTATTACTAAACCTATCCAATCACAATCATTTCTCATTACTCATGAAAGCAATCCTATGGGGATTGGATAATCATGCCACTGAGTCCATTAGGACCAATAGCTCACCAAACCCCATTGACTTGAGGTTTGGTCCCTCATTGTCCCTCCTTATACTAAAAATCCCAAATTAACTCTACATCATATGCTTTTAGGTAATTTCCAAACATGTTTTGAGTATTACTAAACCTATCCAATCACAATCCATTCCCATTACTCATCAAAGTAATCCTATGGGGATTGTTCAATCACGACACTGACTCCATTAGGGCCAATACCTCTCCAAACCCCATTGACTTGAGTTTTGGGCCCCTATTGTCCCTCCTTGTACTAAAAAGCCCAAATTAACCCTAGATCATATGTTTTTAGGTAATTACCAAACATGTTTTGGGTATTACTAAACCTATCCAATCACAATCATTTCTCATTACTCATGAAAGCAATCCTATGGGGATTGGATAATCATGCCACTGAGTCCATTAGGACCAATAGCTCACCAAACCCCATTGACTTGAGGTTTGGTCCCTCATTGTCCCTCCTTATACTAAAAAGCCCAAATTAACTCTACATCGTATGCTTTTAGGTAATTTCCAAACATGTTTTGAGTATTACTAAACCTATCCAATCACAATCCATTCCCATTACTCATCAAAGTAATCCTATGGGGATTGGTCAATCATGCCACTGACTCCATTAGGACCAATACCTCACCAAACCCCATTGACTTGAGTTTTGGGCCCCCATTGTCCCTCCTTGTACTAAAAATCCCAAATTAACCCTAGATCATATGCTTTTAGGTAATTACCAAACATGTTTTGGTTATTGCCAAATATGCTTTTAGGTAAATAATATTTCTCCATAAGATATAAATGCAAAATTAAACATTACATTATTTTGGGAATTTTATAATTTTCGCTTAATAAAAACTATATAGTAATATTATCCTAAGTATTTGGCATCATCAAAACATGGAATACAACAATATTCCCCCTTTTTGATGATGGCAATTATAAGGCATATAAAACCGAAATAAGAAAAATACAATAACTAGAGCAAAAGAATCAAGAGCTAATGACTTTAATAAGCAAAACTGACAAAACTAATAAAAGACTAAGAAAATAAATCTAGCACTAAACTAACAGAAAACGAATACTAAACTAGAAGGAAACTAATACTAAACTAACATAAATCAGTCTTGAATAAGAAAATCCAAAAAGCATCACCTAGAACCGAAGAGGACTAGAATTTGAATTTTTATGTGCCACACTACTTCTTCCCCCTTTTGTCATCATCAAAAACAATAAGTACCCAGCAGTACTCTAAGAGTGCATCATATACAACAATGTCAAGGCAAAGTTGCTCAAACAAGCATCTATTAATACTAGCCATCCAAACATTTAAATTAGCATATGAAGATGAGATCAATGCACATAGTCATGAAAAATGCACAAACTGAGTTCAAGATGAATATAAGAGAAAGGGAAGAAAATTAGAAGGAAGAAAATAAAAGATATAAACCAAAACATTTTATCACTAAAAAGTAATGGGTGATAAAAGATAGTAACAGCAAGTCTCCATTGTTTTAATCCAAACCAACCAAAAAAAAAATTGTTTCATCAGATTAACTAGGAGGAAAGGGGAATAAGACTTGGAGAGCTTAGAGGGCTTGGGGGAACAAGGAATGAAGCGACAACATCATCAATCTTCTCTCGAACAACTGATTTTCCTCGTTGCACACTTGCTAGGATCTGCTCCTGCTAAAGATCAACACGGGCACCCCTTGCTTCAAGACCCTGGACTATGGTGTGTAGGAGAGACAGAAACTCTTGAATTGCATGAAGTAGACCATGAAGACCAGTGGTGGAGAGAAGAGGAAAATCAACAGTCCTCGATCCTGAAGGAGATTGATCCTCCTCAAGATCAATATGAACTGCTCCCGGACCCTGTTCCTTGGGAGCCTTGGTCTCAGCAATTCTCTGACTCTTACGCACAGACCGAGGTCCTTCAGCACTGACCTCCTCCTCTGACTTCCTCTTAATCCCAATTTCAACCTTCCCCTGTGTTTCTGCTACCTGAAAGTCCAACTTCCCACCCTGTACCCTTAGAGACAGCCTGGATAAGGTCTCTTTGGTCAAATAGTTATCAGGCTCTAGATTAAAAAGAGGTACTAGAAGGGAGTTTAATTTGATTCTTCTTGAGGATAACAGAGATCAGGTTAGCATACCCCACTTTTTGTGTTGTGTGAGATGCAGTAGGAAATGTGAGAAATCATTAAAGCAGGGAAGTTTATTTTTATGTTCAACAAGGCAAAACATCAAGAAAATATCCATGAGGCTCGCTTAAGTCTTCTTGGAAGTCCTTGGCAGAATAAAGAGCCAAACTAGGTGAAACAAAAATTTGTGAAAAGGAGAGAGATCTTTCTGATCTAGGGACTGGTCAGACTCCTTACCCCCAATGTAACTCAAAATTGTAGAGTTAGAAGCCCCATTAACATTCAACTTAGCCCTACCCTTTACGTATTCCTTGTACCCCTCAGTAGGTACATCAAACCATTCCCCTAAGGTCTTTTCATTGAACTTAACCAGTTTCCCAGTGACAACACTTATGCATAAACCCTCATTATTTTCAAACTTAGCAACAAACTCACTCATCTCACTCTCATATAGGCCCTCATCAAAACTCAACACATTAACCCATTTTTGAAACTTAACAAGATCAAGAAATTGACTCCATTTAAGTTTCTTGCACCAGGTGAAATCAACACAGAATCCAATGATATACTTGGAAGATTTTGATTTCTTACCCCTTTTTGTAGGTACCAATATTTCCTTTTCTTGCTCTATTTCAGCAGCATCCAATTCGTCTTCTTTCTTTGGAGAAAGCACTTAATTTTCCGCCGAATTTGCTTGAAAACCCAGAGAATCCTCATTTGAGTTGGAAGATTCATTCTCGCTTTCGTTATAATCCACTAGAGGTGAAGATTTTTCAGCCGGAAAATTTTTGGTATCATCGGAGGTTTTTCTTTTCGTAGCCATTTAGGGTTTTAGGTGAAGAAGATGAAGATGACAGATTTGTGTAGAGAGAGAGAGAGAGAGAGAGAAAGGTGGTTTTGCAGAGGTAATGGTTTTGGGGTAAATAGGATTAATTGCCGTGTAAATTTTGGTTTGATTTGATGGGTTTTTATTTTGGGGCGGAATTTATGGGAATTGTGAAGAGGAATTAAATGTGGCTTTTCCCTTCCTTCTATAAATCCAGTGAATGATTTTAGTTTTAGGTTTGTACATGAACGCTGGTGAAGTGTTGCCATTAAAAAATTATTTATGGGGGATGAATGAAAAAGGATAATAATTGGAAGAAGAGAAATAAAATAAAGATAATATTTACGTGGAAGAAAAAATAGAAGGTGTGAACTCATGCATGCAACATGTTCAATCTATATGTACAACAACCTTTCTAATTTTACTCAAGTATATGCATGGACAATAAGGGGAGTATTATGAAGACTAATGTGAGTCCTTTACAATGAATGTGTAATGAGTGATTAAATTCACAAAATATTGCTGGTCACTTAGTGTAATATTGTAACTAAGGGTTTTATTTGAAGTAGCACACTCAATGAATTCTAATCATCCCTAGCTCTAAGCGAAATTTCTCAAGTTTTTCTCTAGGAAGTGGTTTAGTCAAAATGTCAGCTATTTGATTTTCAGTTGGACAAAAATCGACTTTGACAAGACCTTTTTCTACATTATCTTTAAGGAAATGATGTCTAATGTGAATATGCTTGACCCTTGAATGATGAACTGGATCCTTAAAGATACAAATAACACTAGTATTATCACAGTAGATAGGAACACACTTAAAGTTAATGCCAAAGTCTCTTACTTGTTGCTTGATCCAAAGGAGCTGGGAACAGCATGCAGCAGCAACCACATACTCTGCCTCTGCTGTGGATAAGGCAACAATATTCTGCTTCTTTGAGCTCCATGACACCAAGCTTGTTCCTAGGTACTGGACAATGCCTGATGTGCTCTTGCGGTTAACCAAGTCTCCAGCATAACCCGCATCCGAATAGCTTACTAGGTCAAAAACATCACTTCGAGGATAGAACAAACATAAGTCATCGCTTCCTTTCAAATACCTTAGAATTTTCTTAACTGCTGTTAAGTGAGATTCTTTGGGATTTGATTGGAACCGAGCACATAAACCAACACTAAACGAAATATCGGGTCTACTTGCTGTTAAGTAAAGTAATGAATGAATCATACCTCGATATTTCTTCTCGTTTACACACTTACCATTTAAATCTTAATCTAACCTTGTTCCTGTTCCTATGGGAGTGTGGTTGGTTTTTTAGTGTTCCAGTCCATATTTCTTGAGCAGTTCCTTGACATATTTTTGTTGATGGATCATTGTTCCTCTTTCAGTTTGCTTGATTTGCAATCCCAAAAAGAAGTTCAACTCTCCCATCATACTCATTTCGAATTCACTGAGCAAACTCCTTACAAAGAAGATCATAAGTAGCACAAAAAATTATATCATCAACATAAATCTGGACTACTAATATGTCTGTTCCTTTTGATCGAAGGAACAAGGCTCTATCAACTTTACCTCTTATGAAATCATGTGAAAGTAGGAATTTTGACAACCTTTAATTTCATACCAAGATCTAGGAGCTTGTTTCAACCCATAGAGAGCTTTATCAAGCTTATAGACTTGATTTGAAAGTTTCGGATTTTCAAATCTTGGAGATTGTTCCACATAGACGTCTTCAATTAAAAAACCATTTAGGAATGCACACTTAACGTCCATTTGGTACAACGTAAATCCCATAAAGGCAGCAAAGGCAATCAAAATTCTAATTGCTTCTATTCTAGCAACAAGAGCAAATGTTTCATCAAAATCAATACCTTCTTATTGATTATAACCTTTGGCAACAAGTCTAGCCTTGTTCCTTATCACAGTTCCATGCTCATCAAGCTTGTTCTTGAAGACCCATTTTAGTCTTATAACCTTCTGGTTCTTCGGTTTTATCTTCAGGTACCATGCCTTGTTCCTCTGGAACTCATTTAGCTCCTCTTGCATAGCGTTTGATCCAATCATCCTCCTTGAGTGCTTTCATATGGTCCTTAGGTTCTGTCATAGATAAGAAAGCATGAAAAGCAGAAAAATTCTTCAATTGGGATCTCGTTTGAGTTCCCTTTTCAATGTCACTTATTATCAATTCTAAAGGATGAGAACTTAGGTGTTTCCAAGGCTTTGGATCAAATCTCCTAGTTTCTTCTTGAGTTTCTTGCGGTCGTTGATTCACTTGATCTTCTCCTGGATCAGGAGATCCTTGATCGTCCTGAGTTCCTCCTGTAGCTTGTGACTCAAGAGGATCACGCACAGGGTTATCAGGACCAGGAACTTGCTTCTCCTCTTTTCCTGCAGGGGTTAGTTCCTCATCATTTTGATTAAACTCATCAGGATGAGTCAAACCAATATCAAAGTTATCATTGTGACTCTGTCCCTGCAGGGAGTTAGTCTCATCAAAAATAACATGGACACTTTCCTCGACACACATTGTTCGCTTATTGTAGACACGATAAGCCTTACTACTTAAGGCATATCCTAGAAAAATAGCCTCATCACTTCTAGCATCAAACTTTCATAAGTTGTCCTTTCCATTGTTATGTACAAAACATTTACATCCAAAAACACGAAAATAAGAAATATTGGGTTTTCTTCCTCTAAGGAGCTCATAAGGTGGCTTCAAAGTGATTGGTCTTAGCATGACACGATTGATGATGTAGCATGCTGTGTTCACTGCTTCAGCCCAAAAAAATTTCGGAAGACCGCTTGCAATTATCATCGTCCTTGCCATGTCCTCAAGAGTCCGGTTCTTCCTTTCGACTACACCATTATGTTGTGGTGTTCTCGGGGCTGAAAAGTTATGATCTAAACCTTCATTGCTACAAAATTCATCAAACTTGGAGTTTTCAAACTCCGTACCACGGTTAGATCTTAAATGCTTTAATTTAAAACCACTTGTTCTCTGAATCTTTTTAGCAAAGGTTAGAAATTCATCAAACGTTTCATCCTTACTATGAAGAAAAATAACCCATGTGTATCTCGAAAAATCATCTACTATGACTAATACATATTTCTTACCGGATCGGCTTTGGATGCGTACAGGGCCACATAAGTCCATGTGAAGAAGTTCTAATGGAATTTGTGTGCTTGCCATTTTCTTGGATTTTAATGAAGATCTCACTTGCTTGTCTTTAACACATGAATCGCAAACATCGTGGTTTAGTGACTTAATTGTTGGTAGACCAACCAACAAGTCTTTCCCACTTAGTTTATGCAGTAGGAACAGGCTTGCATGACCACATCGTTTGTGCCACATAAAAGGATCAGCTTCGATCACACTTAAGCATGTGAGATTATTCCTAGGAACAAGGTTCAGGTAAACCATATAGGTGTTCCCTTTCCTCGTTCCCTCAAGTATCTTGGTTCCTGTACTTTCATTGCTGACTACACAAGACTCATAAGTAAACTTCACTGTATTTCCCTTATCACAAAACTGAGATATACTAAGTAAACTATGTTTTAAACCCTCGACCAAAAATACATTATCTATGGAATGTGACTGTGATTTACCAATCTTACCAACTGCTACAATGTTTCCTATAAGATTGTCTCCAAAGGTCACAATTCCTCCATTGAAGACTGAAAGTGAGAGAAATTTTGATCTATCTCCTGTCATGTGCTTAGAACAACTGTTATCGAGGTACCACAAGTTGTTCCCCCTCACTTCAGCATGTGCTATAGCAAACTAGTTAGTGGTAGGAACCCAGTCTGGCTTGGGTTCCATTGCTGGATTTGAGCCTTTCTTCATTTTCCAAACCTGTTTCACTAGGTACGTGTTCCTCTCAATACGTTCTTCTATGGTGGAACACTCAGACACAATGTGACCACTGTTCCCACAGTAAGAACATACTTTACTACTTGGCAGATCAACATATTTTTTCTTTTTATTCTTCTTTTTGTGATTGAAACCTAGACCGTCTCTTCCTTCCAAACCTGTTTCACTAGCAAAAGTTTTATTAATTAGCTTTTATTCAATTTTGTAAGTCCCTCTTCAATGGCATTAAAACTTACCTTGGGGTTTGATGATTCCACTTTGTCTTCAATATTTGCTATGAGACATAGATGGGCAGTTTCTTCCTCAGTTTGTTCCTACTCCTCCTCTGAGTCAGACTCTCCCCATGCTGCCACCATGGCTCTCTTCATATCATTTTTCGAAAATGATCTTTGTTGTTCCTTGCCCTTCTCTTTGTATCTTCCTTTAGCTTTCTCGTTTTCCCATTGAGGACATTCCTTGATGAAATGATCAAGGCCTCCACACTTGTGACAACTTAGCTTTGTTGGTTTCTTGGTAACATTTCCTTTGTAGTTCTTGTTGAAGAACTTCTTGAATCTTCTAAAAATCATTGCTGCCTCTTCATCATCAGTTTCTGAGTCTTCTTGTTCCTCAGACCTGAGGGCCAGAGCCTCAGGCTTTGATGATTCAGTTTCATGAGTTTCGAGGTGTAACTCATGGGTCAACAAGGAACCAGCAAGTTTTATTCAATGTTGAACGTTGTGAAGTCCTTGGTTTCCAACAGTGCCGTTGCTTTGGCCATCCATTTTTCATCTTGTGGTAGACTCCTTAATACCTTCCGGACATGTTCCTCTGGAGAGATTAACTTTCCCAGAGATTCAAGTTCGTTTATAATGTTTGAGAAGCGAGTGAGCATATCTTGAATAAGCTCCTTTTGTTCATGTGAAACAATTCATACTTATGCATGAGCATATCGATCTTTGATCGTTTCACTTCGCTTGTTCCTTCATGAGTAATTTGAAGGAGTTCCCACATTTGCTTTGCAGTCTTGCATCCCATGACTCGAATGTGTTCATGGGGACAAAGACCGCAATGGAGTAGCTTCTTGGCCATGTTGTTCATCTCCATTTTGTCGAAGTCCTCTTTGTCAAATTCGGCAACGGGTTTTGGAACCAGCTCCCCTATCTCGTTCTTCATTGTGACTTTAAAGTCACCGATTTCAATTACCTTCCACACTTGGTAATTTTCAGCTTTAATAAATATCTCTATACGGTTCTTCCAGTATGGACAATGTTTGCCATTGAACATGGGTGGGCGTTGAGTTGAATAGCCTTTATCAAGCTTTTCTCCCGTCGTGTTCATTGTTCCAGGTACAGTCTCCTCAGTGTTAGCTGATTCTGGAGGTACTAGGCTCTGATACCAATTGTTATTCTAGTATGAACACTAGACCAACTACAAGAGGGGGGTGAATTGTAGTTGAGGAGAAATGTTCAATTTGTAATGCGGAATTAAAACAAACTTGAAATTAGAAAGAGACAAGCACACGATATTTTTACAAGCAAAACTTCCTAGGCCCAATAGGAAGAAAAAACCTTGACCACGAGGGATTTTGACTCAAACTATCTTTAATATAATAGGACAAATGACTCTCTTTTGTACAACCTATTACTGGACCTTCTCTGTTCTTCTAGGAACTTGCTCCCGAGTCACTCAGTTTCCCTTGAACTGATGACACTCACTCGAAGTATTCTCTTTTCTCTCTTTCTTTCTCTCTCTTGAATACAAGGATATTCTCTGAATTTTCTCTCACCCACATACTATGAATATTACAATAATGAGTATGTTGAATAAAAGAGGAAATTACAAGAAAAACTTTCCTAGTAATGATTGACTTTTTTCGCTTGAAAGTTCTTAAGTTTTCCTTCAAATAATTTCTTCTTATATAGCTGCTGCAATTAACCTTCTTCTTCTGGACATGTTATGCTCCACGTTGTCCATGATATGAGCGTGTAATGTTGTGGAGATCATGGCTCAGTTTTCGCTGCATTTTCTCTATGTTTATTACAACGGAAATAAACCGCTCCACTTATCCGTTAGTGGACTAACTTCCAGCAAGTAATACGCAGGTTGGAGGAGTTAGTTGGAGAGCTTTAAGGACTTAGCTCCACATTTTATGCCACGTAATTTCAAACTGATTCACGCACAACAACAGCAACAAAAATATCTAATAACTTAAAGAATCTTTTAATCAAAGATTCTAAGTTACTAGAGTATTAAACATACCATATGATAAAAATTTAAAGTGCATAAAATTATATATTGACTTAGATTAAATAAATAATCTTTCTCCACAAGATATAAATGAAAAAAATTAAACATTACATTATTTTGGGTATTTTATAATTTTCGCTTAATAAAAACTATATAGTAAAATTATCCTAAGTATTTGGCATCATCAAAACATGCAATACAACACCTTGTACTAAAAAGCCCAAATTAACCCCCACATAATATGCTTTTAGGTAATTACCAAACATGGTTTGGGCATTACTACAAGCACAATCCATTCCCATTACACATGAAACCCATCCTATGGGGATTGGACAATCATGACATTGGGTCCATTAGGCCCAATACCTCACTAATGCCCATGGACTTGAGTTTTGGGCCCCCATTGTCCCTCCTTGTACTAAAAAGCCTAAATTAACCTCAATCATATGCTTTAAGGTAACTACCAAACATGCTCAGGGGATTACCAAACCCACTAACTGGAGGATGTTCTTCCAATCTCAATCCTTTATCATTACTCATCAAATCTATCCTATGGGGATTGGACAAGCATGCCACTGGGTCCATTAGGCCCAATACCTCACACAACCATATTGACTTGAGTTTTGGGCCCCAATTGTCCTTCCTTGTACTAAAAATCCCAAATTAACCTTAGATCATATGCTTTTAGATAATTACCAAACATAGTTTGGGCATTACCAAACATATCCAATTACAATCCTTTATCATTACTCATCAAAGCTATCCTATGGGGATTGAACAATCATGCCCCTGGGTCCATAAGGCCCAATACCTCACACAATCCTATTCACTTGAGTTTTAGGCCCCCATTGTCCTTCCTTGTACTAAAAAGCCCAAATTAACCCTAGATAATATGCTTTTAGGTAATTACCAAACATGGTTTGGGCATTACCAAAAGTACCCAATCACAATCCATTGCTATTACACATCAAACCCATCGTATGGGGATTGGACAATCATGACCCTGGGTCCATTAGGCCCAATATCTCACCAAAGCCCATGGACTTGAGTTTTGGCCCCCCATTGTCACTCCTGTACTAAAAAGCCCAAATTAACCCCAGATAATATGCTTTAAGGTAATTACCAAACATGGTTTGGGGATTACCAAACCCACTAAGTGGATGATGTTCTCCCAATCTCAATCTTTTATCATTACTCATCAAAGCTGTCCTATGGGGATTGGACAAGCATGCCACTGGGTCCATTAGTCCCCAATACCTCACCAAAGCCCATGGAATTGATTTTTGGACCCCCAATAACCACTATATATGCTAGGTAATCACCTAATTAGATTAGGATATTGCCAAACATTTTATGTCATTACCTAACCATTTTAGGGCATTACCTAAAATAATAATTGACATAGGAAATGACCTCAAATTATGTGACTATAACATATATGATGATGGCATTATATGATTAAGATGATGGCATTATAATGACACCCTAATCCATGTGGTTTTATGCGGTTTATATGAAATGTGGCATCGAGGTGAAATGTTTCGTTTTTTCTTGTTCTTTTGCTTTCAAATGATTTTATTGAATGACTTTGATGACATGAAAGGTCCATTGATAAAAATGTTTATGTTAATAGAGGATTGAAATGGTAGAAGAATCTCTAAAAAGAATCCTCACCATTGTAGTGGAATGTCACTAGTTTTTTGTGCAAGTTACTTCTAGGTAAAGGTAATTACTAAAGGTATTTTGGTAATGACCTACCATAACCACTATATATGCTAGGTAATCACCAAATTATTTTAGGATATTACTAAACATATTAGGGCATCACCTAATCATTTTAGGGCATTACCTAAAATAATAATTGAATTGGGCAATGGCCTCAAGTTATGTGACTATAACATAAATGATGATGGCATTATATGCTTAAGATGATGGCATTATATTGATAACCTAATCCATGTGGTTTTATGTGGTTTATATTACAAGGTGGCATCAGGGTAAAATGTTCCATTTTTTCTTGTTATTTTGCTTTAAAATGATTGAATTGAATGGCTTTGATGACATGAAATGTTCATTGATAAAAATGTTTATGTTAATAGAGGATTGGAATGGTAGAAGAATCTCTAAAAAGAATCCTCTCCATTGTAGTGGAATGTCACTGGTTTTTTATGCAAGTTACTGATGGGTTGAGGTAATTACTAAAGGTATTTTGATAACGACCTACCATAACCACTATATATGCTAGGTAATCACCTAATTAGTAGTTCATCACCTAATCATTTTAGGGCATTACTCATGGGGGGTCCTCAATTTGCCCCGATCCTGCTCACTAACCACCACTTTCGGGAAAGGCTCGGCCTTAGACGGATTAGTCAACAAGACTTGGCCGAGTTCCCTGAGGTAGTTTTTGTGCCCTCTATTGGTTGGCCCTCCGGCAGCAAATCCTCCTGAAATAACCAGGACTACATCCTCGTCAGTGCTTTCATTCTCCTTTTTCTTGCTTTGACGATCGTCTCTCCTCTGAAACTTCTTTCCCCCTTGTGGTAAGTATGAATTCATCTTTCCTTTTCAGGCTAGATCTTGCAAAGCCCTCTTAAGATGCTTACATTCATTGTTTTCATGACCGCAATCCTTGTGAAAATGACAATACTTGCTCTTGTCCCTATTCCTATAAGGACTCTTCATCTCAGCCGGAGCCTTCAGCTCATATTGGTCCTTTATCTCCATGAGAATGGAGTATTGGTCCTTGCTGAATTCGATGGGGTTGGATGAAGAAGGCTCAGATTCTTTCCTCTTGTTTCTTCCTCTGGACGAAGTAGTGGTAGAGGTTATAGCCCAAGTCTCAGCCTTTTTGGGGTTGCTCTTCTTCAGCGAAGCAACCTCTTCAGGCTTCTTGGACTCGGGATGCTTTGCCTCCGCACATACTTCAGTGGCATGTATAAAGGCTTCAGCTTCCTTTAAAGCCTCAGCAAGAGTATTGATCTTCTCCTTCACAAAATCAAACTTAAAACTTCTTGGCCTCAGACCCCTTATAAAGGCGTCAAAAGCCACACCAGCATTGAGATCTTGAATTTGAAGGGCTTGCAGATTGAATCTCTTAACAAAACTCCTAAGAGCTTCTTTTGGTCCTTGGACGACCTTGCCCAAGTGCATGCTTGTCTTTTGCTCTTGACGATTTGCAACGAAATGACTAGTAAATCAGACACTAAGTTCGGTGAAATTGTTGACAGAATTGGGGGGTAGATTATTGAACCACTTCTGAGCTACACCCTTCAAGGTTGCCGGGAAATTCTTACACCAAGTGGCATCGTCTACTCCTTGGACGTACATCTGATGCTTGTAAGCAGACAGGTGATCATCAGGATCAGTTGTTCCATCAAAAGGCTTAATGGTTGGGAGTTTTACCTTTGGGAAGGGGGGCGCCTCCATGATCCTGGCCTAGAATGGAGTAGGCCAATTGATCCGGAGGGCTCCCAGCTGTCCCTCGATGGGTATGAACTCCTTACGATATTCCTTCAACACTGGATTAGATGAAGTGTTTGCGGGTACTGGTCGCTTGTAGACCATTGGTTGAACCACCGTCCTTTCTTGTCTCGGACGAACCATCGAAGGACCCAGACTTCTTCCTCACAGACGGCGCCAAATGTTTCGTCCTCTTTACTTGTCCAACAAGTAAGCTGTAAGCTGAGGTTTCTTGTCTAGCAAGTAAAAGAGTATTCCTTGGTTATTCTGCAGATGGAGACTTGTGCAGCAATGCTTGAGTCAGCTTGGTCCAGGCCTGGGCTTCGTTCCCGAACCTGCAAAAAGGGACCCACCCTGGAGGTTTGGGTGGTGGTTCCCCCTCCGAAGCTTAAGTCATATATCAGGAGTGGTAAGAGAAAGTAGAGATAGAGAGAGAAAGTGATAGAGTATTTTATCAGATCATGACACGTGGCAGGCCATGATTTGTGAGGGTTTAACAACCACTCTCATGCAGCCACCTCACAGGGCTGGGCTCTGACTTCCTTTTGGGCCAGAAAATCAGCCTTTTATCCCAACTGAGTATAACCCAAAGGGTAGACCTTCCTTCTCTACTCACTAGGGAAGGACACATGTACGGCTCTGATGAGCCCAAGTGTCTTGAAAGGAACCGTATGTAACACCCCGTATTTTTCACTCTCTATTTTTGGTGTTAGTTTATTTTAAAATGATATTCTTTTCGTAAAAAAATAAATAATTTATTATTTTCTCTAGAATAATGATTTTTATTCTTTATAATTTGGGAGCCGAATTATTATTTTATTATATGGTGTGTTAATGTGTGCATTATATTTATATTTATAATATAATTTATTAGAATTATTTTCATTATTAAGTATTTTCAAAGTTTAGGCGCGATTTAAGAATTTATCGATTTATCGCGCAGCGGGCTTTTGAAGCATGGACCCTTGTTGATTTGGGCCGAAATTTTTGTTGGTGTGTTGGGCTTGACAGCCGGCCAAGGAGATGGAGAAGGAGAGCTCCTCTTCTTTCTTTTCTTTTTATTTTCCTTGTGACTCTTTGTAGCTTTGTAACTCGTATAACCCCCTAATCATTCTCCTTCATTAAAACCCTTTATTTCAACCACTAAACATCCGTAAAATTCTGATTTTTATTCAAAGAAGTTCAGCATCATTTGCATTAAACCCTCACCGTTTTTCAAGAAAAGGAAGAGAGAAAAGGAAGAGGAAAAGAATAGAAAGGTTCAACCCAGTTTTTCCTGTCGCACCTTTACGAAAATAACCGTTGCCGGAGATCTAACCGTTGGATTGTATTCAAATTTGGACACAACATTTATAACGTCTTGTTCTACATTCTGACCGGAGAGATTTAGAATATGAGCTTTTGATCATCGGGAATCATGGTCGTAACAGAGCAGTGCGAAACAAGAGTTTTCAACGTTCAAGAAGAAATGCCTAGTGACTTGTTGCTAAAATTCTCGTTCGTTATGCCTTGGGGTTAGAAGTGGATTTGGATTGCATGCTTAAATCGTGATTGTCTCTTTAGACTCAGCTCTCCTCCCGACGATCCAGGTAACTAGTTGTTATCTTAGAACCATAGTGATTAGGGTATTATTCGGTATTAGATTACTACGCTAGGAATTATTTAAAATACTTTTTGAATGAAATTTTTGACGAAATTTGACATGAATATACTTGATACATGCTATCTTAATACTGTGTAGAGAAAAATAATTTTCGCATGATTTTTAGTATTTATTTGATTTAATTGGTGTTTTATACGTTTTTGGCTAAATTGCATAATAATTATGGAACGACTGATAAAATTGATGAACTTATTTTTCTTAGATCATGTTACATTCTTAGTATGTAATCCATTCCTTAGAATAATTTTGGTCTATTGTTTACTATATTATTTAATTGATATATCTGTTTCTGTAATTTCGGTTCTGTCAGTATATTAATCATGAAAATTATTTGTAGAGGTAGAAAAATTAATTTATTTGAATATTATGTATTTGCGTGAGTTTTACATGTTATGTAAATTTTTGGTAATTTTTGGGCGTCTGTTTATATTTTTAATTATTATAATGGCTTATTTGAGGAATCTGTATATTAACTGTTAAAAATACTTTTGGAGTCCAAAAATTATAAATAAAAATTGTACCATGTCAGTAGAGCCATTAGGGTCGTATGATAATTTTTGTGTGATTTTAATGCTCGAACTTACTAGTTTAATAATTATTATGGTGTTTTTGTTGTGAAATTGAGGATACACTTTTAAATTATTTGAGGGCTTGTAAATCAGAAATAATTCATGATTTAATATATTCTGGGTTTCTGATTTTCAGGAGTATACAGTATGTATCATTGGGTAACCACATGTTTATGTTTGATTTATGAAAGAGAATGATTAATTGTTGCTACTCTTTTAATGAATATGATTTAGAGTTAATTGGTGATGTATTTTTGATTGAATTGTGGTTGCTGTAAAAACCAGTATATTATCATTGATGATGTTTGGAGATGTTCAAGTGTTATTATGAGAGATATTTGTTGAAAAATTGTAAGTGATTTATTTTGAGGAATTATGAAG
The DNA here is from genome assembly GCA_947646795.1 of Beta lomatogona. Taxonomy (NCBI): domain Eukaryota; kingdom Viridiplantae; phylum Streptophyta; class Magnoliopsida; order Caryophyllales; family Amaranthaceae; genus Beta; species Beta lomatogona. The sequence goes on from CANSNZ010000073.1 coordinate 89,184, forward strand.
AACTGTTTTGATGAACTGTGGGTATAAGGCCGGGTGGCATCCCTTTTTGATGAATATTTTAGATGAATGATACTTGGATTATATGCATGTGTGTATTTTGAGATAAGAATATCCGGTGGGATAGATGTAGTCCCCGGTGAAGAACATGCCAACCACCTGGTTTGCGAACTAGGGGTACACATGGGTTAATTGTTGTCGTCCGAGAGTCAGGGAGTTCTGCGTGTTCTACCCTGCATCGGGAGTTTGGCCATTCTTAGACACAGGTAGTGGGGAACGTAAGCCCATAGACTGACCTGGAGATTGCGATCTGACAAACCTTAGGAAGTGATTTGCGAATCACTGGCGTTCGGTTTCTGACTCAATAACTTGTTGAATTCTTGATTTATTGTTATTATTATATATTAGAATTATGTCACTCACTCTATCATGTTTACTTATTTTTGATGATCACTTGTTTCATCTATGAACTTTATGATTTCTATGTGTCTTTCGTCCGCTTGTCCAACAAGTAAGCTGTAGGCTTAGCTTCCTTGTCGAGCAAGTAGAGTAGTATCTTGAGTGTTCTTCAGATGGAGACTTGTGCAACAATGCCTGAATTATAGCTTGATCCTGAGCCTTGGCTTCGCTCCCGAACCTGCACAAAGGGACCCACCCTGGAGGTTTGGGTGGTGGTTCCCCCTCCGATGCTTAAGTCAGTTATCAGGAGTTGTAAGAGAAAGTAGAGATAGAAAGAGAAAATGAGAGAGAATTTATCAGAGTAACTTTACACCTGTTTGCATTGAATGTGTTTTTCCCCGATTTCGGGGGTATTTATAGTGATAGCAAGTTGACAGGCTAACCTTAAAAACCGACCTACAATAGTGGCCTCGATTGGCCGAGGAATCGGGTCACGCCACGTGGCGACAATGACTGGGGAATGTCTATTATCCACTCTCCTTGACCACTTGGCCTTGTTGGGCTTCGACTAATGGGCGAGAACTTGATCCTTTTAACTCAGTGAGTATAGCCCGGAGATTCGGTTTACTCTTATTTTAAAAATAGGGCGACACGTGTACGACTCTGATGAGCCCATGTGTCGTAAAGGGAGCCGTAGATATTATGCTACAACATTTGCCCCTAAAAGGGCTTTCACTGTAGGCCCATCTGACGGTTAATGCCCTTTTACCCAAGGTAGTTTTTGTTGGCCCATTCGCTAGTTAGGGCCCGTTTTCGGAAGGTCGCATATTCAAAATGGAGGAAATGACGAACCTCGGCCTTGTGCTATACCGGTCATATTAGACCGTTTGACTCTTGTTTCGGTCATTCTTGACCAGTGCGGAGTTTCTTATTCCTCTATAAATATCCTTGGTGTGAAAACATTCAACCATTTACCACATCGAACAAATTTTTTCTAGAGAGAGAGACTCCGCAATTTTCTAGGAGAGAGAGAGATCGTCCGGCTTCGGCGCTCCTCATCGAATTTCCCCGGACGTTCTTAGCGGGTATCGTTTCCTTGATCCTTTTATTCTTCTTTATTCTTTATTTTTTCTTAAAAAATCAATAAAAATGGAATCATCTTCGTCAAATAATCCTAGTCGACCAAGAGCTTGTCTTGACCCTAGAACCGATACTTCCTCTTCGGCACATTCTAGAGTTGGGCCTCTTCGGCCGAGTACATATTTTTTCATAGTTTTGGCCGAGAAAGTCGGACGACCCGGTCTTTACTGTGCGGGGTAATCGGCGCGCGTCAAGCAAACGGCCCGTTTAAGACGAAAAGCAATAATTCCATCGAATAGCTCGGATATGGAGGAATCAGCGGACGAGTGCCGGATGAGGCAAGAGAGGTCCAAAGTGCTCAATCTTTGGGCCGGCCTCCTTTTGATCATGATGAAGAAACTTCCGAAATAAGGACCGAGACCCGGTACTTCGGCGGGATGCCGATACGGAGGAGATCGGCGAAGGTAATAACGGTAGCGATCCCGAGGCTGCCGAAGAATCGACGAAGCCTCTACAACCTCGTCGGAGATTAGAAAACGCTTAGGTCCCCTCTCTGATCCAGGCTTCATTTTAGTTAACCGTAAGTGGTTAGAGAAACTAGGACCAGACCCTAATTTCTTGTCGTCTTTCATGCCCATGCCGGGCTTCTCCTTTGTCACTCCTAATAATGACGCGACGATCCCGAGTGCCCCCGGGAGCCATTTAGCCGTTTATAAACCGGCCCTTGACGCTGGACCGAGGTTTCCTCTCCATGACTTCATAGAACTAGTCTTTGCGAGTACTACCATATCGGCCATAACCAGGTGGCGCCAAATGCTTGGCACAACATCCTCGACGTTTATTGCCGTGCGAGTTACGCGGCCTAGCCCTTTCCCTTCAAGCCTTCACCCATATCCATTACGCGTCTAAGGTACCTGGGGCTATGGACGGCGCTCGGCTAAGCATCGGCAACCGTCCGGGCTTCATGACAGCTTGGGGGAAATCGTCAAAGATGCACGATTGGAAAGCCGATTTCATCTTTTTACGGGCGGCCGGCGACCATGTCACAGAAAGCTACAGATTTTATAATAGATCCGTCACCAATACCGGACGAAAGCGGTCTTGGCTGGAGCTGGAGGATGAATTTGACGAGGAAGTGGTGGAGTACTTCAGAGTGAAGGAGTACTCCCGGCCCGGCCAGCGATCTTTTAAGGGACCGTCCAACTGGATACCCTTTAAGGAGATGTTTTACCAAGACGACTTCTTGGTAGGCTGCCGCTTGCGTTTGGCCGAGGATGAGGTATATTTAAAATCATCCAAGTAAAACCCTTCGTCCATAACTCATATGACGAGACGTATATATTTTTTTTTTTTTTTTTGTATTTACGGACTCGGCGACAACGCCTCGACCCATCTTGGACGGGAGAAATCGGCATGTCCCAATTCACGGATAATTTGTGGAAGGAGTATGCAAAAGAGCGCCAAAAAAAGGGCGGAAACTTGATGGTAATAATAATATTTTTTTTTTTTTTTTTTTTTTTTTTTTTTTTGTCCAATTCTTGGACGTGGGTCACTCCAAGAAGGAGAACGTCCAAACACGGACGGTCATCTCCTTGGGCCCACGCTCGTCCAAGAATTGGTGTCCAATTCTTGGACGAGAATCAACCAAAGAAGGAGGTCGTCCAGCCTTGGACGACCAGCTCTTTATCACCATGCTCGTCTTAGAACTGGTTCCCAATTCTTGGACGAGAGTCATCCCAAGAAGGAGGTCGTCCAGACTTGGACGACCAGCTCTTTGTCACCATGCTCGTCTTAGAAGCGGTTCCCAATTCTTGGACGAGAGTCATCCCAAGAAGGAGGTCGTCCGAGACTTGGACGACCAGCTCTTTGTCACCATGCTCGTCTTAGAACCGGTTCCCAATTCTTGGACGAGAGTCATCCTAAGAAGGAGGTCGTCCGGGACTTGGACGACCGGCTCTTTGTCACCATGCTCGTCTTAGAACCGGTTCCCAATTCTTGGACGAGAGTTATCCCCAAGAAGGAGATCGTCCAAACTTGGACGGTTACCTCTTTGGGACTATGCTCGTCTAAGAATTGTTTTTCAAATCTTGGACGAGGGTCGTCCCAAGAAGGACAACGTCCACAGTTGGACGGTCACCTCTTTGGGACCATGCTCGTCCAAGAATTGTGTACCAATTCTTGGGCGAGGGTCATCTCAAGAAGATCACCTTCTTGGCGCCATTCTCGTCCAAGAGTTGGTGTCCCATTCTTGGACGAAGAACAACTAAAGGAAGAGATCGTCCAGACTTGGACGGTTAGCTCTTTGGGACAGTACTCGTCTGGATTCTTGCATCCAAAAAAATTTTTTTTTTTTTTGGGGAGGGTCGGCCATAGAAGAACGTCCAATTTTTTGGACGGTCACCTTCTTGGGGCCATTCTCGTCTGCATTTGTACAATAGTAGTTGTTCCGTTTTGTGGACGATCAGTCTGATGCCTTAACTTTTTGCAGAAAAATGCTCCTACAAACAAGCTTCCCCCTGGGAAGTCGTCCTCGTCCAGGAAGAGGCCTACTGCCGCCGCTGACCAGCCTTCAGCGAAGAAGCCCAAGGGCTTTACAAGGAAGAAAGCGGATAAGACGGCCCCTGCTGCCGAGAGTGGGGAGAAAAGCATGCCTCCACCACAAGCGAAGACTCATAAAAAAGGGCCGTCAACAGCTGGATCGGCCGAGGAGTTAAGGGATGCACACGCAGCTGTGCCGCTCAGTGTTTTGCCGGCCGGCTCTGCCGAGGTCAACCAAGAGTTCGCCTTGGCTTTGGTTGCGCCGGAGCCGTTCTTCTTTGCCGAGAACTATCCCGGGTTCGGCGGCTCGGTGGCAAAGCCGGTGCCACGATGCCCCTAGCTGTTAGGACGGCATCGATTTCGTCTGGTGAGTCGTATTACCCCAACATAGTTAGGACGATGCGGGTCGGTGGACGGTCCATAAGTCCGTCCAATAGACAAGCCATCGTCTTCCCTATCAAGATAACTGACTCTCGCCCTCTTTCAGATAAGGGCAAAGGCTCTGCTATTCCCCCAACTCCTCCCACTGCTGATTCGGACGAGGAGTCTTCTCCTGCCTTTGCCAAAATGTCAAAGCTGGAGAAAGAGCGGCTGAAGCAGGAGCTCTTCAAATGCTTCCCTGAATCCTACATCAAGGGATTAAGGGGAGCGTCCGCCGGGCATGTGGGCTACATGTCTCAGCTTGCTGCCGAGGTATTGCTTTATGACTGCCTTGTTTTATATTTGTATAAATTTTCGCTTTGCAAATCGTCTAACAACTTGCCTTGTTTTCCTTGCCCCAGCTTCTGGCTCGCAGCATGCTGACTGAAGATTGGGCAAGGGAGCTTAGGAAAGAGAATAAGCAGCTCGTCCATTTGGCGACTACAGCCGGCGACAAGGCCATCCATGATATTGAGATGGCTAACACTCTCCATCGTCAATCCCTGGAGGCTTTGGAGAAGAGGTCGGCACTCCTGGAGTCTGAGAACAAGAATCATCTTGTTAAAATCAACCAGCTATATGCCGAGCAGGATCGTCTAAGGATGATCATAGACGCTCTCTCTGATGAGTTGAAAGGCGAAAGGGATGTCGCTCTTATTGCCGCCGCTGAGCTGAGAAGAGAGAACATTCTACTAAGGGCAAGGACTGCCCGTCTGGAAAGGGAGGCGGCCAAGGCCTACGACGATGCCAAGGAAGGGTTGAATCAAGTCGTCAATACGACCAAGGACTGGGCCGTCAAAGCCTTTGGGATGCTGGCTGAGGAAACTGAGGTCCCCAGCTTCGTTCGTCGTCTGGAGTATCAAGAGAGCGTTCATCGGGCTATGGTATGCGCCGAGGAACCTCCTGAGTTTGAAGAGTCAGACGACGAAGCTGCTGCTGAGGTGGAGACCCCTAAAGACGACCAAGAGGCCCATTCTGAAGACGAAGCCTAAGCTTAGGTTTATTTTCATGCTTCTTTGTAACTCTTCAGCTCCTACTTTGTAATTCTTCACAAATCATATATGAAAGAATATTTTTGTCAATTCCCCGCCTTTTTATCTTTTCGAACACTAATTTTGACCAAGTATAATAGCACCTTCGTCCTAAATCATCGGACGATTCGCTTCTCATGAAAATTTACAAAATTCAATTTTAAGTAAAAAGGTGACTCGTCCTGAAAAACTGGACGGTTTACAATATGAGTTTGATAATTGCATATGCATCCAAGTACCAAAAAAAAGTTCGTCTCGTCATTGAACGATTACAAATTTTTGGACGAGGGTAACCATTGAAGGAGAACGTCTATACTTGGACGATCATCTTCTTGGTGCCACCTTCGTCTGGAATTTGCCTCCAATTTTGGACAAGGGTTACCCAATGTAGGAGATCGTCCAAGTAAGGACGATCACCTTCTTGGGGCCACCTTCGTCTTGAATTTGCCTCCAATTTTGGACAAGGGTTACCCAATGTAGGAGATCGTCCAAGTAAGGACGATCACCTTCTTGGGGCCTCCTTCGTCTGGAATTTGCCTCCAATTTTGGACAAGGGTTACCCAATGTAGGAGATCGTCCAAGTAAGGACGATCACCTTCTTGGGGCCACCTTCGTCTGGAATTTGCCTCCAATTTTGGACAAGGGTTACCCAATGTAGGAGATCGTCCAAGTAAGGACGATCACCTTCTTGGGGCCATCATCGTCTGGAATTGGCCTCCCTTTTTGGACGAGGATTATCAAATAAAGGAGAGCGTCCATACTTGGACGACCACCTTCTTGAGGCCATCTTCGTCTGGAATTGGCCTCCCTTTTTGGACGAGGATTACCCAATGAAGGAGAGCTTCCATACTTGGACGTCCACCTTCCTGGGGCCACCTTCGTCTGGGGCCATCCGGGTTTTTGGACGACCTTCGATCAATAGCTCGTCCTATGTACTTCGTAATCCCCCGTTCTTGGGCTTAGCTCGATCAAATATTGAAGGAAGCTAAAGTCTAAGAAGGAGAGCGGCGACTTGGCCGAGCCTCGTTGATGTTGATGGGCGAGCATTAGACTCGGGTTCACATAATGTTTTAGCCGGCTTCCTTGAGGGAGCAACACTCGTCATTAAGTAGCGATCCCTTACTAGGGTCTGAACTACCTAGCTGTCCGTATTTTTTGAAAGTAAGCATCCTTTACTAAGGGCTTATTTCAGGCCAGCTTTCTCTCAGAGACTATTGACGTTACTTCTTACTAGAGGTTTTGTCAATTTGACGGCCATATATGCATTGTTGGCCGGGTCTCTTTGAGGGAGTGATGCTCGGTGTAAATGCTAGCAATTTCGACGTTCTACTTTTGTTTGTATTTTTTGTCCAAGTTATTGTCACTTTTAGACGAGTAATCGATTTTAATGCCCCAAAGTGAAGCAACTTGGTGAAAATAAACAAAGAGATAAGATAAGTAGGAATTGTATTATATGGATTTTGCTTGGCTGAAAGCCAAGATGCAGGTATACAATTCTTTTCTTACTAATATGTGCCGTGGCACTTTGGAGTAAATACAAAGTACCCTACTTATATCTGACCAGGACCTGAGCTAGACGTGGTACTTCTTTAAGTTGTCTGAATTCCAGGTACGCTGAATAGGTCGTCCATCTAGACTTTGCGGACGAAAAGTCCCACTTGTGTATTTCCTGGACAATCGGATAAGGTCCTTCCCAATTTGGTGTTAGTTTTCCCAACTCTTTAGCTCGTCCAATCGCTTCCATTTTCCTCGTAACAAGATCCCCCACCTTTAGCGGTCGTCTAACAACTCTTTTGTTAAACTCCCGAGCCATACGCAGTTTATATAATTGCATTCTTAGCAAGGCATTGCCCTGACTTTCGGGACTTGGTCCAAGGCCGTACGCAATGCGGCCCAGTTGGCTTCCTCTGTGTATAACATGACTCGTAGGGTGGGCTCCTCGATCTCAATGGGCAAGACGGCTTCAGTACCATAGACTAGCATGAAGGGCGTCTCGCCTGTAGAATTCTTAGCAGTTGTTCTAATGGACCATAATACCAATTGCGGTTCTTCAACCCATTGCCCTTTGGCATTGTCCAACTTCTTCTTGATTCCATTTGATAGAATCTTGTTGAAGGACTCGACTTGCCCATTAGCTTGTGGGTGGGCGACTGCTGCAAAGTGAGCTTTGATTTCTCTTTCGACGGCCGATCTTTCGGCTTAGGCGTTTCGAATCGTGGACCATTATCAAAGACGATGATCGAGGCATGCCAAATCGAGTTATAATGTTCTTCCGGATGAAGCCCTTGACGTCGCTTGTTGTTATTCCTCGCATGGCTTCAGCTTCTATCCATTTAGTGAAATAGTCCACTTGCTACAATCACAAACTTCTTTTGCCCGGCGGCCACGGGGAAAGGTCCTAGGATATCCATGCCCCATTTGGCAAAAGGCGGAGGGAACAAGATGGGGGTCAAATAGTTGGACGGCTTCGATGCACATTCCCATGCTTCGACAACTGTCACATTTCTTTGCATAGCCTATAGCATCCTCCTTTAAGGTAGGCCGGTAGTACCCCGTCCTTAAAGCCTTCTCGCCTAAGGCTCTTCCCCCAATGTGAGAGGCACAAGCTCCTTCATGGAGTTCTTTCGGGACTTCCGAGACCATCTTCTCTGGTGACGCACTTGAGTAGAGGCCGGTTGAACGACTTCTTGGTCAACGGCCTGGTTTCTAGCCGGTCCCAAATGTCTCTTCTTCTGACGAACCGGTTTCGATTTGGGTCGACATTCAAACGGTGGACGGCTACTTCCGGATCAATTCCCGGCATCTCTTCGACGCAATAGGCAAAGACATCTTGAAACTCTTTCAACAAGTGGACTAGACGACCCTTCAAACCAGGAGCGAGCGAAGATCCAACTTTGAGGGTCCTTTCGGACGAGCCTCATCCGACATACTTCTTCGGGGGCTTCTACCGGCTCGGACGTTCTACTGATAGTCCCATAATGGCCATTACTTCTTCGGGACGAGGAGGGTTCTTCTTTGATGATTTCATATTTCCTCTTCTTCTTTGGGGAGATGTTCGGACGCCTTCCTTGAGGGAGCAAGAGGCGTCGAGGGCTCCCAATGGTCGGCTTTTAATCCGGACGTTTTCCTCTCGGCGGTCATCTGCGTCTGTTCTTTTTTCGTCCCGGACGTTTTCCTTTCGCTATCAACCTTCGTCGATCTTTCTCTTTTCCGGACGTTTTCCTTGATGATGGTTTCGAGTAGTTAGGTAACATTCCCTAGCCGCCTGTTGGTCTCCATACGGGGAGCCAATCTTGCCGTCATCACACTCATACTTCATCAACATCGGGTGAGTTACTATCACAGCTTTGACATGATTCGGGGTTGGTCGTCCAAGAATGACATTGTAAGCCTGTCAAATCTCGGACCACCAAAAACTTGATAAACAGAGTTCTTGAGGCTTCCTTCTCACCGACTCGGACGGGCAACGTGACCGTTCCCATGGGGTGGATGACTCCCCCCAAACCCAATGATGGGATGGTGGACGGGGACCAAGTTCCGTTCGTCAAACCTCAACCTGGACAAGCAATCGGCACTAATGATGTCCGTCGAACTCCCGGTGTCGATCAGGATTCTTCTCACTCTCAAGTTTGCTATTTTCATTTCTACGACCAAGGGGTCATCATGGGGAGTCCTCAGCCTACCCCGATCTTGCTCACTAACTACCACCCTTGGGAAGGGCTCGGCCTTCGTCGATCGGCTAACAAAACTTGGCCGAGCTCCCTAAGGTAGTTTTTGTGCCCTCGATTAGTTGGTCCCCGCAAAGCAAAACCACCCGAGATTACGAGAACAACATCTTCGTCTGTGCTTGCACTCTCTTTCTTCTTGTTATGCCAATCATCTTTCCTTGGGAACTTCCTTCCCCCTTGCGGCATGTAGGAATTCATCTTTCCTTTTCGGGCCAACTCTTCCAAAGCTCTCTTCAGGTGCTTACATTCATTAGTCTCATGACCACAATCCTTGTGGAAGTGACAGTATTTGCTCTTATCCCTATTTCTATAAGGTGTTTTCATCTCGATTGGGGCCTTCAACTCATATTGATCCTTGATCTCCATGAGAATGGAATATTGGTCTTTGTTAAACTCAATAGGATTGGATGAGGATGGCTCGGCCAACTTTCTCTTGCTCCTTCTGGACGAAGTGGTGGTCGCAGCTATAGCCCAGGTCTCGGCCTTTTTGGGGTTGCTCTTCTTTGGCTGAGCAACCTCTTCAGGCTTCTTGGACTCGGGATGTTTTGCTTCAGCACACACTTCGGTAGCGTGGATAAACGCTTCCGCCTCTCTCAAAGCTTCAGCAAGAGTGGAGATTTTCTTCTTAACAAGGTCAAACTTGAAACTTCCCGGCCTTAGACCCCTGATGAAGGCGTCAAAGGCTACCCCCAAGATTAAGATCTTGGATCTGAAGTGCCTCTAGGTTAAATCTCTTAACAAAACTCCTAAGGGCCTCCTTAGGTCCTTGGACGACCTTGCCTAGGTGCATGCTTGTCTTTTGTTCTTGCTTGTTGGCAACAAAATGACTAGTGAATAAGAAACCGAGTTCGTAAAATTATTGACTGAATTGGGGGAAGATTATTGAACCACTTCGGGCTACTCCCTTCAAGGTAGCTGGGAAATTCTTACACCAAGTAGCATCGTCCACTCCTTGGACGTACATCTGATGTTTGTAAGCAGACAGGTGATCATCAGGATCAGTTGTTCCATCAAAAGGCTCAATGGTTGGGAGTTTTACCTTTGGGAAGGGGGGCGCCTCCATGATCCTGGCCGAGAATGGGGTAGGCCAGTTGATCCGGAGGGCTCCCAGCTGTCCCTCAATGGGTATGAACTCCTTGCGATACTCTTTCATTACAGGATTGGATGAAGTGTTGGCTGGTTTTGGACGCCTATAAACCATGGGCCGAGCCACGGTCTTCTCTGTCGTGGATGGACAAGAGAGTGGCTTAAGCTTCGGCCTTCCCCTACGGACGACAACCTCAAAGGAGGGTCTCTCGGGTATGGGGTAGATCCTGTAGCTGAACGTTGCAAAGCCGCGACCCTTTTTGCCTCTGAGATACTCCCTGGCGTCGGTTTCCATTCTGTGCCCACTAGGATGGACATGGTCCTGGGTCCTCACCACCAGATTCCAGTCCATCTTTCTTCTCTGTTCGGTATCCTCTGGCTGCTTTCCTCTCGCGGTCCTTCTAGAGGGTTCTCGACGATCGAGTCGACTAGGACCCTGGACGATCTACTTCGAGAACATCCTCTAGGACGAGGTGGATTGTTAGCGGCGCTCCGGGTTGTGATGAAAAAACAACATATTGCTTTTAATCTGTTCCTGGACGACCTCCGCCATCCTTGTCCGGAAATCATTCAAAACATTCTCCGGATGGGCGGCGATCCATCGGACGATCTAGATTAACCTGGATGACCGGTTCTTGGCTTGGTCCAGAACATTGACGATGGATGGAGGCCTATCTCTTCCTCGAGGTGGTCTTTCATGCTCCACCGTATCTTCGACATTAACTTGAAGGCTTCGATTTCTTGCAATGTTGGATGATTGACAATCAGTCATTGTTACGTCTCCCCACAGACGGCGCCAAATGTTTCGTCCGCTTGTCCAACAAGTAAGCTGTAGGCTTAGCTTCCTTGTCGAGCAAGTAGAGTAGTATCTTGAGTGTTCTTCAGATGGAGACTTGTGCAACAATGCCTGAATTATAGCTTGATCCTGAGCCTTGGCTTCGCTCCCGAACCTGCACAAAGGGACCCACCCTGGAGGTTTGGGTGGTGGTTCCCCCTCCGATGCTTAAGTCAGTTATCAGGAGTTGTAAGAGAAAGTAGAGATAGAAAGAGAAAATGAGAGAGAATTTATCAGAGTAACTTTACACTGTTTGCATTGAATGTGTTTTTCTCCTGATTTCAGGGGTATTTATAGTGATAGCAAGTTGACAGCTAACCTTAAAAACTGACCTACAATAGTGGCCTCTGATTGGCTGAGGAATCGAGTCACGCCACGTGGCGTACAATGACCGGGGAATGTCTATTATCCACTCTCCTTCACCACTTGGCTTGTTGGGCTTCGACTAATGGGCCAGAACTTGATCCTTTTAACTCAGCTGAGTATAGCCCAGAGATTCAGTTTACTCTTATTTTAAAAATAGGGCGACACGTGTACGACTCTGATGAGCCCATGTGTCGTAAAGGGAGCCGTAGATATTATGCTACAACAATGTGCATGCTATTGATGTAATGATTGCATGTTATTCCTTTCTTAATAATCTACTTCTGAATCGTGCTTTGATTGCTATTGTTCTGGGAGAACTGCTAGGTACTCCCCACTGATTGTGGATATTTGTTGTATATTTTGCAGGTTTTGTTGATGGGGATTTTCTTTGATTTTGGGCTCGGGTTGATATGCGAGAATTAATCTATTAGGGGTTTTAGTTCTAGACTCCTCTTTAGTTTGAGATAGTTTTCTCATTTCGATTTTAATCTAAGTAATTAATTTACTTATAGTACTTACTTATGTTTGTTTTTATCACTTAGTTATTTAAACACTATTCTTGTAGTAGTGACATTCCCAGAAGACGATGTTTCCGCCATCGTCCAATTAAATATATTATTATTTCTTTCTTTTCCGCTTTGAAATTCTGGGGTGTTACACCGTAGATGTTAGGCTACAACACCGCCCGTTTTCTGGGTTTGGAAAAGCGCCGATTTTCAAGAATGGGAATTTTACGATATATATAACCCTTCGATAACTAGTATTTGAATTTCAATCGTTATTCTTTATAACCCTTCGGTTTTTTTATTTCAACCCTTCAAGGTTTGATTCGAACCATCCAACTTAAGTTTTGTCGTTATTATTGGGTGGTTGTAGTAGCATAATATCAATTTTTGGTGAAACAATCGATCGAGATTTAGTATTTGTATATTACAAGATTAATAATTGTAGTGCCTTATAACAAATAATTATCTAATAATAATAATATTATGGAGCATAATTTATGCTTTTGGTAAAACAATTGATCTTGATTTAGTAGCTGTGTAAATATTAAGGAACACAACTTCAATTTTAAAGGCTAACAATTGAACGAGAGTTAGTATGTGTATATGACAAGATTAATAATTGTTGTGCCGTATAATAAACAATAAACAAATTATTTAAACTTTTAAGTTTCACTAAAAAAACATTATAAACCTTTTGCTTATATTGCATTTGTATTTGTTAATTTTGACAAAATACTATATTTAACAGCAACAAATTAGTAAGAATTTAAGCTTCCAGTTTAGAACAAAATATCAAGCTTTCCAATCCATGAAACCTTTGAAGTCAACGCTGTTAGAATCGCGATCCGGATAGTAGAATCGTACGATCCTACGATCCTAATATGACCAAATGATCTGAACTGCTCATAGAATCGACCTCGCATAGGGTCGCTCAGGATCGGTTAGAATCGGTATAGGATCGATAGGAATCGTATAGAATCGTAGGATCGTTTCATAGAATCGGTAGGATCGACCGATCCTACACACAACTAACCTATTGCTCTTTTTCTTTCTTGTTTCCTTTTCTACTTGTGTTTTGTCATCCAAATATATGAATTATGCATCTAAAATGCAAAAATAATCAAATAAGTTTACTATTATCACTTTGTTATTACTTATTCAGTTTTTTTTAACTTAATTTTAAAAGAATTTTTTTTAATATTATTATATGAATGGTAACGTCTGTGTACAAACAAATTATTATCTTATAATTCAACCCCTATGTTAGCTTTAACAATCTAATTTGCACTTTTAAGATTATTCTCCTCAAATTATGAATCATTTGGAACATATTTAGATTATATTTTATCAAATTTTAGTTATTTTTTAGGATCGTACGATTCTACGATTCGATCCAACGATCCGATCCTATATGCCCTCATCGATCCAAAGTAGGATCGCAATCCTGATAAACTTGTTTGAAGTCCATTATAGTTAAAATTGAAAGTAAAACAGATTATATGAACACAAAATATTCAATTATATTAATAGCAAAGCAAGTTCAAACGGTTTAATTTTCAGTTTGTAATTTTTCTAGTAACAACGTACGTTTAATTAGTAATCATAACCTTTATTACAGTTTGCAAATAACGGCTGTGCATACTATAATTATTTAATATATCCACATTTTAGTATGGTGAATATCCCGCCCACTTGGTTACCACGGCAGCAATGAAAGCGTTTTTCTAGCTACTAGATCCCGAGTTCGAATCCCATGCTTGCCATTAGTGCCACATTTTTTCCCTCATTAAAATATTTTTTTTTTTGTATCGTGAAGAAATATTAAATTTGTTAATATAATGGAAACATTTGAATCCATTATATGATAATTAAAAATTAAAAGTAAAACATATTATATAAATAAAATATTCAATTATATTAATAACAAAGCAGGTTTAGACGATTTTAAATTTGTAATTTTTCTAGTAACAACATACATTTAATTAGTAATCATAAACTTTATTGCAGTTTGCAGGTTCGTGGGAGTAATATGCATTAAATGCATGTTGGGTGCCAACAACAATTTGTCACGCCACACCATGCTTTGTGGCGCCATCAGCCATAATCCCCCCCCCAACCACATTTTCCCTCTCTTTTTTTTGGGCTAGCAGCGACGTGGCAATACACCATTACAAGTGTATGTATATCCTACATACACCAAGTATATGTATAGCGTCTCTCTGACAAAACCGTTATAATAGTCCTGATTTGATGCAACCCATCGACCATAGCAATTTAGCTGGCACGGGAATCGACCGTAAAAAATTTAGCTGGCACGGGGAAAGAATGAATCGTTTTTGTGGGAATTTATGAATCTACCTTGGAGGTCCATCAAACTTTGCTTCACTGTTACTCGAATAACACCACCTAGACACCTAGTTGACCAATACTTATCAATACCACTATATTACCAGCTAAATAACCAAACACGATAAAAGAAAATTTACTCCACCAAGGCAACTAAATATTTACTTCTTAAGCAACACAACACTTTAGCCCAGATAAAAATAAAAAAGCCTCGATAATTTAGTATAACTAATACTTCCTCCGTTCTGTTTTAAATGAAACATTGGGTGAAATGACACTATTCATTGATCAATTTTGACTCCAATGTATCGCAATTATATAAAGAAAAACATAGTCAAGTGAGATCTTGTTAGATTCGTCTCGATGCATACTATCAAATTATAACTTTTTTATATTTTTTACGTATGCACAACTAAAGATATTAGTGATTAAAGAAGCGCATTGGGTTACGTGAAAAAGCAAACGTTTCATTTAAAACAGAACGGAGGAAGTACTATATTCTTCAAAAAAAAAAAGTATAATCTTGAACGAATACTCGGTGTTCTTGATGTTCTCCCATTTATCATAAGTACTTTTAAATTTGCACAACTATTGTCCAGTGCAAAAACAGCTACTTAAATCAAACTCATAAATACTCTTTTCCACTCACTAAGGCCGGCCACTTCTTCTAAGCTATAACAAGCCCAAGAAATCTTAGTCTTTTCTCAAGAATACTTGGGAAACTAATTTCTTTGGCAAAATGGAAGCAACACTACCAACGATGGCGCCTCATTGTGCTACGGAATCACTGGAGTCATCCCCTAAGTCATCGATGCATCACCAGGACTGGGATAATGAGCCACTCCCACCCGTCCCCGGTGCAAAACTCCGACTAATGTGCAGCTACGGCGGCCACATTATCCCCCGCCCCAACGACAAAAATCTATGCTACATAGGTGGAGAGACTCGTATCGTAGTAGCCGAAAGAAACTCCTCACTATCTGACCTTATAACTCGCCTCTCCCACTCTTTACTAGACGGCAGAAGATTCACCCTCAAGTATCAGCTCCCCAACGAGGACTTAGACTCGTTGATCTCAGTGAGCACGGACGAGGATCTAGAGAACATGATCGAGGAGTACGAGCGAATCACGGCTGCTAATTCGTTTTCAAAGACGGCATCAAGTAGGCTCCGTCTATTCCTGTTTTTAGCAAAGCCTGAGACAGCACAGACTATGGGAGCTTTGTTTGATGATGCACAGTCTGAAACTTGGTTTGTGGATGCTCTTAATGGCGCTGATTTATTGTCTAGAGGGTTATCCGAATCAGCCGGCGTCGGTGATCTGCTTAGACTTGATAGTGGTGGCACAACCGATCTTGGGATGCAAGTACTGCCTGATGGCGCTCATAATGCTGTGCAACCGAAAGTTGTTCCCCAGGTTCGATCCTTTACTTGCGCTGTTATTTATTATTGCTGCATAATCTAATTTGATTACATAAAGAAGAGGATTCATTATTTTGGCATTTAACATAAACATATGAAATCCAGTATTATAATTTCAGATTTCATGAAGAGAATTATGTGAAGCTTCAAAACACACAACTTTAATTGGTACACTCAACACAATGCTACATCATTTTATTCTCAAGCATCAAAATTTGTTTTTGGCGGTATGTAGCCAACTAGGTCTGGATCTGAAATTGGTACACAACACAACAATACCTCCATTATGTTTTAGCTGCAAGATTTGTTTGTTTTTATTTTTTTTATTGTTCATTCTCTTCCAGGCCGGTTCTTATTTCAAGCGGTCAAAAGTAACACAACCTGAAAAATTGACTTTAAAATGGTGTGGCACGTACCGAACGAAAGAAGTAGAGAAATTGGTAGCCTTAAATGACTCGAAAGTTGAACCCAAATTAAAATTAAAGAAAGGGACTGTGATAGACAAACAATAATTTATCATCTAAAACTATTGTGGTAAGTGTCTGAATTAGTATGGGAATGAGAGTAATTAATTACAAAGGAGATAATTTATAAGAACTTAAGATTTTTAAAATGCACATTGAGACAAAGAATAATAGAATTCTAATAAAGGTGAACACTTTTTGTATACGTATAGTAATGGAAATATATAATGGAAGTTTGTAAAACCTAGTTATATTTATATTCAAATATTCTAAAGGTATTCTGTGAAGATCCACCTATATCCGGGCCATGACACCACGCATACCTTCTATGTTGGCAAAGAACAATGCAACATAAATCGATATATAATCCGCCTTTTCAGTTTGCGGTTCGCCTAAAATGGACAAAAAATAGGCAAAAACCGACCATAATTCACTTTCTTTGGATCGCAATTCGGGGAAGATTATGACAATTGTTTTTCATACTAGCATGCCAAAATGAATAAAATTAAAAATATTTAATACTTGAACCATACTCCCTTATTTCAAATACAAATTTAAGATCAATTATAATAAATACTCTTACATCAAGGAACTTTTTGCCAAAAGGTACCTTTTAAAACATTTTGGTTGTGAGCAGGTACCAAAAACAAAAATTAATTGTGAGATGGGGCCTTTTAAAATATTTTGGTTATTATTTAGGACCCGAAACTCATTTTCTGGCATAAAAGTCAACATTCCAGCATTGACTCACCTTTTTCACTTAAATTGACCACACTTTTCCTTACTTCTCACGCGTGAACCCCAACTTCTTTCTCCCATCCCATTCTCCATTAAAACCCCCACCTTTTCCTCATCTCTGATCCCTCATTCTTCCCTCCATTAACACCCACAAAAAAGAGGGGAATTGATTTCACGCCTGAGGGGAATTGAGTTTCACGCCTAACGCCCTAAGGTTTAGGAAAGAGAGTGGGGAGCTAAATGAAGTCAATGTCGGAATGCTGATATTTATGCCGGAAAAATGGGCTTCGGGTCCCAAATAACAACCAAAATATTTTAAAAGCAACTGTCTCACAATTAATTTTTTTTTTGGATCCCTGCTCACAACTAAAATGTTTTAAAATGTTCCTTTTGACAAAAAAATCTAAATCAAGCTTTCATAATTATTTTTTACTCAATGACTCCCACTATAAGATGTAGCATAAAAAACTAATGTATTATTATTATAAAGCATTATCTATATATGATATCAATAAAATATGCATAAGACATTGATTTTCAACGTAAACAAAGTGATTAGGTTACAAGTACAACAAAGATTAAGATGCTTATTATGAACAGATTTTCCAGACTAAATTTACTTTGTATATAAATTGATGAGAAATCACAATTAATTGGTTCATAACCCGCCAAGTTTTAGACATTTAGCAACTTCAATATCACTCAGAGCGCTACGACAATGTTAGAAGAGCAGTTATATCGCAGCAATCTCTATATTCATATTTGTGCTAAGACAACTAGTTTAAAACCCCTCCTAAGACAATATTGCAGCTACAAAAAAGAACGTGAAGGTCTTGTGCATTCTATCATAGCAATCTCTGTATTCATATTTCTGCTCATTTGTATATATGTTATATTTTCAATTAAAAAATTATTGCTTTTTCCATTGATGAAGGATGCATATTCCATTCAATCTGTAACATCAGACTCACCAGTGGTTGAGAACACATCCTCCTTCGACTCATCTACCTCATCCCCTTCCATGGCTCATCTGCCTCCCATCCGCGTCCGAGTAGACGAAACCAATGACGGGAATACTAGATTGCAGGAAGAAATGAAGGGTGGAAGAGCATTAGAAGAGCAGTTCTCGGGTCAACTGAGACTTATTCCACCTCTATCAGCTAATTTCGTGCAAAGTTATGCTGCAGTTGCTAATACTACAATAAATGGTAACGACAGTAACAACAATTGTGTTATGCCTGATGAAGCGTGCTCCGAGCATGGGTTGCTTGGGGCGTCGAGGAAGCCACCTCTGCCTCTATCTCTGCAGCAGAGAATTAGCGGAGGTATCAGTTTGCCATCGCCTAATGAGTCCAAGCATGCTGCTGGATTTAACTTGCCATCGCCTGATTCTGTTAAAAGGTACCTCTTCTACGCTGTTTATTTTCCCTCCTTTTTCCTGTGTCCCCCTATGCTATGTACACTTTTTTATTTTAAAGTATTCGATTTGGTTCACGAGGCAAACAAAATTTTAATGCTTTTCCGCAGTTCATGAACTGATCAAGTATTGTGCAATGAATATAAACAACTGCATTGTTGCACAAAAACTATAAAAAGAAAAAAGAAGATTCAACTCTACTTTCAGGGGGTGTTTGGTATGTTTTTTTTGATGGCTTGGAAACGGATTCACATAATCCTTTCCATTACAGTTTGTTTGGTTAGAGGACACCGGTAACAATTACCGTTACCTAGGTGAAACGCTTTCCACCGAATTGTTTCCGGTCAAGAACCTACGGTAACAAAAGCCGTTTCCGCTACTCAAACAAAAAAACATCATCAACCTCGCCATCATCAATTCGACATCAATAGCCCTATAATCACATCAATGATCATCATCAACCCCAATCAGAGGGTCTAATTTGCATCATCAACTCTCATTATCAATCACGAATTCACGATTATAATATCAATTTGCATCATCAATCAACTCCAATCATATCCTCCATCATCATCATCGATCATTATCAACTTCATCATATCATCATCCTCCAATCGTCATCAACAATCATTATCAACGATGTAGTATCATCAATCTTGATAAAGATTGGATTTTTAGTTGATGATGATTATTCTAAACTGATGTTGATGATGTCGAAATAGATCTAATTTGATTTTGATGATTTGATTATTTTGGTGATTCTAAATTGATGTTCATAATGATGAGCCGTGCTTTGGTGATGATGATTGAAGATGATGATGTGAAGATGATAATGATTGAAGATGATGCGATGATGATGAACGAAACAAAAGAGATTTTGCTTGCACTGGAGGAAATGTGAGAGAGAGGAGAGAGAATGAAGAAGTCCCACACTCCCATTACATATTTATATTTATATTTTCTCTTTTTTTAATTTTATATATATATATATATATCTTCCTCCGTTCCATTTTAAATGAAACACTTACTATTTTAGGCCTTTCAAAATAAGTGAAACGTTACCTTATTTGGTATTCACTTCTCTCTATCTCTCTCCTCATCACATGGGTCCCTTCTTTTTTTTTCTCTCTATCTCTCTCCTATTCTAAATCCCGTCAAGCGCCCTACGTTTCATTTAAAATGGAACGGAGGAAGTATATATATATATATATATATATATATATATATATATATATATATATATATATATATATATATATTATAAAATTAATGTTTCCATTCCATACCATTATTAATCATACCAAACAAAAAGAAACGGAATAAATTTTAATTGTTTTCATTCCATTATTATACCAAACAACTAATAAAAGTAACACTTATTATTACCCTTTTCCCTTCTTATCAAAATCCATTCCATTCCGTTTACGCTAATCATACCAAACGCCCCCTCAAGGAGTAACACCATATAATCAATTTTACTCGAGTACAATCATCGCTTTTAATTAAATTACAATACACAGGAACTAAACTTGACCATTACATCATTTGTTGCAGTGACAGCAGCATAGGTTCAGGAATTTCTCTCACAAACACAGGAAACCGTCAAGACCAAGTTCATGTAACCACCTCACACGAGAACAAACCACCAAGTACGCAGGTCACCATTGAACAGAAATCAGACAACTATACGCCACCACTGCAAAATCAACACCTTCAGTTACAACCAACTCAAGACCCTACAAATTACATTTATGCTCCACAACAGCACGAGCAACATCAACATCAGCAACAGCATCAATTTATCCAAGAAAACATGCATTACATCCCAACTCACCCACAAATACCACAACAATATCCCCCATTCTATGCAACACCGCAACAAATCCACCCTCGCGTTGATCATCAGCAGTATCCGATGTATCTGATGCCTGTTGCCCAAACACAACCTTATAATGTTGCTCAAGCTCAACCCCCGGTCTACCCTACTAGAGCGGCTGCTGCACAAGCAAATAACCAATATCAACAATATCTTGGGTATAATGCACCTATGCAGCAAATAGCAGGAAATCCTGCTAATTATGGTCATTTTGATTATAATCATAATCAGGTGTATTATACAGGACAGCTTGCAGCAGCACCTGCACCAGTAGGGGCATCTCAATGTCAAAGCATAACACCCGCTCAAGCAGCTATGATTGCTGAGGCTTCTAAGCAGTTGCCTACTACGGAGTCCACTAAGCAGATGCCAACATCATAATATATATAGCCTTACTCCTGAAATTCTATTATTTTTAGCATTAAATGCAATATAGTACTTTTTATGTGTTTTTTTTTGTGATGTGTACCTCATGAATCATGACTAGAATAAAGAAGTTATGTTATCTGTTGATCTCTTCCCTATATTATGTAATCTTGTGAAAAATACTAATTTCCTACATAATCTTAGAAGAATTTTTTTTTTGCTAAGTATGTTTATATTCTATTCACATCAAAAAACGATATCCAAACTATAAATCGTCGAAGGAAGATAGACTTTAAGGATGGACCTCCATCCATCTAAGATTGAAAACAAGTATTACTAGACTAGCTTTTAATCCCGTGCAAGAATGCACAGGAGGTCATATATAGATATGATTTGATTAATTCTTTGTCATGAAATAAGAGATATTAGGAAAAAAATTGAAATGATGAAATTCATATAAATGAAAGAACAATTCAAATATAATTAGAACGACTCAATTCACATTCAACAGACAACACATTAGACAAAAAAAAGTTATGAATGACAATGTGACAAAATTGAAAAAATAGGTTCAAATACTATTCTCAATACTTACTACACATTCTTAAATACTTCCTTGTAGACTATATCAGTGGTAATATTGGAGTTGCCACGATCTTTATCACATATTAAAATTTTCAAACCCTTCTTGCTTGTAACTCTTTATACAACCACATTGAATTGTCTGTGGCTGAATACTGACGGATGGAGATATAAACCTACGTGCACTAGAGACTATCCTTAGCTTTTATTTATCGTCATTGCAAAATAAACAACTAATGGGAATTGTCTTCTCTGGAATTTGATTGGGAACTTTGTTGCGTATATGGGGTAAGTGTCATCCTTGGAATAAAAATGTCGTCTCCCACATTAGTGCCGAATACAACAACAACTTCAATAATGTGATTGCTAAGGTGCTTAATGACTAACCTAGTACCGTATAGCCCAAAAGTGTGGTCGATACTCCACCCTTCACACTTGCACTCCATCCATGACAAAAATTTTGTTCTCTCAATGTTAGGTCTTTCAAGCACCGATTCTAAGTCATCGTCATCAGTGTATAGGATGGTCTGCTCCTCAGTGTAAATGAAAACTCAGCATTTCCACAGCTAAGATTCTATAGTGAATAGTGAACCTAAATATGCTCCACATGTTTCACATGGGGATATGTACCGACAATCATAATACATTTGGATTTCATCAATTTCCTTAGGATCATCAGAGTTTTGACGATTCTGTTATGCTGCTGCTGTGATTCTATCGTACGCGTTATTGATATACTTGAACAGATATCTGATCGATCTCGATTAGTTGCACCATTCTACGTTTATATTTGCACGATACTTGCACAACAACTCTAGATTATGCGGAACCACAAATCTATTGTCAAGTATGATGCCATTTTTTATGACAGTTGCACGATCATCTCTTCTCCTGTAAATAGGTTAGCCATCTTCATCAACTGTTGTTCTCTTGTTGAATTTTTTTGGAAAATATACTTGGTGCATTTTTCATCCGTCGTACATGGGGTGTCATGGTTCAAAACACCACAATTTTGGCATTAGGAAATTTGTCGTCACAGTGTAAAAACAAAAGTATATGTGCATGTGGCCAGTGGTAGATTCAGGAATTGAGTCACGTGGGTTCGATTTTGTTTGAACATAAATCTAAAATTAACTCTTACTCTAGATTACATTTTACTATAGTGTTACATTTTTTAATGAAAAATAAAAAGTTTAACAATTGTATTTAACAGAGTTTTCATTCAATTTAATTTATTGGTTACATCTTAATAACATTTTTATAAGAAGATTAAGGAGCATTTATAAATTTTCATTGAATTAACCTATTAATGTAATGAATTTTTTTAGTGACTTGTGTTTACTAAATTTATAAATAATTAACGGAAAGTCATATACATAAGTACATTAACCTTAGGGGTTAGGGACTTAGGGTTACCTACAAAAAGCTAAAAATGAAAATATTAAGTTTAATCAAACATTAACTTCTATTACTCTAATTAACGCATGATTTTGTCGATCCTGCATTTTTAAATTATTCCCATGCTAAAAAATGTATTAACTTCTTATATGCAATCCTTCTGACAATGACTACATATATCATTACCCTTGATTAATAGTTTAAGCAAGCAAAATCGAAAGAAAACGAATAAATCATATTTATTAAGTGTATCAATACATGGGTAAAAGGGAGAGATTTGTATATTACAAGCTTAAAATCAAAAGGGAAGCTTAAAGAAGGGAGAAAAGTAGTCCAATTGCAAAAAAATGACTTACACTAAAAGAAATGACCCAAAAAATAAGAAAAACTATGATAATAAATAATCTGATGCAGGTTCGAGGTTTCGAGCACGCGACCTTAGGACAGATGAGTTTATCTCACGCGGAGTTACCATTGAGCCACACTACATTATCTCACGCGGAGTTACCACTGAGCCACACTACATTTTCATTAACCCATGCGATGCTTTCATATATAAGGTGTTTTACGTTTTCCTCTATTTTTTCGATTTTTGCCGGATCCATGTGGGTTTAGTTGAACCCACGCTGGATCCACCACTACATGTGTAAATCCAAGTTTTTGAAACTCCACGGTGTAAAAAACTTGCTGCCCTTGATGTTTTGATGAATGACAACATAACAAATAATATAAAGATTTCATTAAGTGTGTTTTTAGCTATGAAGTTTCTGAGTTGGAAAAGGTCAAGGGAAACTGAGTTCCTGAGTAGGAGTATGCAGCAAAACGACCTTGAGTAATAGCCTAATACATGAAATGAAATCAAGAGGAAGTCAAGGAGCTTTTCAAGTATTAGATGGTTTATTTATTATGTCAAGGTTCCTTCAAGAATAGTTGGAGTTCTTGAGTAGGAACATAGCTAGAAGCATAAAAGTTGAAGCTTCAAAAGGTGAAGGCATGAAGACTAAAGTTAAGAATTTAATTTTTAGAATTTATGTCAGTGTTGAAATGTATTAGTTAAGAAACTAAGGAACAAGGGAACTCGTAGAGGCTTATGGTAGTTGTTACGTATTTTTTGGAGCAAAAAAAATTGGAAATTTTTTTTATTTATGTGCCAAGAAAATTTCACACACGTTTCCTTAACAATCTCTAACAGATTTTTCAGAGACGTTAGTGAGGATTATGGGTAAGTGTTCCTCAAGCAATCTCAGTTAACTAACTGACTGCCTAAGAATAAGGCATGAAGTTAGTTAGTGGAGAGATACTTGGAACAACGCTTATTTATAGTCCTTACACCTTCTCTATAAATAGAGATGGATGATTTGCTTTGAGATACACAATCGACATCTTCCAAAATCATTTTTGAGCTAATTTTTTTTTAAGAAAATCCATAAGTTCCTTTGTTAGTTTTGAGTTTCTAGTATTTTACTTAATATTCTAAACGCTAGAGTTTTTCTTTCTTTAGAGTCGTAATTGAAAAATAGTATTGGGAACTCTTGTGAGACATTGAGTGAAGTCATGTATTTGAGAGAGAGAGAGAGAGAGAGAGAGAGAGACTAACACAATGATAGGGTTATCATTGTGGGGTTGTTGAGTTCTTAGTGGAACTTCAGTCTTAGAGTCTATAATAGATTGTAACTAGGTGTTCCACTATCATAGTAAAAGAGTTGGAAAATCCCTAGTTTGTCGAGGTTTTTCTCCTTATATTGAGATAAGGAGTTTCCTCGCTAAATCTCTCTTGCATACTTTAAGTTCCTATTGCTTTAAAGTTTCAAGTTCCGCAAACACAGTTAAAATGTTTGAATTGGAACTCCCACTACAATTCCCCCCTTCCCTTGTAATATTCCCTAGAGTAACAATTGGTATCAGAGCAAGAACTCAGATAAATAAGGCAGCCCTATTGAGTCAAAGTTCCTGGAACAACATGAACACGCAATAGAAACTGGAAGAAGGTTACTCAACGCAAAGACCTCCAATGTTCAACGGCAAATTCTATTCTTACGGGCAGAATAGAATGTAGATATTTATAGAGGCTGAAAATTATCAAGCTTGATGAGTGATTGAGGTAGGAGATTTCGAGGTAACCAAAACTAATGCTCAATATGAGGTAATTCCTTAACAACTTTCTTAATATGAAAAGGAGGAATTTGAGAAAGTGGAAATTAATGCAATGGTTGTAAAGCTCCTCCATTGTGGTCTTGAACCTCGTGAATACAATAGGGTCATGGAGTGTTAGAACGCAAAACAAATATGGGAACTTCTTCAAGTTACCCATGAAGGAGCTAACGAAGTTAAGCTCTCTAAAATTGATTTACAAATGTCAAAATATGAACGCTTTGAAATGAATCCTAAAGAGTCCATTCAGGAGATGTTTACAAGATTAACTAACATTACAAATGAGCTAGTTTCCCATGCAAGAGAAATTCCTATTGATGAACAGACCATAAAGGTATTGAGAAGTCTTCATCAAGATGAAAGGTGGAGAGCCAAGGTGACAACTCCATAAGAAACTTAGGATTTCACAAAGTTCAACATTGAACAACTTACAAGTTCCCTTATGACACATGAGCTACATTTAGGAACTAATGTTCCTGAAAGCTTTAGGAACAAGGTGTAGACACCAAATTTTGAACCCCCTATTGTGCATAAAGTTTTATTTTAATAAAGATTTTTGAAAAGAAATAAATATAACGAGGTCGTCATGTATCGTGGAGCGCGCACCCCGCCGAAGGAACGTTCCGCCTGGGAGCGTGAGTTTCATTCTATGATATGGATTTCTGTTTTGAGCTTTAATCATACGATTTCAATTTTAAAACGTAATTTTTCCGTAAGTCCTAGTTGTAGACACATAATCGTGTCTTCCCATTTAAGGGTCCAATGATGAAATATACCGTGGTCTTAGTTGGCGCAACCCAATGGAGGAGTAGTCCGAATAACTAGGCAATATGTGTTGTGAAATAATATTATAAAAGCCCAATTAATCATTCATGATGATTGATTGTAAGTTCAACCCATGAAATGTTTTTAAGTCTATTTTAAAAGCCCAACTGAATGTTTATTATTTTAATAAATATTTTTCTAATATTTATTGTTTTGACAAATATTGTCTTAATATTTATTGTTTTGATAAATATTTTCTTAATATTTGTTGTTTTGATAAATATTTTCCTAAAATCTGTTATTTATATTGTTTACCCATAAATCAGATTTTTAACCGGGAAAACTCGATCTCCGGATTTTTAGGGATAAAAATGGCATCTTGAAAGCACGTGTAGCATAGAAAACGGAATATTCTGGAATATGCGCCGGACGCGGCGGTTGCGCTCAGCGCGCCACGTGCGTCCAGCACATTGGCCAGATTGCGTTAGGCACGCCAATGAGCGCCTGACACGTGGACTCGTGAGTCACACAGAGTCCTACGCCTGGCGCAAGTCTTGTGTGAGACGCAAGTTAAAATTTTATCTTTTTGAAAACGCGTTTCCATGTGCAACGTTTTAATTGGACGGACCACGTCAGGCAGGCCAACCTGCGCCTGACGCGTGTCCTCACGCCTGCCACGTAGGACTGCGCCTGGCGCAGGTCTTGCGTGGAGCGCACGCTTTGTTTTGCCTATAAATATGGGCTGATTTCCCGAATCAAGGACAGCTTCGAATTATTATTTTTACGCACACAACTACTCTCAAAAACTCCGAAATACACTTCAAATAAAAAACACTCAAACACTTTCAATCTTCCAAGTCAATTATTGTTCCTTATCCTATTATATTCCTGGTTTCAAGATTGCTTCGACTGAAGGTCACTATGCTCTTCGATCTAAACCGCATAGGTATAATCCTGAGGGCCCTTGAATAATTATACTTATTTTATTGAAGTTACTAACCTTTTCTTGTCATGATGTAGATTCCTAATTAATAATCGCATCCTTTTGTAAATTCTAACCTATTTTCTTATATTTTCTGTATATAGTGTTCATGTTATATGATTGTCTTGCATGCCTTTTTATCACCCACATGCTATTATGTTAAATAAGACCTAAATAATTGTTCTCATTAATTCAGATAATTTGGACAACCTGTTAGGAACCTTGTAAAATGATTGTCTAATAACTGATTGATGTTATGGTTTTATATAGAGTTTAGGTGCATTTAGGTTGCATTTCTAGTTCGTTAGAGCATTTAGGTGCATAATTGAATGATTTACTCAAGTTTTGCTCTACTACTCCCCGTTTGCATGTTTTGATGATTTTCAGGTTATTTTGATGCAAATTGATTATGATTATCTAAGATCAAGCCTATTAATTATTGAGGATGAAGATATCTTGCACAAGGATCACAATGCATCCGTTTGGGACAATTTCGAGTTAGAATGATGCAAAGAGTTAGTGAAAGAAGTGTCAAAACTGACACTTATTCACTATTTTGATTATAACTTTTGATACAAAATTTATAATCAAGAAATTCCAGTTGGGTTGGAAACTAGACTTTAAGGGATTTCCAATGATAGGTCACACGCCTCAAATTGACTTCTGGTTTGAGAGATACAACCTTCGCAAGTTGACGCAAAATCGCAGTTTTCCAGCCCGATCGGGCCCGAGAACATATTCATCTGGCTGCGTTCTAGAGTTGAAAACAAGAGGAAAACACTCCCGCCCGATGGGATCGGGTGAGCTTGCCCGATTGGACGGGTAGTCCGTCATATTTCCGAAATAAATAGCTTTTCGCCGGATGGGGTCGGGCGAGTTGGCCCGGTGTGATCGGGCGGTTGACCCGGCACGCATATTTTAATGATTTCCGAGTTATTTTCGTATTACTTTTCCTTTATGTTTTAGGTTTAGTATAGATACGAAAATTAGAACATTACTAAGACATCTTTTATTCATCTTTTGTTTTAGTCATTATTTTTCATAGTTTTCTCTCAAGAACCCTAGTTTACTACTTTTTACTTTGGATTCAAGATCAAACATTTGGATTACTTGCAAGATCAATATAGTTGTTTAATTTGGTAATCTTATTCATTGCTTCCTCCATTATTGATTGCTTTCTCTATTATTGCTTGGATTGTTTTCTTAGTTATTTGCAATGATTCAAAGTATGAATTTTTACATTGATTTTGTTATTTTTTTCGCAAGCACGAGTGAGTAGTTATCTTTCTAGGATTGTGGGGACCTATGTATGCAATGAGGGATTGATAGATCAGTATAATTACCTTTTATTTTAATTGTTTCCTGTGATTGAATCGTTCATGCTAGATTTATAAATTAGGCCTGATTTGTATTTTTACTATCGCAATATTGAATCTGCTTCGAGAGGAGAGATTTCATATAGGCTTTCAATCATTAGGCAGAGTAATCCTTGACCATGCGAGAGCGGCTAGGTGATCTTTAAGGGAGGTAATGTTCGAGAGAAATTACATGTGCCCTAGATAAATTGATTTATTAGGTGGTTATTATTTGTCCCTGATTTCCTGAATTGTATGCATAGTGATCCATAGTCCTAGTTCTTTATTAATTGTTATTACCTTCGTATTTAGTTATGTCATTTGCTTAGTACAGTCACACACCCATTTTCATCTGATTTAGTTAGTATAATATTAGAATTCAGATACAATATTATAACTTTATCCCTGTGGATTCGATCCTGACTTCCCTGACAACTTGTTAGTGGACCTTAGGTTATTTTTGATAAGGTGATACGACTTTAGCCTGTCACTGATCACTAAATAATTAGTCTTTTGATTTGTTTCCTGAACCAATCTAGATTAATTATTTTAGGGTGCTTAAAAATGTTGTTTGATTGTTTTATGGCATAAAATCTGCTGTGAATCGTTATTTAGTAGAGGCCAGCAATGGGCAATATAGTTCCTGACTATATTGTACCCTCACCCCCCAAACTCACTTTTTGGTTCCTGACCATCTATGGAGTCATGACGGGGAAATCTACATTGGATAAGTCCCTAAGATGTCCCTTTCGTTTCAATATCGAATTAGGTTTATGATTCTTCCTCTAAAGAATTGTTGGCGACTTCAAAACATATTTTTAAATAAAACCTTAACAATGGGGTAGTCAAATAAACGCGCTCACACCGCGTGTAGGCATTAAAGGAATCAAAAATCCACGCCTACAATTTAGCGACTTCACTGGGGAGGATTTTAAAAAAAATTATTTTTTTTAAATGAGTGGGTGAAACTTGAAAAATACGATTCATTCTTATTTTTATGCCTTAGAATAATATACTGTTTTGCATGTGCATGGCTATTGTTCAGCCACCATAAGGACAATCTACCTTGCCTCATTAGCACATGTTCTATGTGTGAGGTCACCCCCGGGGGGTTTACGCTTTATCCTTCCAAAAAGCTTCCTGAGCGATAGTGTTGGATCTTAGTCATAAGCAAACCTACCCAACTATGGCATTGTTCTCTTGTCCCTGACTTGAGACTGGAGTGCGTCTTACACGTGGCCACCTCTAAGCAGGGGTACGAAGCGTGGGATCAATCTCTTAGTCATAGACCCTTTCAGCCTTAACCTAAACCTGACCAATAGTTGAATGTAGAACTAGACTTTAGGTTGAGAACTTTTGCATCCATGTTACTTGACATTTATGTGTGATTGCAATTTTTGCCTGATCATATTTTATTAATATGTTGATATGTGTTGCGCTTAAAAAATACTACAATTCGCGTCTAAAAACTGCCGTTTTCGCCCGAACATTCGTCAAATTACCAATATGCATGGCGCAACACTCCTGCGCCAGACGCAAAGCCCGCGAGCGGCGCATATCTGTTGCATGACACGCAGTCTTTTCGTCCCATGCAAATTGGTCTTTTGACCACTGTTCATGTCACCAATTTGCGTCAATTAGTGCGTTCTAAACTTAGTACGTCCTAAACTGTTGTTATAATTAGTACGTCAGTCTTCGCGTCTTGACATTATACCAGATTTATCAAAACATCGTCTAAACTGTCACGAACATGAGGGTGGGATCAGCACGCTAGACGCATGAGGATGCGCCTGACGATGTTGGTCTGCGTCATACGCAAAATCGCTGCGTGGCGCATTGTTGTGCATCTCTCGTTTTCCGTCACTTTAGGCAATGTGGTGATCAATTTTGTATAATACTCCGTGCATTTGAGTCATTGACTATTCAGAACATCTCGTGTTTAACTTCACCTAAAAAAATAGAGTCTTTGTTTTCTTTTAGAGTTCTATCATCAATGGTCTCATCTAGGTGCATGGTCATATTTTTTTTTTTTTTTTTTTTTTGGAGAAAGTCGGAGATTCCAATCTTCACAACAACTTACCCCATCTTTAAACAAAAAAAAAATTCATCTTTTTTTTTTTAATTTTTATATTTTTCCAAAAATGCATTTTGATTGGTGACAAACTCTTGCCAATATATCATTATCCATTTCCCTCCACAAAATAAATTCATATCCATAACGTCCAATATATCATAAATTCATATCCATAACGTCCAATATATCATAAATTCATATCCATAACGTCCAATATATCATTATCTATTTTCCTCCACAAAATATATTCATTATTATCCATTTTCAACCACAAAATAAATTCATATATCATTCACAAAATAAATTCCCCTCCTTTTGGCAAAAGTTTCGAACAAATTAAAATGATATTTTCGAAAATATTTTCATTCCTCACCCTATCCATTTCTGGAGTGTGTCCTAAGTCAATGTGTCCTTATCAAACAGGGTAATTGAGAAAACAGTCTCGATAGCTCGTCCGCGTGCGCGAAAGGCTAGATCTGTTCCACCGGCTAAAAAACAGTCAACTGTTGAAGCAACAATGGGTGTCGAAAAGGTTATTGAATTGACTAATATCACCGTTCGAATGGCTAAGAACTTGGAGGAGGTCACTCTCTGTCTGCACCAAGTTGAAATTGGTGAAAATGATGTATTCTCCAAACAAAAGGAAAATGCTGTTAAAAAAGTCACCAATAAGGAGTCCTACTTTGATTTGGATGAGAACAGCAAATTCAAGGGAAAACTACCTGAAAAGTTTTCCACGAGTGACTTTCCTAAGTTCAAGCATACTGACAATCCCAAGTATCACTTGAGGAACTTCAAGGCCACTATGATCATTAAGCCTGTGGACCTTGAGCTTTATCCAACGGTATTCCCGATGTCGTTGGATCCCGCCTGTCAAAACTGGCTCTACTCCCTGGACCCCAAACATGTTGAAACATGGGGTGATATCACTAGAAAATTCATGAAGCAATATGAACATAACACTGTAATCCAAACCTCACTAAGGGAATTGGAAGTGTTGAAGCAAGATAACAATGAAGGCTTTACCACCTACCTTAACAGGTGGAGGGAAAAGTCTACTTAGACCTGCTGACAAGGACCTCGTCCGCATATTTGTTAACAACTTGTTACCCAAGTACAAAACTCATCTCAAATACTTGGGTATCGATAATTTCACCAAGTTATACGACATAGGTGTGCAAATCGAAGATGACTTGTTGAAAAATGCCCAAAATGACAACAATTGTTATAAGGGCAATAATAACAATAAGAAAAATGATTACGGATCCCCTTCCAAAGGTGGGGAGGTGAACCTTCTTGAGGCACCCCAAAGATCCTTCCAGAGGAATATGATAAGACATTCACTAAAATAGGCATGTCATATGGCACCGCTTTTGATCGCCTCGATTCAAAGGGCGCTCTTGATCCTATTGGACCGACTCCTGATCTAGAAGAAAGTAAAAAAAAACAAAGTTGGGACAAGAATGCTTACTACAAGTACCACAGAGGGAATGGTCACAAAACCGAGGACTGTTACAGACAAAAAAATGCCATTCAAGACATGATTGATGACAGTAGACTCCCCATTCCTCCTGCGGGGAAGAAGCCTAACAATCAAGATAGGCCCTTAAACAAAGTTCTGGCTATCTTTGAGGATCAATATTGGTATTACCCATCTCTCTTGATTGCACCAATAGGGGATCCTGTCCCCGCTATCATTATTTCTAGCACATCACCAGATATCAATGGTATCTAGGATAGTGATGAAGAAGATGAGTATGTCACAGAAGAAAGTGATTATATCCAGGGAACGTGTATCTCTCCACCTCTAGGATTATATGACGATGATGAAGTCATTAGTCCAAAAACTGATCGCTTTACTTTAGTAATGATTTGGTACAAAAGTGATGAGGAAGTAGTACATGTACTTACTCGAACTGGAAGGCTAACTCAGCCTGTTCAAGATAACCTTCCCACTTCGTCTGCATCTCCTGATGGAGTTCTTCCCAAAGAGAACTCTCATTCAACAGCTAATGAAAACAAATACTGATGTTAACATTTGGCAATTAATAGCTTCCTCTCATGGGCATCGCATGGCATTATTAAATGCCATCACAAAGATGAACGTGCCATCTGACACTTCCCCTGAAGGATTGGTTAATTTCCTGACTGTTGATCAGCCAATCAATCCAAGGAAATACTATTTCCTTTACTAATGATGACCTTCCTTTTGAAGGAAGCCAACACAACAAGGCCTTACATCTCACTGTAGCATGCATGGGCATGAATGTCCCAATGACATTAGTGGACAATGGATCTGCCATTAACGTATGTCCATTACGAACTGCGCGCCGCCTAGGTCTCAAAGATGAGGATTTCAGTCCCTCCCATCACTAGTGGAAAAAATACTATATGTCACAACACAACCGCTGCGGTCCTTAAGAGAACCGTAGCGGTAAATCCTCGAAATTTTTGGGGTGACAAGTGGGAACAGAAACCGCTGCGGTCATCAGAAAACCGCTACGGTCATCAGAAAACCGCTGCGGTCATCAGAAAACCGCTGCGGTTCTCCATTAACCGTTGCGGTTAATAAATTTTTTTTTTGACCCAACAATTATCAAGCCAACTCTCCCTTGCTCCTTACAATACGGAGCCCAAAAGGCCCAAATTTTCCTTTCAATGCCCGCCCAACTCTCTTCTACTGAAAGGCCTTATTTCTTTTAATACCCTAAACCACCCGCCCCTCTCTCCTCTCTCTTCCGCTTCACTCAACCCCTTCACCACCAGATCCACTCTTCATCTCCTCTAAACCAAAATCTGCAACCACCAACTCTCCCCCATCGGCGAAGGAAGAAGACGGAAAAATTCTCCGCCAAATCCCCAATTCTTAATTCCCAATTCATACACTCGAAAAGAAGGAAGAGGTCTCATTTCTTTTCTCCGTTTTCCGATTTTTGTTCGACGAATTTCAATTTCTTTGTTTAATTTGGAAATGATTGCGCTAAATTTCGATTCATTTCATTTTTTTGGGTTTTTTTTCTTGTTGTTGTAGATCTTCTATACTGGGTTTAACAGAGTGACCACAAGTTCACCCTTACCACTTTCACCTCTAATGGAGTTGTAAGTATCCCATCTATCTCTCTCCTCTATTTTTATATTCTTTTTGGTGGTTTTTAATTTGATAGTTTGGTGTTAATTTCGTTGGTTTAGTTTATGAGGAATCATTTGGGGTGAAATGATTAACTGTATGGATGAGAAGTTCGCAAGATTTTGAGTTAAATGACGATAGATAGACTTTTAGGGTTTTGTCGATGATTTTGTGGGTTGTGAATTTGTTATGAAATTGCTAATGAAAAATTTTCAATTCTTTAGTCGAGGAATGATTTGACCTAAGATTAGTTATGGGTTTTTGGGTGTGTCAATTGTTTGTGTTTGTGACCTTGAGTTGACGCCGTGACGGGTTGTAAAAGAAGGTGAAAGTGTGTTATACCATTCTATGGCCTATTAGAATGTAGTTGTTGACTTTTAGCTCTGTATATCGCTCTGGACTTTCGACTCCATTAGCTTTACTATTTTTACTGCCGTTCTAGGAATTTGCTTTCGACCTTTGCATTCTCATGAAATGAAAGGTTTGATGTTCTTGACTGTGCAATGAAATTTGGGATTGACTTCTAAACTTTGTATATTTCTATCCATTAGCTTCGCTGTTTCTGCCTCTGTTTAGGAGTCTGATTTTTTCCTCACTCTTATGAAGTAGAAGGTTGATGTTCTTGCATTTTTTTATAGGGTTTCTGCAATGAAATTCGGACTTAACAACTTGTCTTTCATTAGCCAGCACTGGCATTATGGTTTAAAATATGTGTGCCTTTGCATATGTCAAAAATAAGAATGTAAATATAGAGAGAACAATGTTACATCTTAAAGGCCCACTGCATATTTGCATATGTCAGGGCTGGGAGTTGGGGGAAAAGAAACTATTTATGTTTTTGCACTTGCAGGTTGTTGCTGAATATTTGATATGGTAGAGAATTGGCTGATCATACATGCCTGTTATGATTTATTTCTAACTTGAATGCCTGACTTGCTTTCTTATAGGCAATCACTTCTACTAGGACTAAGAATGGAGAGTTGTTTTTGGCTGATGTGAGCACTAAGTTGACAAACAAGAATATTACCATGGATGTGAAGGTTGACACTAACTCTAATGTGAGTGGTATATTTTTGTATGTATTCATCATGGATACCAAGTTCATGATGCCTAGGCTGCATAGGTTATATAATTGATAAGTCAGATAAATTTGTTGAGATATAGCATGATATAATTTGATGGTTTTGAATTTGATGGTATTCTAATCTTTCAACTTTGTTGTTGTTTCTCTTTTTCCCTCCTCCATAGCTTTTCACCACAATCACAGTTGATGAACCTGCTCCTGGCTTGAAGGCTATTTTTAGTTTCCGTGTTCCTGATCAGAGATCTGGCAAGGTAACATTGAATTATCTTTCTAGTATTTTTCTTGCTTAAAATTAGAAACACGATTGTGGATGTTAACCTTATTTGGTTGAAGACAATGGGTGGACGTTCTAATTCCTTGAGTATTAATGTCAACAGGTTGAACTCCAATACTTGCACGAGTATGCTGGCATCAGCACAAGCCTTATTGTTAACTTTTCTGGTGTTATTGGAAACAATACTCATGCTTTGGGGACTGACCTTTCATTTGACACTGCTCCTGGAAATTTCATGAAGTGCAATGCTGGATTGAACTTTACAAATATTGATCTCATTGCATCTCTGAATGTGTAAGTGCTTATTATGTCCTATGCATCAGATAATTGCTGGTGAAATTTTTCGATTCTTAGCTATGGGAAGAGGGGAGAATGGCAATTGGCAGCTTGTAATTCTTGCCTGTGTTTTTTATTTATTTATAATAATAGTAGATAGTAGATGATTTTCATGGAGATAGATGTCAGTAGCCATAAGTATGATTAAACGTCATCTTTTCAATATATATAGTTATAGTTGAGTATGATATTAAAATTATAGTAAATATTCTTTTGTATCTAATTATATATACTTATGCTTCAATTGAGCATAATATGCTTAATAAAATGATTATTGATGTATATTATTGATTTTGTATTCATTAATAATGAAAAAATGCAAAAAAAAAAAAACCAAAAAATTTGGTTTTTGGGGTGGTTAACCGTTGCGGTTTTGGGTCAAAACCGCAACAGTTAATCATTTACCGTTGCGGTTTTGGGTCAAAACCGCAGCAGTTAATAGATTAACCTCTGCGGTTTTGGGTCAAAACCGCAGCGGTAAATGATTAATTGATGCGGTCCAGAACCGCGGCAGCTAAAATTTGGCTACCGCTGCGTGTCCAACTGTTGTGGCCCAAAACCGCAGCGGTAAGCCCGGTTTTTACCGCAGCGGTTGAACTTTTTTCCACTAGTGCATCAAGGCATCCGAGCATACGACAATTCTCGTCGTCATCCTTGGGAACTATAGCCCTAAACATCTTTGCAGGGGTTATAGAAAAGCGCATGATTTTCCAGGTCATTGATATTAAGGCCTCATTCAACTTACTATTAGGACAACCATGGCTTCATGAGCTTGGTGCGGTCCCATCTTCCTTGCATCAAAAGGTTAAGATGATTGTGGATGGCATTCCCATAACTCTCGATGCCTCTACAATGAAAGTACAAGTAGTAGACAAACCTCTCATCCACATAGACCATGATGAGGAGGATGAAGATCTTCGAGGATTCATTCCCGATGAAGTAGCCCTCATTGAAGAGGATTTGGTGCCATTTGATTTTGATTGTTTCTCCAATCTAGCAGTCAACTATATCATGCGCAAGAAAGGACACTTCCCAGGCATGTCACTAGGTAGTAAGAAGTCTAGAGCACCTCCTGTCACTAACTCTAAATCAGTGGAAAATTTGTTTGGCTTAGGATACAAGCCCACCAGTAAGGAGCTCAGAGAACGTATTGCACAACGCATGACATACCGCAATACCAAGGATAAGGACAGTATCCATTTTCCTCCCTATCAACCCACTCTTAATGGACAATTTCTGAGGGAAGGAGAAGATTATCCTTGCTATGAATTCCCTGAACCATTTTATCAGGCTCAAGAGGGAGTGATCTACCCCGGATTTGAAATATTTCTGGACTGTCACTTTCTGGAAGAAGGCATTCCTGATACCCAAATTAAACAGTTCATTGAAGACTGTTTAGACTACAAGACATTGGGACTTCTATTCGGTCAAGAACGAGTTAAATACCCAAATAATAGTGCTCATATCGAGGTTGTGCTACAAAATGAGGACTTTGACCCTGCTATGTTGATCACTCCTGCAGGTGGCGTCATGCAAGGATGGAGGAAGACTATCAAGCTGACTACTCCAGACAGAAAGAAGATGACCTTCACCACCGGGGAATGACCAATGTTTGAAGAGTCCGAGTCATCTGAGTCAGAGTCTGAGTCTGAGTTCGAGTATGTTGAGTCTAGTATATATCCCAGTTGGGACTATTTCTAAGCTTGTTAATTCTAGTGTCCAAGTAATGTCTTTAGCTTCTGCTAAGTCATTGTTTAACTCTATGATTTCTGATTTCAATAATATGAACTCATTTGCTTATGACTTGTGCAATATCTCTACTTCCTCTTCTCCTTCTCCTTCTGATTGCAACAATGATTCTGAAAAAGAAATAATTAAAGCAGTGGAAGAACATGAAAATAAAACTCCAATCATTAAGGAAGCAGAAAAAATTAATCTTTCGGATGATAATGAACCAAAGGAGGTAAGAATTTGATTAACTTTAAGCGAATACGAGCGCACTCAATTAATCAAAACGTTAGTTGAATATATTGACGTATTCACATGGTCCTACCAGGACATGCCAAGCATTGATCGCGAAATTGCTCAGCATACCATTCCCCTAATAGAAGGGATGAAGCCTGACAAACAAAAGTTGCGCAGAATGAAGCCAGATGTAGCTCTCAAAATTAAAGAAGAAGTCATTAAACAACTTAATGCAGGTTTTATTAAAGTCGCTAATTACCCTGACTGGATTGCTAACGTTGTGCCTGTGCCTAAAAAGGATGGGAGAGTTAGGATGTGCGTCGATGATAGAGACCTCAATAAAGCAAGTCCTAAAGACGACTTCCCCTTACCTCACATAGACGTCCTATTAGACAACACTGCCAACCATGCCATTCTCTCTTTTATGGACGGGAATGTAGGGTATAATCAGGTTAAAATGGCCGAGGAAGATATGGAAAAGACTACCTTCATCACACCGTGGGGGACCTTTTGCTATACCGTTATGCCTTTTGGGTTAAAAAATGCTGGGGCCACCTATCAAAGAACTGCAGCTACCCTTCTCCATGACATGATGCATAAAGAGGTAGAAGTTTACATAGATGACATGATAGTTAAGTCCAAAGATAGAGAGGGACACCATACCGTCCTTCAGAAGTTCTTCAGGAGACTTCGCAAATACAATATGAGACTTAATCCACATAGATGCGCCTTTGGGGTCACTTTTGGGAAACTCCTTGGTTATGTCATCAGTTCTAGAGGGATTGAAATTGACCTTACTACAATATACGCCATCATGACCATGCCTCCACCTAAGAATGAAAACAAATAAGGGGGTTCTTAGGAAAAAAAACCAGTACATCAGTAGGTTCATCTCTAAACTGACCATGGTGTGTGAACCCATCTTTAAGAAGCTTAAGAAAAGTGTCGCCGCCGAATGGGATGAGGACTGCCAAAAAGCCTTTGACAAAATCAAAGAATATTTATCCAACCCACCTGTCTTAGCACCTGCCTTGCTAGACATACCTTTAAGGCTTTATTTGACTGTGACTAAGACCGCAGCTGGGGCCATGTTAGGACAAGAGGTTAATGGGAAAGCGTGTGCCATTTACTACCTTAGTAAGAAGCTCTTAGATTACGAATCCCATTACACTCTCTTAGAAAAGCTTTGCCTTGCACTAGTCTGGGCCACTAAGAAGCTTAGGCATTATATGCTTACTCACACAATCCATATAGTGTCACGACTAGACACTCTTAAGTTCTTGTTCGAAAAGCTAGCCCTTAATGGTAGACTCTCCCGCTGGGTAGTAATGTTGGCCGAATTTGACCTAAAATTTATCCCTCATAAATCCATCAAAGGCAACGAAAAGTATGAATTTCCTGATGAAGACCTTCTCATGATGGAAGATGAAAGTTGGGCACTATACTTCGATGGTGCATCCAACCAAAAGGGATGTGGCGTAGGGGTACTCCTGGTATCACCTGAAGGCGAACACACTTCTCTCTCTGTTAAACTCGGCTTCGACGCTACCAATAATTCAGCCGAGTATGAAGCATGTATCATAGGACTCCAGGCCGCAGTGTCCCTCGACATCAAGAAACTAAGAGTATATGGTGATTCATCTTTGATCATCAATCAAATCTCTAAAAGATGAAAAGTTAGAAATGAAAGCCTATTGCAATACCAAACTCATCTAGAAGCCATTGCTGAACAAATTCCTGAAATACAATATACATACCTTCCCCGAGAAGAAAACCAATTTGCTGACGCTTTGGCCCACTTAGCCTCTATGATTAGGATTCCTCACACCAAGCCAGAAATGCCCCTTATCATTGACAGAAGGCAAGAGCCTGCTTATGTTCATACATTAGACACCGAGCCATATCCTATTCCTTCTGAACCCTGGTTTACTGACATCCTCAACTACCTAACCAAAACAGAATACCCAACTGGAGCTTCAACAAGAGCCCAGCGTGCCTTAAGGCTCTTGGCCTCCCAATATGTCGAGTATAACGGGACACTATACAAATGAACACCACAAGGCGTGCACCTGCTCTGTATTGGTAAACCTGATACCACAACGGTCATGGATCAAGTCCATAGTGGAATTTGTGGCACGCATATGAACGGACGCATATTAGCTCAAAAGATCATTCGCTTAGGCTATTACTGGACCACAATGGAGAAAGACTGTTACCTTTATGCCAAAACCTGTACAAAATGCCAATCATGCTCTAACCTGCAACATGTCCCACCCTCCTTGTTATATACCTTCACTTCACCTTGGACATTCTCAACTTGGGGTATTGACATTATTAGTAAAATAACACCACCTGGTACTGGGGGGCATGAATTCATCCTTGTGGCCATAGATTACTTCACTAAGCGGGTAGAAGCAGCGTCCTATGCTAAATTGATAGCCAAACATGTAGCTGCCTTCTTAGAAAAGACCATAATTTACCGCTATGGGGTTCCTCACGAAATCATAAGTGACCATGGTACCCACTTTCAAGCCGAATGTGAACAAGTCCTTGCAAAGTATAGCATCAAGCACCATCGCTCCTCCCCATATAGACCCCAGGCCAACGGTGATGTGGAGGCTGCTAACAAAAATATCAAGGTTATTATCCAGAAAATGACCGAAAATTATAAAGATTGGCCCGATAAGCTACACTTTGCCTTATGGGTATACCGCACTTCTATCCGAACATCTACCGAAGCTACACCTTATTCTCTTGTCTATGGCATAGAAGCTGTCCAACCTATTGAACTAGAAATACCATCCCTACGCATTGTCCTAGAAAGTCTAATTCCGGAAGCTGACTGGGTCAAAGCTAGATTCGAAGAGCTCATCTTACTCGATGAACGAAGATTAGCTGCCTTGCATCATGTGCAAGTTTATCAAAATCATATTGCGAGATCTTTCAATAAGAAGGTCAAACCCCAAAATATTAATGAGGGCGACTTAGTGCTCAAGGTATTAAGGAAAAATGTGTTAGATCCCCGAGGTAAATTCAGACCTACTTGGGCCGGTCCATACATTGTCAAGACAATCCTATTTGGAGGAGCAGCTCAACTTATTGACATGGATGGCACGGAATTTCATAATCTAACCAATCTTGATCAACTCAAGAAATTTTATGTGTAAAACACAACCAATTCTTTGATTGGTAACAGTTATCCAATTTTTTAGCATGACTACGTGCAGCCTGATTCCTATTTGGATACGTAGGCAACCTTGTACAAGGTTCGGCCCCTTCATTAATCAAAACCTCATGCGGTTCATACGAGTTTACGACAACAAAAATAAAACAATATTTTTTTAAACTGTCTATTCTTGCCAGACGCAAATATGCTGCACCTAACGCAGCGTAGTGCGCCAGACGCACCAGTCTGCGTC
Source organism: Beta lomatogona (assembly GCA_947646795.1). Classification (NCBI taxonomy): domain Eukaryota; kingdom Viridiplantae; phylum Streptophyta; class Magnoliopsida; order Caryophyllales; family Amaranthaceae; genus Beta; species Beta lomatogona. Next base: position 129,311 of record CANSNZ010000073.1, read on the forward strand.
TAGCGCACTATCCCGCTTTGCTGCTGGTCCGAACATTCTTCCGGCATTCGCTAAGATGCTTAATATGATAATATATTTTGCGACATATTTAGGCTCACTTCGGTCTAAATAAAAATGAACTTTGTTTTTATTAAAATTGCTGAATGGAAAATAAAACCTGAAACATAAGTTATGACTCTACTATAAAATGACCATGTGGCATGCAAGCCTTATTGAAAGCAATAAATTAATATAAAAACAATAACTCTACAGAAATTGTTGCAATCAGTCCTTCTTTTCCTTCCCCTTCTCAGCCTTTTCTCCCTTAGTAGAAGTTTCTCCCTTTTCTATCTATAGTTTTGGTCTAGGTGCCTTCGTCTTTTCCCAATACACCATAGGTTCCTTCCCTTTGCCTATAGGAGTGTTTGTCTGTTGAGTCACCCTTCCTATGTCAGCCCTTTCCCTGATTACTACGCCCCCTAAGCGTAGTCTTCTTTTTGTCAGTGGCATCCGTGGCCCAAATCGTTCCCGTGCTGGTGCTACCTTTGGCCCTAAACGTTCCTTCAAAGAGGAAGTTTTAGTAACAGGTTTCTGGTTGCTCTTCCCTACAGATGAGTGTCCAACTTGTCTCTTGCCCCTGTTATCCAAAGTATCAAAAGTTTTCCCCACGGTTCGTGGAGTAAATTTCCGCTTCTTAGTCACTTTGGCGGACTCCTTCTCCCTCATCTCTTTCTTCACAGCCGGGTCTCTAGTCAGCATCCATACGATATAACTCTTAGACACCTTCTCATATTCTATTCGTTCCTGGGTATACCAAAGTGAGCGCTCTCCCCAATATCTCTCCCACATCCTAATTCCACTCCAGGTCAGACCATATATTTTTGGAGCAATAGTGTCTTCAGCAGGGATTAGTTGGCGGCACCTATATTGTCTTAAAACCCTCGAAGGAAAATAAAAGGTCATGGTATACAGACTACACAACCTCACATAGGGTAAATCATCACGAATACCTACCATGGACCTAATCCTCCACCATGGCACTACCCATCTGACACTCATCTCATCATCCCCAAAGAAAAGGGTCCAGTCTTCAAAGAATTTCTTAGTGAATATCTTCTGCCTGCCAATGAAACCCTTTTTATTATATCTCTCCATATTCTCCAAAGGATTAATCAACCTCAAATGTTCCATAAGCCAGATCTACATCAGCAAATAAAAAATATATTATTATTGCTTCCTGACGAGTAATAATACATACTTCCTCCGTTTCTTAATAAGTGCAACATAGAGAAAGTGGGAAAATACATAGGAATGTAGAGAGAGAAAGTTGGGACCACAATAAAGTAGAGTAATTCAAGTTATCAAACAAAAAAAATTGTGGTTCCTTCTTGCTTTTTGGTGGCATATTTGTAATAATATTGAACTTTTTTTTTACCATTTTGAGCTTGGTTGCACTTATTGTGACTATTCCAAATAAGGAAAGTGTTGGACTTATTAAGAAACGGAGGTAGTATACAATATTTCATTATTGCTTCTCAAAGAGTAATTATACGTACACAACCTTTATTGCTTCATGACGAGTGATAATACACAATCTTATATTACTTCCTATAGAGTAATACTACATGCGCCATCTATCGCTTCACATCGAGTGTCCAATCATCCGCACCTGATGCACCAAAACTGCGCCAGACGCGCACAATGAGCGACAGACGCAGTTACTAGCGCCCAACGCAACAATCTGCGCCCAGCGCACATTCCTTTTCAATATTTTCTTCGTTTTTTTATAATTCCATTATTCAATACAGTCGTTAGAATTCGAAAAGTTATTATTACTTCGCATAGAGTCATAATATGTCCAAATATACAAAAAATTAATTATATATTATTACTTCACATAGAGTCATAATATGGCCAAATATAATAAATAAATAAAAAACAAGAAAAATTATTTCTTTGGTTCATGACTGAAAAAATATATTTTTTCCTGCAACAGTAAGGGGCTACCTGAAAACTGCCCTTTTGGGTTCTTCTTCACAGCATCCAGACTGGAGATCATCTCCCCTACGCGGAGTAGCATCGGTGTCCTTCCTACCTTCAGTTGCTCTGCTACAGTAATCAAGGAAGCAAAACCAGCACCATTGTCCCCGTTCACAAACAGAAAATGACTAAGCAGGTAAAATACCAGCACCCGCATACGATATGTCTTTCTAGCCCTTTCAGTAGGAGGACTATACATTGCAGCTAACCTAGTCAAATTAACCCTCCTCCCCTACACAATTTCAGACATATTTTCTTCCTTTAAATCCATGAACCTCTCAAAGTCCATTAAAAAATAATCCTCCAACCTAGGAACACAGGGTAATTGACTGCAGGGCCATCCAATTATAGCACCAAATTCCTTAGGCAAAATCGTTAATTCATGGTTCCCAAAGCAAAAACAGTGATTGGTAACATCCCAAAAATTAACAGCTGCATAAAGAAAATTATAGTCCAATTGTACAAACCTCAGGGATGCCAATACATCCATTTGTCGTCTCCCAGCTCGTGTTTCTCAGCAATAGTCAGCGGCGACAACCACCCACTTAAAGTTGGTTCAAGAGCCATAGAAAACAGTCAAAAGTGGCAGAGAAGTATAATTGAGAAAAGTGCAGAGAAGAAACATACTCACTCGTCATACTGGAATAACGCACGTATTCGCCTATTTATAACGACTTCACGTCTCAACTCTAAACGGATTCGGATTTACCGTTCCAGACGGAAAACGCGTTATACGCTAAACCTGCGCCTAGCGCAGGAGAGCGCGCCAGACGAAGCCAAATCCGCGCCACGCGCCACAAAAATGCGCACAGCTTCTGATTCACATATGTTGACTCGGATTATGATCTATCACACGATTTCGGGCCACTTCCTCTCCAATTCGGCTGAAAAATATTGTTTTTACTTACTTCCTACATTTTTTTGATTTATTTTTTAAACCCACCCGCCCCAACCCTTTTCGCTCTCCATTTCTTTTATTTTTTTTGTTGGGAGAAGGTCGGCTACACTCCATTCAAACTTACTTTAAAAAATGAATCACTTGCATTGCAAATGTACATTCATACATTGCATCTTAGGATAGGAGTCATTACTAACAAAAGGCCACCAACAAAAAAATGAAAAAAGAAGCAACACCAATGACCACATAATGTTTGAACAAAACACGCAACACCTATCAATATGCAAAATATACATCATAACAAAAGTGCAGGTCACAAGTATATAAAAACAAAGTAATGCAGAAATCTAAGAGGAGGGTGAATCCTGCTCCCTCAAAGAGGAATCCTCCGGCTCCTCAACCTGGACCCCACTCGACTCGCCCACATGATAGCCTATCCCAGGCTGCATGAAAGGAGACATAGGTGGAGTCGGTCGCACGAGAGACGGCTGTTGCATCCCCAACATCTGTTGTTGCATCTGTTGCATCCCCAACATCTGCTGCATCCGCAACTGCTCCATCCACATCGGAGGAGGCCCAGGGCATGGATTGGGTCTGGCACCCCCCATAAAATCCATACTGCCAACGCCGAACTGTCCAACAAACGGACTCATCGGAGGCCTCTCAGATGTCGATTCTCGAGGGGTATGAGTCGAAAGCCTAGAGTAGGTCGATGTCCTCAACTCAGGATGTCACAGAGCATTAGCAAAACAAGTAAGAAAAAAATAACCAAAGCACAGTATGTCAGTCTACCTGGCTATGCACATCGCTGCAGCGACAAGACATGCTCCTCTTCAGCTTGGCCATCCCATGCTTCAACGAGTCAACTACTCGGAGAATCTGGACGACGGTCTCCCGAGGGACCTGGAAATAAACAGTGCATAAGTCACTACAAGCAAATTTAATAAAACGAAAGTTCCTGACTTTCGACACTTACCGAGCTCACATGGGCCGGCATCGCACGAACAATGTACTGCTCTGCCTCTGGGGCAACATCGATCATCTCCTCAACAAGCCCGGAACTCCCGTGTACCGGATTCTCATATCCGAAACAAAAGAGATACGAGCCGCAACAGCCTCTTGACAAAAGCAATAACATTCAATACTTTAATCATGTCAAAATAAACATAAAACAAGCAAACTCAATGTGCATACCTCGTTGAACTTGACAGGAGGAGCCAAGCGAGGCAAGAGGGTAGCCTGTTAATCGCGATCACGAAAAACAAAGTCGTGATAGTTCACCCGAAGCGTCGCCCCTTCCTCGATAGCCTGAACAAGAGCATTCCTGTCCATCATAGTGACAGGGGGGTCATGAGGCACCAATAATAGCCTCGTCCCGTTGTGCTGACATGTCACCATCTCACCCAGATACTACACAGGGTATGACTCTCCATAAAAAATGACCCTCTTACGAGTCATAGCGCGAGCTCTATGAGCCCAAGCCGACATCTTCGGAAACGACGCCTAAGGTTAAGAGGTAACCTGAAGAGCAAAGAAAAGTTAACATTTGCTACATACACCAAAGGACAAGGTTGTTTCTACGATTACCTTGTCGTCCTTGACTCGTCGGATAGCCTTCCGGATACTCTTCACAGCACCATATCGCGTCATCCTGCGTTTTGCCCAGGACAAGCCGGCAGGAAATGTAGGGTCACGAACCCTTTTCGGGGCCAATCTCGGAAAGTACTCATAAAACCAGATCTACAACAATAAGATCACCTCATTTCTTATCAGGATAACGAGACAAATGATGGACAATGTGTACAATCATACCTCCAGGAGTCTCCATGGACGAAAAGGAGATACTGGCCCACCATCACTCAATTGCCTGCAAGCAGTACGCATGCAATACAAAAGACTGCAATAGCCTAGCTTGGCCCAGTCATAGGTCGACACCTGAGACAACTCCCTCAAGGGCTTCAGGTATCGCGTCGAGACGCGCGATCCCCTATCAGTGCGCAACAGGCCGCAGAAAGCTAACCACAGCAGAATGCGTACCTTCTGCTCCTCAGTAGTTCCCTGAAGGGTGAGTCCTTTAGCCACTTTAGACCGAGGAGCATAAGACGCATTTGGAGGGGCCGATCAAACCTCGGACCACCGCCGACTTGAATGGCAACTAATCACCTATCGGCACTCGGGCGCTGGTAAAAGACAGGTCGGAAATCAAAGAGAAATCCAACGGAGTAATGGTCAACTCCCCACGATGCGTGTGAAAGGAGTTGGTGGTATCCAACCACCACACCAACAAACCTCGGACCACCGCCAACTTGAACGGCAACGAATCACCTATCGGCACTCGGGCGCTGGTAAAAGACAGTCCGAAAATCAAAGAGAAATCAAGTGGAGTAATGGCCAACTCCCCACGAAGCTTGTGAAAGGAGTTGGTGGTATCCCACCACCACTCCAACAAGCCTCGGACGACAATCTGGGAGGAGTGAACCTCTCCCATACTCTCATAAACATCAAGAAAAGGGGCTAGACCACTCTGGTCAATGAGGACAGCTCGATCTCGAACCTTTTGGACTTTCCTGAGCCAGGCAAAGTCAAAAGTCCCAAAATGACGAGTAGTACCCTCGTCCTGCAAACATAAGTACAATTACTAAAATGCTTAGGCTTTCATATAAAATGAAGTCGACATAACACGGATACTTACAATACTTGAGAGCGGGCGATGTGAAATGTGATGCTCCGGATCAAAGTGCAGCCGATCAGGAGTCCACCCCACGGCCTTCCACGCCCTCCTAGATCCTGAAGCTGCCCTACCATCATCCTCCCCGCCCAAATCTTCCAACGACATGCTAATCGAATGGAACATCACAAGTGAAACTAAGAATCAAAGAGTTCCCGACTCTAAATTACCAGATTTCATGATTCAGAAAATCTTAAAACCCGCTTCAAAGCGTCACCACTACATGAGATTCCCATAATCCATTTCACACAGCAAAATAGAATCGTCGCCTAAAACATGATTTCTACCAGCAAAATCATCACACATTCAAAGTTCCCTAAGCATGTTTCTAGGTTCTAGACTTAGAAGCTACGCTAATCCTGATTCTGAGATTCACGATCCAAGAATCATCACACATTCAAAATTCCCTAAGCATGTCTCTAGGTTCCAGACTTAGAAGCTACGCTAATCCTGATTGTGGAATTCATGATCCAAGAATCATCACCCATTCAAAGTTCCCTAAATATATTTCTAAGTTCTAGATTCATGATCTAAAAAAAATTATTTAACAACGAACTCACATGAAACGAGTATCAAACTCGTGAAGAACAACAAAACTGCCCGGAAAACTTGCCGGAAACTCGCTGGAGTTCACCGAAAATCGACGGAGTTCACCGGAAACCCGTCGGCAAATGTAGCCTGAATTAGCCGAAAATGGCGCACTCCGCCTAACCCGAAACAAAAATCGGCCGCCCGAAAAAAGAAAAAGGTGGCAAATCGTGAGAAATAAAAAAAAATTGAGTGAAATAAAACTGAAAAAGCAAGAAGAGATAAGGAAAATGCACCTGAATTACCGGAAAACCGCCCAGAAATTCACCGGAAAACAGCCCGAAAAAGGGGTCAAACTTTTCAAAAAATTTCGGCCCCCAAGCTCTTCGAAAATCGCTCAAAAATGCCCAAAAACACCGCAAAAGTAACAATCAAGCAAAAATAATCACTCCTCCAAAGTAGATCTGAAGAAATGCTCGCGAAACAAGGAGTTTGGAGCTTTGAAATTTCGAAAATGAAGTTTGGACTTAGGAAAGAGAGAGAAATGAAAGAAAACGGCGGAGAAAGAGAGAAATGGGAGAGAATAAGGTAGCCCGTGTTTTTTAGGTCGTTTTAATGACTGCGCCCAGTGCGCCACATGCGCCTGACGCGTCAGCAAGACCTGCGTCAGACGCGCTATACTGCGTCCGGCGCAGCATACCACGCCAAGCGCAGGCCTGTGCGTCTGGCTCACAGTCCTGTACAGCACGCTTGGGGGCTTCTTAGGCAAGTGGAACCCAAACGCTTAATTCCAAATGAATTCAAACGACATTACGTGCGACAATTCAGCGAACTTTCAAAAGTGGGCAAAAATACAACCTTGTCGCTCTACGAATCGACGGTTTCAATTGCCTTGGAACATGCCAAACACTCCTCAACAATTGCCTTGGAACAGGCCAAACACTCCGCACCAATTGCCTTGGAACAGGCCAAACACTCCGCAACGATTGCCTTGGAACAGGCCAAACACTCCGCACTAATTGCCTTAGAACAGACCAAACACTTTGCAACTATTGCCTTAGAACAGGCCAAATACTCCGCAACGATTTCCTTGGAACATGCCAAACATTTCGCAGCAATTGCCTTGGAACAGGCCAAACACTCCACAACAATTGCCTTGGAACAGGCCAAATACTCCACAACAATTGCCTTGGAATAAGGCAAACGCTTCATATCAAATGCTCTACAACATCTATTTCATTTCCACCTATCATTCCGTTTTTGCAAATTAACAATTACTTTGCAAATATGTTTCACACATGTCTGTTCCTGAAGCTTTTGCTTGTTTTGCAAGTACCGGCGCAAAAGAGTGATTTTGGATTACAGAGCATCCAGAACCATTCTCCGTCCCGACACGTAAACTTTGACTTTCGGTAACCTCAGTCAAATTGGGGGCTTCTATAGACACATAATCGTGCTTCCCCATTTAAGGGTCCAATGATGAAATATACCGCGGTCTTAGTTAGTGCAGCCCAATGGAGGAGCAGTTCGAATAACCAGACAATATGTGTTTTGAAATAATATTATAAAAGCCCAATTAATCATTCATGATGATTGATTGTAAGTTCAACCCATGAAATATTTTTAAGTCTATTTTAAAAACCCAACTGAATGTTTATTATTTTAATAAATATTTTTCTAATATTTATTGTTTTGATAAATATTTTCTTAATATTTATTGTTTTGATAAATATTTTCTTAATATTTGTTGTTTTGATAAATATTTTCCTAAAAGCTTTTATTGTTATCCTTTACCCATAAATCAGATTTTTAACTCGGAAAACTCGATCTCCGGATTTTTAGGGATAAAAATGGCATCTTGAAATCACGCGTAGCATAAAAAAAAGGAACATTCTGGAATATGCGCCGGACGCGGCGGCTGCGCTCAGCGCACCACGTGCGTCCAGCACATTGGCCAGATCTCGTTAGGCACGCCAATGAGAGCCTGACACGTGGACTTGTGAGTCACACAGAGTCCTAAAGTCTTGTGTGAGACGCAAGTTAAAATTTTATCTTCTTGAAAACGCGTTTCCATGTGCAACGTTTTAATTGGACGGACCACGTCAGGCAGGCCAATCTGCGCCTGACGCCTGTCTTCACGCCTGCCACGTGGGATTGCGCCTGGCGCAGGTCTTGCGTGGAGCGCACACTTTGTTTTGCCTATAAATACGGGCTGTTTTTATCGAATCAAGGACAGCTTCGAATTATTATTTTTACGCACACAAATACTGTCAAAAACTCCAAAATACACTTCGAATACAATACACTCAAACACTTTCAATCTTCCAAGTCAATTATTGTTCCTGATCCTATTATATTCCTGGTTTCAAGATTGCTTCGACTGAAGGTCACTACGCTCTTCGATCTAAACCGCATAGGTATAATCCTGAGGGCCCTTGAATAATTATACTTATTTTATTGAAGTTACTAACCTTTTCTTGTCATGATGTAGATTCTTAATTAATAATCGCGTCCTTTTGTAATTTCTAACCTCTTTTCTTATATTTTCTGTATATAGTGTTCAAGTTATATGATTGTCCTGCATGCCTTATTATCACCCACATGTTATTATGTTAAATAAGACCTAAATAATTGTTCTCATTAATTCAAATAATTTGGACAACCTGTTAGGAACCTTGTAAAATGATTGTCTAATAACTGATCACTAAATAATTAGTCTTTTGATGTGTTTCCTAAACCAATCTAGATTAATTATTTTAGGGTACTTTCAAAATGTTGTTTGATTGTTCTATTGCATAAAATCTGATGTGAATCGTTATTTAGTAGAGGCCAGCAATGGGCAATATAGTTCCTGACTATATTGTACCCTCACCCCCGAACTCACTTTTTGGTTCCTGACCATCTATGGAGTCATGACGGGGAAATCTACATTGGATAAGTCCCTAAGATGTCCCTTCCGTTTCAATATCCAATTAAGTTTATGATTCTTCCTCTAAAGAATTGTTGGCGACTTCAAAACATATTTTTAAATAAAACCTTAACAATGGGGTAGTCAAATAAACGCGCTCACACCGCGTGTAGGCATCAAAAATCCACGCCTACAGTAGTCAATAACAACAGCCACCGGTTTTAATAAAACGATTTGTTGTCACATCATGCTCGTCTTTACTAATTTGACGAGTTTTCATTAATTGTTTTTAGTTAGTTTTTCAAAAAACGGAAAAATAAGTCGCCTTTAGGAGCCGAAATTTTATTCGTCTCTCAAAACTAGTGGGAATCAGTTTTCTTGGTGATCAAGTCATTACTCACTTGTCACTTTTGTTTGTCTATTGGATAAAGAATAAGAATATATTCTTTAACCACAAATCACATCCTTTTATCCATTGGTTAAGGAATAAGAATCATGAAAAGGAATAGGAATCGGAATCAAATCCAAGGTGAAAAAGCCAAAAGATCCGATTTTTTTCGGAAAATCCACGCCGTGCGCCCAGCGTACCATGCCTGCTTCCAGCGCAGGCTTTTGCGCTTCGCGCAGTTGCCCAGTCAGCTTCCCTTTCACGTTTTTCGATGCACTTTCACGTTTTAGGATGTATTTAGGTAGAGAATATTGACTGAAAATCTAATTTTGCTTCATTATTGTAAAAATCAAAATCAAATCTAAAAAGAATAATAATATTTGGCTTTCCAATAAATTTGATGATGTAGAAAGATTTGATGATGTAATTAGGATGATGTAGGATGGTAAAAATCAGTTTTTTGGGTGAAAAATCTTATTTTCTACCTCCTTCAAACCCTAATTCCACACTTCATTTTCCTATAAATACCCCCCTTTATTTTCATTTGAAAGAACAACTTCAAATAACAACTTCAATTCCACCCAAACAACTTGAATTCCACTTCATTCTCAATACTCCCTCCCATTAAAAACCTCATTCAAGAGAGGAAAAAAAAGAAAGCAAAAGTTAAATTAGAAAAGTAATTAGTAAGTAAGAAGTTCATCAAAGAAAAAAATAAAACGGGTTTTAGTTCGTAATTAAGTGAATTTAGAAACTCACTTACAAATTAAGAAAAAAAAAAAGTAGAAGCCTTTGCAAAGGAAGTGCATCATTGATGTAGCAAGGTAAGGTAAAATTAAGTTCTTGTTATTTTCTTAATTATCTTCTTAATCACATACTAACTTTCTCTTTGTTTTTCTCGTATCAATTTTTTTATTTGTGGAGTGATTTGGGTATGTGGAAGTCCTAATAGGTTCCCAACCTTAAATCACCCCACCTAGAATAGCCAACTCTAATGGGGAGACTAAGGAAATATGTGTTTATGTGATTTTTCTTAGGAAAAATTGATAGGAACAGTCCCAACTATGGGAGTTCTGCCATTTTCAGTCCTAACTTTTGATAAATACTTATCGGTCCCAACTATTACCTAGTGTTTAGACTGGTGACCAGTTTTCCAGGTTAATTTTTATTATTATCATTTTCTTTTACTGGTTCTAGGGTTTCTTTCCTCCTCTTTCTCTCTCCTCCCTTCATCCTCCCCTACCACCTGTTTCGTCCACTAGTCCAACAAGTAAGCTGTAGGCTTAGCTTCCTTGTCGAGCAAGTAGAGTAGTATCTTGAGTGTTCTTCAGATGGAGACTTGTGCAACAATGCCTGAATTATAGCTTGATCCTTAGCCTTGGCTTCGCTCCCGTACTGCGCACAAAGGGACCCACCCTGGAGGTTTGGGTAGCGGTTCCCCCTCCGATGCTTAAGTCAGTTATCAGGAGTTGTGAGAGAAAGTAGAGATAGAAAGAGAAAGTGAGAGAGAATTTATCAGAGTAACTTTACACTGTTTGCATTGAATGTGTTTTCTCCTGATTTCAGGGGTATTTATAGTGATAGCAAGTTGACAGCCTAACCTTAAAAACCGACCTACAATAGTGGCCCTCGATTGGCCGAGGAATCGGATCATGACACGTGGCGGCACCATGACCGGGGGATGTCTATTAACCACTCCCCTTCGACCATTTGGCACCGGCTGGGCTCGGCTATTGGGCCGAAATTCGATCCTTTTACCCAACCGAGTATAGCCCGGAGATTAAGCCTTATTTTTATTTTAACTAGGATGACACGTGTACGGCTCCGATGAGCCCATGTGTCGTCAAGGGAGCCGTAGATATTTGGCTACAACATTTGCCCCTAAAAGGGTTTTCACTTTGTTGGCCCATCTCGACGGTTAATGCCCTTTTACCCAAGGTAGCTTTTTTGCTGGCCCGTCTCGACGGTTACGGCCCGTTATACGAAGGTAGTATTTTCAAAATGAAGGAAATGACGCGCCCTTTCTTGTGCTATACCGGTCATATTAGACTGGGGGGACTCCCTTTTCGGTCATTCTTGACCGGCCGCGTTGAGTTTCTTATTCCTCTATAAATATCCTTGGTGTGAAAACATTCAATCATTTACCACCTCGAACAAATTTTTCTAGAGAGAGAGGCTCGCAATTTTCTAGAGAGAGAGAGAGATCGTCCGGCTTCAAGCATCCTTCACCGAATTTCCCCGGACGTTCTTAGCAGGTATCGTTTCTTTGATCCGTTTATTCTTCTTTATTCTTTATTTTTTCTTAGAAAATCAATAAAATGGAATCATCTTCGTCAAATAATCCTAGCCGACCAAGAGCTTGTCTTGACCCTAGAACCGATACTTCTTCTTCGGCACATTCTAGAGTTGGGCCTCTTCTCGGCCGAGTACATATTTTTTTCATAGTTTTGGCCGAGAAAGTCGGACGACCCACTCTTTACCTCGTGGGGTAATCGGCGCGCGTCAAGCAAACGGCCCGTCTAAGACGAAAAGCAATAATTCCATCAAACAGCTCGGATATGGAGGAATCGGCCGGACGAGTGCCGGATGAGGCAAGAGAGGTCCAAAGTGCTCGGTCTTTGGACAGGCCTCCTTTGACCATGAGGCGAGACTTCGTAAATAAAAACCGAGACCCGGCATTTCGGCCGGGACGCCGATACGGAGGAGATCGGCGAGGGTAATAATGGTAGCGATCCCGAGGCTGCCGAAGAATCGACGAGGCCTCTACCACCTCGTCGCGAGATTAGAAAGCGTTTAGGTCCCCTTTCGACCCCTGGCTTCATTTTAGTTAACCGTAAGTGGTTAGAGAAACTAGGACCGGACCCTAATTTCTTGTCGTCTTTCATGCCCATGCCGGGCTTCTCCTTTGTCATTCCTAATAACGATGCGACGATCCCGAGTGCTCCCGGGGAGCCATTTCGCCGTCTATAAACTAGCCTTAGATGCTTGGATCGAGGTTTCCTCTTCACGACTTCATAGAACAAGTGCTTTGCAAGACTACCACATCGGCCATAACCAACTGGCACCGAACGCTTGGCACAACATCCCGACGTTTATTGCCGTCTGCGAGCTACGTTGCCTAGCCCTTTCCCTTCAAGCCTGTACCCATATCCATTATGCGTCCAAGGTACCTGGGGCTATGGACGGAGCATGGCTCAAGCATCAAGCAACCGTCCAGGCTTCATGACAGCTTGGGGGAAATCGTCAAAGATGCACGATTGGAAAGCCGACTTCATCTTTTTACGGGCGTCCAGCCGACTATGTCACGAGAGCTACGAGATATTATAATAGATCCGTCACAAATACCGGACGGAAGCGGTCTTGGCTGGAGCTGGAGGACGAATTTGACGAGGAGGTGGTAGAGTACTTCAGAGTGAAGGAGTACTCCAAACCCGGCCAGCGATCTTTTAAGGGACCGTCTAACTGGATACCCTTTAAGGAAATGTTTTACCAAGACGACTTCTTGGTCGCTGCCGGCTTGCGATTGGCTGAGGATAAAGGTATATTTAAAATCATCCAAGTAAAACTCTTCGTCCATAACTCATATGACGAACACATATATTTTTTCTTTTGTATTTTCAGACTCGGCCAGACAACGCCTCGAACCATCTTGGACGGGAGAAATCAGCATGTCCCAATTCACAGATAATTTGTGGAAGGAGTATGCAAAGAGCAGCGCCGAAAAAAGGGCGGAAACAGTGGTAATTTCTTTTTTTTTTTTTTTTTTTTTTTTTTTTTGTTTTGGAATTGGTATCCAATTCTTGGACGTGGGTCACTCCAAGAAGGAGAACGTCCAAACTTGGACGGTCAGCTCCTTGGGCCCACGCTCGTCCAATTCTTGGACGAGAATCACCCAAAGAAGGAGATCGTCCAGACTTGGACGACCAGCTCTTTGTCGCCATGCTCGTCCTAGAACTGGTTCCCAATTCTTGGACGAGAGTCATCCCAAGAAGGAGAACGTCCAAACTTGGACGGTCACCTCTTTGGGACTATGCTCGTCCAAGAATTGTTTTTCAAATCTTGGACGAGGGTCGTCCCAAGAAGGAGAACGTCCAAACTTGGACGGTCACCTCTTTGGGACCATGCTCGTCCAAGATTTGGTATTCAATTCTTGGACGAGGTCACGTCTTTAGTACCATGCTCGTCCAAGAATGGTGTACCAATTCTTGGACGAAGGTCATCTCAAGAAGGAGAACGTCCAGACTTGGACGGTCACCTTCTTGGAGCCATGCTCGTCCAAGAGTTGGTGTCCCATTCTTGGACGAGAGTCACCCAAAAAGGAGAGCATCCAGACCTAGACGTTCACCTTCTTGGGGTCATGCTCGTCCAAGAGTTTTGCCCCAAATCTTGGACGAAGAACAACTAAGGGAAGAGATCGTCCAGACTTGGACGGTTACCTCTTTGGGACCGTACTCGTCTGGATTCTTGCATCCAATTTTTTGGCGAGGGTCGGCCATAGAAGAACGTCCATATTTGGACGGTCACCTTCTTGGGGCCATTCTCGTCTGCATTTTTACAATAGTAGTTATTTCTTTTTTGTGGACGATCAGTCTGATGCCTTAACTTTTTGCAGAAAAATGCTCCTACAAACAAGCTTCCACTGGGAAGTCGTCCTCGTCCGGGGAAGAGGCCTACCGCAGCCCGCCGACCGGCCTTCGGCGAAGAAGCCCAAGGGCTTTACAAGGAAGAGAGCGGATAAGTCGGCTCCTGCTGCCGAGAGTGGGGAGAAAAGCATGCCTCCCCCACAAGCGAAGACTCTTAAAAGAGAGCCGTCAACTGCCGGATCGGCCGAGGAGGTAAGGGATGCACACGCAGCTGTGCCGCTCAGTGTTTTGCCGGCCGACTCTGCGCGAGGTCAACCCAGTCTGCCATGGCTTTGGTTGCGCGGGAGCCGATGCCGCCGCCGAGAACTATCCCGGGTTCAGCGGCTCAGTGGCAAAGCTAGTGCCACAGATGCCCCTAGCTGTTAGGACGGCATCGATTTCGTCTGGTGAGTCGTATTACCCCAACATAGTTAGGACGATACGGGTCGGTGGACGGTCCATGAGTCCGTCCAATAGACAAGCCATCGTCTTCCCTATCAAGATAACTGACTCTCCCCCTCTTTCGGATAAGGGCAAAGGCCCCGCTATTCCCCCAACTCCTCCCACCGCCGATTCGGACGAGGAGTCTTCTCCTGCCTTTGCCAAAATGTCAAGGTTGGAGAAAGAGCGGCTGAAGCGAGGAGCTCTTCAAATGCTTCCCCGAATCCTACATCAAGGGATTAAGGGGAGCGTCCGCCGGCATGTGGGCTACATGTCTCGACTTCTTGCCGAGGTATTGCTTTATGATCGCCTTGTTTTATACTTGTATAAATTTTCGCTTTGCAAATCGTCTAACAACTTGCCTTGTTTTCCTTGCCCCGCCTTCCGGCTCGCAGCATGCTAATCGAAGATTGGGCGCGGGAGCTTAGAAAAGAGAATAAACGGCTCGTCCATTTGGCGACTACAGCGGGCGACAAGGCCATCCATGATATTGAGATGGCTAACACTTTCCATCGTCAATCCTCGGAGGCTTTGGAGAAGAGATCGGCACTCCTCGGAGTCTCGAGAACAAGAATCATCTTGTTAAAATCAACCAGCTATATGCCGAGCGAGATCGTCTAAGGATGATCATAGACGCTCTCTACGATGAGTTGAAAGGCGAAAGGGATGTCGCTCTTATTGCCGCCGCCGAGCCGAGAAGAGAGAACATTCTCCTAAGGGCAAGGGACCGCCCGTCTCGGAAAGGGAGGCGGCCAAGGCCTTCGACGATGCCAAGGAAGGGTTGAAACAAGTCGTCAATACGACCAAGGGATCGGGCCGTCAAAGCCTTTGGGATCTGGGCCGAGGAAACCGAGGTCCCCAGCCTTCGTTCGTCGTCCGGAGTATCAAGAGAGCGTTCATCGGGCTATGGTAGGCGCCGAGGAACCTCCGGAGTTTGAAGAGTCGACGACGAAGCCGCCGCCGAGGTGGAGACCCCTAAAGACGACCAAGAGACCCGTTTCGAAGACGAAGCCTAAGCTTAGGTTTATTTTCATGCTTCTTTGTAACTCTTCGGCTCCTACTTTGTAATTCTTCACAAATCATATATGAAATAATATTTTTGTCAATTCCCCGCCTTTTATCTTTCGAACACTAATTTTGACCAAGTATAATAGCACCTTCGTCCTAAATCATCGGACGATCTGCTTTTCATGAAAATTTACAAAATTTAATCTTAAGTAAAAATGTGACTCGTCCTGAAAAATTGGACGGTCTACAATATGAGTCTTTGATAACTGCATATGCATCCAAGTACCAAAAAAGGTTCGTCCGGGACGGCTTGCCAAACGAGAAAACGACAAGATTGCCATCCTAGAATTGAACGATTACAAATTTTTGGACGAGGGTAACCATTGAAGGAGAACGTCTATACTTGGACGATCACCTTCTTGGGGCCATCTTCGTCCTGGAATTTGCCTCCAATTTTGGACGAGGGTCACCCAATGTAGGAGATCGTCCAATTATGGACGATCACCTTCTTGGGGCCATCCTCGTCCGGAATTGGCCTCCCTTTTTGGACGAGGATTACCCAATAAAGGAGAGCGTCCATACTTGGACGATCACCTTCTTGGGGCCATCTTCGTCTGGAATTGGCCTCCCTTTTTGGACGAGGATTACCCAATGAAGGAGAACGTCCATACTTGGACGACCACCTTCCTGGGGCCACCTTCGTCTGGGGCCATCCGGGTTTTTGGACGACCTTCGATCAATAGCTCGTCCTATATACTTCTGTAATCCCCCCGTTCTTGGGCTTAGCTCAATCAAATATCGAAGGGAGCTAAAGTCTAAGAAGGAGAGCGGCGCGACTTGGCCGAGCCTCGCTGAAGTTGATGGGCGAGCGTTAGATACATGTTCACATAATGTTTTAGCCGGCTTCCTTGAGGGAGCAACACTCGTCATTAAGTAGCGATCCCTTACTAGGGTCCGGACTACCTAGCTGTCCGTATTTTTTGAAAGTAAGCATCCTTTACTAAGGGCTTATTTCAGGCCGGCTTTCTCTCGGGAGACTATTGACGTTACTTCTTACTAGAGGTTTTGTCAATTTGACGGCCATATATGCATTATTGGCCGGTCTCTTTGAGGGAGTGATGTTCGGCGTAAATGCTAGCAATTTCGACGTTCGCTTTTGTTTGTATTTTTTGTCCAAGTTATTGTCACTTTTAGACGAGTAATCTGATTTTAATGCCCCAAAGTGAAGCAACTTGGTGAAAATAAACAAAAAGATAAGATAGTAGGAATTGTATTATATGGATTTTGCTTGGTGAAAGCCAAGATGCATGTATACAATTCTTTTCTTACTAATATGTGCCGTGGCACTTTGGAGTAACTACAAAGTACCCTACTTATATCTCGACGAGGATTCGAGCTAGACGTGGTACTTCTTTAAGTTGTCTCGAATTCCAGTGTACGCTGAATAGGTCGTCCATCTAGACTTTGCGGACGAAAAGTCCCACTTTGTGTATTTCCCGGACAATCGGATAAGGTCCTTCCCAATTTGGTGTTAGTTTTCCCAACTCTTTAGCTCGTCCAATCGCTTCCATTTTCCTCGAACAAGATCCCCCACCTTTAGCGGTCGTCTAACAACTCTTTTGTTAAACTCCCGAGCCATACGCAGGTTTATATAATTGCATTCTTAGCAAGGCATTGCCCCCGACTTCGGGACTTGGTCCAAGGCCGTACGCAATGCGGCCCGGTTGGCTTCCTCTCGTGTATAACATGACTCGTAGGGTGGGCTCCTCGATCTCAATGGGCAAGACGGCTTCAGGTACCATAGACTAGCATGAAAGGCGTCTCGCCCGTAGAATTCTTAGCGAGTTGTTCTAATGGACCATAATACCAATTGCAGGTTCTTCAACCCATTGCCCTTTGGCATTGTCCAACTTCTTCTTGATTCCATTTGATAGAATCTTGTTGAAGGACTCGACTTGCCCATTAGCTTGTGGGTGGGCGACCGCCTGCAAAGTGAGCTTTGATTTCTCTTTCGCCCGAGTCTTTCAGCTTAGGCGTTTCGAACCGTGGACCATTATCAAAGACGATTGACCGAGGCATGCCAAATCGAGTTATAATGTTCTTCCGGATGAAGCCCTTGACGTCGTTTGTTGTTATTCCTCGCATGGCTTCAGCTTCTATCCATTTAGTGAAATAGTCCACTGCTACAATCACAAACTTCCTTTGCCCAAGGCCACGGGGAAAGGTCCTAGGATATCCATGCCCCATTTGGCAAAAGGCGGAGGGAACAAGATGGGGGTCAAATAGTTGGACGGCTTCGATGCACATTCCCATGCTTCGACAACTGTCACATTTCTTTGCATAGCCTATAGCATCCTCCTTTAAGGTAGGCCAGTAGTACCCCGTCCTTAAAGCCTTCTCGCCTAAGGCTCTTTCCCCAATGTGCGATGCACATGATCCCTCATGGAGCTCTTTCGGGACCCCCAAACCGTCTTCTCTCGGTGACGCACTTGAGTAGAGGCCGGTTGAATGACTTCTTGTAAAGTGTCTCGTCCCATAGTTCAAACCACTTGTCTCGGCCTTCACATACTTGGCCTCTACGAGATCCGAAGGCAATCGCCCCGTCTTCTTGTATTCAATGATCGGCTCCATCCGGACATTCCCTCGGCCGAGAAACATAACCTCCTCTTGGTCGATGCTCTTTTTGGGTTTGACTTCCCAAAAAGCTGTTCTTGGTACATCACCCTCGGCCGAGCCGGCCAACTTTGAGAGCGTCGGCTTGATGATTTTTTCGACCTTGGTATTTGGTCGAGAACAAATCGTTTTAGTGGCTCAATCTCATCCTTGATCGGCCGCATATATTTGCTCATTGATGCTTCTTTGCATTCAAAATCTCCGTTGACCTCGGCCGACAACTAGGAGAGAGTCCGATTTTGCCTCAATTTCTACGGCTCCCGCCGCCTTGCACATTTTGATTCCAGCCAAGAGTGCTTCATATTCAGCTTCGTTATTGGACGCTTTGAATTGGAATCTTAATGCATATTCAAATTTGTCCCCTTCGAGAGATTGACAAATGATCCTCGCTCCACTCCCACCGATCGTGGACGATCCATCAACCATGAGCGTCCAATGCTTCCTTCCTTTAGGCTGGATCGGATATTTGCTTTATGGTTGGCCGAGTAAGCTCAACTATAAAATCAGCCAAGGCTTGCCCCTTAATGGCCTTCCTTGGTTCGAATGATATATCAAACATGTTGAGCTCAACCGCCCATTTTAACATTCGCCCAGGCAGCCTTCCATCTTCTCGAGTAACTTGCTTCAAAGGCCGATCAGTATAGACGAGTATACTTGTGCGCCAAAAAGTAGGGCCTTAGCTTTCGCTGGCCATGACGAGGGCCAATCCAAACTTTTCAACATTAGTATACCGGTTTTCCGCGTCCTTGAGCACGTGACTCACGAAGTATATTGGAATCGGACGGATTCTCTTTCAGCCAACGAAGACGGCACTCACCGCTGAGCGGATACGGCCCAAGTATACAAACAATTTTTCCCCCTCTCGCGGATCGACCAACCTAGGCAACTGTTGAAGATGATCTTTGACCTTCGAAGGGTCGTTTCGCCTCGCCGTCCATTCAAACTTGGCTTTTTTCTTGATCGTGGCAAAGAAGTGATGGCACTTGTCGCCCGACTTAGACAAAAATCGTCCAAGGGCAGCCAAACATCCCGTCGGCCTCTCGCACCTCTTTTACCTTCGAAGGAGACTTCATGTCTAGAACAGCTTGAATCTTTTCGGGGTTGGCTTCTATTCCCCTCTCGATCCACCAAGAAACCTAAAAACTTGCCTCGACAAAACCCCAAAGACACATTTCTTTGGGATTCGGCTTCGACTTGCATTTCCCGAGAGTTTCAAAAGTTTCTCTCAAATCATCTACATGACTTTCTTCTTGACGGCTCTTGACTATCATATCGTCAATATATGCCTCCATATTTCGTCCTAACCGTGGCTGAAAAACATCATTGATCAATCTTTGAAAAGTGGCCGGAGCATTACGCGGGCCGAATGGCATCCTCGGCCCGCGTGCGGCCCTTTTTCGTAATGAAGGACGTTTTGTCCTGATCCTCCGGCCACATGGGGATTTGATGAAAACCCGAATAGGCGTCCATGAAGCTCAGCAAAGCATGGCCAGCCGTGGAGTCTACTAGACGATCCAACTTAGGCAAAGGGAAATTGTCCTTAGGACATGCCTTGTTGAGGTCCGTGTAGTCCACACACATTCTCCAACCGCCATTGGGCTTCGGCACCATAACCACATTTGCTATCCGGTCCGGATAGTAAGTTGCTTTGATGAACTTGGATTCCAACAACTTCGGACTTCTTGGTCAACGGCCTGGTTTCTAGCCGGTCCCAAATGTCTCTTCTTCTGACGAACCGGTTTCAAATTTGGGTCGACATTCAAACGGTGGACGGCTACTTCCGGATCAATTCCCGGCATCTCTTCGACGCAATAGGCAAACACATCTTGAAACTCTTTCAACAAGTGGACTAGACGACCCTTCAAACCAGGAGCGAGCGAAGATCCAACTTTGAGGGTCCTTTCGGGACGAGCTTCATCCGGACATACTTCTTCGGGGGGCTTCTACCGGCTCGGACGTTCTACCGATAGTCCCATAATGGCCATAACTTCTTCGGACGAGGAGGGTTCTTCCTTGATGATTTCATATTTCCTCTCTTCTTTGGGGAGATGTTCGGACGCCTTCCTTGAGGGAGCAAGAGGCGTCCGAGGGCTCTCAATGGTCAGCTTTAATCCGGACGTTTTCCTCGCCGGTCATCTTCGTCTGTTCTTTTCTCGCCCCTGCACGTTCTCCTTTCGCTATGAACCTTCGTCTCGATCTTTCTCTTTTCCGGACGTTTTCCTTTCGCCAGCAACTTGCGTCTGGTCTTGCTTATTAGTTTTCCATGATGATGGTTTCAGAGTAGTTAGGTAACATTCCCTAGCCGCCTGTTGGTCTCCATACAAGGAGCCAATCTTGCCGTTATCACACTCATACTTCATCAACATCAGGTGAGTTACTATCACAGCTTTGACATGATTCAGGGTTGGTCGTCCAAGAATGACATTGTAAGTCTGTCAAATCTCGGACCACCAAGAACTTGATAAACAGAGTTCTTGAGGCTTCCTTCTCACCAACTCGGACGGGCAACGTGACCGTTCCCATGGGGTGGATGACTCCTCCCCCAAACCCAATGATGGGATGGTGGACGGGGACCAAGTTCCGTTCGTCAAACCTCAACCTCGGACAAACAATCAGCACTAATGATGTCCGTCGAACTTCCGGTGTCGATCGGGATTCTTCTCACTCTCAAGTTTGCTATTTTCATTTCTACGACCAAGGGGTCATCATGGGGAGTTCTCGGCCTACCCCGATCTTGCTCACTAACTACCACCCTTGGGAAGGGCTCGGCCTTCGTCCGATCGCCTAACAAAACTTGGCCGAGCTCCCTAAGGTAGTTTTTGTGCCCTCGATTAGTTGGTCCCCCAAGAAGCAAAACCACCCGAGATTACGAGAACAACATCTTCGTCCGTGCTTGCACTCTCTTTCTTCTTGTTATGCCAATCATCTCTCCTTGGGAACTTCCTTCCCCCTTGCGGCATGTAGGAATTCATTTTTCCTTTTCGGGCTAACTCTTCCAAAGCTCTCTTGAGGTGCTTACATTCATTAGTCTCATGACCACAATCCTTGTGGAAGTGACAAGATTTGCTCTTATCCCTATTTCTATAAGGTGTTTTCATCTCATTTGGGGCCTTCAACTCATATTGATCCTTGATCTCCATGAGAATGGAATATTGGTCTTTGTTAAACTCAATAGGATTGGATGAGGATGGCTCGGCCAACTTTCTCTTGCTCCTTCGGGACGAAGTGGTGGTCGCAGCCTATAGCCCGTGTCACGGCCTTTTTGGGGTTGCTCTTCTTTGGCCGAGCAACCTCTTCGAGCTTCTTGGACTCGGGATGTTTTGCTTCAGCACACACTTCGGTAGCGTGGATAAACGCTTCCGCCTCTCTCAAAGCCTCAAAGAAGAGTGGAGATTTTCTTCTTAACAAGATCAAACTTGAAACTTCCCGGCCTTAGACCCCGATGAAGGCGTCAAAGGCTACCCCAAAGATTAAGATCTTGGATCCGAAGTGCTTCTAGGTTAAATCTCTTAACAAAACTCCTAAGGGCCTCCTTAGGTCCTTGGACGACCTTGCCTAGGTGCATGCTTGTCTTTTGTTCTTGCTTGTTGGCAACAAAATGACTAGTGAATAAGAAACCGAGTTAGTAAAATTGTTGATCGAATTGGGGGGAAGATTATTGAACCACTTCGGGCTACTCCCTTCAAGGTAGCTGGGAAATTCTTACACCAAGTAGCATTGTCCACTCCTTGGACGTACATCCGATGTTTGTAAGCGGACGGGTGATCATCGGGATCGGTTGTTCCATCAAAAGGCTCAATGGTTGGGAGTTTTACCTTTGGGAAGGGGGGCGCCTCCATGATCCCGGCCGAGAATGGGGTAGGCCGGTTGATCCGGAGGGCTCCCAATTGTCCCTCAATGGGTATGAACTCCTTGCGATACTCTTTCATTACAAGATTGGATGAAGTGTTGGCTGGTTTTGGACGCCTATAAACCATGGGTCGAGCCACGGTCTTCTCCTCGTCGTGGATGGACAAGAGAGTGGCTTAAGCTTCGGCCTTCCCCTACGGACGACAACCTCAAAGGAGGGTCTCTCGGGTATGGGGTAGATCCTCGTAGCCGAACGTTGCAAAGCCGCAGCCCTCTTTGCCTCTAGATACTCCCCCGGCGTCGGTTTCCATTCTCGTGCCCACTAGGATGGACATGGTCCCGGGTCCTCACCACCGGATTCCAGTCCATCTTTCTTCTCTCGTTCGGTATCCTCTCGGTTGCTTTCCTCTCGCGGTCTTTCTAAAGGGTTCCCGACGAACAGGTCGACTAGGACCTCGGACGATCTACTTGAGAACATCCTCTAGGACGAGGTGGATTGTTAGCGGCTGGCTCGGGTTGTGATGAAAAAACAACATATTGCTTTTAATCCGTTCTCGGACGACCTCCGCCATCCTGGTCCGGAAATCATTCAAAACATTCTCCCGGATGGGCGGCGATCCACTGGACGATCTAGATTAACCTGGATGACCGGGTTCTTGGCTTGGTCCAGGGAACATTGACGATGGATGGAGGCCTATCTCTTCCTCGAGGTGGTCTTTCATGCTCCACCGTATCTTCGACATTAACTTGAAGGCTTCGATTTCTAGCAATGTTGGATGATTGACAATCAGTCATTGTTACGTCTCCCCACAGACGGTGCCAAATGTTTCGTCCACTAGTCCAACAAGTAAGCTGTAGGCTTAGCTTCCTTGTCGAGCAAGTAGAGTAGTATCTTGAGTGTTCTTCAGATGGAGACTTGTGCAACAATGCCTGAATTATAGCTTGATCCTTAGCCTTGGCTTCGCTCCCGTACCTGCACAAAGGGACCCACCCTGGAGGTTTGGGTAGCGGTTCCCCCTCCGATGCTTAAGTCAGTTATCAGGAGTTGTGAGAGAAAGTAGAGATAGAAAGAGAAAGTGAGAGAGAATTTATCAGAGTAACTTTACACTGTTTGCATTGAATGTGTTTTCTCCTGATTTCAGGGGTATTTATAGTGATAGCAAGTTGACAGCTAACCTTAAAAACTGACCTACAATAGTGGCCTCGATTGGGCCGAGGAATCGGGATCATGACACGTGGCGGACCATGACCGGGGGGATGTCTATTAACCACTCCCCTTCAGCCATTTGGCACTGTCTTGGGCTCGGCTATTGGGCGAAATTCGATCCTTTTACCCAACTGAGTATAGCCCAGAGATTAAGCCTTATTTTTATTTTAACTAGGATGACACGTGTACGGCTCTGATGAGCCCATGTGTCGTCAAGGGAGCCGTAGATATTTGGCTACAACACCACCCCTCCTTACTCCCCTACTGTAACACCCCCAAATTACTCACTTTAAAATAAATAATTTAATAAATAATATTTGAGTTATTTAGGAGTATTACCGCCACGTGACTAACACGTTTTCGGCAACCAACTACTAACTAACCAAATAACTTGCAGCGGAGGGCTTTAACCAGAATAATAACAACTCTTTATTATTAAAAGTAAATATTGTCTCAATACTCAAAATAAATGAAGCACCCTAATCTAGGTGAAGATCCCCTTCCTAGTATGCTCCCATACACATCCAAAATTCACCTGCAAAACAGCTTACTAAAAGGTAAACAGGGCAAAGCCAAATAGGAAAAAGGAAATATGCGTCAGTATAAAACTGAGTACGAAATGTACTAGATAAGTAACACATTTGCTAGTTCTTAACAATTTATATTTTGAAAACTCCATCACTAATAATTCAAGAATAACTTTTTAAGAATAAACTCTTTCCAACACTTTAATAATAATTCAAAAATAACCTTTAAAAACAAACTCTTTCCAAATAATTTGGATTAACAATAACATTGAAAACAATTCATCTTCTTATCTCCCTTTCCTTTTCCTAAGTGTGCACACCCCCCAAGCTAGTCATCCCATCACGGATCTATATCAAAGGGTAACAATAATTGCCAACAAGTGGACTTTGAAGCATGAACCCTTCTTGAAATTAATCAAGCGGTAAATAATAATAATATGACTTTATAAGTCATGAATAAATCTCCATTTCTCATAAACAACTTTTGAACATTCAAAGTTCATAAAAACCAATCAAATCTTTCCTTGTAAAAATAAATTAAATTTTCCAAAAAGGATAACAAAACTTTCGTAAAAAATGTTTGATAATATCATTCCTTCTTTTCACTTCCAAGAGTGAATAATAAAATATTGTAACCATTTTAAATCAAATTTCTAAATCCATTCAACCATTAAATCAATAAACAACTTTAACATATAAAACCACATCTCAAAAGATCTAGCTACATAAGGTACCTTGATCTTGCACAAAGAGAATACTAGTATCTTCACTTATTCTTATGCTTGAGCGATCTCCTAACCAACCAATAATATAAAATCTAATTATTAACTTATCACATGAACTTGATCATGAATTTAAACATGAATGACCTATCATGAGCATAATATTTTTGAGTAAGAAATATGAAAATCTTCTTTCTTAAACCAAAGAAAATTGGAGATTGAATAAGAAATATGAAACTAGAATAGATTAAGAAGAGAAGGAATAACCTTGAAGTAAGAGAGTATGGATTCTTCAAAGTTTTTGTGTGGAAAAGATGACTTAAGGTATGGGGTATTTATAGGAGAAGAATAGGTAGTACTTAATTTCTAAAATTAAATAGTTTGTAACATTCACCATAAATTAGGAGATTAAACCAAGATTTGTAACCTCCATCAATAAATTAGGAGTTTTAGAAAATCAAAAACCCCCCTCCATTTTAAATATGGTGGCCGGCCACCTAGGAAGAAATTTTTTATTTTTTTAAAAAAACTCCATCAATAAGAAAATCATAAATTTTGACTAGGATTTAAATAAAAAAGTTTAAAAAATTCAAATTTGGTGACATATTTCACCAAAAATAATTTAAAACGAGTGAAAATACTAAAATACCCTTTGGTTAAAATATTTATTTTAGAAAATAAATATTTAATTATTCAAATAAATACTAAAAAATATAGGGTATTACACCTCCCTACCACCTTTCTTCCCCCGCTAGCATCCACCACCACCTTCGACCCACCTGTAGCAACAACCCCGTCTTCTGCACCTTCATCTCCCGCCTCCACGACCAAACCAAATCCTTTATTTCATCATCTTCTTTGTTGTTTAATCTTAGCAAACAACCCTTTACTTCATCCTCTTCATCTTCAAAGATGCTGATTGCCTCTAATTCAACCTTAATACTTCATCTTCTTCAGTTTAGTAATAGCATATCATTACCTTCGTTATTTAGTGGATCCTAGAAACAAGAATAATCGACAATTACTAGAAGGGAATACTTTGTCAACTGCTTAGAGAATCCCACATGTATGTTTCAAGCTCTTTTATGTGGTCGGTGGTGGGTGAACAAATTGTCAAATGTGAGATGTGAAATCTCATGTCAAAAAATCAATCTCACCTTACAATTTCAAAACGTGGACTAAGATTACTTTATTTGTAGTAATTAAGTTTTGATGAAACAGTTTGAGAGCAAAATATTCGTACTTTATTGGAGCTAAGTTGTTGTCATCTCCTGTTCTCATGTACGTTGTTTTTGTTGGTGTCGTTGGTGTCTGCCCGCACGGCACACTGATTTGCTTTAGATTGCAGTGATAAATCTGTATCTGGACAAAATATTGGTGGTGGATACCGGTGGGGAAAGAGGGGGTAGCAGGGTTGGGAGAAGAGGATGGGTGGCAGGGAGGAGGAAAAGGAGGGGTGATCGGATGGTGGTGTTTTGGAGTGGCTGGGTGGTTTTGGGTAGTTAGCAGACTTGGGTGCGTGGTTTTACTTGTTGTAGCAAGTCATGAACCTGCTGGGACCATTTTTGTAAACATTAGGCAATAGTTGGGACCGTTGGTGATTAATCAAAAGTTAGGACTGAAAATAGCGGATCGTCCATAGTTAGGACTATTCTTATTAATTTTTCCTTTTTCATAACCATTTGTTGTTAATCACCAAAAAAAACAATTTTTCATAAAAATTTTAAATAGAATTGTGCTTAAACGTCTTCATAAAAAAAGGTGATCCTGTAATTATAGTTAGTTTCAATTTCATACTTGATCTCATATTTCGTCTGTATTATGGAAATATTTTACAGGATGTAATATTTTTTCTATGAATTCAAGATGTTTGTAGCAACTGAGCTTTTAATTTTCTAAAAATAGAATTTTGTAAAGTTTATTAGAAATCATAAAAATTATTGTAAAAAACTGATTTTATCCAGTACCATATATATAAGCTTGGTCTTTCAATAAAGTTCAAACTGAACCTATTTAGCCAAAACTGAAAACAAGAAATATTATAGTAGACACCAATAGCTTTCCGACAACATAAAAATGGTGTTTATATGAATTTTATACAACTTTATCGAATTTTTACAAAAACATTCATGAAAATCACCAAATTCCCAAACATTGATTTTTTATTCAGTAAAAGAAATAGATAAAAAAAATAGTCTTAAATACGTCTACTTCACGTGAAAATTTCCAATCTAGTCGCTCAAAGTGTCTAGAATTCCCATACCAAAATTCATATCAAACTCAGTTCTTTAAGTTGAGTTTTAAAGAACAAATTAGATAAAGGTCATGTTTTGACCGGTTTTAGTATAAAATTCACTATAATTCAAGTTATCACTAAAAGCATGTAAAATTTTGACACAACATAAAGAACTCACTGAACTATCCATAGACCTATCACATGTATAATTTCACGGTTTGTACAAAAAGTTATGAATTTTGGAAATCAGTAAAAGAACAAAAGTGTAATCTGGAAAGTTGAAATAAATTAATTAACTCAATTTTCATGAAAAATGTATTTTCTTTTTTCATAGGACTATGATAATTAAAAGTCATTAAATTTTAAGTTCCTCTCAAAATGACACATATTTATTATGTAAATAAAAATCAATAAAATCATCATAAAAAATCAAATGAAAAAGGTTAATTTTCATAAGTTTTTCAAACTCCAAAACCCATTCAAGAAGATGGAGATGAAGGAGAATCATGGTGAAGATCAAGATTGAAGACTTGTATAGATCATAGAATTTGTACATTTTTGTTGTAATAATAGTTTCTTTGTAAATAGTTATTACATCACTCGATTAATGAAAAATATCGAGACGTTCATGCATAATTTTCATAAATAATTTCACAATTCTTTTTGAATAAAATGTGCAATCAATGTTTTAAATATTGCATGTGGGGCCCAATATATCATAGTATATAAATTAAATGACCCAATTTTAATTAACAGGAAAAAGTGCGAATCTGACTAAGTTAAATTGTATGATGATCCATCTTACATTTTAAAAATTGGTCTCCATAATCTTGATTAAATGGATCAATTATTATATAATTTGACATAATTAGAAAGGTAGTATGATCTCTTAATTGATTTTAGGCCGTTTCACATGTCTCACTTTAAATGGCCAAATTATGTTACGCCAAACACAATTTCCAAATTCCATCTCAAATTGATCACTTTGCTAAAACATGTCTTAATAATCTTCAATCAAGATTATTTATCATCCATCCAAAAGCCTTGAATTAGGAAGCAAACCTCTCTTTCTAAGACCTCTTGAAAAATCCTAAGTTTAACCACCAATCAAGAGGATTATTTCAACCTTTCATTTTAATCACTAATTAAGGTGGTTATCTTATCCTTAGTTAATCACTCATTAGGGTGATTACCTTAACCTTTTTATTTAATCACTAATTAAGGTGATTATCTTAAACCTTGGTTAATTACTAATTATGGTTACCTTAACCTTTTCATTTAATCACTAATTGAGGTGATTACTTTATCCTATTTACTCACTAAGTATGGTGATTACCTTAAACTTTTCATTTAATCACTAATTGAGATGATTACTTTCATCCTATTTAATCACTAATTATGGTGATTACCTTGACCTTTTCATTTAATCA
Source organism: Beta lomatogona (assembly GCA_947646795.1). Lineage (NCBI taxonomy): Eukaryota > Viridiplantae > Streptophyta > Magnoliopsida > Caryophyllales > Amaranthaceae > Beta > Beta lomatogona. The sequence continues at coordinate 157,495 of CANSNZ010000073.1, forward strand.
CTAATTGGGGCGATTACTTTCATCCTATTTAATCACTAATTAAGGTGATTATCTTAAACCCTAGTTAATCACTAATTAAGGTGATTAATTTAACCTTTTTTATTTAATCACTAATTAGAGTGATTATCTTAATCCTAATTTGGCAATACTAATTAAGGTGATTACCATAATCCTAAGTTTAATCACTAATTAAGGTGATTATCTTAACTTTCAAGTTTAATTACTAATTAAGGTGATTATTTATACCTTCATGTTTAATCACTAATTGAGGTGATTTTATTAACCCTTGGTTAATCACTGATTAGGGTGATTTACCTTAACCTTCCTATTTATTCACTAATTAGGTGATTATTTTAACCTCATTTCAATCACTGACTGGAGTGATATGATTATCTTATTTCTAATGGATTTGTCTAATTCTAAAGGTGAGTTATTCACAATCTATTTTCCTTTCTTTCCTTTTCATCCCCAATGCAATTGGCTATTTAGGGTGAATCATAAGATTGAACTACGATGGTTTTGATCCATGAGGGGGTTCAAATCCCGCAATTATTAGTACGTAGTGCAACTTCAATGCAAAAACCTACCATGTACAAATGATATCTTTGTCATCTTAAAAAAATGGTTGATGTGTATATGTGCAAATTTTGTGATTTTCTTTCTTTTGAATAACCATGATTACTTAAAATGGAAAATAACGCATTTAGTAAGAGCCCGTTCTGTAGAACGGAAGAGGAGACAGTCTAGATGTTCGCACCTCTTAACCTAAACCCCGAACGTCATCCATATGAAGTCATCATCGTTTTAAATGATTTTTCTTAAAATTGATTATAGAATAATTTATTAAATAACTATGTCCCTATTCAGATATTAATAGGGTGACGACTTTAAAGTTTTCTAAAAACCATAGTCCAATGAGAGACTTTTGTGGGATTCAAACCGTTAATTAAGACAGTAAAAAATCGGGTAGCACACATGGGACTTGCGATAAGAGCTGAAAAGGAGGATGATTCAGATACAGACGAGGAAGAAACAACCATGTTAGTAAGAAGGTTCAAGAGATTTTAAAACAATGCAAAGAAGGGAAAAAGTAAGACCTTTGAAATAAAAACCTAAGCTCCAAGCCTAACACTGGTTGTTTCAAGTGTGGAAGTACCAACTGTTTAGTATGCTTGTCCAAAAAGTAAGCTACATGTTTAGCTTTCTTGTCCCGCAAGTAAACTAGTATTCCTTAGATGTTCTTCACTTGGAGACTTGTGCAACAATGTCTGAATCTGCCCTGGTCCGAAACCAAGCTTCGTTCTCGAACCTGTAAAAAGGGACCCACCCTGGAGGTTTGGGTGGTGGTTCCCCCTCCGAAGCTTAAGTCAGATATCAGGAGTTGTAAGAGAAAGTAGAGATAGAGAGAGAAAGTGAGAGAGTATTTCTTCAGAGTAAGTTTACACTGTTTTGCATTGAATGATCTCTCTCCTGATTTCAGGGGTATTTATAGTGATTGTAGTACGACAGCTATCCTTAAAAACTTCCCTAGAATAGTGGCATCTGATTGGCTAAGTAATCAGATCATGACATGTGGCAGGGCATGATTTGTGAGAGTTTATCAACCAATCACTTGCAGCCACCTTCAAGGGGCTGGGCTCTGACTAACTTTTGGGCAAGAAAAGAAAGTTTTTTCTCCCAACTTAATACAACCCAAGGGTTAAATCCTTTTTATTTATTAGGGGAGGACACGTCTACGGCTCTGATGAGCCCAAGTGTCTCTAAAGGAGTCGTAGATTTTTACGTTACAACATTTACCCCTAAAAGGGTTTTCCTTGTTGGCCTATCTGACGGTTAATACCCTTTTACCCAAGGTAGTTTATTCAAATTCAAAATAGAGGCAATGACGAGCCCTTTTTCTGGGTTTTATCGGTCATAATTGGCCGTTTTAAACTTAGTCCGGTTATCCTTAACCGGCTCAACGGGTTTCTTACCCTCCTATATATATCCTTGGTATGAATTAATTAAATTATTTCACACCTTGAGAGATTTTTTCTAGAGAGAGAAGCTCTGCAAATTTTTTCTAGAGAGAGAAGCCCCGCAAATTTCTTTCCTAGAGAGAGATAGCTCGTCTATTCTCAGTCTACTTCACCGAATCGTCCAGGCGTTTCATCAAGTATCTTTTCTTTATTCTTTTTACTTTTCTTTATTCTTTATTTTTCTTAGAAAATCAATAAAATGGAATCTTCTTCGTCAAATAATCCTAGCCGACCAAGAGCTTGTATTGACCCTAGAACCGATACTTCTTCTTCGGCACATTCTAGAGTTGGGCCTCTTCGGGCCGAGTATATATTTTTTTGTGGTTTTGGCCGAGAAAGTCAGACGACCCAGTCTTTACCTGTGCAGGGTAATCTGGCGCGCGTCAAGCAAACGGCCCGTCTAAGACGAAAGGTGATACTCCCATCAAATTGTTCAGACATAGAGGAATCTACTGGACGAGTTCCAGATGAGGCGAGGGGGGCCCAAAGTGCTGAGCCTTTGGGCGGGCCTCCTTCCCCTGACCGCAGTTTAGAAGACTCCCAAATAAACCCTGAGGCCAGTCCTTCTGGCAGCGACGTCAATATGGAGGAAACCGGTGAAGACAATAACGACAGTGAATCTGGCACTGCCGATGAGTCAGACGAAGCCTCCACTACCTCGTCTGAGATTAGGAGACGCTTAGGTCCCCTTTCTGACCCCGCCTTTATTTTGGTCAATGGTAAATGGTTAGAGAAGATAGGACCAGACCCTAGTTATTTGTCCTCTTACATGCCCATGCCAGGATTCTCCTTCGTCATCCCACATAAGGACGCCACGATTCGGAGTGCTCCAAAGAACCACTTCGCTGCCTACAAGCTGGCCTTGGACGCGGGATTAAGGTTCCCCCTCCACGATTTTATAGAACAAATGTTGCAGTACTACAACATCAGCCATAATCAGCTGGCGCCTAACGCTTGGTACAATGTTCTAACTTTCATAGTCGTCTGCGAGCTGCGCGGCCTAGCTCTCTCTCTCCAAGCCTTTACCCATATTCACTATGCGGCTAAGGTACCCGGGGCCGTGGACGGGGCATGGCTCAACATCTGCAACCGCCCCGGCTTTCTCACTGCTTGGGGCAAGCCGTCGAAGATGCACGAATAAAAAGCCGACTTCATCTTCTTACGGGCGGCCAACAACTACGCCGCTGAGGGCTATCGGTTTTATAGTCGAGTTGTCACGAATACTGGGCGAAAGCAGTCATGGCTGGAGCTGGAGGACCATTTCAATGAAGAGGTAGTGGAGTACTTTAGGATAAAAGAGTACTCCGGGCCCGGTCAGTCATCCTTTAAACGACCAGCTAACTGGATACCCTTTAAAGAAAGGAAAATTGGCCTCAACACCCTGAACTATAGCTCAGGTGCACCCAACACCACCAACTATGACTAGTAGCCTAAACACCACCAACTACGGGGTGGGGTGCAGTCTGTACCACCAACTACGGGCTGGGATGCAGTCTGTACCATAAAAACCCACCATCTTCGGCAACATTTTAGGCTTCCGACCTCATTTATGGTACGTAATGCACCCCGCCCCATAGTTGGTGGTGTTTAGGCTACTAGTCGTAGTTGGTAGCGTTGGGTGCACCCGAGCTATAGTTTAGGGTGTTGAGGCCAATTTTGCCTTAAAGAAATGTTTTATAGTGATGACTTCTTGGTCGCCGCCGGCTTGCGGTTGGCAGAAGATAAAGGTATACATTCAAATCCCCAAGCAAAGTGCCTCGTCCATAGCGCATATCGGATTAACCCTTTTCATTTCTTTTTTGCAGTTTCGGCCAGAGCACGTCTCAAGCATTCTTGGACGGGGGATATAAGTATGTCGAAGTTTTCTGACAACTTATGGAAGGAGTACGCCAAGAGTAGTGCTGAGAAGAGGGCTGAAACACTGGTAAATATATATATATACATATGTATAGATATGTATATACATATGTATAGATATATATACATATGTATATACATATGTACATATACATATGTATAGACATATGTATATTATGTATATACATATCTATACATATGTATATATATATATTTTTTTTTTTTGGACGAGGATCATTCTGACTCGTCAAGAATTGACTTCCAACCCTTGGACGAGAATTACCCAAAAAATAAAGGCGTCCATGCTTGGACGATCACCTTCTTTGGGGCATTCTCATCTGAGATACGGAACAGCTTTGAACGAGTACCGTTTGGGTTCGTCCAAGTCGGTTTCCATTCATTGGACGAGAATCACCAGAAGAAGGAAGGCGTCCATGCTTGGACGACCACCTTCTTTGGGCCCTTCTCATCTGAGCGACTTTGACTTCCAATACCGGACGAAGAGTTGATTTCCAGTCCTTAAATGATAATCATTTTAGTCAGTCCACTTTTGGACGGCTTCCTTCTTTGCATCACTTTCGTCTGCGTGTGGAAACTACTTTGGACGAGGTTCCCTTAGGAAAGGGGGTGTCCATTCTAGGACGCCTTCCTTCTTTGGGTGATTCTCGTATGAAGCCTTATAAATAGTTTGTAGCTTTTGCTCTTTGGACGACCAGTATGATGACTTGTTCATTTTTGCAGAAAAATGCCCCTACCAACAAACTTCCGCCTGGGAAGTCATCCTCGTCCAAGAAGAGGCCTACAGCGGCCGCGGACCAGCCTCCAGCAAAAAAGCCTGAGGGCTTTACAAGGAAGAAGACGGAGAAGTCTACTCCGACTGGTGGAGGAGTTGGTGAGAAGGCCATGCCTCCCCCGAAGGACAAGGTCCTGAAAGAGGAGCCTTCCGCTGCTGTCCCTGCCGAGGGGGAGAAGAATTCTGACCCTGCTGTTCAGTTGGACGCTTTGCCTGCGGGCTCTGCTAAAATCAGACCAGAGTCGGCCTTGGCTTTGGTTATTTCGGAGCCGGAGACGGCTACTGAGAACTACCCGGGCTTCAGCGGCTCGGTAGCGAAGCTGGTTTCGCAGATGCCACTATCCGTTAAGATGGTCTCCATCTCGTCTGGTGAGTCGTATTATCCAAATAGAGTTAGGACGGTGCGGGTCGACTGGCGGTCCATGAGTCCGTCCAATAGACAAGCCATTGTCTTTCCCATCAACATAACTGACTCCCTCCCTCTTTCAGATAATGGCAAAGGCCCCGCTTTACCCACATCTACTCCCTCCTTAGACACGGACGAGGAGTCTTCTGCTGCTTTTGCTAAAATGTCAAAAGTAGAACGAAATTGGCTCAAGCAGGAGCTCTTCAAATGTTACCTTGAATCCTATATTAAGGGGCTAAGGGGAGCATCAGCCGGGAATGTGGGCTACATGTCACAACTGGCTGCTGAGGTATAACTTGTTGCCGCTTTTGTTTTATACTTGTACAAAATTCCCTTCTTTTATAACTCGTCTAATGACTTGCTTTGTTTTCAATGCTCCAGCTTTTTGCACGTAGTATGCTGACTGAGGAGTAGGCGAGGGAGCTTAGGAAAGAAAATAAGCAACTCGTCCACCTTGCTACGATGGCTGGTGACAAGGCTATCCATGATATTGAGATGGCCAACACTCTCCATCGCCAATCACTGGATGCCTTGGAGAAGAGATCAGCAGTCCTGGAATCCTAAAACAAGAACTATCTTGTTACCATTAACCAGTTGTACAACGAACAAGGCCGGCTGAAAATGGTCTTAGACGCCCTCTCGATCAGCTGAGTTGAAGGGTGAAAGGGATAATGCTCTTCTGGCCGCGGTCCAACTGAGGAAGGAGAATATTATCCTAAGGGCGAAGAATGCCCGTTTGCAAAAAGAAGCGGCCCAATCCTTTGATGACGCCAAAGAAGCCTTGGCTCAGGTTATTACGACGTCCAAAGACTGGGTCGTCAAGGCTTTTAAGATGCTGGCCGAGCCTAGTGAGGTTCCCAGCTTTGTCTAGCGTCTTGAATATCAGGAGAGTGTTCAATGTGCATTGGTCTAGGTTTATTTTCTAAATTTCTTGGCTTGCATTGGATAGTATTCCCAGCCTAGTCGGACGAGGAAGGTGCAGGCGAGGATGAAACTCCTGAGGACGGCCAAGAAACTCCTGCTGAATGAAATGCCTAGCTTTGGGTTTATTTTATAAGTTTCTTGGCTTGTTTGCTGTCGTAGCTTTGTCTCTTCTAGCTCTAAGTTGTAAATTTTTTGCCATGTATATATTAAAAGACTTTTTACCAATTGCTTGTCCTTCCTTTTATTGCACTTCAATTTTTATACAAGGAGACTCGTCCTAAATTTTGGATGATCTACACACATGTTTAAGAAAGAGCGTCGTCCTTGTCTTCGGACGATCGTCAATCTTTCCAAAATGTAGCTAAGTACAAAAAGAGACTCGTCCTGAACATTTGGACGGTATGAAAAATTTAGTTAAAGTCAGTTTGTCATCCCTGATCCTTGTCCTTGGACGATCGTGAATCTTTCCAAAATCTAGCCAAGTACAAAAAGAGACTCGTCCTGGACATTTGGACGGTCTACAAACTAAGACGAGTCTTGCCCCAAGAGAGAAAGCGGCCAATACATTGCTGTTTATGGACGAGCCATGCTTTAGCCGTTTTTCTCGAGTTAGCAACACTCGTCTTGAGGTAGCAGACCATTACAAGGGCATCTATTGCCTAGATCGTTCTGGTCTTTGGACGACCTTTGACTTCCCTCAATCGAGGCCAAGTGCAACTATAGCTCGTCCTATAGGCTTGTCTTGTCCCCCCTTTCTTGGGCTTAGCTCATCTGTATCTGATGGACGAGCCATGGTCCAAGAAGGAGAGCGGCCAACATTGGCCAGGCCCGTTTAAATTTCTAAGGACGAGCTTTCGATCTATGGGCAAATCATGTCTTGGCCGGCTTCCTTGAGGGAGCAACACTCGTCATGAAGTAGAGATCCCTTACTAGGGTCTTTACAACTTAGCTGACCGTGTATTCGAAAGTAAGTATCCTTTACTAAGGGCTTATTTCAGGTCAGCTTTCTCTTAGAGACTTTGGCGTTTCTCTTACTAGAGATTTTTGTCAATTTGTTAACCATTTGTGTTTTAACCTTTAGGTTGTTACACTTTGCCCGGTCTCTTCGAGGGAGTGATGTACGTCTGAGGACAGAGCATTTTTCACATTTTATTTTTCTTTGTAATTTTGTCCATGTTATAGTCATTTTTAGACTACTAGACTTAACTGATAGAATGCCCCACAATGAAGAAATAGGTAAAAAATAATCAAAGATAAGAAGTAGGAATTGTATTATATGAATTTTGCTTGACTAAGTGCCAAGATACATGTATACAATTCTTTCTTTTGCTTGTGCCATGACACTTTGGAGTGGTTACAAACTGTTGGCTAGTGTCTTGGCGATTAACTGAGTCAGACGTGGTACTTCTTTAGAGTGTCTGAGTTCCAAGTGCGCTGTATTGGTCGTCCATCCAGATCTTGGAGACGAAAAGTTCCGCTGCACACCTCTTGGACAATCAGATATGGTCTTTCCCAATTTGGTGTAAGTTTCCCTAGCTCTTTAGCTCGTCCAACTGCCTCCATTTTCCTTAGAACCAGATCCCCCACCTTGAGTGGTCGTCGAGCGACTCTCTTGTTAAAGTCTCGAGCCATTCGCAGCTTGTACAATTGCATTCTTAACAAGGCATTGCCCCTGACTTCTGGTACTTGATCCAAAGCCGTGCGCAATGCAGCCTAATTGGCGTCTTCCGTGTACAGCATGACTCATAGGGTGGGTTCTTCAATCTCAACGGGCAAGACGGCTTCAGTGCCATAAACCAACATGAAGGGTGTCTCCCCTGTAGAATTTTTGACAGTGGTTATGATGGACCATAACACCAGCCGCAGTTCTTCAACCCATTGTCCCTTAGCATTATCCAACTTCCTTTTGATTCCATTGGATAAAATCTTGTTAAAGGATTGTACTTGCCCATTGGCTTGTGGGTGGGCGACTGCAGCAAAGTGGGCTTGATTTCCCTTTCTGCCAACCAATCTTTCAGCTTGGGTGTTTCAAATTGTGGGCCATTGTCAAAGAAGATGGACTGCGGCATGCTAAAACGAGTTATAATGTTTTTCCAAATAAAGGCATTAACGTCATTCGTTGTTATACCCCGCATGGCTTCAGCCTCTATCCATTTCGTGAAGTAGTCCACTGCTACGACTACAAAGTTCTTTTGCCCAGTGGCCACAGGGAAGGGTCCTAGGATATCCATGCCCTATTTGGCAAAAGGCAGAGGGAACAAGATAGGAGTTAGGTAGTTGGACGGCTTCTTATGCAGATTTCGATGCTTCTGACAACTGTCGCACTTCTTTGCATAGACAAGAGCATCTTCCTTTAAGGTTGGCCAATAATACCCCGTCCTTAAAGCCTTTTCCTTCAAAGCTCTTCCCCCAATGTGAGATGCACAAGCTCCTTCATGGAGTTCTTTCAGAACCTCTAGACCATCTTCCCTGGTGATGCACTTGAGGAGAGGACGATTGAATGACTTCTTGTAAAGAGTCTCATCCCACAGTTCAAACCACTTATCTCGAGCCTTCACATACTTGGCCTCTACAGGGTCTAAAGGAAGCTGACCTGTCTTCTTGTATTCTATTATAGGCTCCATCCAAACTGCCCCTCTGCTAAGAAACATGACTTGTTCTTGGTCAATACTCTTTTTGGGTTTAACTTCCCAAAACACTGTTCTTGGCGCATCACCTTTAGCCGAGCTGGCCAATTTTGAGAGAGCGTCCACTTGATGATTTTCTGACCTTGGTACTTGGTCGAGAACAAATCGTTTCAAAGGCTCAATCTCATCTTTGATCAGACGCATATATTTGCCCATTGATGCTTCTTTACATTCAAAATCTCCATTAACTTGACTGATGACCAAGAGAGAGTCCGATTTGGCCTCAATTTCCAGAGCTCCTGCCGCTTTACACATTTTGATTCCAGCTAGAAGTGCTTCATATTCAGCTTCGTTATTGGACGCTTGGAATTGGAATCTTAGGGCATATTCAAACTTGTCTCCTTCTGGAGATTGACAAATGATTCCTGCCCCACACCCATTGGCAGTGGACGATCCATCAACCATGAGCGTCCAATGCTTCCTTCCTTCAGCTGGATCAAGTATTGGTTCTATAATTGGCCGAGTAAGCTCAACTATAAAATCTGTCAAGGCTTGCCCCTTAATGGCTTTCCTTGGTTCAAATGATATATCGAACATGTTAAGCTCAACAGCCCATTTTAACATCCGTCCGGCCGCTTCCATCTCTTGCAAAACTTGCTTCAAGGGTTGGTCAGTGTAGATGAGTATATTGTGAGCCAAGAAATAGGGCCTTAACTTTTCGCTGGCCATGACAAGGGCCAATCCAAACTTCTCGACTGGTGTGTACCTATTTTCCGCATCCTTGAGCATATGACTCGCAAAGTATATTGGAACTTGCACTCTCTCTCTTTCAGCCAGCAGAACTGCACTCACAGCCTGAGTGGACGTAGCCAAGTATACAAACAATTTCTCCCCCTCGACTGGACTGACCAACCTAGGCAACTGACGAAGGTGCTATTTGACTTGCTGAAGCGCTTGCTCAGCTTCTGCTGTCCACTCAAACTTGGCCCTCTTTTTGATAGTAGCGAAAAAGTGATGGCACTTGTCGCCCAACTTAGACAAGAATCGTCCAAGGGCAGCTAAGCAACCCGTCAGTCGTTAAACTTCCTTTATCTTTGACGGGGATTTCATGTCTAGAATAGCTTGGATCTTTTCAGGGTTGGCTTCTATTCCCCTCTGATCTACTAAGAAGCCTAAGAACTTCCCGGACAAGACTCCAAAGACACATTTACTGGGGTTCAATTTTAGCTTGTATTTTCTGAGAGTTTCGAGAGTTTCTCTCAAATCACCAACATGACCTTCCTCTTGCCGGCTCTTGACTATCATATCATCGATATATGCTTCCATGTTTCTTCCCAACTGTGGCTCAAAGACAGTATTGATCAATCTTTGAAAGGTGGCCGGCGCATTACAGAGGCCAAAAGGCATCCTCAGCCAGCCATACAACCCTTTTTCAGTAATGAAGGATGTTTTGTCCTGATCCTCTGACCACATGGGGATTTGATGAAAACCTGAATAGGCGTCCATGAAGCTTAGCAAAGCATGGCCGGCTGTGGAGTCCACTAGACGATCCAACTTAGGCAAAGGGAAACTGTCCTTGGGACAAGCCTTGTTTAGATCAGTGTAGTCCACACACATCCTCCAAGTGCCATTAGGCTTTGGCACCATGACCACATTTGCTATCCATTCTGGATAATAGGTTTCTCTGATTAATTTCGACTCCAACAACTTCTGAACTTCCTGGTTGACCGCCTGATTCCCTGCTGGTCCTAATTGTCTTTTCTTCTGACGAACAGGTTCTAAATTTGGATCAACATCCAGTCGGTGGACGGCTATCTCTGGATCAATTCCAGGCATTTCTTCAACACAATAAGCAAACACGTCTTGAAATTCTTTTAGCAAGCTGATTAAAAGACCCCTCAAACCAGGAGAGAGCGAAGAACCAATCTTCAAAGTTCATTTTGGATGAGCCTCATCCATACAGACATCTTCTGGGACTTCCATCGGCTCTGGACGTTCTATTGCTAGTTCCATGATGGCCATCACTTCTTCAGACGAGGGAGGTTCTTCCTTGACGGGCTCAAACTTTATTTTCTTGCTGGGGAGATATTCAGACGTTTTCCTTGAGGGAGCAATCGGCGTCTAAGGACTCTCAATTGCCATTCTATGCTCCCTTACATTTTCGGACGCCTTCCTTTCTTCAGCAACTTCGTCCTATCCCTGGCCATTCCCAACTTCAGACGGGTTCCTTCTGCCAGCGATCTTCGTCTGGATTTCATAGTCTACTTTCCAGGATGAAGGCTTTAAAGTAGTTAGGTAGCATTCCATGGCCGCCTGCTGATCTCCATATAAGGAGCCGATCTGACCTCCATCACATTCAAACTTCATGAGCATCAAGTGAGTTACTATTACTGCCTTAACATGATTAAGAGTTGGTCGTCCAAGTATGACATTATAGGCTGTCAAATCTCGGACAACCAAGAACTTGACAAACAAAGTCTGCGAGGCGTCCTTCTCTCCAACTCGAACGGGCAACGTGACTGTTCCCATAGGATGGATGATTTCTCCCCCAAACCCTATGATGGGATGGTGGATGGGAACCAAGTTCTTCTCATCAAACTTCAATCTAGATAAGCAATCTGCACTAATGATGTCAGTAGAGCTTCCGATGTCAATCAGAATTCTTCGTACTCTCAAATTTGCTATCTTCATTTCCACAACTAAAGTGTCATCATAGGGGGTTCTCAACTTCCCCCGATCTTGTTCGCTAACCACCACTTTTGGGAGGGTCTCGGCCTTTGTCTGATCAGTCAATATGACTTGGCCGAGCTCCCTGAGGTAGTTTTTGTGCCCTCTATTGGTTGGTCCTCCGACAGCAAATCCTCCTGAAATAACGAGGATAACATCGTCGTCCGTGCTTTCACTCTCCTTCTTCTTCAGCTCCGATCATCCTTCCTCTGAAACTTCCTTCCCCCTTGAGGCAAATAGGAGTTCATCTTTCTTTTTCGAGCTAGATCCTCCAAAGCCCTCTTAAAGTGCTTACACTCATTAGTCTCGTGACCGTAGTCCTTGTGAAAGTGACAGTATTTACTCTTGTCCCTCTTTCTGTAAGGAGTCTTGATCTCAGCTGGAGCCTTCAACTCATATTGGTCCTTTATCTCCATGAGAATGGAGTATTGGTCCTTGCTGAATTCGATGGGATTGGATGAAGTAGGCTCGATTCTTTCCTCTTGCTTCTTCTGGATGAAGTAGCGGTGGAGGTTATGGCCTAAGTCTCAGCCTTTTTGGGGTTGCTTTTCTTTGGCTGAGCAACCTATTCAGGCTACTTGGACTCGGGATGCTTTGCCTCAGCACATACTTCATTGGCATGTATAAAAGCTTCAGCTTCCTTTAAAGCTTCGGCAAGAGTATTGATTTTCTTCTTCACAAGGTCAAACTTAAAACTTCCTAGCCTCAGACCCCTAATGAAGGCGTCATATGCCACTCCAGCATTGAGATCTTGAATTGGAAGGGCTTCTAGATTGAATCTCTTAACAAAACATCTAAGAGCTTCTTTTGGTCCTTAGACGACCTTGCCCAAGTGCATGCTTGTCTTTTGTTCTTGACGATTAGCAATGAAATGACTAGTAAATAAGAAACTGAGTTCGGTGAAATTGTTGACTGAATTAGGGGGATTATTGAACCACTTATGAGCTACACCCTTCTGGGTAGCCGGGAAATTCTTACACCAAGTAGCATCATATACTCCTTGGACGTACATCTGATGCTTGTAAGCGGACAGGTGATCATCTGGATCGGTTGTTCCATCAAAAAGTTCTATTGTTGGGAGTTTTACCTTTGGGAAGGGGGGCGCCTCCATGATCCTGGCCGAGAATGGAGTAGGCCAATTGATCCGGAGGGCTCCCAATTGTCCCTCAATGGGTATGAACTCCTTCCGATTTTCTTTTAACACAGGATTAGATGAAGTGTTTGCTGGTACTGGACACCTATAGACCATGGGTTGAACCACTGTTTTCTCTTGTCTTGGACGAACAAGCGAGGGACCCAGACTCCTTCCTTCTGTTCTGGAAGGTATCCTTAAAGGAGGATCTCTTAAGTATGGGGTAGAGCCAGTGGCCGACTGTTGCAGTGCTGCAGCCCTCTTTGCCCCTAGGTATTCCTGGCATTTATTTCCATTCGGTGTCCATTTGGACGAGCTTGATCTTGGGTCCTTACCACCAGATTCCAATCCATCTTCCTTCGTTGTTCACTGCCTTCTGGCTGCTTTCCCTTGGCCGTCTTCCTAGAGGGTTCTTGATGAACAAGTCGACTAGGACCCGGATGATTCTCTTGGGAATGTCCCCTAGGAGAGGCTGGATTATTAGCGGATGGCTCCAGATTGTGATGGAAAAACACCATGTTGCTCTTAATCTGTTCCTGGACGACTGTTGCCATCTTAGTCTGAAAGTCATTCAGGATGTTCTCAAGATGGGCAGCAGTCACTGGACATTCAAGATTTTCCTGAATGACAGTGTAGCAGCCTAAGATTTTAAGCAGCTTTCTTAATTGGTAATTATGATCATTAGTTTAATTAATGTTTTAAGATCTGCTTGTGATTGAGTTTATTGAACTCTTGAAATTATGAATGAAATTAAAGTTGGATTTTTAGTTTTATAATGAAATTACAAAAACTGCCCTTTATGAAAAAAAAAAAAAAAAAAATAATATATAATAAATCTAATTTTGTTATTAGTAAGCTTACCCATATATTAGAAGTAATTTATGTTTTGGGTTTACAATTGATATCAAACTTTAGATTATAAAACAAAGGAAAGTGAGGGAAGCTCATCCTCTCTTATTTTCTCTCTCATCCTCGTGTCTTTGGCTCTAGGAGCCACAACAATTGTTCTCCTCCTTCGTGTATGCTCAAGAAAAAGCCAGCAATGTCAATCCTATGAGCTGTCAAAGTTGGGCATAAATCTTCAATCAACAATTTCATGCTTTAATCTTGGTAAATCTTGAGATTATTACAGAGAAGTATGATAATAAAACCCCTCAAATCCTCTCTTTCTTCACACACATCTTCCTCTCTTCGCTTGTGTCATTCGGCCACCAAGGTGGGGTTCATGTTGCCGGCGCTGCCATCGCCACCGCGTGCTAGTAGTGCTGCTCCTGCATTATGGCCGTCGTTGCTCTGTCATTCTCTCTCTCTCTCTTCTGCCTGCGGTTCTGGTGGTCGCCGCCGGTGCTGCCGCTTCATGGTGGTGCTACCTCCTTGTTTCATTTCTTCTACTATTTAGTGTATTAATGAAGGTATAAAGTTATAATCTTTACTTCATTTTTAGTTAAATCGATAAGCACAAATTCAGATTTATTATTGTTGGATTAGTAAATTCAGTTCTAAATTTTACCGTGATATTGAAAAATTAGTTGTGATAAGGATTTGTAAAATTTAAAGATTGGGTTTTTCTCTTTATTTAGTCGATTGAAAGATAAGATATATGCTGATCTTTTTTTTAAGTTGGATTATCAAATCTGATGTGTGGAAGTTGTTAAATCAAGTTCTTAGTTAAATATAGGTTGTGAGCTAAATTTAATTGGATATTGTTCCGTGATCAATATGATTTCAGATCACGTCTAAGTTGGAGTTGGTTATGGTGTTGCTTCCTAGTTTTAGGATGGTTAATGAAATGATTTGTATATATAGGTTTGTGGCTAGTTCATAAAAGAGTTTAGGAAGTGATGAGCAAGTCAATTTCTTAGTCTGAATTGTAAATTAATGTTGATTGTTGTTGTTGTGTTATGCGGTTGGAGAATGGCTATTGGAGATATGTATGTTTCAAGCCAAGATGGAGATTAAGGTTATGATCCTTGGAGGTTGTATATAATTGTTCTTGGGTTTGAGGTAACATTTATGTTCAGCAAAATGAATTTACATGCCCGTGTGTGTTATATTATATTTTTGATATTATATATCGTGTATAGTCATGGCCATGGTTATAGATGCATCTGCATAAGTTAGTGTGATTTGTTATGGAATTACAAAAGAGTGCTTTTGTTCAGTTATTGGAATTGTTCGGAATTATTTATGTTTCTTAAGATATGATTTGAGTACGATAATGAGAAAAGAATTTCGTAATTGTTTTAGTCGGCTTAGCTCAGGAACTGAGATGAAAAGTGGGCAAGGTACAGGTGGAGAAAATGATTCGGATGTTCAGTTAAGACCAGAGAAGGTCGAATATTATGTTATGTTATGTTACGTTATGTTATGCCAAAGCCTGTACTTGCCAGCGATTTGTGTTAAGTAATTGAGCTATGCCAGCGATATATTTTTAAAGGATGGATTCTTTTCCGAACAATTACCAAGTTTGTTTATGATATGAAAAACGTTTGCGAACTAATACCGTTTTGACGGGCTGAAGTAAAGTTACTGAGTTTTTCGCTCATTTTAGTTTTGTTTTTGTTTTGTATTCTCCCTCTGTTATTGCAGGTTTGTGTTGGCAGCTCAGAGTGGATTGTAAGATAGAATTGGATCAAGAATGGGTAATTAAATTAGTGATAAGAAATTGTATTTAGAAGTATTTAAGCGCTTATGTGAGAATCATGTCTTCTATAGTTTTGGGAATCGAATAAAGTATTCTGTAATATGATATTTGGTTTTGAAGTTATTATGTTGTGGGGCCATAACCCACAGGTCCAGGATCGTTTTGTAAGGTTATGTTTCCGTTGCGAGTAATTATAATTCGAGGTTTATTTAGGATTGATTGTGATTAGTGATTCTTAAGTGTGTTTAGCTAGCAGCTCGGAAGTGTGGGCTGTTACAGACAGGCTGCTGGCTTGGTCCAGGGACATGGACGATGGATGGAGGTCTATCCCTTCCTCGAGGCGGTCTCTCATGTTCTACTGTGTCTTCGACATTGACCTGAAAACTTTTTTTAAGCCACATTGGACGATTGACAGTTAGTCATCGTTGCGTCTCCCCACAGACGGCGCCAAATGTTTAGTATGCTTGTCCAACAAGTAAGCTACAGGTTTAGCTTTCTTGTCACGCAAGTAAACTAGTATTCCTTAGCTGTTCTTCACTTGGAGACTTGTGCAATAATGTCTAAATCTGTCTGGTCCGAACCCGAGCTTCGTTCCCGAACCTGCAAAAAGGGACCCACCCTGGAGGTTTGGGTGGTGGTTCTCCCTCCGAAGCTTAAGTCAGATATCATGAGTTGTAAGAGAAAGTAGAGATAGAGAGAGAAAGTGAGAGAGTATTTTCTTCAGAGTAAGTTTAGACTGTTTTTGCATTGAATGATCTTTCTCCTGATTTCAAGGGTATTTATAGTGATTGTAGTATGACAGTTATCCTTAAAAACTGCCCTAGAATAGTGGCATCTGATTGGCTAAGTAATCAGATCATGACACGTGGCAGGCCATGATTTGTGAGAGTTTATCAACCAATCACTTGCAGCCACCTTCAAGGGGCTGGGCTCTGACTAACTTTTGGGCCAGAAAAGTAAGCTTTTTCTCCCAACTGAATACAACCCAAGGGTTAAATCCTTTTTATTTATTAGGGGAGGACACGTGTACGGCTCTGATGAGCCCAAGTGTCTCTAAAGGAGTCGTAGATTTTTAGGCTACAACACCAACCACATCATAAAAGAATGTCCTTAATGAGAGATAGAGAAAGGCAAAAGGAAAATTCAAATAATCAAATAAAGATTCAGCAAATCAACCTTTGTTAAACCAGACTTTCGCAAAGCTATGACAGCTGCATGGGAAGAGTTTAACTCAGAGGAAGAGGAACCTTAACCAAGTGAAGAAACTGTCAACCTATGTCTAATGGGCTAGCTTGATGATGAAGCTACAGAAGAGGTAAATTCTAAAACTCTACATTCTCTAACTAAGTGTAAATTAGTAGAGTTAGTAGTTGAAAACTTAAGTAAATATAAGAAGTTAAGTGTACTAAAGGAACAAAGTCATAAGGATCTTGAGGTGATGAAAAATCATATGATCTATCTAAAATCAACTAGGTCAAATGTTCAAGAAAGATTCTTTGATTTTCTTGATAGGAACACAACCCTAAAAGAGTCCTTTGAAAGAGTTAAAAATGCAAACATAATGTTACATGTGGAACTAAGTCAATATACATTATTTAGCCTTAGTGATGATCCTACAAAGTCCATTGAAATGAATATGGGTATTTTTAACACTAGCTTAGAAAGGTTGAATAATGATCTCATCACAGTAAGGGAACAAAAGGAAAAACTGGAACAAGAACTTGCTTTAGTAAAAACTAGAAGGTAAGTCAGTCCCTTGAAACTTTTGAATGGATTCTTAATACCCAAACCAAAAGAAGAAGAAATACGTGGAACTTCCAATTGTTAAAACTTGTTCCTACTATGGCAGTGGAACTCATGAGCAAAATGAATGTTCCAACAAGAAAAAACAATTGCTTAAGAATGAGAAAGTGGCTAAGCAAGTATGGGTAAAGAAGAATGCTATTGTGGTTGGAAAGGAACCCAAGGAAACAAGGGTTCCTGTTACTAACAATTAATTTTGTTGCAGGTCCTAGTGAGAGGGGACAACTCAAGGTACTTGGATAGCGGTTATTCAAAGCACATGACTGGAGACAAATAAAATAAGATTTCTCTTACTAGAGGCCTACCAAGGAGGAACTGTGACCTTTGGGAATAACAAGAAAGGCGAAATAATCGCTACTGGTAAAGTTGGAAGGTCAAGTTCCCATTCGATTGATAACGTGTTCCTAATAGAAGGTTTGATGCATAGTCTACTGAGTATTTCTCAGTTTTGTGACAAAGGTAACAATGTAAGCTTACTTCTAAAAAATATAAAATCATCAACAATAACAGTGGGAAGGTTTTTGTGAGGAACTCGAAATGGGAACACATATATTGTGGACCTCAATTTAGTTCCCAGGAACAACCTAACATGCCTAAGTGTTATTGAGGAAGATCCACTACTTTGGCATAAATGTTTTGGATATGCTAGCCTTTCACTCCTTGACAAACTTCGATCCAAAGATATTGTAAGGGAACTTCTCTCAAGAAAGTATCAAATAAATGGAGTTTGTGAGGCTTATGCAAAAGGAAAGCATGTTAGAAGTTCGTTTAAGCATAAGATAATGGTAAGTTCCACAAAACTATTGGAACTCCTCCATATGGATTTATGTGGACCAATGAGAGTCCAACGTAGTGGAAAAAGGTTTATAATTAAACAACAACCAACACTTTCCACCCAAAGTACCACTAATTCAATGCAACAATTAGCTAAGACTACTTGTTATTCAACCTACTAGGTTACATAAGCCCTCAGCTCAACGAAAGACAAGCAAACTAACAATGACTTAAGAGTTAATAAAACCTGACCCGATTTTGGCTGAAAACACACTTGTTTTCATATAGAGAGAACTCTCGGATTTTTCATTAATCAAAGCTGAAATTTTACATGCTTGTAGGGAATTACTTATAATGCAACATGTTAAAATTTTCATGGCAACCAAAAATCTAGATATATGGATAAACTAAGCCAAAAGATGACTAAGCTGATGAAAACTACTTTTTATGAACCCTTCTTCTGCTTTCTGCCCCACAACTCATGATTGGCAACGGGAATGACTAGGAGAACAATAAAAAAGTTTCCTATGCTTGAAGCTCTTTCCATCAATGGGGTCACACCCCCCAAAATGTGCAGAAATAGCTGCTGCACAATCAGCTCCAAAGATTCGGAGATAACCCACTGCCTACAACCTTATTTGACTATTCTCCTTTCTTCTTCTTAAGGAAGCTCATTAGTGGTTCTTTGCCAAGATGCTACCTCATGCTTTGCAAGCTAAGTGATTAACCACCTAGGTGACTAAGCTACATCACAAAAAGCAGAAAAACTAAGGCTAAAAGTTTATAAAAAAAGTTGCACTTAAAACAAAAAACTACATACTAATTAAGTTAGTTTAACCAGTACTTTAGGATGTTTATCACTAATTAAACTTAAAAAATTGAACTTCTAAGATATTGTTCTCATTATTACAAGATGATTAGCATTTAAATTAATGGAGTTAAATGCTCCTACATGAGTTGTCTCCTCCTCATTTGTGGGAGTTGTGAATATAATTTGTTGTTTCTTGGTGTCTCCAGTCCGGGGAGCTTGAATGTTTACAAATTTGGGAGATCGTACTTATTGGCTGAAGTTAAGAATATCAAGGTGAAAGTCAGATGCCAATTTACCATTACATTAGATATTAAAGATGTTGAGTTATCGAATTTCGATTATGGTTGAAATATTACCATAACAAAGAAGCGGCTTCAAAGCGTTTATATCAGTAAATTAAATGAAGAAACTCATATTGATGTTTCAAAATATTTTCTTATATATGGGTTATTAATGTGGTAGATATCGTATGGCGACTTATTAAAATTAATTTTTATATCTCTATCATATAAGGGAAGGGGGAGCAAATAGTGTCCATATGAAAACTCCCTACCCTTACTCAGACAATAAATCATGTAATTAATAATAAAAAATAAAGTTAAAAGAAAAAAAATCAACCATATTCAATAAGTCAATTATTATCTGTTGGACATAATTGTCAATCAATACAAGTTTCAAAAAATATTCCATATAACATTGATTTCAAATCATTGAATAATGAGGAAAGTTGTTATATGAAGGAAAAACAAACCTTCAAACTACAATTCAAAACTTTTACTCCACATAATACAAACACCATTATTTTACTTAAAATCTGAATTACAATTAAATTAAATTCTTACATAAAATACATTCGAAATTCGTCATCCCTATAACAAGTTCGTTCAACTTTGTGCAAATAAAGTAACTAACAACTATCAAACAATTTAAAGTTGAAATATAGTCGACAATTTGGCAATTTATTGCTCCGATCCGTACATATTGAGTATAATTCCTCTGAACATTATCATGTACGAAATCGTTGTTTTTCTTTAATTACAGCCTAAAGATCATGTAAAAGTATGTGTTGATCATGAATAAGTTGACATATGTATCATGTGCATAACGCTTTTATATAAAGAAAAGGAATATATGTATATTATAACCCTATGAAAAATTATTAAATAACCTCTAGATTTAAAAACTAAAGCATAAAACTTCAAATTCACGCAACCATCGCACGCATAAATTGTGAGTACTCTATTAAAAAAGCGCAAATGATTGAGACAATCTCATAATCTGTCATGTTTCATTCCTCCGTATTTGGCGCGAGAATAATGGAGAAGGATCCCAGCCAAAGAAAAGCGCTCCCATCTCAGAATTGTCAAGTATTATGACCAGTAAGTAAATATGTCCACTGCATTGATGAAGTAAAAAACCAAGAACATCACTTTCCTACCACAAACCCAAAACATAGGCTCCTTTGCTTTCCCTGTTACTATCAGTGTCAGTGTCACTCCACTTTTTAGATTTAACAATCACTATTACATTTAAGACTCCTTAAACAAATGATCTCATAATAAGAATTCTTCTGCAACTTCCACCTTCCAATACTAACAACAATGGTGGCTTTAACAGTTTTTCAACTTTCCTGCAAATTCCCACCACAATCACATACCCACTTTTGCCCACCAAAACCCAGGTCCCAATTTCTCTGCTGCTTATCAATTGACCCCCCAACAATTGATTCTTCCCAGTTAAAGTTAAAGCAGAAAGAAGACAAGCAATTAAGAGTAGTTTTCGCTGCCGGTGGAGCAGGAGGCCAGATTTTCCCTGCAGTAGCCATTGCAGATGAGATCAAAATCACAAATCCAGATGCGCAAATCTTGTTTATTGGCACTGATTCTGGGATGGAAACCTCTGTTGTGCCGTCTTCCGGGTACGATTTTACCCCCATTCCTGCCACCCCATTAATGCGTCCCATTTTGTCTCTTCAAAATCTGAGCATCCCTTTTAAATGGTTAAAATCAATGGGTGCAAGTTGGAATATAATCAAGGAATTTAAACCTCAAGTTGTGGTTGGAACTGGGGGTTATGTCTCTTTCCCAATATGCCTTATTGCTTCTCTTAAAGGGTTTAAGATGGTTATTCAAGAACAAAGCTCAATTCCTGGGTCAGCTAATTGGTTTCTTTCTTTATTTGCTGACTTAGTTTTTGTTGCTTATAATTCTTCTATTGATTCTTTTCCTACTGATAAGAAAAAGATTGTTGTCAGTGGGAATCCAGTGAGGTTGTCACTTAGGAAGTTTGTATCAGAAGCCGTGGCTAGGACATACTTTTTCCCTAGGTTGGCTAAGGTTTCGGAATCTGAAGTCGTCGTGCTGCTGGTGCTTGGGGGTACTTTTGGGGCTAATTCCATGAATATAGCTGTCTTTAATATTTATAATCAAATGTTGGTGGACTGCCAGAATTTGCATATTGTTTGGGAGACTGGTGTGGAGTCATTCGATGAGATGGAAAGCCTTGTTCGGAACCATCCTCGATTAGTTTTGGCACCGTGAGTTTTCGTTTCCAATGCGTTTTTGATTCAATTTTGAGTTGTCTTTGTCGTTCTATTTATGTTGATGAAGCTATTATAATGTGCTGCTTTAAATGTAGACTAGAAAATGATAACAGGCCCATCTGTTATGGTTGATTCATCGAAATTACTTTTGCTAATTTACTAGTTTTGCCTTGAATGCAAGTCGAAGTCTAACAAATATTTGATGTTTTCGACAAGGTGGAAATTCAGTCTGTTCCTCTTGGTGATTGTATCTGCTTACTTCTTAATCTAAATTAGGTTCTGAATTTTCAGTAGCAGATCGTAACTTTGTGGTCAATTTTTTGCTCCAGCTAGAATACTTGCCATCTTCTTTTGCTTCCTTTTTTTTGTTGAAAGTTGTTTTGCTTCCTTATAACTGTTGATAATCTAGCCTATATGTTGTCAAGATTAATTTGCAGGCAACAGTTTTGATCCCTTATTCTTTAGCTTTTCCTCAATATTGATCTCTAATTACCGGAAGAGTTCCGTTTTTCAAATGGTTTACTTTTGCATTGTAAATGTTTATATTGTTGGAAGCTTAAAGAATTGCATGTTGAGCAGTAGGTTATTTATTTTCAAGATTAAAATATGATTAGATCTTTAATAAAAGTGAATGCTAACCATGCCAGACTTCTTCTGTCTCAAATAATTTATCCATACAAAACATTCTTGTTACTGTTGGGCCTCTTCTGCATCTCTTTTTAATTTTGAGAACTTCCTCGACCTAGCTACATGCCAAGCTTTTATACTAATTGCATCATATTTTGAATCCATTAAAACCATACCTTAACCCTCCTTTACTAAAAGTCTGTCTTCATTGTCAATGGTATTTCCAGTTAAGTTTGGTTAGAGCGTCTCCATGCCCATTCATTCATTGCTAATCCTGTCAATATACTCGTATATTGAGAGCCAAAGATTGACCTTCTCAAAATTATATTATTATATTGTTTCTCTTCATTATTCAGTTCTTATTGGCGAAATAGGCCATTAAAAATCAGAGTTTTCTTTGCAGAATATATTTCACTCCAATTCTCACTTGGAAATTACATGACTAGTGCCCTTTAAGTACGCTTAAAGCTACTAACATTAGCTTAAGATAAGTAACTAACTAAAGAAAGTGGGGAACATGGACCACTCACTCACACCACAGCTCTAGCTAATTTCAACTTTCAAGTGTTATTAACTTCGTTAAAACACAAACCATTACTTCTAAGTTTTCAAAAAACAATAATGCCAATTAATACACATGACTGATAAAACTAATGTCTTACTAATATAAGTGAATTTTGAAGCATATTTCAACCATGTACTGGAAGTCAACTTTGCTGATAAACATTTTTTTTTTTTTTAATTTTTTTGGGGTCTCTGTGTGTACAATATGTGTACTAGAAGTTGACATTGTTGGTCCATTTTATTTGTTCATTTGTGTGCATAAGTGCGTGTATGTCTGTGTGTGCTGGTGGGTGGGCGTCTAGGTGTGTGAGTATGTGTATGTGGGTGCTTGCATGTATGTATTGGTGTGTGGGTGTGGGTGTGTGTGTCAACTTTTACTTGCGTTTGTGTTAATGAAGTCCATCTGATTGCACCCTTTCTTTTATTAATTTGTTTTGTGCATGCTCTGAACATAGATTTGCATTATGAAAAGGTTTTTGCGCTCTATGGATATGGCATATGCTGCTGCGGATCTTGTTGTTTCTAGAGCAGGAGCAATGACTTGTTCTGAGCTACTAGTTACAGGGAAACCTGCCATCCTGGTAAGAATCTGTCTTTCCTTTATGCTTGCTTGTTTGGTTTTGACTCTGCTATAAGGTCAAATTTTGTAGCCATAACCTACTGACCTATGGTAGAACAAATATAGGAGAACAGTTCTACATGGTTCAAGAAAAGAAACGATAGGAAGAACACCAAATTTCATATTAGCAACATGTTTGTGGATATATTTTGTTTTGGGGGGAAGGTGGGAAGGGGGGCACATGACAAGGACGGATTGGAAGATAGTTGACAACCTACTTATTGGATATTTTAGTTGGGAGAATAGAAGGGATGCATGAAATATGTATAAGATTACGCTACTAGGGTTGCCTTAAAAGTTGATCAACCTATGAGAAGAAATGGAAGTTATGGGGTGGCTTTGTTTTTACTGTGATGCTCAAATCAGCCCAATTTCCATCGTGTTAGTATGCTTAGGTTCCTTAACAAAGCTTGTTTGTGCTATCATTTTATCACAATTATATGTGCGTATATCAAAATTCAAAGATGTTCCAAAACTTCCAAGCCACCCATGTTGCATTTGTGGTATCTGGTGGAAGTAGCATGTTAGCTCCATTACGACGGTGTGCTAGTGTGTACCTTCAAAAGCTCACTCTTGGAGGGATAATTATATCTGAATAAGCATTTGATGCTATCGACGGTGGACTAGCATTTGGCACATTTAAGGTTACAGTAAACCACCAAGACTCAGTTTTACTCAAAGAAAATAGACTGGAACAGCGGAACCTGATAGTTTAAATTGAGCTATTTACTATAATGGGTTGGATTCTCCTGAAAATTGCTGTTTAAAGTGGGCCTTGGTGCTTGAGACTGCACCTTGATTTGGCCTTCTACCATTGCTCTTATCGGCTTGTTTTTTTTTTTTTTTTTTTTTTTTTTTTTTTTTTGAGGGATCTTATCTTGAGTTGCTGTAAACCATATTCAACAATCTATTGAGTTTCTCAATGTTGAAATTCATTGATGCCATTTGCATTAACAAAAAGTCTACAAGATAGTCCAAAAGCTTTGATACCAATCTATTTGGATAAGCTCTTTGAATATCAATTATTTGTAGTAATAATAATAAAATTGATTTTAAATGACATATGGAAAATATTTAGATAAAAAGTTGAAATAATCATGGAAGTGATAAAGCAGACCTGAATAACAATATTCTTTGTGACAGCACAAAACTAGCCAGTGTAATACTGCACACTGTCAATTAGACAAAGCCTTGATTCTTTATCAATAATCTAACGACTATCATGAAAATAAGAATGTGCATATTAATAAATTATCCACGCCTTTAACAGTACAGTAGTAACTCTTATAAAAAAAGTTGCACTACATTTTAATCTCAAATGCAATACAAACATATACTAGCTACAGCCACCTTAGTAAGGCAAAGGATTAAATAATAAAAAACCTTGAGAATAGGAAAAACAATAAAAACAACGGCTCTACATTGATATGCTGCCTTTAGAAATAGAAAATAGCATAGCCATTCACTTAACTGTTTATATAAGTTCAAATAAGCTTATATGAGTTCTAACAGCTCCAGCCAAATGAATTTCAGGTCATAAGAGCACGCCATAAATGACAGCCATGTTACAAAGCATAATGAGAACACTGGTATTGCCTGTTGGCTGCTGCCTTTCACTGAAACAAGAGAAAATCTAGGAACTCCCAAGTCAAAATTTCATGCAAGTAGAGTCACCTCAATTAGTTGCTAAATACTTTATTCCGCAAAGTTCCCCCTCATCTCTGTGGTGTGACTTTTTTCCCCTCTGTTTCTTTAATTGCCCTGCTTTTGTTGGCCCCTATTATCTCATTGCTGAGTAAGACTTGAATTATCTTTGGGAACAAAATTGACAAAACTAATGGGATTAAAAATAAGAATGTTTCTTATCGTAACAAATGGGACTCCGGGATGAAGGTAGTGAGTTTGTTTCAAGGAATCAAGTCTCTGTTGCAGTCGCCATGGCAATAGCAGTTGCAGAATGTCAATGCAAATGGTTTGTAGCTTTACAATGTGGTTGCAATGTGGTGTAATGGCCAGGATTTAATACCCTGCTTTATCTTTTGTGTGCAACTTTCTTTCATAGAAGCAACTAGGAGAATTTAAACTGCCAAATATGGCCTATCTTGTATCTTCACAAAAGGTGGCATTTGATGAATATGTGCTTGTCTCATCAACTTATGATTAAGCTTTTTTATACTGAGTTTGTTTATCAGTGAGCTAGTATCCCTAGGTTGGTGCATATTGCTTTTATTTGAAGACTTGTTTTAGCAAGCGAAAGTTGCTGGGTAATAATGGTTTTGGATGTGTTTTGTCTAGGTTAATTTAGTCCATACCTCGCTCTGTACCTTGAGCAGCTTTGCAGTTATTTGTTGTCTTTACATTAGCTCCACAGGCTTGCAAGAACTTCACCTTTTTCTCTTTCCTTAGATGAACATACTAAGATGTCATAGTGGTAAATTTTTTAATGTTTCTGAATTCTATAGAGTACAATTGAGATGACTTAGAATGGTAGACATTAATCATCTGGAATTATGAAAATGAAAAGAGAACATGACAGTGAAATTCTCTCACGTTAGAGCATTTTCTCTAGTGGCAAGCTGGCTATCTTGTTGGAGACATTTGTTTGACACAAGGAGAGAGCAGCTAGGTCTCAGTCAAGCAGTTAAGTTGTGAGGTCTGGAAGGGTATGTAGACATACATAAAAATATCATTCCTCTTTTTATTGATGTACTTCTTCGGTTTCTTCTTAAGTGCAACACTTTGGCTTTTGCACTGTGCACACACAACCGTCTTTTTGTACTAATATATATATAAACAAAAATGATCATATAAAATGTTGTTGGATTTGTTCCAATGAATATTTTCACAATATCGACTTTATATAGTTTTTACAAATACATAATTGCAAATATTAATGGTCAAAGTTGTGTGTCGGCTAGTGTGAAAGTCAAACATTTGTACTTGTTTAGAAACAGAGGAAGTATATTTTATTTTTTAGTGGATTTTTGTGATGTACAAACCTCTGTTATAGCCAGTAGTCGGTTCAGTCCCATGATAACTGTAGTTTCTCTCATAATACAAAAATTGATGTTTCTATTTTCCTGCAGAATCAATAGATGGGTTATGTAGTGTCTGTTTTTTTTAAAAAAAAAATCTTGTTGACCTTTAAGAATTTGGCATCTGTTGTCTTATTTCAATTTAAATTTGTCGTGAAATTATGATTAGTTCTTAGTGTGTTCTTACTTGTAAGTGAATGTTATTGATACTTACTTTTGTTGAAGAACTTTGGCTTCATATGAGACTATGAGTGCTTTGGCTGTTCTCTAACACAGATGTCATTAGTTTCAGAAAATGTGTATTTGGAAGTGACTTTAATTTAAAATATTGCAGATTCCATCTCCAATTGATGCAGAAGGACATCAATTTCAAAATGCATCTTTAATGGCAGATTTAGCAGGTTCAAGAATTATAACTGAAGATGAACTTGACTCAACGACGTTAAGAAATGCGATCACCGGCATTTTGGGTAAGCCACAAGTAATGTTAATTTCATAGTGTCTTTGTTGCTTAAGAAGCAACAATAAGAAATATCATCGTCCGCACCATTCTAAAGAGACTGCTATAATTTTTATTCCATGTCAAACTAGACAGAATGCCACTTTGTCAAAAGTCCGATTTTGTTTTTTCATTTCTCCATCTCCATGAGATTTTCCTTTAGAGAATTTTCTTTTTTCCTTTGTATAACAATCTGATAAATAATCATCCATATCGAATAGTGACATTTCTTTGAAGAATTATGTTGAAGGTTCTGATACATAGCAGAGGTTGTGACTTGTGACACAAAGCAATCAACTCAAGTATATTACTTTAAATGTATCCTTCTTTTGGGGGTAATTGGGTTTGGAGGGGGTGTTGGGGGGGGGGAAGAGAAAAATCTCTCTTATAGATTCATCTAATGCTTTCGATGAGCCATGACGCACTATGGAATTTGATATTGGATTATTAGTATTTATTACCCTATCTGCATAGCAATGTTGCAGGGAAAAGTAGGGGAGGGAAGAGTTAACTTGCATCTTCTTTCTAAATCTTTCCAACAGTGGAAGAATATGGTTTATGAAAGAGGGGGAGGAAAATTAATCCTTCCTAAACCTTTCTCTTCCTCTCCCAATGTTGTATTCAAACAAGGGACAATGAATCCCTCTCTTTTTCTTGTCTCCCGTTCCTTCAAAATCCATCTATCCAACAAATTATAAGTGATTCGAGGCTTAAAAAGGAAAAATGCAAGAAAGTGGGCATGTTGCATGTAGCACCACTCAAGCCCTTGGTGTTAAATGTACCTTCAGCTTTGGCTTTCCTTACCACTTCAAATTTTTTTGCACATCCACAACTGCGTCCAAGTTCCTCGTGATTGTGGTCCTTTAAATAAGTTATGCATCATATGAAACTCCACGAGCCTGGTGTTGGTAACCCCCACAGTCGTGGCGTCAGGTTCTTGGAACATGGAAGGTACAAGCAAGATCCTTAGGACTGCTGCCTTGTCAACCCCCAAGGTCGCGATGAGCCAATGTATTTTCAACTTTCTGTATTTTGGTAATAGTCAAGCTGAAACTTTTCTCATTGTCCTGTACTGTAAGATCTTTCCTTCTCTAACTTTCTCCTTTTTTCTTTCTTGTTCTGTATGAAGCCCAACCCTCCCACCCTGTCTCAGTTTTCCTTGCTATAGCAAAGGACTATTTCCCCCCCCCTTCCCTCTGGTTTCGATGCAGCTTCATGAACAAAAACACCTAAAATCTGTTTACCCGCCATAATCATTTTCCCCTCCAAGCATAAAACTCTAAACTACCTGGATCAACATGGAAGATGATAACCCCTTTGGTAGAAGTTTTTCTTTTGGGAGCTAAGCTAGGCTAATGTGGAGAGTCAAAGGGCTTGCTCAGCAATTGAAAAAGGTTGTCTTTGCATTAGAAGATTTAGGTGATAGCCTAAGAAAGAGATACGGTGGTGATTTTTTTGTGGACGGTGATTGCGTTGCTGATGAGACTCCACCTGGGAGAACTCCAAGGAAGTAATATATTGATAATGATTGTGACTACCAGCTTACCTCCTAGATTTTGGAGGTAAGCTTGGCCCTCTTGAGTATTTTGATTTGGTTATAAGTAAATAGACATTGTCATGATGCTAAGTGACACAAGTTTGACATTGTCATACTAAAAAACAAAAGTTCATGCTTCCATGTGGTTTAGTATTTAAAGGAGAATGGAGGAGAAACTTAAAATTACTTCTTGGAGAAGTTAAGAGTACGTGAGGAAATTCAAATATTCACCCAAATTAGTTTTTTTTTTTTTTTTTTTGGGGGGGGAGGCGGTTTCAAGAGAGGTTATGCTTTCTTTTCTAGAAACCTAAGGCCCCAAAGAAAACTTTGTAAAACCTTTATCCACATAGTAAAAGGAAAGAGAGGTTATCCACATTCTCAATTGTTGTTAATCTTCTCAGTCACACGTAAGTGAGTAAGTGTAAGTGAGAGTAACTAGTAAGAGTTGTTGCCAATTTTCGTCAGTCTACTTGCTCCCAAAATTTCGTTGCCTCCTCTGCAGTCATCATCTCTTTTGACGATATATGGGGTCCGTAAGCTTGGTTTTCTTTGCTGCTTTCATCTTATCTTCCCCTCAGGTTTTGTTGGTTTTGAGTTTTTCTTGTTTGTTTTTGTTGGTATCTTCCTTATGAGTAATGTGTTCACTGTTGAGAATTCAGTGTAATAAATTAGTGTTATTATCAGGTTTCAGTTTTACTCTTTTGAATTTTATTTGTAGTTAAGTTATTTTCTTGTTCTTAGCTAGCTCAGTAAAGATTAGTTTTATGTTTCTTGTATTGGGATTTGATTTGTATGAGAGATCAGAGAGCTATTCTTTCTTGAAGTTTGGGCTCAATCTCCTTAAAATTTTATTTTCGGAGTTACTCCGGTCTGTGATACTAGAGCTAGGATTTCATTTTTTTTTCCGGTCCTAAGTAGCGTTTGTAATTGATCTGAAAGGGTGATTCAAGTTATCTGCTTGAAATTCTTTCCTAAAAGATTCAGTACATGAGTATGATATTTGTGTCCAGAGACTGTTTACAAGTCTTTGTTTCAATTCTTTCCAACAAGGTTCAGTGATCGTTGATAAATACGTTCCTAAACTAAAGAAGCTCCTTATGATGACCGACATATCAGAGAAACCGGAACGGTTTTCAACTTTGGCGAACCGAATTTGACTGTTTCAAACTGGTGGATTTTCGACCAAACTAACCGTGACATGGCAATTACACCCGTATTGCCCGTATTAAGATGCTACTTTTCAGTTTTTTATTTTTCCAGTGATTACTTCTGCTCCCTACAGCTCCCTGCAACAATGAAATAAATCAACATAAAAAGATATAGATAGAGAGAAAAAGAGGCAAGCAAACAACAGTCACGGGATCTATGGTGGTTTTAAGGGGAAAAACAGATGCTACATAAGTTAAGTTTATAATATATAGTGCAAATAACAGTATGAAAAACCATGATGCGGTCCATGTTGAACGTATCCGTTCCGTTCCCACAAACCCGTAACCGTTTCCGCGACCGTGACCAAAATCGTATTTTCGAACCATGGCTACTCGTTATTACATTGTAGATATTCGAGCTTGTGCACAGCCTATTTTGAGGATATAGGCAGGTGTTCATTGCAATCACCATAAAGACATTTGAGAGTGTAATGTAAGGTAATCAAGATTCTGTTATATGGGTTTTTAGAAAGTGTTTCGAAGGTTTAGCAGGAAAAGAAGTTTAGCTGAGCTGGTTTTTTATAAATGGCAAGGTTGATGTGAGAATCATCATGAAAATAATAATAATGATCTCTAAACCTGTTGTAAGAGCCTCTAAACCTGTTTCTTTGGCTGAAGCTCTGGAATATGCTAGCCGGAGAAGAGTATAGAAGCCACTAAATTCTACTGTTCTTTCAAACCTTCTTTTTCTACTTCAAAACCTGTAAACAAACCTTTACCTGTCCTTCATCATACTCCCCCACCTAATTTAAACTAAACACAACTCAACCAACCAGACCTTTTTGGAAAACCACATTAAGTGGGACAGATAGAAAGGAAAAACAGTTGACAGGATTGTGTTATATCTGTGATCGACCATATGAAAGAGGTCTCAGATCTCAGTTGAAACAAACTCAACTCTAGACTGTGGATATTCCTGATGTAGGTGATGAAGATATGACTTTAGGACATGATGATATGCTGGTAGGGGATGAATTACAGGAGCAATGATTTGAAATTGCTAATATTGAACCATGTATTTCCACGAATGCTTTAAGTGGAAATCATAATTTTCACGGCCCGTTTGATTCGATGTCATAAATGGTGGTAATAGTAAGGCATTATAGTGTAAATTTGTAAAGGAAATCCCACATCATTACCCATGGTAATGCTACTTGATCCCAAAACATCCATTTTCTTCCTAAAATCTCAATTACTATCCATTACCACTTCGGAAGGTGGTATTGGGTGGTAATGGAAATTTATATAGGAAAACCCATATCTTGTGATCAAGTTTCATTACCATGGTCATTGACATGATAACTTCTTTACAAATTTAGACTAAATTACATTACCATTACCACCATTTATGACCATTAACCAAACGGGCCGTTAAAGTATGAGAGTGAATGGTTCATATGACAATAAGATTCTCTATATCTTGATTGACTCTAGAAGTACCCATTATTTCTTAGATTTACACTTAGCTAAGAAATTAGGGTTACGGCTAGCACCTATAGCAAACCAGGCAATCACTGATGGTGATGGGAATCATCTTGCTTGCCAATTCTTGTGCAAATATTTTGGTTGGAAAATGCAAAATAGAAGCTTTAAATCAGATATTTTATTCATGCCCTTGGGCAATTGTGATATGGTGTTAGGGGTTCAATGGCTCAATGAGTTGGGTACTGTGTATTGGAACTTTAAGATGTTGATAATGGAGTTTCATTTGGATGTAAAACATCATGTCCTTGGGGGTACCCCACCAAAAGGATTGACAACTTCGTTTGGGACAGCATCTCATAAAAGAGATGGCAAATGCAATTCAATTGTGTGTGTTACAGTCGGTTAGTCCTTAGTCCTAGCGCGTATATCGGTGGATTGGGAATTTCGCCTATTCAGCTGAAGTCAAATGTATTCCTACTGAGGTGAAAGCCATCATTGACCTGTATAACGAGATATTTGAAGCCCCAACTGAATTACCACCTTCTAGAGGCGTATTTGATCGTAGGATACCTCTGGAGTTTGGAGCTAATCCTGTAAACACAAGACCTTATACATATCGACTTAAGCAAAGGGGTATCATTGAAAATTTGGTTCAAGAAATGATGGATCAAGGGATAATTCAAGATAGTTGTAGCCTTTATGCTTCTTCTGTGGTGTTAGTAGAAATAAGGATGGATCTTGGAGGCTATGTCTGGATTATGGGGGTTTGAATAAAAATACTCCGAAGGATAAATCTCCTAGTTCTGTGGTGGATGAGTTAATTGATGATTTGTCTGGCTCTTTTGTTTTCAGCAAATTGGATTTGAGAGCTGGGTATCATCAGCTAAGAGTGTGCAAGATCTAACTAATACCCCAGCTTCCTTCATAGTCGGTGTCCCATTTTTTTTATATATAAGAATAGGCTTACAACCCATTGAAAAGGCTTTTCTTGTTAGGGCGATTCTCAGCTAGTAGTGAGACAAGTCACTGCTGAGTGTGAGTGCTTTCTTTTCTTCTTTACGGCGTGTAAGTAGTCTTAACTTAGTTAGAGGAAGGGTATCATCTTTATGGGAGCTAATGATGAAGTGAAAAGCAAGATACTTCAATGCTTACATGCATCACCTCAGGGAGGACACTTTGGAAGAGATGCAACAATGAAAAAAGTGAAGGCCTTGTTCATTTGGAAAGGAATTTCCAGAGTTTTCTGAGATGTTTTGTCGAACAGTGTGTGATATGTCAGGCAAACAAACATGAGCTGGTAACCTTCCATGGTCTTCTACAGCCTTACCAGTTCACGAAGAAGTATGGATTAATGTGTCAATGGATTTCATAGCTGGTCTTCCAAATTCACTGGGTAAAGAGGTAATCTTTGT
This sequence comes from Beta lomatogona, assembly GCA_947646795.1. Taxonomy (NCBI): domain Eukaryota; kingdom Viridiplantae; phylum Streptophyta; class Magnoliopsida; order Caryophyllales; family Amaranthaceae; genus Beta; species Beta lomatogona. The sequence continues at coordinate 189,479 of CANSNZ010000073.1, forward strand.
AGTAGTTGACAGAAATATGTAGCAAAACCTTCACATCCTTTTCAGCTGTTGATGTAGCTTAATCCTACTTGGATCATGTGTTCAGGTTTCATGGTTGGCTCAGGTCAATAGGTAGTGACAGGGATTCAATATTCTTTAGTAATAAGCTCTTTTTCTATTCAAGCACTGAATTGTTAATGTCCTCTGCTTACCATCCTAAACTGGTCAAACAGCAAATGTTAACAAATACCTATGGACTTTTTTGAGGTGTATGTGTAGTGAATGTCCCAAAAAATGGAGCTTATTTTTGCCTTTAGCTGACTGGTGTTATAACACCAACTTTCACACTTCAGCTAAAATCACTTCTTATGAAGTGGTTTACAACCAACCTCCTCTACACTTTCCATATTTACCTGGAAAAGCCAAAGTAGAAGGGGTGGATAGGTCTATGCAGAAAAGGCAAGCAACGATTAAACTGTTCAAGTTATTTACTCAAGAAGAGCTCACTAGAGAACGAAGCTTCAAGTTGATGCAAGAGGAGTGAAAGAACATTTGAGAGGGGTAATTGGGTATGGTTGAAACTGCAACCTTATAAACAGAAATCAGTGAAGAGTAGCAGTCATGCAAAGCTGTCACCTAAGTTCTTTGGGCCCTTTCAAGTTATGGGAGTGATAGGCAAGGTAGCATACAAGTTGAATCTATCTAAATCAGCACAATTTCATCCTGTGTTTCATGTTTCTCAATTGATACAATTCAAGGGACAATTACTAGCTGTAGCTCACATCCGAACCTGGGTTACATGGAAGATCAGAGGATCAAATGGTACAATTTATTGCTATACTGGACAGAAGAGTGGTGAAGCTTAAAAATGCAGCTCAAGTATCTTTGTTTATTGGAAGGTTTCACTACAGCTGATGCAACATGGGAACCAGCTTTGGAATTTGAGAAGAATTTCCTTCGTTTGTTATTGACTAGTTGTTTGTCAGTGTTTATTTATCCTGCATATTGTAATTGTTTGTGTGTTTGTAGATGAGTTTCTTCTTTTAAGACGGGAGGAATGTAACAGAATTAAGTTTGTGTTACATGGGTTGTTAGAAAGTGCTTAAAAGGTTTTGGCTGGAAAAAAAGTTTAGCTGAGCTGATTTTGTATAGATACCTAAGGCTTCTGTGAGAATAATAATAATAATAATGATCTCTAACCTCTCAATCTCTCTCTCTCTCTCTGTCTATATATATATATATATATATATATATATATATATATATATATATATATATATATATATATATATATATATATATCTCCCTATGTGTTTTCTTTTATAATCTCTCTCTTTCTCTCCTCTTATTCTGTCTCTTTCTTCCATATCTGTCAATACAGTGGCTCAAATCAGCTACTGTTACATGTAATGACTAGAATTATAACATTAGATTTTTTTCCGGCATCTGGTCAAACATGTGGAGTGTGCTATATGAAATTATGAAAATATTTGCTCATTTATATACTTGAGCTAACTATTCACTGTTTCCTTCGTTTTTGCTTTTCTGGAATCTAAACTGTATATTGACTCTATTCTTTGTATTCATTGTGAAAGTTGTAGAGCTTGCTGTATATTCATTCATAGGTTAATTAGGAAGAACCGCTTTATTGCCGGGTTAAGTAACCCCACCACACCCAAGTTAGGGGCCAACGTATGTGGCTTTAGGTTAATGTTGATCTTGATGGATATGAAATGACTCTAAAACAGCAGGTTGGTTTGTAATCAGAGTGTGCAGCATATATGTATGAGTAAAGTAATGAAGTGTAGAGGGAAGGCTTTGTCATTATAAGAATTGTGAAATTAACACCAGATAGTGAGACCTTTACACACTACAACAATTAGTGGCTGGATTAGATAAAAAAAGTTGTTGTCATGCCTCCCTTGCAGCACAAAGGTTTTAGGAGAAAAGGAAACTTTAGAGAAATATGAGTAGCACGGCTATGAAATATTCTTTAGAGATCTTAATGTGCTTGGAGCATAATGTGCTAAAAAAAAAAAGAAGAAAAGAAGAGAATTAATCTTTAAAGTGAAAGATCAGGCACAATTTTATAATATATAAATATATTTAGAAACCTATCTTGTTAAGATAGAGTTTTTAACAAACTAATTTATTCATCTACCTAAAGGGTTAGGACAATGTGACTAATAAATTAGTGGATTGCAAACTTTTCGCCCCCCAAAGAGGAAGGGCCATGGACTATAAGTCACTTTACACACTCTCTTAGGTGGTCAGACTCATACACAACAAGGATGCAATTTAGAACAGATGAGTTCATTCTGGATAGTTAATGTGTCTAACAGTGTGCTTCCGAGAAGAAGCTCTCTTTTAGATATAGTTAGGAACATTGAAAATATTTGATACAATCTGCCTAATTGACCTAGATCAAACTCCAATAGGAGGGTGACCTGATTAGCTTACTCAAGAGATACCCATCAGAGAAAGGGACCCTGAAAGTATAGCTAATAATACTGGAAATTTTGAGAGGAAATTTAAGAGAGAGAGAGAATTTAGGAGAGAGGGAAATTGTATTAATTCAGCATATCCTTCCTTACAACCAAGCTCCCTATTTATAGAGCTGATTACAACAGATAAAAGGACTAACTAACAGCTTACAGAAAATGACAATATAGCTAAAAGACAAATTCAGTTGTGCTATTCTCCTTTTATTCTGTTGATTCATTTCCCCTAGTAGATTCTTCTTAGAATTAGTTATGCTGACATTTTTAGTGATTTGCCTTGCTGGCAGCCTTTCCCTCAGATTTGTTTCCACATAATTTCCCTCCAATTTCCCCAACTAACATAACTGCCATCTCACCAGAGTCAGTATCAACTGGACTGGTATCAATAATCCCCCTTTGTGAAGATCCTTGACCCCAAGGATCAAAATCTAGAAATGTGGCTTCAATGGTAAGAGCAGGCTCCCAAGAAGCTTCCTCAGGGGGTAAGTGAACCCATTGGATTAACCATTGCACTTCAGCCTGGTTGTGCTTCTTAATCACTCTAGTATCCAGCAGCTTGTAAGGGTATCTGGGCTCAGGTGTAGCTGTGGGTTGAGTAGGTATAATAGGTTCAGTGGGGGTAGTGTTGGAAGGTGGGGGGCCATGGTGTTTATTCAGCATGGATACATGGAAGGTGGGGTGGATTTTAGAATGTGGGGGAAGGTTTAGGGTATAAGCTACCTTGCCCACCTTTCTCATAATAAGGTAAGGGCCAAAGTATTTGAAAGAAAGTTTTTGGTTGGACCTGGAAGAGAGTGATGCTTGCCTGTAGGGTTGTAATTTAAGATAGACCCAGTCTCCTTCATTTAAAGATCTGTCAGTTCTATGTTTGTTGGCCTGTTGCCTCATTCTGTTATGAGCTACAGCTAAACTCTCCTTTAGCATTTGCAGAGTAGCTTCCCTATATTGTAAGCTCCTATCCACAACTTCAATCATGCTAGAGCCAGGCAAATAAGGTTTGTGCAATGGTGGTTGCTGACCATAGACCACTTGATAGGGGGTAGTCTGGATAGCAGAATTATAAGTAGTGTTGTATTAGTACTCAGCTAGTGGAAGCCAATCAGACCACTCTGTAGGTTTCTGATAACACATACACCTGAGATATGATTCAAGGCACCTATTGAGTACTTCTAATTGCCCATCAGTCTGTGGGTGGTAGGATGTAGACAAATTGTGTCTGATTCCTTGCAACTTGACCAACTCAGTCCAAAAGGAACTCAAGAAAATCTTGTCCCTGTAAGATATGATGGACTTAGGAAAACCATGGAGCTTGTATACATGGTCAATATATGCTTGGGCTACAGTAATAGCTGTGAAGGGGTGAGAGAGAGAGATGAAATGGGCATATTTACTGAGCCTGTCAATGACCACCAGAATAACCTCCTTGCCTTTAGACTTAGGGAGGCCCTCAATGAAGTCCATGGTGACTTCTTCCCAAACCTTATCAGGAATAGGTAGGGGTTGAATGAGTCCTGGGTATGCAGCATGATCATACTTACATTTCTGACAAGTGGGGCACTACTTAATGAAGGCTATCACAGATTGTTTAAGTCTCCTCCAGTAGAAAAGAGACTGAATTCTTTTTAGAGTGGCTCCTTGTGCAGAAGAGTGCAACCAGTCTAAGATCATTTGTTTGATCTCAGGGTGATGGCCAATCACAACCCTTTCATTCCTGAGCAGCTGGCCATTCAGCCACTGGTAATGAGGGTGAGATCAAGGCTGCTGTTGGATTTCTGTGATCAGCTGCTTGAGACATGGATCATCTTGCCAGTGCTGATTGATCTTATCCATCAGTGACGAGTGGATCTGCGAGATAGCCATAGTGAGAATTTGAGAGCTGGTGATCCTGGATAAGGCATTAGCTACCTTATTTTCAGCACCCACCTCATATTCCACCACATAATCAAGGTCGCCTAGCTTAGATAGCCACCTTTGCTGGAAAGGGGTAGCTATCTTATGGTCCAACAGATACTTGAGGCTCTGTTGATCTGTCTTGATTGTGAAAGCTTGCATTGATAGGTAATGTTGCCACTTCTTCATAACATACACCAGGGCAAGTAACTCCCTCTCATAGGCAGATAATAGTAGGTTTTTTTTCAGACAGTGTCTTGCTAAGAAAGGCAATGGGGTGACACCCTTGCATAAGGACAACTCCTATGCCAACTCCGGAGGCATTTGTTTCCACCACAAAAGGCTGGTGAAGGGAGAGCTAGGACTGGAGGAGTTGTCATAGCTTGCTTGAGTGTATTAAAAGCTTCGGTAGCTTCAGGATTCCATTCAAAAGTATCCTTCCTGAGAAGTTGAGTAAGTGGCCTCCCAATCTTCCCATAATCCTTGATAAATCTTCTGTAATTGCCCATGAGGCTTAAAAAACCCCTAAATTGCTTGAGTGTTTTAGGTTGAGGCCAATCTTTAATAGCCCGCAGCTTCTCTGGTTCAATTGCTACCCCATCATAAGAGATAATGTGGCCTAAATAGCTCACCTGAGTGGCCCTAAAAGAGCACTTTTTGAAATTAGCTTTTAGGGAGTTTTTCTGCATTAGTTCAAGCACCAATGTAAGATGCTCCATGTGACTGTCCCAAGTTGGACTGTACACAAGGATGTCATCAAAGAATACTAACACAAACTTCCTAAGATGGGGTTGGAACACACTGTTCATCAAGGCTTGAAAGGTGGCAGGAGCATTTGTCAAGCCAAATGGCATGACTAAGTACTCATAGTGGCCAGCATGGGTTTTAAATGCTGTTTTGTGAACATCAGAAGTGTGCATCCTAATCTGATGATATCCAGATTTAAGATCTAACTTGGAAAAGTATAGAGTTCCATGCAATTCATCTAGGAGTTCATCTATAATGGGAATTAAGAATTTATCCTCGACTGTAACCTTGTTTAAAGCTATGTGATCTACACACATTCTCCAGTTTCCATCCTTCTTTTTTACTAACACAAGGGGTCAGCAAATGGGCTGTTGCTTGGCCTGATTACACCCTGTTCTAACAATTTCTGCGCCAAGAATTCAATAACATTTTTCTGAGTAGCTGGGTACCTATATGGTCTCTCATTTACAGCATCTGTGCCCACCTTAAGTGGATCTGGTGATCAAACCCTGGTCTCTGAGGAGGGAGGCCCTTGGGATCTTCAAAGACCTCCTGATATAGGTGAAGAACTTCCTGTAGGCCCTCTTGGATGCTCTGTTCACTCTTAAGCTCAGATTGAAACAATCTGGGAGACCAATCTTCATTGCTAGGGACTACTTGAAGCATAGAGATAGACCCTTCAGTAGTCATCAATCTGCCCAACTGTTCTTCTTGTATATTCTTCAATTTCTTTGCAGTAGCCCCCCTAAATTTCATCTTTGTGCCTTCATGTTTGAATTCCACGGTCAAATTCTTGAAATCGCATAAAATGGGACCCAACTGAGTGAACCATTGAATTCCCAGCACCATGTCACTACCACTTAAAGGTAACAACAGTAGGTTAGCTTTAATCTCTGCACCTTGCATCTTCCAAGTGAACCCGTCAATCATCAGTTCACACTTTAATTGATTACCATCAGCTACCTTTACCCAAATGGGGGAAATGGTTTTGACTTTACAGTCCATTTTTAGAGCCTTAGTTGCATCAATAAAGTTGTGTGTGCTTCCTGTGTCCAAGAGGATGTGAAGGGGCTTCCTACCATGGTGACCCCCTATTCTCATGGTCTGATAGGATGTCATCCTATCCATAGCCTGAAATGTGAGCACAACAGGTGTCCTCCATCACTTCTTCCTCCTGATCTTCCTCCACTTCTACATCCAGGTGGTAGAGTTGGGATCTCTTCCCTTTACATTTATGACCTGGTTCAAACTTCTCTTCACACCAAAAACACAACCCCTTTGATCTCCTTTCATTAAATTCAGCTGAGGTGAGAGTTTTTTTGTTTAGATTATTGTTTCTGGGTTGGAAGGGTGGTTTGAAGGTGTTTTGGCTGGAATTTGTGGTGTTTGTGGTGTTTGTGGTTTTGGCTTGGGTAGGTGTGGGTAGTAGGGGTGGTTTGGTTTTAACCTTCCTTACCTTCACAGATGCTTCTTGTAACTTGGCTAAACAAAAAGCCTGTTGAACAGATGCTGGTGAGAACATCCTTACCTTCATTTCATTCTCCTCCTCCAGTCCTCATAGGTAGCAACTGAGCAAAATCTCAGCAGGGATAGTCAGTTTACTAGCTAGGGCATCAAAAGAATCATGATATTCTTGCACCCCCCCTGTCTGTTTAAGGGCCTTCAGATCAACCATGGGATCATCAAACACCTCCCCAAACCTAGCAGTAACCTCCTTTACATATTGTTCCCAGGTTAGAGGCCCAGGCTCCCTCGTTTTCATGAAGTTCTGGTGCCATAACAGGGATTTTGCCCTCTAGATGAATGACTGCCAGTTTAATCCTATTAGCATCATCTATCTCATCTAACTCAAAGAATTGCTTACATTTGTATAACCAAGATTTCAACTCAATCAAATTTAGGGAACTCTATTTTTGTGATTCTAGATGAGTAATGATTGTTACGAGGTGATCCTGCTCTAACATCATGATTTAAGTTTTTTTTCATAATCAGACACCAATTTAGTGACTTGAACAGAAAGACCAAGTACTAAATCATTCAGCCCAAAAATTCCCCTACTATTTTCAGCTATACTAGAGTTATAACTACCATAAGTAGCTTCTATCTTACTATTCTGATCCTCAATGAGAGATCTAAGAGTTACCTCAAGCCTTTGTAACTCAGCCTCAAAATCACTGGTGTCTGTGTGCCTTGTCACCACCATTGTTGCCAAGGAAGGACGAGCTCTGATACCACAGATACAATCTACCTAATTAACCCAGATCAGACTCCAATAGGAGTGGTGACCTGATCAGCTTACTCAAGGGATACCAGCAGAGAAAGGGACCGTGAAAGTATAGCTAATAATACTGGAAATTCTGAGAGGAAATTTAAGAGAGAGAGAGAGAGAGAATTTAGGAGAGAGTGAAATTGTATTAATTCAGCATATCCTTCCTTACAGCGAAGCTCCCTATTTATAGAGCTGATTACAACAGATAAAAGGACTAACTAACAGCTTACAGAAAATGACAAAATAGCTAAATGACAAATTCAGTTGTACTATTATCCTTTTGATTCTGTTGATTCATTTCCCCTGGTAGATTCTTCTTAGAATTAGTTATGCTGACATTTTCAGTGATTTCCCTTGCTGGCAGCCTTTCCCTCAAATTTGTTTCCACATAATTTCCCTCCAATTTCCCTAACTAACATAACTGCCATCTCACCAGAGTCAGTATCAACTGGACTGGTATAAATATTCCCACTTTATTGGCCGTGTATAACATGGATCAACCCTAATCGTAATATTTTGTTATGAACGGAAAGCTTCAAGTATCTACTTCCCTCCCTTTCCTCCCTAATCGTAATATTGGGACCTTGCTTTTAAAATATGAAAACTGTTTGATACGAGCATCTTATGGTTTTTAAGGTTTTAAGAGGGATAATCTTTGATCAATTACCTGAAAATTTTGTCATCATTTATCATCCTCTCATTTATGAATTTCCTCTTGCATTCTTTTGGTTCTTTGTTAGTGTCTTAGAGTTTTAATATTTGTTCTTGATGGTTGAGAAATATCAGTCTCAAGTCGACCTATTACCAAGATTAAGAAATAGGAGATACCAGGAGATACGAGTACAAATCCCAGTCTTTGCATTGTTTTCCTTAATTGTAGGTTATTGTTTGTAATGACAGTTTTAATTTTAATATCTTGCAGATAATGAACTCCTAATGAAAACAATGTCAGAAAGGGCTCTACAGGCCGCAAAGCCAAATGCTGGTGCAGAGATAGCAGAGCGTGTGATCGCTCTGGTAGATCTATCTCCTGTTGGAGCATGATAACTGAAGAATGAGATAACCACTCAGGTTACAGCGGAAGCAAGGTAACACTGTGCCTAAAGTCATACTATGAGTATCTGTGCTGCTGGCATTATTCTCCACAAATGAAGTTGCCAATAGGTTTGACTTGAAGCACGGCGTTGTGGCTTGATTGGAGCACAGGCTACGTGCTCCAGGGCACTCATATTGCACCTTCTACTGCTTCTGGGTAAAGACATCAATGTGCTAGAATAGGAGGAAAAAGTGTACATGTAAATTACCTCTATGCTTGTATGAATATCGTAACTTGAAATACACGTGGAAGGAAAAATTATTGGTCCAGTCAAGCTTATTAAACACAAGGAGAAAATAACATTTATCTTAGATATTTAATGATGTCCATTTCTTCTTTTGACTCTTTAGGTGCATTCATAATTCTCAATTCGCACTTTTATGGTTACTCGTGGGTGCATGTGTGTTGGAATTAATATGTTATGATGTGTTCCCTTCATCTTACAAACTGATAATTGTGTGATAACTACCTCATTTAAAGGGTTTTATTGAAAACGTTTCGAAGTTGCCAACAAATCTTCAAAGGAAGACGCATAAACCTAATTCGATAAGCTTTGGGACTTATCTAATGTGGATTCCCAGTCATAACTTTTATTAATGGTCATGAACCAAAAATCGATTTCAGGGCTGAGGGTACGAACATGATCATGAATCATATTCGCCCATTGTTGGTCTCTACTTAACACGATTCATAGCAATTTTTATGCAAAAGAACAACCAAGTAATATATTTCAACACCCTAAAAAAGATTAGTCTAGGTTGGTTCATTAAATACACAAAGACTACCTTACTAATGACAAGTTATTAAGCAATCAAAATTACTAGGTACCTAAATCATTTGTCCAATAATCATATTAGACGTTAAAACAGTTCTTTAAGTCTTGATTAGCAATATAAATGTGAAGGTGATGAAATCATAAGCATGTCAATTGTGAAAAATACGTACAAAATAAAAAAGAGTAGAGATTAAGAATGTACAAAGAATGAATTTTTACTTAACGACCTACATCATGAAAATATGGTTAGTAACTTCAAACAAATAAATGAGAAAAGGAAAGATTAATTAGGATCCTCAGAAATATACCGGTGTGGCTTGGGTCTGATAGAATAACGACCTTCGGAAGGGGCAATCGTGGAGCCTTCAACGAAAACTTATGGAAGATCGATCAAATATGAATGATTTGATGTGTTTATATGTTTGTGTATTTGTTATATGAGAGTATGAGAGTATATGTGAGTGCTAAATGGCTTGAAAAATTGTAAGTATGTGTTTTAAAATGTGAGGAAGTGTTAGAAAATCCAGAAAACCGTAGCCTATTTATTGGAAAAAGTAAAGAAAAAGATAAGAAAATTGCGCGGCGGGTAAGGGTTGTGAGCGGCACGCACAAGCTTTGCGCGGAGCGCACAGGATATGCGTCCCGCACATGGCTGTGTGTTTTTCAATTTTGTGCATGACATTGTCATTGTGTGCGCGCAAGTCTAATCTAACTGATTTTTTATTTAGGTCTTTTAAAAATTCTTTTTATCTTTATCAAATAATATAGTTTTAAATCCGGAACTCATCTATGTTAAATAGATAGAATCTGATTTCAATAAAATCCTTTATTTTTATAATATTCTTGAAAATATTTATTTATTTCTGAAAATATTCATTAAAATAATAAATAAATACAATTAATTATCATGAATAATTAATTGGACTTTTCAGAGACATGGGCTCAAAATAATTAATTTGTGGGTTCAAAAATATAATTAATTATTGGGAAGAATTATTTGGGCTTTAAAATTGGATTTTGAATCTTTAAAACAAATAAGTAAGCTTTATAATTTTAAAAACTTTTTTGGGCCTAACTCTTTGGATTGCTTTCCCTTGGATTGGATTAATTATGACCGCTATATGTATCATCATCGGGTACTCAAATGAGGAGACACGATTATGTGTCTAAAGAAGCCCTCACTTTGACCGAGATTTGTAAAACCGAAATTCAAAGTATTCACGTTGGGATGGGGAACATTCTTAGATGCTCTCTAATCTAAAACTGCTCTTTTGACGATGATACCTGCAAAACAAGCATAAGTTTGCAGAAACAAACATATGTAAAATGAAAAGTTATGTGAAAAGGATATTATGAGCTATGTCCGGCTCATGACGGTATAGAGCTTGTCCCGCTATAGAGTTGGTAGTGATGTGAGAATATTATGAGCTATGTCCGGCTCATGACGGTATTAGTTGGCACGACCCAATGGAGGAGCAGTCCGAATAATCATGATGGTATAAATGCTTCCATGTTTCTTCCCAACTGTGGCTGAAAGACAATATTGATCAATCTTTGAAAGGTGGCCGGCGCATTACGGAGGCCAAAAGGCATCCTCAGCCAGCCATACAACCCTTTTTCAGTAATGAAGGATGTTTTGTCCTGATCCTCTGACCACATGGGGATTTGATGAAAACCTGAATAGGCGTCCATGAAGCTTAGCAAAGCATGGCCGGCTGTGGAGTCCACTAGACGATCCAACTTAGGCAAAGGGAAATTGTCCTTGGGACAAGCCTTGTTGAGATCAGTGTAGTCCACACACATCCTCCAAGTGCCATTAGGCTTTGGCACCATGACCACATTTGCTATCCATTCTGGATAATAGGTTTCTCTGATTAATTTCGACTCCAACAACTTCTGAACTTCCTGGTTGACCGCCTGATTCCTGGCTGGTCCTAATTGTCTTTTCTTCTGAGGAACAGGTTTTAAATTTGGATCAACATTCAGTCGGCGGACAGCTATATCTGGATCAATTCCAGGCATTTCTTCAACACAATAAGCAAACACGTCTTGAAATTCTTTCAGCAAGCTGATTAAAAGACCCCTCAAACCATGAGAGAGCGAAGAACCAATCTTCAAAGTTCGTTTTGCACGAGCCTCATCCAAACAGACATCTTCTGGGACTTCCACCGGCTCTGGACGTTCTATTGCTAGTTCCATGATAGCCATCACTTCTTCAGACGAGGGAGGTTTTCCTTGACGGGCTCAAACTTTATTTTCTTGCTGGGGAGATATTCAGACGTTTTCCTTGAGGGAGCAATCGGCGCCTAAGGACTCTCAATTGCCATTCTATGCTCCCTTACATTTTCGGACGCCTTCCTTTCTTCAGCAACTTCACCCTATCTGGCCATTCCCAACTTCAAACGGGTTCCTTCTGCCAGCGATCTTCGTCTGGATTTCATTGTCTGCTTTCCAGGATGAAGGCTTTAAAGTAGTTAGGTAGCATTCCATGGCCGCCTGCTGATCTCCATACAAGGAGCCGATCTGACCTCCATCACATTCAAACTTCATGAGCATCAAGTGAGTTACTATTACTGCCTTAACATGATTCAGAGTTGGCCGTCCAAGTATGACATTATAGGCTGTCAAATCTCGGACAACCAAGAACTTGACAAACAAAGTCCGCGAGGCGTCCTTCTCTCCAACTCGGACGGGCAACGTGACTGTTCCCATAGGATGGATGATTCCTCCCCCAAACCCTATGATGGGATGGTGGATGGGAACCAAGTTCTTCTCATCAAACTTCAATCTAGATAAGCAATCTGCACTAATGATGTCAGTAGAGCTTCCGGTGTCAATCAGAATTCTTCGTACTCTCAAATTTGCTATCTTCATTTCCACAACTAAAGTGTCATCATGGGGGGTTCTCAAATTCCCCCGATCTTGTTCGCTAACCACCACTTTTGGGAGGGGCTCGGCCTTTGTCTGATCAGTCAATATGACTTGGCCGAGCTCCCTGAGGTAGTTTTTGTGCCCTCTATTGGTTGGTCCTCCGACAACAAATCCTCCTGAAATAACGAGGACGACATCGTCGTCCGTGCTTTCACTCTCCTTCTTCTTGAGCTACCAATCATCCTTCCTCTGAAACTTCCTTCCCCCTTGAGGTAAATAGGAGTTCATCTTTCTTTTTCGAGCTAGATCCTCCAAAGCCCTCTTAAAGTGCTTACACTCATTAGTCTCGTGACCGCAGTCCTTATGAAAGTGACAGTATTTACTCTTGTCCCTCTTTCTGTAAGGAGTCTTCATCTCAGCTGGAGCCTTCAACTCATATTGGTCCTTTATCTCCATGAGAATGGAGTATTGGTCCTTGCTGTATTCGATGGGATTGGATGAAGTAGGCTATATTCTTTCCTCTTACTTCTTCTGGATGAAGTAGTGGTGGAGGTTATGGCCCAAGTCTCAGCCTTTTGGGGGTTGCTTTTCTTGGCTGAGCAACCTATTCAGGCTTCTTGGACTCGGGATGCTTTGCCTCAGCACATACTTTAGTGGCATGTATAAAAGCTTCAGCTTCCTTTAAAGCTTCGGCATGAGTATTGATTTTCTTCTTCACAAGGTCAGACTTAAAACTTCCTGGCCTCAGACACCTAATGAAGGCGTCATGTGCCACTCCAGCATTGACATCTTGAATTGGAAGGGCTTCTAGATTGAATCTCTTAACAAAACTTCTAAGAGCTTTTTTTGGTCCTTGGACGACCTTGCCTAAGTGCATGCTTGTCTTTTGTTCTTGACGATTAGCAATGAAATGACTAGTAAATAAGAAACTGAGTTCGGTGAAATTGTTGACTAAATTGGGGGGACATGTGATCATCTGGATCGGTTGTTCCAACAAAAAGTTCTATTGTTGGGAGTTTTACCTTTGGGAAGGGGGGCGCCTCCATGATCCTGGCCGAGAATGGAGTAGGCCAATTGATCCGGAGGGCTCCCAATTGTCCCTCAATGGGTATGAACTCCTTCCGATATTCTTTTAACACAGGATTAGATGAAGTGTTTGCTGGTACTGGACACCTATAGACCATGGGTTGAACCACTGTTTTCTCTTGTCTTGGACGAACAAGCGAGGGACCCAGACTCCTTCCTTCTGTTCTGGAAGGTATCCTTAAAGGAGGATCTCTTAAGTATGGGGTAGAGCCAGTGGCCGACTGTTGCAGTGCCGCAGCCCTCTTTGCCTCTAGGTATTCCTGGCATTTGTTTCCATTCGGTGTCCATTCGGACGAGCTTGATCTTAGGTCCTTACCACCAGATTCCAGTCCATCTTCATTCGATGTTCACTGCCTTCTGGCTGCTTTCCCTTGTCCGTCTTCCTAGAGGGTTCTTGACGAACAAGTCGACTAGGACCCGGATGATTCTCTTGGGAACGTCCCCTAGGAGAGGCTAGATTGTTAGCGGATGGCTCCGGATTATGATGGAAAAACACCATGTTGCTCTTAATCTGTTCCTGGACGACTGCTGCCATCTTAGTCTGAAAGTCATTCAGGATGTTCTCTAGATGGGCAGCAGTCACTGGACGTTCAAGATTTTCCTGAATGACAGGCTGCTGGCTTGGTCCAGGGACATGGACGATGGATGGAGGTCTATCCCTTCCTCGAGGTGGTCCTCTCATGTTCTACTGTGTCTTCGACATTGACTTGAAAACTTCGGTTTCTAGCCACATTGGACGATTGACAGTTAGTCATCGTTGCGTCTCCCCACAGGCGGCGCCAAATGTTTAGTATGCTTGTCCAACACGTAAGCTACAGGTTTAGCTTTCTTGTCCCGCAAGTAAACTAGTATTCCTTAGATGTTCTTCACTTGGAGACTTGTGCAATAATGTCTGAATCTGACTGGTCCGAACCCGAGCTTCGTTCCCGAACCTGCAAAAAGGGACCCACCCTGGAGGTTTGGGTGGTGGTTCCCCCTCCGAAGCTTAAGTCAGATATCATGAGTTGTAAGAGAAAGTTGAGATAGAGAGAGAAAGTGAGAGAGTATTTTCTTCAGAGTAAGTTTAGACTGTTTTGCATTGAATGATCTTTCTCCTGATTTCAAGGGTATTTATAGTGATTGTAGTATGACAGTTATCCTTAAAAACTGCCCTAGAATAGTGGCATCTGATTGGCTAAGTAATCAGATCATGACACGTGGCAGGCCATGATTTGTGAGAGTTTATCAACCAATCACTTGCAGCCACCTTCAAGGGGCTGAGCTCTGACTAACTTTTGGGCCAGAAAAGTAAGCTTTTTCTCCCAACTGAATACAACCCAAGGGTTAAATCCTTTTTATTTATTAGGGGAGGACACGTGTACGGCTCTGATGAGCCCAAGTGTCTCTAAAGGAGTCGTAGATTTTTAGGCTACAACACCAACCACATCATAAAAGAATGTCCTTAATGAGAGATAGAGAAAGGCAAAAGGAAAATTCAAATAATCAAATAAAGATTCAGCAAATCAACCTTTGTTAAACCAGACTTTCGCAAAGCTATGACAACTGCATGGGAAGAGTTTGACTCAGAGGAAGAGGAACCTTAACCAAGTGAAGAAACTGTCAACCTATGTCTAATGGGCTAGCTTGATGATGAAGCTACAGAAGAGGTAAATTCTAAAACTCTACATTCTCTAACTAAGTGTAAATTAATAGAGTTAGTAGTTGAAAACTTAAGTAAATATAAGAAGTTAAGTGTACTAAAGGAACAAAGTCATAAGGATCTTGAGGTGATGAAAAATCATATGATCTATCTAAAATCAACTAGGTCAAATGTTCAAGAAAGATTCTTTGATTTTCTTGATAGGAACACAACCCTAAAAGAGTCCTTTGAAAGAGTTAAAATGCAAACATAATGTTACATGTGGAACTTAGTCAATATACATTATTTAGCCTTAGTGATGATCCTACAAAGTCCATTGAAATGAATATGGGTTTTTGTAACACTGGCTTAGAAAGGTTGAATAATGATCTCATCACAGTAAGGGAACAAAAGGAAAAACTGGAACAAGAACTTGCTTTAGTAAAAACTAGAAGGTAAGTCAGTCCCTTGAAACTTTTGAATGGATTCTTAATACCCAAACCAAAAGAAGAAGAAATACGTGGAACTTCCAAGTGTTAAAACTTATTCCTACTATGGCAGTGGAACTCATGAGCAAAATGAATGTTCCAACAAGAAAAAACAATTGCTTAAGAATGAGAAAGTGGCTAAGCAAGTATGGGTAAAGAAGAATGCTATTGTGGTTGGAAAGGAACCCAAGGAAACAAGGGTTCTTGTTACTAACAATTAATTTTGTTGCAGGTCCTAGTGAGAGGGGACAACTCAAGGTACTTGGATAGCGGTTATTCAAAGCACATGACTGGAGACAAATAAAATAAGATTTCTCTTACTAGAGGCCTACCAAGGAGGAACTGTGACCTTTGGGAATAACAAGAAAGGCGAAATAATCGCTACTGGTAAAGTTGGAAGGTCAAGTTCCCGTTCGATTGATAACGTGTTCCTAATAGAAGGTTTGATGCATAGTCTACTGAGTATTTCTCAGTTTTGTGACAAAGGTAACAATGTAAGCTTACTTCTGAAAAATATAAAATCATCAACAATAACAGTGGGAAGGTTTTTGTGAGGAACTCGAAATGGGAACACATATATTGTGGACCTCAATTTAGTTCCCAGGAACAATCTAACATGCCTAAGTGTTATTGAGGAAGATCCACTACTTTGGCATAAATGTTTTGGATATGCTAGCCTTTCACTCCTTGATAAACTTCGATCCAAAGATATTGTAAGGGAACTTCTCTCAAGAAAGTATCAAATAAATGGAGTTTGTGAGGCTTATGCAAAAGGAAAGCATGTTAGAAGTTCGTTTAAGCATAAGAAAATGGTAAGTTCCACAAAACTATTGGAACTCCTCTATATGGATTTATGTGGACCAATGAGAGTCCAACGTAGTGGAAAAATGTTTATAATTAAACAACAACCAACACTTTCCACCCAAAGTACCACTAATTCAATGCAACAATAAGCTAAGACTACTTGTTATTCAACCTACTAGGTTACATAAGCCCTCAGCTCAACGAAAGACAAGCAAACTAACAATGACTTAAGAGTTAATAAAACCTGACCCGGTTTTGGCTGAAAACACACTTGTTTTCATATAGAGAGAACTCTCGGATTTTTCATTAATCAAAGCTGAAATTTTACATGCTTGCAGGGAATTACTTATAATGCAACATGTTAAAATTTTCATGGCAACCAAAAATCTAGATATATCGATAAACTAAGCCAAAAGATGACTAAGCTGATGAAAACTACTTTTTATGAACCCTTCTTCTGCTTTCTACCCCACAACTCATGATTGGCAACGGGAATGACTAGGAGAACAATAAAAAAGTTTCCTATGCTTGAAGCTCTTTCCATCAATGGGTCACACCCCCCAAAATGTGCAGAAATAGCTGCTGCACAATCAGCTCCAAAGATTCGGAGATACACACTGCCTACAACCTTATTTGACTATTCTCCTTTCTTCTTCCTAAAGAAAGCTCCTTAGTGGTTCTTTGCCAAGATGTTACCTCATGCTTTGCAAGCTAAGTGATTAACCACCTAGGTGACTAAGCTACATCACAAAAAGCAGAAAAACTAAGGCTAAAAGTTTATAAAAAAGTTGCACTTAAAACAAAAAACTACATACTAATTAAGTTAGTTTAACTAGTAATTTAGGATGTTTATCACTAATTAAACTTAAAAAACTGAACTTCTAAGATATTGTTCTCATTATTACAAGATGATTAGCATTTAAATTAGCGGAGTTAAATGCTCCTACATGAGTTGTCTCCTCCTCATCTGTGGGAGTTGTGAATATAATTTGTTGTTTCTTGGTGTCTCCAGTCCGGGGAGCTTGAATGTTTACAAATTTGGGAGATCGTACTTATTGGCTGAAGTTAAGAATATCAAGGTGAAAGTCAGATGCCAATTTACCATTACATTAGATATTAAAGATGTTGAGTTATCGAATTTCGATTATGGTTGAAATATTACCATAACAAAGAAGCGGCTTCAAAGCGTTTATATCAGTAAATTAAATGAAGAAACTCATATTGATGTTTCAAAATATTGTTTTATATATGGGTTATTAATGTGGTAGATATCGTATGGCGACTTATTAAAATTAATTTTCATATCTCTATTATATAAGGGAAGGGGGAGCAAATAGTGTCCATATGAAAACCCCCTACACTTACTCAGACAATAAATCATGTAATTAATAATAAAAAATAAATTTAAAAGAAAAAAAATCAACCATATTCAATAAGTCAATTATTATCTGTTGGACATAATTGTCAATCAATACAAGTTTCAAAAAATATTCCATATAACATTGATTTCAAATCATTGAATAATGAGGAAAGTTGTTATATGAAGGAAAAACAAACCTTCAAACTACAATTCAAAACTTTTACTCCACATAATACAAACACCATTATTTTACTTAAAATCTGAATTGCAATTAAATTAAATTCTTACATAAAATACATTCGAAATTCGTCATCCCTATAACAAGTTCGTTCAAATTTATGCAAATAAAGTAACTAACAACTATCAAACAATTTAAAGTTGAAATATAGTCGACAAATTGGCAATTTATTGCTCCGATCCGTACATATTGAGTATAATTCCTCTGAACATTATCATGTACGAAATCGTTGTTTTTCCTTAATTACAGCCTAAAGATCATGTAAAAGTATGTGTTGATCATGAATAAGTTGACATATGTATCACGTGCATAACGCTTTTATATAAAGAAAAGGAATGATATGTATATTATAACCCTATGAAAAATTATTAAATAACCTTTAGATTTAAAAACTAAAGCATAAAACTTCAAATTTACGCAACCATCGCGTGCATAAATTGTGAGTACTCTATTAAAAAAGCGCAAATAATTGAGACAATCTCATAATCTGTCATGTTTCATTCCTCCGTATTTGGCGCGAGAATAATGGAGAAGGATCCCAGCCAAAGAAAAGCGCTCCCATCTCAGAATTGTGAAGTATTATGACCAGTAAGTAAATAATGTCCACTGCATTGATGAAGTAAAAAACCAAGAACATCACTTTCCTACCACAAACCCAAAACATAGGCTCCTTTGCTTTCCCTGTTACTATCAGTGTCAGTGTCACTCCACTTTTTAGATTTAACAATCACTATTACATATAAGACTCCTTAAACAAATGATCTCATGATAAGAATTCTTCTGCAACTTCCACCTTCCAATACTAACAACAATGGTGGCTTTAACAGTTTTTCAACTTTCCTGCAAATTCCCACCACAATCACATACCCACTTTTGCCCACCAAAACCCAGGTCCCAATTTCTCTGCTGCTTATCAATTGACCCCCCAACAATTGATTCTTCCCAGTTAAAGTTAAAGTTAAAGCAGAAAGAAGACAAGCAATTAAGAGTAGTTTTCGCTGCCGGTGGAGCAGGAGGCCAGATTTTCCCTGCAGTAGCCATTGCAGATGAGATCAAAATCACAAATCCAGATGCGCAAATCTTGTTTATTGGCACTGATTCTGGGATGGAAACCTCTGTTGTGCCGTCTTCCGGGTACGATTTTACCCCCATTCCTGCCACCCCATTAATGCGTCCCATTTTGTCTCTTCAAAATCTGAGCATCCCTTTTAAATGGTTAAAATCAATGGGTGCAAGTTGGAATATAATCAAGGAATTTAAACCTCAAGTTGTGGTTGGAACTGGGGGTTATGTCTCTTTCCCAATATGCCTTATTGCTTCTCTTAAAGGGTTTAAGATGGTTATTCAAGAACAAAGCTCAATTCCTGGGTCAGCTAATTGGTTTCTTTCTTTATTTGCTGACTTAGTTTTTGTTGCTTATAATTCTTCTATTGATTCTTTTCCTACTGATAAGAAAAAGATTGTTGTCAGTGGGAATCCAGTGAGGTTGTCACTTAGGAAGTTTGTATCAGAAGCCGTGGCTAGGGCATACTTTTTCCCTAGGTTGGCTAAGGTTTCGGAATCTGAAGTCGTCGTGCTGCTGGTGCTTGGGGGTACTTTTGGGGCTAATTCCATGAATATAGCTCTCTTTAATATTTATAATCAAATGTTGGTGGACCGCCAGAATTTGCATATTGTTTGGGAGACTGGTGTGGAGTCATTCGATGAGATGGAAAGCCTTGTTCGGAACCATCCTCGATTAGTTTTGGCACCGTGAGTTTTCGTTTCCAATGCGTTTTTGATTCAATTTTGAGTTGTCTTTGTCGTTCTATTTATGTTGATGAAGCTATTATAATGTGCTGCTTTTAATGTAGACTTGAAAATGATAACAGGCCCATCTGTTGTGGTTGATTCATCGAAATTACTTTTGCTAATTTACTAGTTTTGCCTTGAATGCAAGTCGAAGTCTAACAAATATTTGATGTTTTCGACAAGGTGGAAATTCAGTCTGTTCCTCTTGGTGATTGTATCTGCTGACTTCTTAATCTAAATTAGGTTATGAATTTTCAGTAGCAGATCGTAACTTTGTGGTCAATTTTTTGCTCCAGCTAGAATACTTGCCATCTTCTTTTGCTTCCCTTTTTTTTTTAAAGTTGTTTTGCTTCCTTATAACTGTTGATAATCTAGCCTATATGTTGTCAAGATTAATTTGCAGGCAACAGTTTTGATCCCTTATTCTTTAGCTTTTCCTCAATATTGATCTCTAATTACCGGAAGAGTTCCGTTTTTCAAATGGTTTACTTTTGCATTGTAAATGTTTATATTGTTGGAAGCTTAAAGAATTGCATGTTGAGCAGTAGGTTATTTATTTTCAAGATTAAAATATGATTAGATCTTTAATAAAAGTGAATGCTAACCATGCCAGACTTCTTCTGTCTCAAATAATATATCCATACAAAACATTCTTGTTACTGTTGGGCCTCTTCTGCATCTCTTTTTAATTTTGAGAACTTCCTCGACCTAGCTACATGCCAAGCTTTTATACTAATTGCATCATATTTTGAATCCATTAAAACCATACCTTAACCCTCCTTTACTAAAAGTCTGTCTTCATTGTCAATGGTATTTCCAGTTAAGTTTGGTTAGAGCGTCTCCATGCCCATTCATTCATTGCTAATCCTGTCAATATACTCGTATATTGAGAGCCAAAGATTAACCTTCTCAAAATTATATTATTATATTGTTTCTCTTCATTATTCAGTTCTTATTGGCGAAATAGGCCATTAAAAATCAGAGTTTTCTTTGCAGAATATATTTCACTCCAATTCTCACTTGGAAATTACATGACTAGTGCCCTTTAAGTACGCTTAAAGCTACTAACATTAGCTTAAGATAAGTAACTAACTAAAGAAAGTGGGGAACATGGACCACTCACTCACACCACAGCTCTAGCTAATTTCAACTTTCAAGTGTTATTAACTTCGTTAAAACACAAACCATTACTTCTAAGTTTTCAAAAAACAATAATGCCAATTAATACACATGACTGATGAAGCTAATTCTTATAATATAAGTGAATTTTGAAGCATATTTCAACCATGTACTGGAAGTCAACTTTGCTGATAAACATTTTTTTTTTAATTTTTTTGGGGTCTCTGTGTGTACAATATGTGTACTACAAGTTGACATTGTTGGTCCATTTTATTTGTTCATTTGTGTGCATAAGTGCGTGTATGTCTGTGTGTGCTGGTGGGTGGGCGTCTAGGTGTGTGAGTATGTGTATGTGGGTGCTTGCATGTATGTATTGGTGTGTGGGTGTGGGTGTGTGTGTCAACTTTTACTTGCGTTTGTGTTAATGAAGTCCATCTGATTGCACCCTTTCTTTTATTAATTTGTTTTGTGCATGCTCTGAACATAGATTTGCATTATGAAAAGGTTTTTGCGCTCTATGGATATGGCATATGCTGCTGCGGATCTTGTTGTTTCTAGAGCAGGAGCAATGACTTGTTCTGAGCTACTAGTTACAGGGAAACCTGCCATCCTGGTAAGAATCTGTCTTTCCTTTATGCTTGCTTGTTTGGTTTTGACTCTGCTATAAGGTCAAATTTTGTAGCCATAACCTACTGACCTATGGTAGAACAAATATAGGAGAACAGTTCTACATGGTTCAAGAAAAGAAACGATAGGAAGAACGCCAAATTTCATATTAGCAACATGTTTGTGGATATATTTTGTTTTGGGGGGGAAGGTGGGAAGGGGGGCACATGACAAGGACGGATGTGAGTGTAGGGTGGAAGATAGTTGACAACCTACTTATTGGATATTTTAGTTGGGAGAATAGAAGGGAAGCATGAAATATGTATAAGATTACGCTACAAGGGTTGCCTTAAAAGTTGATCAACCTATGAGAAGAAATGGAAGTTATGGGGTGGCTTTGTTTTTACTGTGATGCTCAAATCAGCCCAATTTCCATCGTGTTAGTATGCTTAGGTTCCTTAACAAAGCTTGTTTGTGCTATCATTTTATCACAATTATATGTGCGTATATCAAAATTCAAAGATGTTCAAAACTTCCAAGCCACCCATGTTGCATTTGTGGTATTTGGTGGAAGTAGCATGTTAGTTCCATTACGACGGTGTGCTAGTGTGTGCCTTCAAAAGCTCACTCTTGGAGGGATAATTATATCTGAATAAGCATTTGATGCTATCGACGGTGGACTAGCATTTGGCACATTTAAGGTTACAGTAAACCACCAAGACTCAGTTTTATACAAAGAAAATAGACTGGAACAGCGGAACCTGATAGTTTAAATTGAGCTATTTACTATAATGGGTTGGATTCTCCTGAAAATTGCTGTTTAGAGTGGGCCTTGGTGCTTGAGACTGCACCTTGATTTGGCCTTCTACCATTGCTCTTATCTTGAGCTTTTTTTTTTTTTTTTTTTTTTTTTTTTTTTTTTTTTTTTTTTTTTTTTTTTTGAGGGATCTTATCTTGAGTTGCTGTAAACCCCATATTCAACAATCTATTGAGTTTCTCAATGTTGAAATTCATTGATGCCATTTGCATTAACAAAAAGTCTACAAGATAGTCCAAAAGCTTTGATACCAATCTATTTGGATAAGCTCTTTGAATATCAATTATTTGTAGTAATAATAATAAAATTGATTTTAAATGACATATGGAAAATATTTAGATAAAAAGTTGAAATAATCATGGAAGTGATAAAGCAGACCTGAATAACAATATTCTTTGTGACAGCACAAAACTAGCCAGTGTAATACTGCACACTGTCAATTAGACAAAGCCTTGATTCTTTATCAATAATCTAACGACTATCATGAAAATAAGAATGTGCATATTAATAAATTATCCACGCCTTTAACAGTACAGTAGTAACTCTTATAAAAAAAGTTGCACTACATTTTAATCTCAAATGCAATACAAACATATACTAGCTACAGCCACCTTAGTAAGGCAAAGGATTAAATAATAAAAAACCTTGAGAATAGGAAAAACAATAAAAACAACGGCTCTACATTGATATGCTGCCTTTATAAATAGAAAATAGCATAGCCATTCACTTAACTGTTTATATAAGTTCAAATAAGCTTATATGAGTTCTAACAGCTCCAGCCAAATGAATTTCAGGTCATAAGAGCACGCCATAAATGACAGCCATGTTACAAAGCATAATGAGAACACTGGTATTGCCTGTTGGCTGCTGCCTTTCACCGAAACAAGAGAAAATCTAGGAACTCCCAAGTCAAAATTTCATGCAAGTAGAGTCACCTCAATTAGTTGCTAAATACTTTATTCCGCAAAGTTCCCCCTCATCTCTGTGGTGTGACTTTTCTCCCCTCTGTTTCTTTAATTGCCCTGCTTTTGTTGGCCCCTATTATCTCATTGCTGAGTAAGACATTCATCTTTGGGAACAAAATTGACAAAACTAATGGGATTAAAAATAAGAATGTTTCTTATCGTAACAAATGGGACTCCGGGATGAAGGTAGTGAGTTTGTTTCAAGGAATCAAGTCTCTGTTGCAGTCGCCATGGCAATAGCAGTTGCAGAATGTCAATGCAAATGGTTTGTAGCTTTACAATGTGGTTGCAATGTGGTTGCAATGTGGTGTAATGGCCTGGATTTAATACCCTGCTTTATCTTTTATGTGCAACTTTCTTTCATAGAAGCAACTAGGAGAATTTAAACTGCCAAATATGGCCTACCTTGTATCTTCACAAAAGGTGGCATTTGATGAATATGTGCTTGTCTCATCAACTTATGATTAAGCTTTTTTATACTGAGTTTGTTTATCAGTGAGCTAGTATCCCTAGGTTGGTGCATATTGCTTTTATTTGAAGACTTGTTTTAGCAAGCGAAAGTTGCTGGGTAATTATGGTTTTGGATGTGTTTTTTCTAGGTTAATTTAGTCCATACCTCGCTCTGTACCTTGAGCAGCTTTGCAGTTATTTGTTGTCTTTACATTAGCTCCACAGGCTTGCAAGAACTTCACCTTTTTCTCTTTCCTTAGATGAACATACTAAGATGTCATAGTGGTAAATTTTTTAATGTTTCTGAATTCTATAGAGTACAATTGAGATGACTTAGAATGGTAGACATTAATCATCTGGAATTATGAAAATGAAAAGAGAACATGACAGTGAAATTCTCTCACGTTAGAGCATTTTCTCTAGTGGCAAGCTGGCTATCTTGTTGGAGACATTTGTTTGACACAAGGAGAGAGCAGCTAGGTCTCAGTCAAGCAGTTAAGTTGTGAGGTCTGGAAGGGTATGTAGACATACATAAAAATATCATTCCTCTTTTTATTGATGTACTTCTTCGGTTTCTTCTTAAGTGCAACACTTTGGCTTTTGCACTGTGCACACACAACCGTCTTTTTGTACTAATATATATATAAACAAAAATGATCATATAAAATGTTGTTGGATTTGTTCCAATGAATATTTTCACAATATCGACTTTATATAGTTTTTACAAATATATAATTGCAAATATTAATGGTCAAAGTTGTGTGTCGGCTAGTGTGAAAGTCAAACATTTGTACTTGTTTAGAAACAGAGGAAGTATATTTTATTTTTTAGTGGATTTTTGTGATGTACAAACCTCAGTTATAGCCAGTAGTCGGTTCAGTCCCATGATAACTGTAGTTTCTCTCATAATACAAAAATTGATGTTTCTATTTTCCTGCAGAATCAATAGATGGGTTCTGTAGTGTCTGTTTTTTTTAAAAAAAAAAAATCTTGTTGACCTTTAAGAATTTGGCATCTGTTGTCTTATTTCAATTTAAATTTGTCGTGAAATTATGATTAGTTCTTAGTGTGTTCTTACTTGTAAGTGAATGTTACTGATACTTACTTTTGTTGAAGAACTTTGGCTTCATATGAGACTATGAGTGCTTTGGCTGTTCTCTAACACAGATGTCATTAGTTTCAGAAAATGTGTATTTGGAAGTGACTTTAATTTAAAATATTGCAGATTCCATCTTCAATTGATGCAGAAGGACATCAATTTCAAAATGCATCTTTAATGGCAGATTTAGCAGGTTCAAGAATTATAACTGAAGATGAACTTGACTCAACGACGTTAAGAAATGCGATCACCGGCATTTTGGGTAAGCCACAAGTAATGTTAATTTCATAGTGTCTTTGTTGCTTAAGAAGCAGCAGTAAGAAATATCATCGTCCCCACCATTCTAAAGAGACTGCTATAATTTTTATTCCATGTCAAACTAGACAGAATGCCACTTTGTCAAAAGTCCGATTTTGTTTTTTCATTTCTCCATCTCCATGAGATTTTCCTTTAGAGAATTTTCTTTTTTCCTTTGTATAACAATCTGATAAATAATCATCCATATCGAATAGTGACATTTCTTTGAAGAATTATGTTGAAGGTTCTGATACATAACAGAGGTTGTGACTTGTGACACAAAGCAATCAACTCAAGTATATTACTTTAGATGTATCCTTCTTTTGGGGGTAGTTGGGTTTGGAGGGGGTGTTGGGGGGGGGGGAAGAGAAAAATCTCTCTTATAGATTCATCTAATGCTTTGGATGAGCCATGACGCACTATGGAATTTGATATTGGATTATTAGTATTTATTACCCTATCTGCATAGCAATGTTGCAGGGAAAAGTAGGGGAGGGAAGAGTTAACTTGCATCTTCTTTCTAAATCTTTCAAACAGTGGAAGAATATGGTTTATGAAAGAGGGGGAGGAAAATTAATCCTTCCTAAACCTTTCTCTTCCTCTCCCAATGTTGTATTCAAACAAGGGACAATGAATCCCTCTCTTTTTCTTGTCTCCCGTTCCTTCAAAATCCCCCTATCCAACAAATTATAAGTGATTCGAGGCTTAAAAAGGAAAAATGCAAGAAAGTGGGCATGTTGCATGTAGCACCACTCAAGCCCTTGGTGTTAAATGTACCTTCAGCTTTGGCTTTCCTTACCACTTCAAATTTTTTTGCACATCCACAACTGCGTCCAAGTTCCTCGTGATTGTGGTCCTTTAAATAAGTTATGCATCATATGAAACTCCATGAGCCTGGTGTTGGTAACCCCCACAGTCGTGGCGTCAGGTTCTTGGAACATAGAAGGTACAAGCAAGATCCTTAGGACTGCTGCCTTGTCAACCCCCAAGGTCGCGATGAGCCAATGTATTTTCAACTTTCTGTATTTTGGTAATAGTCAAGCTGAAACTTTTCTCAATGTCCTGTACTGTAAGATCTTTCCTTGTCTAACTTTCTCCTTTTTTCTTTCTTGTTCTGTATGAAGCCCAACCCTCCCACCCTGTCTCAGTTTTCCTTGCTATAGCAAAGGACTATTTCCTCCCCCCCTTCCCTCTGGTTTCGATGCAGCTTCATGAACAAAAACACCTAAAATCTGTTTACCCGCCATAATCATTTTCCCCTCCAAGCATAAAACTCTAAACTACCTGGATCAACATGGAAGATGATAACCCCTTTGGTAGAAGTTTTTCTTTTGGGAACTAAGCTAGGGCATTAGAAGATTTAGGTGATAGCCTAAGAAAGAGATACGGTGGTGATTTTTTTGTGGAAGGTGATTGCGTTGCTGATGAGACTCCACCTGGGAGAACTCCAAGGAGGTAATATATTGATAATGATTGTGACTACCAGCTTACCTCCTAGATTTTGGAGGTAAGCTTGGCCCTCTTGAGTATTTTGATTTGGTTATAAGTAAATAGACATTGTCATGATGCTAAGTGACACAAGTTTGACATTGTCATACTAAAAAACAAAAATTCATGCTTACATGTGGTTTAGTATTTAAAGGAGAATGGAGGAGAAACTTAAAATTACTTCTTGGAGAAGTTAAGAGTACGTGAGGAAATTCAAATATTCACCCAAATTAGTTTTTTTTTTTTTTTTTTTGGGGGGGGAGGGAGGCGGTTTCAAGAGAGGTTATGCTTTCTTTTCTAGAAACCTAAGGCCCCAAAGAAAACTTTGTAAAACCTTTATCCACATAGTAAAAGGAAAGAGAGGTTATCCACATTCTCAATTGTTGTTAATCTTCTCAGTCACACGTAAGTGAGTAAGTGTAAGTGAGAGTAACTAGTAAGAGTTGTTGCTAATTTTCGTCAGTCTACTTGCTCCCAAAATTTCGTTGCTTCCTCTGCAGTCATCATCTCTTTTGACGATATATAGGGTCCGTAAGCTTGGTTTTCTTTGCTGCTTTCATCTTATCTTCCCCTCAGGTTTTGTTGGTTTTGAGTTTTCTTGTTTGTTTTTGTTGGTATCTTCCTTATGAGTAATGTGTTCACTGTTGAGAATTCAGTGTAATAAATTAGTGTTATTATCAGGTTTCAGTTTTACTCTTTTGAATTTTATTTGTAGTTAAGTTATTTTCTTGTTCTTAGCTAGCTCAGTAAAGATTAGTTTTATGTTTCTTGTATTGGGATTTGATTTGTATGAGAGATCAGAGAGCTTTTCTTTCTCGAAGTTTGGGCTCAATCTCCTTAAAATTTTATTTTCGGAGTTACTCCGGTCAGTGATACTAGAGCTAGGATTTCATTTTTTTTTTTCCGGTCTTAAGTAGCGTTTGTAATTGATCTGAAAGGGTGATTCAAGTTATCTGCTTGAAATTCTTTCCTAAAAGATTCAGTACATGAGTATGATATTTGTGTCCAGAGACTGTTTACAAGTCTTTGTTTCAATTCTTTCCAACAAGGTTCAGTGATCGTTGATAAATACGTTCCTAAACTAAAGAAGCTCCTTATGATGACCGACATATCAGAGAAACCGGAACGGTTTTCAACTTTGGCGAACCGAATTTGACTGTTTCAAACTGGTGGATTTTCGACCAAACTAACCGTGACATGGCAATTACACCCGTATTGCCCATATTAAGATGCTACTTTTCAGTTTTTTATTTTTCCAGCGATTACTTCTGCTCCCTACACCTCCCTGCAACAATGAAATAAATCAACATAAAAAGATATAGATAGAGAAAAAGAGGCAAGCAAACAACAGTCACGGGATCTATGGTGGTTTTAAGGGGAAAAACAGATGCTACATAAGTTAAGTTTATAATATATAGTGCAAATAACAGTATGAAAAACCATGATGCGGTCCATGCTGAACGTATCCGTTCCGTTCCCACAAACCCGTAACCGTTTCCGCGACCGTGACCAAAATCGTATTTTCGAACCATGGCTACTCGTTATTACATTGTAGATATTCGAGCTTTTGCACAGCCTATTTTGAGGATATAGGCAGGTGTTCATTGCAATCACCATAAAGACATTTGAGAGTGTAATGTAAGGTAATCAAGATTCTGTTATATGGGTTTTTAGAAAGTGTTTCGAAGGTTTAGCAGGAAAAGAAGTTTAGCTGAGCTGGTTTTTTATAAATGGCAAGGTTGATGTGAGAATCATCATGAAAATAATAATAATGATCTCTAAACCTGTTGTAAGAGCCTCTAAACCTGTTTCTTTGGCTGAAGCTCTGGAATATGCTAGCCGGAGAAGAGTATAGAAGCCACTAAATTCTACTGTTCTTTCAAACCTTCTTTTTCTACTTCAAAACCTGTAAACAAACCTTTACCTGTCCTTCATCATACTCCCCCACCTAATTTAAACTAAACACAACTCAACCAACCGGACCTTTTTGGAAAACCACATTAAGTGGGACAGATAGAAAGGAAAAACAGTTGACGAGGATTGTGTTATATCCGTGATCGACCATATGAAAGAGGTCTCGGATCTCGGTTGAAACAAACTCAACTCTAGACTGTGGATATTCCTGATGTAGGTGATGAAGATATGACTTTAGGACATGATGATATCTTTGGTAGGGGATGAATTACAGGAGCAATGATTTGAAATTGCTAATATTGAACCATGTATTTCCACGAATGCTTTAAGTGGAAATCATAATTTTCACGGCCAGTTTGATTCGATGTCATAAATGGTGGTAATAGTAAGGCATTATAGTGTAAATTTGTAAAGGAAATCCCACATCATTACCCATGGTAATGCTACTTGATCCCAAAACATCCATTTTCTTCCTAAAATCTCAATTACTATCCATTACCACTTCGGAAAGTGGTATTGGGTGGTAATGGAAATTTATATAGGAAAACCCATATCTTGTGATCAAGTTTCATTACCATGGTCATTGACATGATAACTTCTTTACAAATTTAGACTAAATTACATTACCATTACCACCATTTATGACCATTAACCAAACGGGCCGATAAAGTATGAGAGTGAATGGTTCATATGACAATAAGATTCTCTATATCTTGATTGACTCTGGAAGTACCCATTATTTCTTAGATTTACACTTAGCTAAGAAATTAGGGTTACGGCTAGCACCTATAGCAAACCAGGCAATCACTGATGGTGATGGGAATCATCTTGCTTGCCAATTCTTGTGCAAATATTTTGGTTGGAAAATGCAAAATAGAAGCTTTAAATCAGATATTTTATTCATGCCCTTGGGCAATTGTGATATGGTGTTAGGGGTTCAATGGCTCAATGAGTTGGGTACTGTGTATTGGAACTTTAAGTTGTTGATAATGGAGTTTCATTTGGATGTAAAACATCATGTCCTTGGGGGTACCCCACCAAAAGGATTGACAACTTCGTTTGGGACAGCATCTCATAAAAGAGATGGCAAATGCAATTCAATTGTGTGTGTTACAGTCGGTTAGTCCTTAGTCCTAGCGCGTATATCGGTGGATTGGGAATTTCGCCTATTCAGCTGAAGTCAAATGTATTCCTACTGAGGTGAAAGCCATCATTGACCTGTATAACGAGATATTTGAAGCCCCAACTGAATTACCACCTTCTAGAGGCGTATTTGATCATAGGATACCTCTGGAGTTTGGAGCTAATCCTGTAAACACAAGACCTTATACATATCGACTTAAGCAAAGGGGTATCATTGAAAATTTGGTTCAAGAAATGATGGATCAAGGGATAATTCAAGATAGTTGTAGCCCTTATGCTTCTTCTGTGGTGTTAGTAGAAATAAGGATGGATCTCGGAGGCTATGTCTGGATTATGGGGGTTTGAATAAAAATACTCTGAAGGATAAATCTCCTAGTTCTGTGGTGGATGAGTTAATTGATGATTTGTCTGGCTCTTTTGTTTTCAACAAATTGGATTTGAGAGCTGGGTATCATCAGCTAAGAGTGTGCAAGATCTAACTAATACCCCAGCTTCCTTCACAGTCGGTGTCCCATTTTTTTTATTTATAAGAATAGGCTTACAACCCACTGAAAAGGCTTTTCTTGTTAGGGCGATTCTCAGCTAGTAGTGAGACAAGTCACTGCTGAGTGTGAGTGCTTTCATTTCTTCTTTACGGCGTGTAAGTAGTCTTAACTTAGTCAGAGGAAGGGTATCATCTTTATGGGAGCTAATGATGAAGTGAAAAGCAAGATACTTCAATGCTTACATGCATCACCTCAGGGAGGACACTTTGGAAGAGATGCAACAATGAAAAAAGTGAAGGCCTTGTTCATTTGGAAAGGAATTTCCCGAGTTTTTCGAGATGTTTTGTCGAACAAGTGTGTGATATGTCGGGCAAACAAACATGAGCTGGTAACCTTTCATGGTGTTCTACAGCCTTACCAGTTCACGAAGAAGTATGGATGAATGTGTCAATGGATTTCATAAGCTGGTCTTCCAAATTCACTTTGGGTAAAGAGGTAATCTTTGTAGTAGTAGACAGAAATATGTAGCAAAACCTTCACATCCTTTTCAGCTGTTGATGTAGCTCAATCCTACTTGGATCATGTGTTCAGGTTACATGGTTGGCTCAGGTCAATAGTTAGTGACAGGAATTCAATATTCTTTAGTAATAAGCTCTTTTTCTATTCAAGCACTGAATTGTTAATGTCCTCTGCTTACCATCCTAAGCTGGTCAAACAGCGAATGTTAACAAATACCTATGGACTTTTTTGAGGTGTATGTGTAGTGAATGTCCCAAAAAATGGAGCTTATGTTTGCCTTTAGCTGAGTGGTGTTATAACACCAACTTTCACACTTCGACTAAAATCACTTCTTATGAAGTGGTTTACAACCAACCTCCTCTACACTTTCCATATTTACCTGGAAAAGCCAAAGTAGAAGGGGTGGATAGGTCTATGCAGAAAAGGCAAGCAACGATTAAAACTGTTCAAGTTATTTACTCAAGAAGAGCTCACTAGAGAACGAAGCTTCAAGTTGATGCAAGAGGAGTGAAAGAACATTTGAGAGGGGTAATTGGGTATGGTTGAAACTGCAACCTTATAAACAGAAATCAGTGAAGAGTAGCAGTCATGCAAAGCTGTCACCTAAGTTCTTTGGGCCCTTTCAAGTTATGGGAGTGATAGGCAAGGTAGCATACAAGTTGAATCTATCTAAATCAAAGACAATTTCATCCTGTGTTTCATGTTTCTCAATTGATACAATTCAAGGGACAATTACTAGCCGTAGCTCACATCCGAACCTGGGTTACATGGAAGATCGGGAGGATCAAATGGTACAATTTATTGCTATACTGGACAGAAGAGTGGTGAAGCTTAAAAATGCAGCTCAAGTATCTTTGTTTATTGGAAGGTTTCACTACAGCTGATGCAACATGGGAACCAGCTTTGGAATTTGAGAAGAATTTCCTTCGTTTGTTATTGACTAGTTGTTTGTCAGTGTTTGTTTATCCTGCATATTGTAATTGTTTGTGTGTTTGTAGATGTGTTTCTTCTTTTAAGACGGGAGGAATGTAACAGAATTAAGTTTGTGTTACATGGGTTGTTAGAAAGTGCTTAAAAGGTTTTGGCTGGAAAAAATGTTTAGCTGAGCTGATTTTGTATAGATACCTAAGGCTTCTGTGAGAATAATAATAATAATAATGATCTCTAACCTCTCAATCTCTCTCTCTCTCTCTCTTATATATATATATATATATATATATATATATATATCTCCCTATGTGTTTTCTTTTATAATCTCTCTTTCTCTCCTCTTATTCTGTCTCTTTCTTCCATATCTGTCAATACAGTGGCTCAAATCAGCTACTGTTACATGTAATGACTAGAATTATACAATTAGATTTTTTTCCGGCATCTGGTCAAACATGTGGAATGTGCTCTATGAAAAATATGAAAATATTTGCTCATTTATATACTTGAGCTAACTATTCACTGTTTCCTTCGTTTTTGCTTTTCTGGAATCTAAACTGTCTATTGACTCTATTCTTTGTATTCATTGTGAAAGTTGTAGAGCTTGCTGTATATTCATTCATAGGTTAACTAGGAAGAACCGCTTTATTGCCGGGTTAAGTAACCCCACCACAC
The DNA here is from genome assembly GCA_947646795.1 of Beta lomatogona. Taxonomy (NCBI): domain Eukaryota; kingdom Viridiplantae; phylum Streptophyta; class Magnoliopsida; order Caryophyllales; family Amaranthaceae; genus Beta; species Beta lomatogona. Next base: position 221,496 of record CANSNZ010000073.1, read on the forward strand.
CCAAGTTAGGGGCCAACGTATGTGGCTTTAGGTTAATGTTGATCTTGATGGATATGAAATGACTCTAAAACAGCAGGTTGGTTTGTAATCAGAGTGTGCATCATATATGTATGAGTAAAGTAATGAAGTGTAGAGGGAAGGCTTTGTCATTATAAGAATTGTGAAATTAACACCAGATAGTGAGACCTTTACACACTACGACAATTAGTGGCTGGATTAGATAAAAAAAGTTGTTGTCATGCCTCCCTTGCAGCACAAAGGTTTTAGGAGAAAAGGAAACTTTAGAGAAATATGAGTAGCACGGCTATGAAATATTCTTTAGAGATCTTAATGTGCTTGGAGCAGGATGTGCTAAAAAAAAAAAAGAAGAAAAGAAGAGAATTGATCTTTAAAGTGAAAGATCAGGCACAATTTTATAATATACAAAAATATATTTAGAAACCTATCTTGTTAAGATAGAGTTTTTAACAAACTAGTTTATTCATCTACCTAAAGGGCTAGGACAATGTGACTAATAAATTACTGGATTGCAAACTTGTCGCCCCCCCAAGAGGAAGGGCCATGGACTATAAGTCACTTTACACATTCTCTTAGGTGGTCAGACCCATACACAACAAGGATGCAATTTAGAAACAGATGATTTCATTCTGGGTAGTTAATGTGTCTAACAGTGTGCTTCCGAGAAGAAGCTCTCTTTTAGATATAGTTAGGAACATTGAAAATATTTGATACAATCTGCCTAATTGACCCAGATCAAACTCCTATAGGAGTGGTGACCTGATTAGCTTACTCAAGAGATACCCATCAGAGAAAGGGACCCTGAGAGTATAGCTAATAATACTGGAAATTCTGAGGGGAAATTTAAGAGAGAGAGAGAATTTAGGAGAGAGGGAAATCGTATTAATTCAGCATATCCTTCCTTACAACCAAGCTCCCTATTAATAGAGCTAATTACAATAGATAAAAGGACTAACTAACAGCTTACAGAAAATGACAAAATAGCTAAAAGACAAATTCAGTTGTACTATTCTCCTTTTATTCTGTTGATTCATTTCCCCTAGTAGATTCTTCTTAGAATTAGTTATGCTGACATGCATTTTAGTGATATGCCTTGTTGGCAGCCTTTCCTTCAGATTTGTTTCCACATAATTTCCCTCCAATTTCCCCAACTAACATAACTGCCATCTCACCAGAGTCAGTATCAACTGGACTGGTATCAATACTCCCCCCTTGTGAAGATCCTTGACCCCAAGGATCAAAATCTGGAAATGTGGCTTCAATGGTAAGAGCAGGCTCCCAAGAAGCTTCCTCAGGGGGTAAGTGAACCCATTGGATTAACCATTTCACTTCAGCCTGGTTGTGCTTCTTAATCACTCTAGTATCCAGCAGCTTGTAAGTGTATTTGGGCTCAGGTGTAGCTGTGGGTTGAGTAGGTATAATAGGTTCAATGGGGGTAGTGTTGGAAGGTGGGGGGCCATGGTGTTTCTTCAGCATGGATACATGGAAGGTGGGGTGGATTTTAGAATGTGGGGGAAGGTTTAGGGTATAAGCTACCTTGCCCACCTTTCTCAGAATAAGGTAAAAAAAGGAAAAGTATTTGGAAGAAAGTTTTTGGTTGGACCTGGAAGAGAGTGATGTTTGCCTGTAGTGTTGTAATTTAAGATAGACCAAGTCTCCTTCATTAAAAGATCTGTCAGTTCTATGTTTGTTGGCCTGTTGCCTCATTCTGTTATGAGCTACAGCTAAACTCTCCTTTAGCATTTGCAGAGTAGCTTCCCTATATTGTAAGCTCCTATCCACAGCTTCAATCATGCTAGAGCCAGGCAAATAAGGTTTGTGCAATGGTGGTTGCTGACCATAGACCACTTGATAGGGGGTAGTCTGGATAGCAGAATGATAAGTAGTGTTGTATTAGTACTCAGCTAGTGGAAGCCAATCAGACCACTCTGTAGGTTTCTGATAACGCATACACCTGAGATATGATTCAAGGCACCTATTGAGTACTTCTAACATCCCATCAGTCTGTGGGTGGTAGGATGTAGACAAATTGTGTCTGATTCCTTGCAACTTGACCAACCCAGTTCAAAAGGAACTCAGGAAAATCTTGTCCTTGTCAGATATGATGGACTTAGGAAAACCATGGAGCTTGTATACATGGTCAATATATGCTTGGGCTACAGTAATAGCTGTGAAGGGGTGAGAGAGAGAGATGAAATGGGCATATTTACTGAGCCTGTCAATGACCACCAGAATAACCTCCTTGCCTTTAGACTTAGGGAGGCCCTCAATGAAGTCCATGGTGACTTCTTCCCAAACCTTATCAGGAATAGGTAGGGGTTGAATGAGTCCTGGGTATGCAGCATGATCATACTTACATTTCTGACAAGTGGGGCACTGCTTAATGAAGGCTATCACAGATTGTTTAAGTCTCTACCAGTAGAAAAGAGACTGAATTCTTTTTAGAGTGGCTCCTTGTGCAGAAGAGTGCAACCAGTCTAAGATCATTTGTTTGATCTCAGGGTGATGGCCAATCACAACCCTTTCATTCCTGAGCAGCTGGCCATTCAGCCACTGGTAATGAGGGTGAGATCTAGGCTGTTGTTGGATTTCTGTGATCAGCTGCTTGAGACATGGATCATCTTGCTAGTGCTGATTGATCTTGTCCATCAGTGACGAGTGGATCTGCGAGACAGCCATAGTGAGAATTTGAGAGCTGGTGATCCTGGATAAGGCATTATCTACCTTATTTTCAGCACCCACCTTATATTCCACCACATAATCAAGGTCGCCTAGCTTAGATAACCACCTTTGCTGGAAAGGGGTAGCTATCTGATGGTCCAACAGATACTTGAGGCTCTGTTGATCTGTCTTGATTGTGAAAGCTTGCATTGATAGGTAATGTTGCCACTTCTTCACAACATACACCAGGGCAAGTAACTCCCTCTCATAGGCAGATAATAGTTGGTTTTTTTCATACAGTGTCTTGCTAAAAAAGGCAATGGGGTGACACCCTTGCATAAGGACAACTCCTATGCCAACTCCGGAGGCATTTGTTTCCACCACAAAAGGCTGGTGAAGGGAGAGCTAGGACTGGAGGAGTTGTCATAGCTTGCTTGAGTGTATTAAAAGCTTCGGTAGCTTCAGGACTCCATTCAAAAGTATCCTTCCTGAGAAGTTGAGTAAGTGGCCTCCCAATCTTCCCATAATCCTTGATAAATCTTCTGTAATAGCCCGTGAGGCCTAAAAAACCCCTTAATTGCTTGAGTGTTTTAGGTTAAGGCCAATCTTTAATAGCCCGCGGCTTCTCTGGTTCAATTGCTACCCCATCATAAGAGATAATGTGGCCTAAATAGCTCACCTGAGTGGCCCCAAAAGAGCACTTTTTGAAATTAGCTTTTAGGGAGTTTTTCTGCATTAGTTCAAGCACCAATGTAAGATGCTCCATGTGACTGTCCCAAGTTGGACTGTACACAAGGATGTCATCAAAGAATACTAACACAAACTTCCTAAGATGGGGTTGGAACACACTGTTCATCAAGGCTTGAAAGGTGGCAGGAGCATTTGTCAAGCCAAATGGCATGACTAAGTACTCATAGTGGCCAGCATGGGTTTTAAATGCTGTTTTGTGAACATTAGAAGTGTGCATCCTAATCTGATGATATCCAGATTTAAGATCTAACTTGGAAAAGTATAGAGTTCCATGCAATTCATCTAGGAGTTCATCTATGATGGGAATTGAGAATTTATCCTTGACTGTAACCTTGTTTAAAGCTCTGTGATCTACACACATTCTCCAGTTTCCATCCTTCTTTTTTACTAACACAAGGGGTCAGCAAATGGGCTGTTGCTTGGCCTTATTACACCCGGTTCTAACAATTCATGCACCAAGGATTCAATAACATTTTTCTGAGCAGCTGGGTATATGGTCTCACATTTACAGCATTTGTGCCCACCTTAAGTGGATCTGGTGATCAAACCCTGATCTCTGAGGAGGGAGGCCCTTGGGATCTTCAAAGACCTCCTGATACAGGTGAAGAACTTCTTGTAGGCCCTCTTGGATGCCCTGTTCACTCTTAAGCTCAGATTGAAACAATCTGGGAGACCAATCTTCACTGCTAGGGACTACTTGAAGCATAGAGATAGACCCTTCAGTAGTCATCAATCTGCCCAACTTTTCTTCTTGTATATTCTTCAATTTCTTTGCAGTAGCCCCCCTAAATTTCATCTTTGTGCCTTCATGTTTGAACACGGTCAAATTCTTGAAATCGCATAAAATGGGACCCAACTGAGTGAACCATTGAATTCCCAGCACCATGTCACTACCACTTAAAGGTAACAACAGTAGGTCAGCTTTAAACTCTACACCTTGCATCTTCCAAGTGAACCCTTCAATCATCAGTTCACACTTTAATTGATTACCATCAGCTACCTTTACCCAAATGGGGGAAATGATTTTGACTTTACAGTCCATTTTGAGAGCCTTAGTTGCATCAATAAAGTTGTGTGTGCTTCCTGTGTCCAAGAGGACGTGAAGGGGCTTCCTACCATGGTGACACCCTATTCTCTTGGTCTGATAGGATGTCATCCCATCCATAGCCTGTACAGAAATGTGAGCACAACAGGTGTCCTCCATCACTTCTTCCTCCTGATCTTCCTCCACTTCTACTTCCAGGTGGTAGAGTTGGGATCTCTTCCCTTTACATTTATGACCTGGTTCAAACTTCTCTTCACACCAAAAACACAACCCCTTTGATCTCCTTTCATTAAATTCAGCTGAGGTGAGGGCTTTTTTGTTTAGGTTATTGTTTCTGGGTTGGAAGGGTGGTTTGAAGGTGTTTTGGCTGGAATTTGTGGTGTTTGTGGTTTTGGCTTGGGTAGGTGTGGGTAGTAGGGGTGGTTTGGTTTTAACCTTCCTTACCTTCACAGATGCTTCTTGTAACTTGGCTAAACAAAAAGCCTGTTGAACAGATGCTGGTGAGAACATCCTTACCTTCATTTCATTCTCCTCCTCCAGTCCTCATAGGTAGCAACTGAGCAAAATCTCAGCAGGGATAGTCAGTTTACTAGCTAGGGCATCAAAAGAATCATGATATTCTTGCACCCCCCCTGTCTGTTTAAGGGCCTTCAGATCAGTCATGGGATCATCAAACACCTCCCCAAACCTAGCAGTAACCTCCTTTACATATTGATCCCAGGTTAGAGGCCCAAGCTCCCTCGTTTTCATGAAGTTCTGGTGCCATAACAGGGATTTTGCCCTCTAGATGAATGACTGCCAGTTTAATCCTATTAGCATCATCTATCTCATCTAACTCAAAGAATTGCTTACATTTGTATAACCAAGATTTCAACTCATTGCCATCAAATTTGGGGAACTCTATTTTTGTGATTCTAGATGAGTAATGATTGTTACGAGGTGATCCTGCTCTAACATCATGATTTAAGTTTTTTTCATAATCAGACACCAATTTAGTGACTTGAACAGAAAGAGCAAGTACTAAATCATTCAGCCCAAAAATTCCCCTACTATTTTCAGCTATACTAGAGTTATAACTACCACAAGCAGCTTCTATCTTACTATTCTGATTCTCAATGAGAGATCTAAGAGTTACCTCAAGCCTTTGTAACTCAGCCTCAGAATCACTGGTGTCTGTGTGCCTTGTCACCACCATTGTTGCCAAGGAAGGACGAGCTCTGATACCACTGATACAATTTGCCTAATTAACCCAAATCAGACTCCAATAGGAGTGGTGACCTGATCAGCTTACTCAAGGGATATCCAGCAGAGAAAGGGACCGTGAAAGTACAGCTAATAATACTGGAAATTCTGAGAGGAAATTTAAGAGAGAGAGAATTTAGGAGAGAGTGAAATTGTATTAATTCAGCATATCCTTCCTTACAGCCAAGCTCCCTATTTATAGAGCTGATTACAACAGATAAAAGGACTAACTAACAGCTTACAGAAAATGACAAAATAGCTAAATGACAAATTCAGTTGTACTATTATCATTTTGATTCTGTTGATTCATTTCCCCTGGTAGATTCTTCTTAGAATTAGTTATGCTAACATTTTCAGTGATTTCCCTTGCTGGCAGCCTTTCCCTCAAATTTGTTTCCACATAATTTCCCTCCAATTTCCCTAACTAACATAATTGCCATCTCACCAGAGTCAGTATCAATTGGACTGGTATAAATATTCCCACTTTATTGGCCGTGTATAACATGGATCAACCCTAATCATAATATTTTGTTATGAACGGAAAGCTTCAAGTATCTACTTCCCTCCCTTTCCTCCCTAATCGTAATATTGGGACCTTGCTTTTAAAATATGAAAACTGTTTGATACGAGCATCTTATGGTTTTTAAGGTTTTAAGAGAGATAATCTTTGATCAATTACCTGAAAATTTTGTCATCATTTATCATCCTCTCATTTATGAATTTCCTCTTGCATTCTTTTGGTTCTTTGTTAGTGTCTTAGAGTTTTTTCATTTGTTCTTGATGGTTGAGAAATATCAATCTCAAGTCGACCTATTACCAGTATTAAGAAACAGGAGATACCAGGAGATACAAGTACAAATCCCAGTCTTTGCATTGTTTTCCTTAATTGTAGGTTATTGTTTGTAATGACAATTTTAATTTTAATATCTTGCAGATAATGAACTCCTAATGAAAACAATGTCAGAAAGGGCTCTACAGGCCGCAAAGCCAAATGCTGGTGCAGAGATAGCAGAGCGTGTGATTGCTCTGGTAGATCTATCTCCTATTGGAGCATGATAACTGAAGAATGAGATAACCACTCAGGTTACAGCAGAAGCAAGGTAACACTGTGCCTAAAGTCATACTATGAGTATCTGTGCTGCTGGCATTATTCTCCACAAATGAAGTTGCCAATAGGTTTGACTTGAAGCATGGCGTTGTGGCTTGACTGGAGCACAGGCTACGTGCTCCAGGGCACTCATATTGCACCTTCTACTGCTTCTGGGTAAAGACATCAATGTGCTAGAATAGAAGGAAATAGTGTACATGTAAATTACCTCTATGCTTGTATGAATATCGTAACTTGAAATACACGTGGAAGGAAAAATTATTGGTCCAGTCAAGCTTATTACACACAAGGAGAAAATAACATTTATCTTAGATATTTAATGATGTCCATTTCTTCTTTTGACTCTTTAGGTGCATTCATAATTCGCAATTCGCACTTTTATGGTTACTCGTGGGTGCATGTGTGTTGGAATTAATATGTTATGATGTGTTCCCTTCATCTTACAAACTGATAATTGTGTGATAACTACCTCATTTAAAGGGTTTTATTGAAAACGTTTCGAAGTTGCCAACAAATCTTCAAAGGAAGACGCATAAACCTAATTCGATAAGCTTTGGGACTTATCTAATGTGGATTCCCAGTCATAACTTTATTAATGGTCATGAACCAAAAATCGATTTCAGGGCTGAGGGTACGAACATGATCATGAATCACATTCGCTCATTGTTGGTCTCTACTTAACACGATTCATAGCAATTTTTATGCAAAAGAACAACCAAGTAATGTATTTCAACACCCTAAAAAAGATTAGTCTAGGTTGGTTCATTAAATACACAAAGACTACCTTACTAATGACAAGTTATTAAGCAATCAAAATTACTAGGTACCTAAATCATTTGTCTAATAATCATATTAGACGTTAAAACAGTTGTTTAAGTCTTGATTAGCAATATAAATGTGAAGGTGATGAAATCATAAGTATGTCAATTGTGAAAAATATGTACAAAATAATAAAGAGTAGAGATTAAGAATGTACAAAGAATGAATTTTTACTTAAAGACCTACATCATGAAAATATGGTTAGTAACTTCAAACAAATAAATGAGAAAAGGAAAGATTAATTAGGATCCTCAGAAATATACCGGTGTGGCTTGGGTCTGATAGAATAACGACCTTCGGATGGAGCAATCGTGGAGCCTTCAACGAAAACTTATGGAAGATCGATCAAATATGAATGATTTGATGTGTTTATGTGTTTGTGTATTTGTTATATGAGAGTATGAGAGTATATGTGAGTGCTAAATGGCTTGAAAAATCGTAAGTATGTGTTTTAAAATGTGAGGAATCGCTAGAAAATCCAGAAAACCGTAGCCTATTTATTGGAAAAATTAAAGAAAAAGATAAGAAAATTGCGCGGCGGGTAAGGGTTGTGAGCGGCACGCACAAGCTTTGCGCGGAGCGCACAGGCTATGCGTCCCGCACATGGCTGTGTGTTTTTCAATTTTCTGCATGACATTGTCATTGTGTGCGCGCAAGTCTAATCTAACTGATTTTTTATTTAGGTCTTTTAAAAATTCTTTTTATCTTTATCAAATAATATAGTTTTAAATCCGGAACTCATCTATGTTAAATAGATAGAATCTGATTTCAATAAAATCCTTTATTTTTATAATATTCTTGAAAATATTTATTTATTTCTGAAAATATTCATTAAAATAATAAATAAATACAATTAATTATCATGAATAATTAATTGGACTTTTCAGAGACATGGGCTCAAAATAATTAATTTATTGGTTCAAAAATATAATTAATTATTGGGAAGAATTATTTGGGCTTTAAAATTGGATTTTGAATCTTTAAAACAAATAAGTAAGATTTATAATTTTAAAAACTTTTTTGGGCCTAACTCTTTGGATTGCTTCCCCTTGTATTGGAGCAATTATGACCGCTATATGTATCATCATCGGGTACTCAAATGAAGAGACACGATTATGTGTCTAAAGAAGCCCTCACTTTGACCGAGGTTTGTAAAACCGAAATTCAAAGTATTCACGTTGGGACGGGGAACATTCTTAGATGCTCTCTAATCTAAAACCGCTCTTTTGACGATGATACCTGCAAAACAAGCATAAGTTTGCAGAAACAAACATATGTAAAATGAAAAGTTATGTGAAAAGGATATTATGAGCTATGTCCGGCTCATGACGGTATAGAGCTTGTCCCGCTATAGAGTTGGTAGTGATGTGAGAATATTATGAGCTATGTCCGGCTCATGACGGTATTAGTTGGCACGACCCAATGGAGGAGCAGTCCGAATAACCAGGACATATGTGTTTTGAAATAATATTATAAGAGCCCAAATAATTATCCATGATGATTAATTGTAATTTAAACCCGTGAAATGTTTTATGTCTATTTTAAAAGCCCAATAGAATGTTTATTGTTTTAATAAATATTTTCCTAATATTTAGTGTTTTAATAAATATTTTCTTAAAAGCTTTTATAATTATCTTTAAAGCATAAATCATATTTTTAACCCGGAAAATTCGATCTTGAAAGCACGCGTAGAATAAAAAACGAATATTCTGGAATATGCGGCGGATGCAGCGGCTGCGCTCAGCGCGCCACGTGCGTCCATCACATTGACCAGATCGCGTCAGGCGCGCCAATGAGCGCATGACACGTGTACTTGTGACTCACATAGAGTCCTGCACCTGGCGCAAGTCCTGTTTGAGACGCAAGATAAAATTTTATCTTGAAAACGCATTTCCACGTACAAGTTTTAAATGGACGGACCACGTTAGGCAGGCCAATCTACGTCTGACGCGTGTCCTCGTGCCTGCCGCGTAGTCTTGCGCCTGGCGCAGGGTTTATGTGGAGCGCAATTTTTGGTTTGCCTATAAATACGGGCTGATTTCCCGAATCAGACACGGCTTCGAATATTATTTTTACGTACACAAATTCTCTCGAATACTCCGAAATACACTTCGAATACTCAAACACTTTTAATCTTTCAAATCAATTCCTGTTCCTGATCTTATTATATTCCTGGTTCCAAGATTGCTTCGCCTGAAGGTCATTATGCTCTTCGATCTAAACCGCATAGGTATAATCCTGAGGGCCCTTGAATAATTACATTTATTTGATTGAAGTTACTAACCTTTTCTTATCATGATGTAGATTTTAAATTAATAATCGCGTCCCTTTGTAAATTCTAACCTTTTTTCCTTTTATTTTGTATATAATATTCATGTTATTATGATTGTCATGTATGTCTTTTTTATCACCCACATGTTATTATGCTAAATAAGACCTAAAGAACTGTTCTCATTAATTCAGATAATTTGGACAACCTGTTAGGAACCTTGTAAAATGATTGCATATATCATAACTTGTCCCTAAATAATTAGTCTTTCTGTGTGTTTCCTGTACCAACATAGATTAATTGTTTTTAGGGTTCTTTAAAACGTTATTTGATTATTCTTCTGCATAAAATATGTTGTGAATCGGTAATTAGTAGAGGCCAGCAATGGGCAATATAGTTCCTGACTAATTGTGCCCTCACCCCCGAACTTAATTTTTGGTTCCTGACCATATACGGAGTCATGATGGGGAAATCTAAATTGTATAAGTCCCTAATATGTCCCTTCCGTTTCAATATCCAATTTGGTTTATGATTCTTCCTTTTAAGAGTTGTTGGCGACTTCAAAAATATATTTTTAATAAAACCTTAACAATGGGGTAGTCAAATAAACGCGCTCACACCGCATGTTGGCATTAAAGGAATGAAAAATCCAAGCCTACAATTTTGCGATTTCACTGGGTAGAATTTTGAAAAAAAATTAATTTTTTTTAAATGAGTGGGTGAAACTTGAAAAATACGATTCGTTCTATTTTATGCCTTAGAATAATATATAGTTTTGCATATGCATGGCTTTTGGTCAGCCGCCATAAGGACAATCTACCTTGCCTTATTAGCACATGTTCTATGTGTGAGGTCACCCCTGGGGGGTTTACGCTTTGTCCTTCGAAAAAGCTTCCTGAGCGATAGTGTTGGACCTTAGTTATAAGTTATTCTCTTGTTCCTGACTTGAGAACTGGAGTGCGTCTTACACGTGGCCATCTCTTTAAGTAAGGGAACGAAGCGTGAGATCAATCTCTTAGTCATGGACCCTTTCAGCCTTATCCTGAACCTGACCAATAGTTAAACGTAGAACTGGAGTTTAGATTGAGAACTTTGCATATGATTATCCTACATGTGCATATTTGCGTGTGCTTGTATCTAATTGTTTTGGTAGTACGCGAGTTTCGAGTCAAAACTACCGAACGCATTTACGCGTCGAGCTAAAAGTCAAAAAACCGTGTCTCGCCTCAGTTGCGCTTAGCGCACCCCAGCTGCGTCCGACGCAATTCATTGGCATCCCACGCTTTTTTCTGCGTTCCACACAATACTTCCTTCGCGCCCAGCGCACCTCCTTTCTTCCATTTTACGTTTAGCGCCTAGGCCCGCGTGTAGCTCTTGTAAGCTGCGTGAAGCACAGTTATGCTGCGTAAAGCACAGGTCTGTGCTCTTTGTTGCATCACGAACTTTGCAAAATATCCTTGGCTCGAACACATCTTTCCCTTTTCTTATCAAAATATAGGATAAAAAAAATCTCCATCATTTTTTCTTTTTTAAAAAAGTTCATCTCAAAAATCATTTCAATCTCTAATCCCTATCTATTTCGAAAATTCTATCCCATCTTTTACCAAACTATATCTCCCATCTTTTAAAAAAAAAATGATCTCCCATCTTTTTTTGGAAATTCATCCCCATCTTTTTAAAAAAAACAAAAATCATTCTCCTATCTTTTTCAAAATTTCATCCCATCTTCAATCTCCTATCTACTTCAAAAATTCTATCTCCATCTTTTTTTCAAAATAAAAAAAATCCATTTTTTTTCCTATCATATATCTTTTTTTTAAACATTAATCCTTTTTCTCTATCCTATCTTTTCATGTATTTTATCCATCCCTCGTGTGCACATCATTTAGGATTCCTTTTAGCATCCATCTTGTTGTAAAAGTCTCATCTGCTTAGGAATTCTAACTGCACTAGAAGTCTGTCTGACCCAAATGTCTAGATTCATCCAGTTTCACTCCAATTAGAGTTCCTCATCCCGTCTAACTCTATCCATGTTAGGAGTCTTAACCCTGTCTAGGTCCACCCATATAAGAAGTCTAGGGTCGCTGGAATTCTTGTCATCTCCGAAGATAATCCATAGAAAGTCTATGCATAATATGAGTCTAAAACCCTTAGAATTCCATCCATCTTAGGAGTCTAAATCCATTAGAGTTCCGCCCATATTAGGAGTCTAAAGCCAGCTGAATTCCATTCATTTTAGGAGTATAGGTCTACTAGAGTCTCATACATATTAGGAATCTAGCATCCTTGAAAGTTCGTCAAATCTAGAATTCTAACATCATTAGAAGTCTATCAAGTCTAGGATTCTCAAGTCATTAGAATTTCATATCAATTAGGACAACATTCATACTAGAATCATTTTGCATTGCATAGTCCATCATTCATAATATTCATGCATAACTAGAGTTATTAGGCATTTAGGAGTCTCATTGCATCCATGTTCTCCATTTCATTTCATGCATTCCGCATTTAGTAGTCCTAAACTACAAGCGATCTGATTCCTTTTTTGGGATATGTAGCAGCCTTTATAGGTCGAACGCATAGATTGAGTCATGCATACATGCATGTCTTCTACGTGCATAAAAAAAAATCATCATGCATTTAGGATATTCAGATTTGTTCCTAGGAGCTCAACTTTTAAACAAACATACATTCTTTCACTCCATTTCTTTTTCTCCATCATCAATCCATCTCTAATCTCTTGCTGGATGATCCATTGTAGGAAATACGCAATATGTCATGAACACCTCAAGAACAAGTTGATGAGTTGAAGGGTACACTCGTAGATCTTGTAGCACGTGTCGCCAGGCTAGAGGCACATTACTATGCACCATATAATTTTACCGCAATCACGACTGACCGACAAAGGATCAATGAGCTACATGACATCACACAACATAGTCCTTAGAGGGAGTTCATATCCTTACACATGAGCTATGGTGCTATATTCGAGTATATTCATTTTAGAAAATTGCTCTATCCTATAGGACCCACTCCAGATCCTAAGGAAGACAGAAAAGGGACAAATTGGGACCAAAATGCCTATTGCAAGTGCCATAGAGGAAACGGACATAGAACTAACGATTGCTATAAGTTAAAGCACCTTATTCACAACATGATAGAAGAGGGAAGACTTCCAATTCTCTCGAACAAGGTCCCAACTAAGATAAAGGTTGCTGACATGGGCACAAGGGATTATTTAAAACCCGGACGGGCACAACCCCATTAATGATTTCCTATACTCAAATCTTTCACCAACTCCGGGCTAAAGGTGTGATTCCCCCAATTGGACCCCTAGAAGACCCACCTAAAGAGGAAAGAAATCTGATGTGGGATGAAGGGTCCTATTGTGAATATCATAGGGGGAAGGTCACCCTACCGAAAGGTGTATGAGCCTTCAGGCGATTATCCAAGACATGATCGATGACAAAAGATTGCAATTGCTATCCCATCCAGACTACAAAGACGCGGCCCCCAGTCCCAATAGCATATATTCATTAAAACACCTGGACTCGCTTAGGTCCAGTTGAAAGATAAATAAATATATACGTCTCTTCTCTTTTCATTTACAAAGAGACCTCATGAAGATTGAAGCAACGAAGCTGTCTTGTCACGCGATGTAGGATTCTAGACTTAGGATTTCATTTTCTGTTTCATCTCTCTTGTTTATCCCAGTCTAATATAGGATTTTCCCTCTTAATGCATGTACTCATAATTTTCAATTAATAAATGAGTATTTCTTTTCTATATTTGCGTTAATGAGCATCCATGGAAATCACGATTGTTGCCTTAAAAGAAATGAATTTCTAATTCTCATGACTATTGTAATAAAGGCAATGAACAACTGGCATATATAAAAGAGGCATCCCTCCCTTTCCCCGCAACTATTCCTCCATTTCAACCTAAATGCATGATCATCCCTTCCCTTTTAACCTACCTCATAGGAAGTACATTTGACAACAATTCAATGTAAAGGGCAAGTAAAAAAAAAAGAGCAACAACAAAAAGAAATCAAAAGCAAAAAAAATTTGATACAAAAAGTGTAAAATGTGAAAAAAAGAAGTGTTGCAAATAAGCCCATCAATAGCTTTGTCAAAGGTATTTCCTTCAAAACCTTTAAGCTTCAACCAAAAATCTTTGCAAGCCAAATCATACCTTTGATAAACCTTCTCCTAATCATGCATATCCTATCCCAATAAGCCATAAAAGACAAACCCATGCCCGCTAGGTCGAAAACCCATAAGGGCGACTTAGGCAAAAGTCAGAGCACCTTCTCATTCATTAGCTTGAACTACAAATGGTCTGATTCTGTTAAAGATACGTAGGAATCCTCACCTGGAGGTCCGACCGCTTTAAACCAAACCAAACCTACATCATTTGGCCACCCTTGCCAAAGACCTCTTTCAAATTAATGATTAATTCAATGCCTAATTCATTGCAAACGGCTCCAAAGCAAAATGCTCGGCCACCATTAAAATGCTAAGAGCTACGAGCGGCCTAATTCCATCATGGATACGTAGGCAACCTCTTTTGAGGCCCAACCATTTTAATTCAAAAAATATTTTTAAGGCACGCCTAGGCCCATGAGAAAAGCGCGATCTCCCAAATCATGAATTTTAAATGCTCATCCCCACCCTTAGAACAAGACTGCAATTCAAACCTGCATTATTAGCCTACCTCATTGCGTGAGTCAATTCATTATGACTCCGCCTCTACTTATTCTAATCACCTTCTTTTTCTAAGCCACATTATCGCTTCTAAACCAACCTAAGCATAACCTTTTAACACATAGCGTTATGACCGCGCCTCATCCCTTGAGTGTTCTTCTCTCTGACATTTCTTGTCTTTTTCACCTTAAGAACCCTATATGGAATCTTCGGTCGAAACATCCAATAAGCATGTCGAGATATCTTCAAAATCAAGCAATCAAGCTGAGTACTTCGTAAACTCCATCTTACTGAGGGCTTCATCACTATTCCACACTGAAAATCATAGGCTCTAAGTACAGGCCTATCGTAATAAGGACTTCATTACGAGTCTATACATGGCATCTTGGGTCTTAAAACCCACACGGATACAACATCACATTTATTTATGGGCTCGCTTAGGCCCTTGGCTTACAAAACCCGAAGCATATACAACTCAAGCGCTACAAAAGCTTGTTCTATAATGTATTTCAAATCCAATATAGTCTATTAACCGAATAGATTATCCTTGGCCTCCGTGTGTACCTTGATAAGGACTTCATTACGAGTCGATACAAAATATTATGGGCTCCAGACCCATACGAGATCCTAACTGTTTTATGGGCTCGCTTAGGCCAGTATCAACTACAACACATTTCGGATCAAACATAACCTACATGGATCATCCTTGGGGGCTTCCCATTTCTTCTTTTTCAAAAACAATTTTCGAAACGAAAAACTGAGCTTAGAGGAATAACAAAGCATCATATCATATCTCTGCATTAGTGTCATATCTCTACATTTGCATTACATATCTGCATCATCCAAACATTGTGTCAAGCATTGCATCCTTCGTCCTCAGCCATCGGATTCTAGCATCAATCATCGAGTCACACACACACACGTATGCACACACGCTAGCATATTTAAGTCTAGAGTATTAGAGGTCACTCTCTATAGGTCAAGTCTTTTCCTATTCATACACTTGCACCCACATCACGGGACACATGCATGTGCCCTAATTGTTTGTCTGTATATCTGTGTGTTATTTGTATTCATAGGTGCCCAACATTAAGCGACTCTATATGAGTTATATTCCGCCAAGGTCTGCGGACCACTACAAATTAAAAACAGAAGATAAGCGCTATATACATGGTGCGTCCAGCTCACCGATAATACGCAGCAAACTGCGTCCAGCGCAGCATGCCACGCTAAGCGCAGGCCTGTACGTCTAGCGCACAACCCTATACAGAGCACTTGGCGGCTTCTTAGCCAAGTGGGGCCCACATGCTCAACTCCTTATGAATTCAAATGTTCATTATGACATCGCACTGCGTCTAGTGCAGCATTCCAAGCCAAGCGCAGGCCTGTGCGTCTGACGCACAGTCCTACACAGCGCGCTTGGGGGCTTTTTAGCCAGGTGGGGCCCACACAGTTAATTCCAAATGATTTCAAATGTTTGTTACGTCATTACGCGCGCTAATTCAACGAACTTTCAAAAGTATGCAAAAAAAATACGATCTTGCCATCCTACAAATTCTCAATGTCTATCATTCAAGAAACAATAAATACCCAGGAAAATCAATGACGGGACACAAATCGTCAATAACGGGACACAAACCGCTAGGTCTGCAGTCCACTTTCAATCAACTACACTATTTGTCATGGAGCGGGTTAGCAAACAGCTCAGCCTGTGGAGTAGGATACAAATACTCTACACTATTTGTCATGGAGCGGGTCAGCAAACATCTAAGCCCTGTGGAGTGGGATACAAATACTCCACACTATTTGTCATGGAGTGGGTCAGCAAAGAACTCAACCCTGTGGAGTGGGATACAAATACTCTACACTATTCGTCATGGAGCGGGTCAGCAAACAGCTCAGCCCTGTGGAGTGGGAAACAAATACTCTACACTATTTATCATGGAGCGGTTTAGCAAACAGCTCAGCCTTGTGGAGTGGGATACAAATACTCTACACTATTGTCATGGAGCGGGTCAACAAACAGCTCAGCCCTATGGAGTGGGATACAAGTACTCTACACTATTTGTCATGGAGCGGGTCAGCAAACAGCTTAGCCCTATGGAGTGGGATACAAATACTCTACACTATTTGTCATGGAGCGGGTCAGTAAATAGCTCAGCCCTATGGAGTGGGATACAAATACTACTCTACACTATCTGTCATGGAGCGGGTCAGCAAACAGCTCAGCCCTGTGGAGTGGGATACAAATACTCTACACTATTTTTCATGGAGCGGGTCAACAAACAGCTCAGCCCTGTGGAGTGGGATACAAATACTCTACACTATTTTTCATGGAGCGGGTCAGCAAATAGCTTATCCATGTGGAGTGGAATACAAATAATCTACACTATTCTCTGTCACGACAAGTGTACTTTGACTTTCGATTTTGCAAACCTCAATCAAAGTGGGGGCTTCTGTAGACACATAATCGTGTCTCCCCATTTAAGGGTCCGATGATGAAATATACCTCGGTATTAGTTAGCACGGCCCAATGAAGGAGCAGTCCGCAGAACCAGGACATATGTGTTTTGAAATTATATTATAAGAGTCCAATTAATTATCCATGCTGATTAATTGTAATTTAAACCCATGAAATGTTTTTAAGTCCATTTCTAAAGCCCAATTGAATGTTTATTGTTTTAATAAATATTTTCTTAAAAGCTTTTATTATTATCTTTAAAGCATAAATCAGATTTTTAATCCGGAAAATTCGATCTCTGGATTTTTAAGGATAAAAATGGCATCTTGAAAGCACGCGTTGAATAAAAAACGAATATTGTGGAATATGCGCCGGATGCGGCGGCTGCGCTCAGCGCGCCACGTGCGTCCAGTGCATTGGCCAGATCGCGTCAGGCGCACCAATGAGCACCTGAAAGGTGTACTTATGACTCACAAAGAGTCCTGCGCCTGGCGCAAGTCCTGTGTGAGACGCAAGATAAAATCTTATCTTTTTTAAAACACGTTTCTACGTACAAGTTTTTAACTGGACGGACCACGTCAGGCAGGCCAATATGCGTTTGACGCGTGTCCTTGCGCCTGCCACGTAGGCATGCGCCTGGCGCAGGGTTTGCGTGGAGCGCAAGTATTGGTTTGCCTATAAAGACGGGTTGATTACCTGAATCCGACACGGCTTCGAATTATTATTTTTACGCACACAAATTCTCTCGAATACTCCGAAATACACATTGAATACTCAAACACTTTTAATCTTTCAAATTGATTCCCGTTCCTAATATTATTATATACCTGGTTCCAAGATTGCTTCGCCTGAAGGTCATTATGCTCTTCGATCTAAACCGCATAGGTATAATCCTCTGGGCCCTTGAATACTTATATTTATTTTATTGAAGTTACTAACCTTTTCGTGTCATGATGTATATTTTAAATTAATAATCACGTCCCTTTATAAATTCTAACCTCTTTTCCTTTTATTTTGTATATAATATTCATGTTATTATGATTGTCCTGTATGTCTCTTTAATCATCCACATGTTATTATGCTAAATAAGACCTAAAGAACTATTCTCATTAATTTATATAATTTGGACAACCTGCTAGGAACCTTGTAAAATGATTGCATAATAACTTGTCACTAAATAATTAGTCTTTCTGTGTGTTTCCTGAACCAACCTAGATTAATTATTTTTAGAGTGTTTTAAAACGTTATTTGATCATTCTTCTGCATAAAATATGTTGTGAATCGGTATTTAGTAGAGGCCAGCAATATAATGGTCAATATAGTTCCTGACTATATTGTACCCTCACCCCCGAACTCAATTTTTGGTTCCTGACCATCTATGGAGTCATGATGGGAAAATCTACATTGGATAAGTCCCTAAGATGTCCCTTCTGTTTCAATATCCAATTAGGTTTATGATTCTTCCTTTAGAGAATTGTTGGCGACTTCAAAAACATATTTTCATTAAAACCTTAACAGTGGCGTAGTCAAATAAACGCACTCACACCGCGTGTAGGCATTAAAGGAATGAAAAATCCACGCCTACAATCACTCATATTGTAAAATAGAATATAGCCGACAAATCTGCAGCCTAAGTACGAGACTAATAACAACTGTTTTCTTTCCAACAATTCTTTTCCAAGATCCGTAAATTCAACGACCTAGACGGAGGCATAAATTTCTGAGGGTCATTAAATTAATTATCTTTCTTTTATTTCTTTGCATTATTCTTGAAGTTAGTAACTTTCTATTAATGATTTAGATTGTTAACTTATTCTTACGACTATAAATATTTGTGTATTACAACTAATTCTTTGCAATATTTTCATTTCATATTTACTTGATTGCAATATTTTTAACCTTGTATATTATTGTTAATCAAGACCTAAATAAATGTTCTAACATTGAATCAGATAATATGGACAACCTGCTAGGAACCAGTAATATGATTGCTAATGAACATACCACAAAAAAAAATAGTTTTTTATGTATTTAATGAACCAACCTAGACTAATCTTTTTTAGGGTGTTAAACATATTATTTGGTTATTCTTTTGCATAAAACTTGCCATGAATCGTGTTAAGTAGATGCCACCAATGGGCGAACGTGATTTCTGATCATGTTCTTACCCTCACCTCCAAACTCAATATTTGGTTCATTGACCATTAATGGAGTCATGACGGGAAAATCTACATTAGATAAGTCCCTAAGTTGTCCCTATGATTCCCCTATACCCAATTAGGTTGAGTCTTGACTTGTTGGCGACTTCAAAACCTTTTTCAATAAAACGTTTACAATAAGTTAGTCAAATACGCGCTCATCCCGCGTAAGCAAAAAAACCACGCCTACATTGGGATATGGTTGTCGCTGCTTGTCAAGGCCTTTGGGTTAAAGTAGAGGTTTTGAATTGAGGGTTAAAGGTTTCGAAAGGAAGTACATTTGACAATGCTATTTGATGGACATATTTGCAACACTTCTTATTTTTTTCGATTTTTTTGCACCTTTTTTTTAATTCTTACATCATTTTTTACTTTTGATTTTCTTTTTCGTTTTTGCTTTTTGCTTTTTTAATTTTTTGCTTTTTTAATTTTTTGCTTTTTTAATTTTTTGCTTTGAGTTTTCCTATTGCTCTTTTTTTTTTGCCTGCTCTTTACATTGAGTTCATGTCAAATGTACTTCCCATGATGTAGGTTAAAGGAGGAGGGGAGGTTATGTGTTTTAGGAGCTAAGGGTTGGGAAAATGGCCATGGTGAGGGGAGAAATGCCTATTTTATGCCACTTATATTAAGGCAACAAACATGATTTCCATTGATGTCAATTGTTGAGTAAAGGATGATAATGGTAGAGGAATCAGGTTAAATTGAAGTTAGTTTAACATGTTTGATTATATGATTTGGTTGGGTTCGTGAAAGGATTTCGATTAGAACGAATGAATAGGTTAGCTTCTTTGTATGGAGTTAGTGAGTACTATATATCTACACATAGTTATAATTTAATCAGTAAAGTAAATTAGTTTGACTAAGACAATTCATCTTCTGTGTGGAATGAGGACGTAAGAAGTGAATTAGCAAGAAGTAATGTAAACATCTTTTGTTCTAATATTAATAGAAAGTTAAAAGTCTTTAAGTATTATACATATTGTAAAAGTATAGTAGTAATTGAAGTTCACTATTGAGTTATGAGTTAAGAGGATAGCAACTAAGAAGTTGTAATGGTTATGTTAATTACTCGAGTACTATTTAACTAGTCTCTAAGACTCAAGTGATCATGTTAGTTTACTTAGCTCAAGGGAATGGAATATGTAAGCGTTGATAATAATATTATGAACATTAGAAATAGTTGCATTACTCATAAAGGCGATTAACAAGGTTAATCTGAAAATAGATTTGAGTTAATTCGAGTTAATGAGAAGTTAAAATTATTTTAGTAGTATATAGTAATTTAATAAACTACTTTTATGATGGTTACAGGTTCTAAAAAAAATGTAATTCACTTCTTTGTCTAAGTGATTAAGCTGTATTATGTAGACATCACTCGAGTTTTTAAAGTTAACTTGTGAGATTCAAATTAATTAGTTTATAATCGAAAGATGTATTAGTGTATCAGTTAGTATTAATCATAGTTATGTTCCTTGTTTCTCAGAGTAAACACTAATTGACGAGGTGATGATAACGATTTAATTATGTGAAGGTTAGTGTGTATTGTTCATTAATCGAAACTCTAAGTTAAAATGTTATTGCTTTATGGTTTAAATAATATATGTTGGTGTTTGAAAGTGATCTAAATATCTAGAATATAGTAAGAATTCTATCTATGAGTTGTTAGTTGTGAAGCTCTTTAATATATGTGAATTAATTTGGTAATCCTATGAGAATGTACTAATTATAACCGGATTGGTTTCTAAAATGGTTAAGTATAACTCGCCCGTTCAATTTTTGAAAGGAAATTAAATGAGGACGTAAGAATATGATTAACTAGATGAAAGTCTATGATAACATGTATGCATTAATGATTAGTTTTTAAGGAGTATATAATTCGACTAGAGTTGTCATATAATGTTATGAGGAAGAATAATTTGAGTAGACTGTTTAAGTTGATCAACCTAATTAATAACCTCACTTGAAGTTGGAGAAAGATTCAACTAATTAGTATAAAGAATATGGAGACTATTGGAGTTAGTTTACCTAACTATGGATTAGATTATTGAGGATGTGCTCAATAAAAGATTTCAATTCAGTGACTATAAGTGAAGTAACACTAGTAGAATAAATGTTATTTGCGGCGATTGAATTACGGTGGTTTTACCAATACGCAACAATAAACAGCGTCAAAATAAATTAAAAGGAAAAATCGAAAATCAACCTATTGTTGTGGTTGTGGGTGGAAACCGCAGCAACAAATGTCAACGAGATTTTTTTAAAAAATTTGTTGACTGGTTTGTACATATTTATTGCTGCGGTTCATACCAGAACCGCATTAATTGATTAAAATATTATCTTTTAAATAATATTTTAATCTATGGCTGTGATTTCTAGCAGAAACCTAGAAACCGCAACAATAGGGTCATTAGGGTTTTTTATAGTAGAAGCATTATTGGGCGCCATTTCCCACTTTCCCTCATAACTAACTCCTCTCACTGATTCTCTCTCACTCCTCTCTTGTTCACTCACGCCTCTCTCTCTCATTCGCAGTGGCGGATCCAGGATTTTACGGATGGTGGGTCACTACCATGGTTTGAAAATGTGGTTTCGATTCCGGTCGCAGAATTGGTAGCGGAGACGGAACGAAGAAGTTGACGATAGACTACATCGCAATTGTAATTCGTGATTTTTATATTAACTTTTTTCAAATGCTATTAAAATTTTGTACTTATATCATGAATTAAACAAGATCCTTTCTTAAATCTGTTCCAAAAAAGAAATTCCTTTAGTTATTACTTTTTTTTTTACTTGCAATATTTTTCATTTAAAAAAGTTGCATAGTACTTGCAACATTGACTTTTTTGGCAATATATTCTCTCTTTCTTTCTCCTAGTAGGTGGGAGCTAGGTCTTTTTTGTCACTTTTTATTTTCTTTTCTAAATTCTTGTGTCATACATCAATATTGCAAATAAAAATAAAATATTAAAAAGATCCTAAATATTATATGGATCAAATCTTCCATTCCATATGTTCTCATATAAATAAAAAAAGCAAGACCAACATTGCAATTCAATAACCTATTGTATAAAAAGTCTAGCCCTTCCCACAAAAAAAAGTCAACTTTTAAAAAGTAACGCTACTCTTATTTGATCTAGTAATTAACAATTCACATTTAAAAAGTGCACTACTAAATAGAGTACAAAAGATCCCTTAAAAAATATTGTACAAAAAAAAAAAAAAGAAAAGATTACAAAGAAAGGAAAAAAAAAAACAGTAATTACCCCCAAACCAAACCCACGTGCTAATCAGTACTCAGTAGTCCCTATCCCCTCCATCTAACTTGCCATTCTCTCTCTTCATAAATTTTTTTATCACTTTTTCTTCTTTCTCTCAGTTTCTGGTTCTCTAAACTTCAAACCATGGCTTTTCCTTTTTCCTGTTCTCTTATTTCCTCTTCTTCCAGTCAATCGATTATGGCATTTAATCTGGTTTTTGCTCTTCTTCCTTGAGGTCGACACACCATAAACTAGAAAATCTGGGTTTTTTTCAGAAAAGAAAAAAGAAAAACAGAACTTTATTTTTTTTTCAGAGATAATGGTGGGTCACGTGACCCACCATGACTAACCGTGGCTCCGCCACTGCTCATACGCTCTCGCCCCCCGCAGTGGCGGATCCAGGATTTTACGGATGGTGGGTCACTACCATGGTTTGAAAATGTGGTTTCGATTCTGGTAGCAGAATTGGTAGCGGAGTCGGAACGAAGAAGTTGACGATAGACTACATCGCAATTGCCATGTCGTGATTTTTATATTAAGTTTTTTCAAATGCTATTAAAAATTTTCTACGTGACTTAAACAAGATCCTTTCTTAAATCTGTTCCAAAAAAGTAATTCCTTTAGTTATTACTTTTTTTTTTTGACTTGCAACATTTTTCATTTTAAAAAGTTGCATAGTACTTGCAACATTGACTTTTTTGGCAATATATTCTCTCTTTCTTTCTCCTAGTAGGTGGGAGCTAGGTCTTTTTTGTCACTTTTTTATTTTCTTTTCTAAATTCTTGTGTCATACATCAATATTGCAAATAAAAAGAAAATATTAAAAAGATCCTAAATATTATATGGATCAAATCTTCCATTCCTTATGTTATAAAATAAATAAAAAAGCAAGACCAACATTGCAATTCAATAACCTATTGTATAAAAAGTATAACCCTTCCCACAAAACAAAGTCAACTTTTAAAAAGTAACGCTACTCTTATTTGATCTACTAATTAACAATTCACATTTAAAAAGTCTACTACTAAATAGAGTACAAAAGATCCCTTAAAAAACTTGAGTACAAAAGAAAAAGAACAAAAGAAAAGATTAAAAAGAAAGGAAAAAACAACAACAAATTACCCCCAAACCAAACCCACGTGCTAATCAATACTCAGTAGTCCCTAACCCCTCCATCTAACTTGCCATTCTCTCTCTTCAAAATTTTTTTATCACTTTTTCTTCTTTCTCTCAGTTTATGGTTCTCTAAACTTCAAACCATGGCTTTTTCTTTTTCCTGTTCTCTCATTTCCTCTTCCTCCAGTTAATCGATTATGACATTTAATCTGGTTTTTGCTGTTCTTCCTTGAGGTCGACACACCATAAGCTAGAATATCTGGGTTTTTTTCAAAAAAAAAAAAAAGAAAGAAAAACAAAACTTCATTTTTTTTTCAGAGATAATGGTGTGGGTCACGTGACCCACCATGACTAACCGTGGCTCCGCCACTGCCCCCCCCCGAGCTTCTCTCCCCTCTTTCATACTATGTCTCGTCCGTTCAGCCTCTAATCCTTTCTCTCCTCTCTCATACTCTGTTTCGTTCCTCGTCGCCAGTCACCAGCGACTGCAAGAAGCCCGGGGTCCGTCGCCTATACCCAACCTCTACCGCAAGTCGCTAATCGCCCAAAGTTTGTCGCCTATAACCGGTCTCGTCGTTGTCGCCAATCTCCAACCTTGACTGCGCGAAGCCCGGTCTCGTCGTCGTCGTCGCCAATCTCCAGCTTTGTTCATGGTCGTCGGATGCCGAATATATCAAAGCCCTGATGACGGAATAAATCACGAGTTCCGAGATCAAAAAGATCTTCGTCGGCGAACGGAAACACTGAGAAGCCGTTGCCGCGCTTGTTCTTATTTTCATTTGGTTTTTTTTCCTTTTGTAGTTAGGATTTGTTTGTATTTATCCAGATTTGATGTTTGGGTGGTTATATCTTATTTTTATTTTTTTAGAATCAATATGATGTTAGGGTTTTTGATTTTTGTTCTTCGTTTATTTTTGTTTTATATCTCTTTTGCTCTTTGTATATGTTGAATTTTTGTGTATCTGATATGTGTTTGTATAAGCATTCTTTGTCATTACTTCCAATTTGTAGTGTTTTTTTTGTACAACTTTTTTCTTTCAAATTTGATGGCCAAATGAATTTTTTTCTCACTTGTACCGCTACCTATAGCTGCGGTTTTGGGCAGGAACCGCAACAATTGGTTGTTCTATTGCTGCGGTTAAAAACCACACCAATAGGTAATTACCTATTGCTGTGCCATTAATTGCGGCGCGGCCAAAACCGAAGTAGTAGGCCACTTAATGACCGGTGAAATTTAAGGTTTTTCTACTAGTAAAATATAATAAAGTGTTTAATTGGTATTCACTAATGTAATTTAATACTTGAGATTACTTATGTAAGTATAAGTTCGTGAATTACAATAAAGTAGCCTCGGTTATATGGTTGCGTAATTTTCTGATTGGAACTAGGTAGACTTGCTCTATATGATTATGACTATGATCTGTAATTGAGTTTGTTATTAACTCTGTTATTTGGAATTCAACTACTGGTATAGTGTGAACCATGGTTACTTACTTTCATTAATCAACCTTTGATGAATGAACCTGGAGTGTGGTGTTTAATTTAACTCTCCTTAGTTCATTATAAGAGAGAAACCTTGGAATTATTGTTGGTGCTTGATAACTTGCTATTATCATTGTTGTGATTAATGTAGATTGGTAATCATCAAGTGCAAAAGAATATAACTATTTATATGCAAGAGTATGAGTTATGCTTAAGTGGTCTAATAACTCTCATTATTTAATTTTAACTGAGAAACCTTTTGTCATTGTTATTGATGTTTTATCGAACATGAATAACATGATTATTTATTAATTGTTGTGGTTCATATGTTTTATAATTGGAATTGAGTTAAACCTAAATGCATAAATATATTGAACCCGAATCACGTATGAAGATACTATGGCATGCGATTATAGTTCTCTAAGGAGAAGTCTTCTAGTTTAGTTTATTGCTTAAAGTTTGTGAAGAATATTATGACTATGGATGAGTTTCAAGAATGATTTGATTGGTCTATGAATAATGATCGAATGTAATCTAAAGGGAAAGTAACGCGTCTGAGTCGACGGATAAGGTGACACGAACATTGCCCCATGGATTGTGAACCTTGGGGGCTCCACAGGGAAACATGCCCATTGCTCCGTGGGGCGATAATCGGGAGATATATTAGCTAATGCAAAACATGTAGACTACTCATTTGATCAGTGTCGGAATATGAACTCCGGACTAGTCGCGGTTATAGGCCAAAAGTAAAGGTAGCTTAATGGTTGGGTGATGACCCCCACTGTCGGAGTGTAAGCTTTGTCTCCGCTGTCGCGTTATCTTTCTCCCTGATTAAAAGAAAGTTATCTTGAATTATGAAAGTTGTTTCGCTATTGGATTCCTGATAAGGAATCATATCAGGTAATGTAAAGAATGTTTATTCAGTATTTGAATATGAATATCGGAAATGGTTTCCTGATAAGAAAGCATATCATAGTAAGTTAGAGTAATGTTGGATTCTCTCTAAGAAATTGTATCATGTTATTAGATTCCTGGTAAGGAATCGTATATTAATATTGGATTCCCGATAAGGAATTATTATAGTGAAAGTTGTTATGTTATTTATTGCCTGATAAGGGTTTGTTTATAACGGTATAAGAAAATTATTGATAAAGTATGAAAGCATAAGTTTGGATTTACGCTAAGAAATCGATTGAAGGGAATAAAGTATATTGTTATATCAAAGTTGGTAAACTCTGATTCCTTATAAGGAATCGTGATATGTTGAAAGGTTAACTAAATTAAGATATTTAAAATATGTCCATGTTATGACTGCTTGGAGATGCCTTGTTGTGTTTGTTGTAATGTAAAAAAAATGTATTTGATGTGAATGATGGTGTACAATAAAAGGAATGATTGAATAAGGATATTCAACATATATTCAACAAGAGTGGATGCTAAGCATATTATAAAACATGCGATTGTTATGATTATGTAGATTGTTAAGTCGTTTTCAAGCAAAAGCCACCAAAGCATGTGTTAATCTCTTTACGGGTTTAGTACTCAGCTTTGCTGATGTGTGTATATGTTGTGATGTCATTTTTGTGGCTTATCACTTGGTGGGTGGCAGTTTCTCATATGTTTCAGGTTGAAGCCGTAAGTTAATATTTTGTAAGTTAAAGCTGATACGAGCTGGAGCAGGTGTGGTATTTGTTTTCGAAGTGAGGACGCTCGACGTTGTAATAGTTAGCTATTAATTATTTATAACCTATTTATGTATTTAAGAGTCATTAGTGCTCCTGATTCTCCATTAGTGTTGCTCTGCGAAAGCGTTGAGGCTGTTGTGTTCTTGGAGTTGGATTTAATTGATATTGTAAACAGGTTTAATTTATTTCCCAATTTAGGGTTGTCCTATTTTCAAAGGAAACTCTGCCGGAATTTCTAGAGAAGTTTATTAAAATAGAGTCTGAGAATCAGGGCATTGTTGTAATACTTAATCGACTTTAATTGAGTTGGGATTTGAGTTTCACACTCTCCGATGTAGTTCGGTGAGTATGATGATAATAGTTCGGTTTAGCTCGACCAGAGTCTCTTGTGCTGTGCTTAATACTATGTAAGCTGGTCGGGAAAATCTGGGTTGTTGTAAGTGGTATTAGAGCATGGTTGCTCTCGGGTGCGCTATGATCTTCATATCGTGGTATAAGGGTTGTAAATAGGTTTAATGGATCAGATAAAATGTATGTATAAATGAATCAAGCCGTTGAGAGTGTTTGCACTTGCATGTGTATTATATGTTTCTATTTATGTGAACTTGTGTGCTTAAGTGACTTTGTTGAGCAGAGTAGCGTAGTTGGCCCATAACCCTTATATCTTAGGATCACTTGACTTACGCTGAACATGGGGAATTATGTGTCTTGATTTTGGTCTTGTTATGTGGTTTAACTTCGATATCAAACTTTGCTATTCTTATGACAAAACCTCAATTCGTATCAGTTCTTTTGAAAGTTCGTTGACAAACTTTCCTAAGAGTGGTGTTATCGTCATACTTTTATGATATGTAGAGGTCAAATTGTGTTTTATCATGTGATGCATTTTAATTGTATATGGCTTTTATTTATTGGATTAAAATGTGACTTTTATGGAACTTTGATATTAGGAATAGTTTAAAATAATTTGAAACAAGATCTCTGCAAATGAGTTACTAAAATCCAATGCCAACAAATTAGCCCCTCTTGTTTTCTTTGCTACTCGATTGAAGTAGAGATACAAAAGATGATGGTAGAATGGAGGTTGGACACATAATATCTTGTCAGTTTGAGATTATTGATTTCTTTATAAGAATTTGGCCACATCTCTCTTGATTATATTTGGTTCTATGGAGTTCACTTGTTGTTTCTTTAAATTACTGTTTGCAAGTTTCGAAGACGAAACTTTTGATAAGGGTGGTAGTATGTAACATGCTTGTTTTTAAAAGAATTTATTACATGGTAATTATATTTATTAAATTAATTATGTGTCGGATTTTTATATTTTATTTGTGTTGGAGTATGATTTTTATTTGTCATGTTTGTAATATATATATTAATGTGATTTTATGAAGTTATTTTAAAATATAATTTGGGTTTTAATTATTTAAAACTAGTGTGTAGCTCGGCCGATGCCCCAAGTTTTTACTTTGAATAATACTTTTTTGTTTTGAGTTTATATTTATTTGAAATTAGTTTATTTATATATATATATATATATATATATATATATATATATATATATATATATATATATATATATATATATATATATATATATATATATATATATATATATATATATATATTTATTTATTTATTTATTTATTTATGTTCCAAGTTATATATATTTATGTGGAGTAAAGAGCACATCTAATAGTTGGTTGAGATGGTAAGATGTCTTCTTTACAACTTATTGGTTGCATGTTCGAATCTTACCATAAAAAGTTTTGTAGTACATATTCCTTCTTAAACATATGATATTGCATGTTCCTAGTGAATATGAGGGTTCTACGTGGCAACATATACTTTAACGAGAACGTCTTTTAATATATTAGTATAGATTAGTTGAACAATATTTACCTAAAGTGGGAAACTAATTGTTTTAAGTAAAGTTTCCTTATTTGGATAACCTAACCCCTCCCCCTTGTCGGTTCCTTTAAGAAATCCAATACCCGGTTGCTTCTTTCCTCATACCGTTTGTTGAGCCAATATGGTTTTGATGATGACAACCTAAAGTAATAACTAACAAGGTTTATAAGTTTTATGTGTGCAAGGTTTATGAATTATTAAAGGTGCTTTATAAAGATAATAAGTGAAGTTGTTCCTGAGTTGGAACTCCAAGATAATAATGAAGTTTTTGCATTGCGTTGAAGAGCTTAGTTACATAAGGGTGTAATTAGGTTTCTTATGTAAGAAATAAAGATCATCATAAGGTAATGAATTGGAACTATGGAGCCGTTCCTTTGAATAAAGGAACTGTTCCAATGAAACTAAGTTAGTGGAACTGGTATAGGAAACATATGTCTAAAAGCGACGAACTAACACTATCATAATAAGTTAAAGGAACTAACGAATTAAAAGGAACTAGACATATGTTAAATAATGCAACGGTTAGTTTGTGTCGTTTGAGTGATTAAAGCCTAGAAAATAGGAAACTGTTTTTATTTGTTAAAAATTTGATTTTAAGGAAAATAATTTTAAAGGAAAGATTTTATCTTATTTAGAAATAAAATCCTTTTCGGTTTTTAGAGAAAAATATTTCAAAAGATATTATTTTGATAAAGGGTTTAATTTTAGTTTTATTAATTAAAGTATTTTCTAATTAAATCGATTTATATTTATTGCACAAGTTGTTGCTAAAATTAAGGAAGCAGTATTAATCCTCTAACACACGTTCATTAGATCGTGGTGTTCATGGACAATTAATGGAACGTGTTCCTTAAGTTGAGGAACACCATGGGAAAATGTTTTCACCACTAACACATGATTTAATCCCACATTCTAGTTAATCACTACCATAAATACTTATGTCTAATTAAGTTCCAATGTGTGTCTGACAAAGTGATAATTAATCTAGGGAAATTCTCTCTGGTAGCCCTTAACTATTTATTTTTCTCTTTGGTAGCTTTTCTTATGGGTTAATGAAAATGTTAGTAAAGTAGGATTATTTAATGAAAAACGTTTAGTTAGTGTTAAAAAACGTTAGTTAGTGAGTTACCTACCCCTTCCCCCACCACCCCGTTTCCCCACCCCTTCCCCCACCCTCCCACCACCCCTTCCCCCATCGTCCCAGCAGCTCCCCCACCTTAGCAGGCCCCCTCCCACCACGACCTAGCAGCCCCCTCCCCAAACCCCGCGTAGCCCCTACCCCTCCGCGTCGTTTTCCCCACCCCCGCAGCACCCCGCCATTTTCCCCACCCCTCCCCCCACCCCGCCGATTTTCGCTCCCTCCCCCTAGTCGATTTACGCACCCAAACCCCCCCCCCTGTCGATATTCGTGAAGTGGAACAACCAAAAAAGCCCACGCGAGCCCAAAAAACGACGGGGTTGGGGGGGTAGGGTGGGGGGAGGGTGCGAAAATCGACTGGCGGGGGGAGGAGTGGGGAAATCGGCGAGGTGCGGCGGGGGGTTGGAAAACGACGTGGGGGGAGGGGCTCAGGGCTGCGCAGGGGTTGGGGAGGGGGCGCCGGGCGATGATGGGAGGGGGCCGCTGGGGTGGGGGAGGGTGGTGGTGGGAGAGGGCTAGGTTTAGAGTTTTGGGTTAGGTTAGCCAAAACTAACAACGATTTAAGGGTTGAATTGCAATTAAGCCTACAGAATTAGCATGTGCATTAACTTAGGGCTACCAGGGACATTAACCCATAACAAAAGCTACCAAAGAGAAAAATAAATAGTTAAGGGCTACCAGAGAGAATTTCCCATTAATCTACAAAGGTATTAATTTGAGTATCACGTTTATTGAGTCAGTACTACCAATGTTCAAAGTTCCAAGTTCCAAGTTTCGTTACCATATGAGTTCATTGTTTCATTAGTACTTTCTATCTCGTAACAACCCGCTCCAAATAGCACCTTAATTAAGACTTAATAGTGCTAATTACGAAGTTAAGTTTGCTAATTAAAGATCTTGTTAAGGTGGACTTACGCACCTTCCCCGCTAGGGAAATTAGGAAATCCCATAGTATCCAAGCTGATTACAAAATAAGTTATAATAAATTAGGTATTACAATATGTTTTGAGTACTTAGATTACAAATCGAAAATACATATTTAACTTGATAAAAAATCATCATAAAAATTAGATTATCCCATAGCAGCGGACTAACACATTGATCATGACTTAACATTTGCACACAGGAGCTAATCTGAACATTCTCTCTAATCCTGCAAAACAAATGAATCTTCCCCCACCAAGACAGGTTCAAAGAACAAAACAGGTCTGCTTACGCTGGTACACAAGTTCCACCGATTCCAAAATAATAGGGTGCCTGAAATTACTCAATCGTTTGTTATATTTAAAGCATGAACTTATAACTTTCATAACTTCAGTCTTACCTTGCTCAGAAATTCATTGATGCATCGAGAAATTTTTATTCTTATTCAGAAAATACGTTTACACTTGCTCAGAAATACGTTGATTCTTTCCTTTAACTTCCATAGAAATACATTTGCATATACGGGAGAGATTTTTCAAGAATTATCTCACGATATCACATATCATTCACAATACATAACACAAATAATAATAATAAACTCATCTCAAAACATAGCATAACTCCAGGGAAGGAACACGAATGGAGGGCTGAGCCACAACTCCAGACTTTTGAGGGACGTCTCTCCACATTTCTTATTTCCTGCTTGCAAGACATCTAGGTCATGACCCTACATAACGGAGCAATACCCGCTCCGGATCAATACCCGCTCCGGATCAATACCCGCTCTAAACTCATAATGAGCAAACCCCTCTGTGAGTGTTGTTCATCACTGCTTATGCAGCTACTTCCCTTTATAGAACAAAACTTGTACTTATATCGAAATACTTAGGCTCAATACTTATACGGAAATTCTCATACTCAAATACTTTACTTAAATACTTATTCTTATCAATTAGAACAACTTCTAAAGCAAACTTAACTCATGAAAACAAGTTCCGGAAAACAAGCTTGCTATGTCAAGTTCCACTATTTCGGAGAAGTGACTTAATAACAAAGTTTCGGAAACGACGTCATGGTTATCCAAAGTGGTTAATGAGGTGATCGACATAATATGGCAGCCTGATAGGTTTCAGAAAGAGTTTCTTAAATATATGAAAAAGCGGCGCCACGCAAGTACTTGAATGATCAATTTCATGGTTCGGTGTTATTATCAAAATATGGTGGTTTAGATGTGAATTTATATCGTAACTTCTATGCTTGGCCAGGGTTTAGGTAGGAAAACCAATAAGTAGATACATTCAGTAGGTATTCAACATTTAAAGGTAATTAATGAACCAAAGAAACATGGTTAATCAACTCGAGAAAACAACTAAGCAAAAATCGAGTTTTAGGTGTGTTCTTTTACTTAATGAATTGAGGTTGCGTGTTAACTGAGGTGAATGAAGCAAGGTTTATTTGATAATCAAGACATGAATGTTGCAAGGGAATATGATGAAAGTTTAGCTACAACAAGTTCTTCAATCAAAACGAAATCGAGATAATAGCAAGGGTTAATAAGTGTTTTGAGGAAACTTGTTATGCATACAACAACTTTCGGACAACATAGCTTTTGATGTACAACTCCAAATGTAGTGATTTTTGTGTCTAAATTCAACAAGTTTTCAAGATCTACAACTTCCAAGAGATACCAAGGCGAAAAAAAGAATGGAAAAAGAAGATATTTGGCAGGGAAAGGCACGGCAGCATAGCTCAAGAGAAATGGATCGATAATCACTTTCTCACTCAGTTATTCATATATGGAGTCTTAGGGAACTTGACATGCAAGAGGATTTTAACAGAATATCTTTAATAATAAAACACATGCAAATTAGTTTTTATACACATTCAAACATAATCCAAGTATTCCCAATTCCACAAACAAATTCCATGATCAAATCTAGAAACAAAGTTTAGATGGTGGAGCTTGTGTACCTTAATCCGATGTTTAGGAACTAGATCTCCTCCAGAAACTCCGAATACCATTAACACAACATGCATGGCTTAAAATTCAGTAATTAATCCAAAATAATCAAGTTTATAAGCTAAAGACCTCATAGTTGCAGTAATTCAACCACATCTTACCTTCCTTGATTTTCCTTTATGCTAATGATAAAAACTCAAATTTGATACTTGCCCAATAAGGAGGACATCTTGGGGAGTCTCGAACAAGAATTGCATGCAAGATTCAGAGCAAAATTCCACAAGCAATCAGCTAACACAATCTGGTGTGACTCACGCCAGAATCACGAGAGAAAGAGAGGATGATAATGAGATATGTTTTTTGTGGTTTTGTGAAATGAGAATTAGCTGACATGTTTTGGGAACCTTGGGTCCATATATATAGAGGATGGGAAATGGCAATCTTGTAGTTTCGGGTTAATGAAGCGGCTAAAATCGTCTTTTTATTCCCTTAGGACCAATCCAGAATTTTGTTGCTTCTTAACTATCTTCTTAATCTCTTCCTAATCATTAATTTCTCTTAACTATATCCCAAAAATATATTTTTTTTACTCTAATGAAAGTATTTTGTCTTAATTATCCCTTAACGTTAATTTTCAAGGTAACTTACATCCAATACCGATAATAACTCCATATCTCAAAACTCTGGAACGATACTCAACGTTCCTAGCGTAATTCACAAATGAATTATCTTCATTCACAATTCACATAGCTCAACATATAATAAGACTTAATATTCATCTTTCAAGCAAAATTTCACATAAAAAGCTATTCGCAAAATTTTGATTCCAGCGAAAGTCATAACAAATGACATACTGATTAGTACGTTAATAATCCTTATTTATCAAAATAATCTTAGCATAAAAAGTGGGGCTATTACACTCTACCCCCCTTAAAGAAGTTTCATCCCGAAACATTAAACGACACATATCATAACAACTAGGAGTAATACAACACATACATTAGAACAATTAATGGTAATACTTTCCCAAATTAATCGCATTTGCTCCATAGTTTCATGGAATAACTTAGGCGTTACTGGAACTCCTGTTCCCGTCATCTCCATGATTAAGTGTTTGACAATTACATCCGTACAGAGCTTGAGACAGAACCATACTCAATTGGTTGCTATCGGTATAGAAGAATGTTGTCCATGCTAATTTATCCTTCCTTGAACCCTTAAACTTCAATACACAAATTTGAAACATATATCTTCCAACATTTGAATAAAACACTTTGTTTGCGCATGCAACTTCTCTCAGTAATGCGAGTATCCCGATCAGAATAATAGTCGTTGGAACTCCGCGCAATCATACAATTCCTGTAGTATATGCATCAGCTAAATGCTCCTTACTTAATGCTATCCATGAAAATATATCAAGTTGTTCTTGTCAACTTATTCTCAACTACTCGAATAGATACATTGTCGCTTCTTGAATTGGGCATTCTAAGTACTCAATCCATTGAGATTAGCCCCATTTATATTCTGGTACTGGCAATAGTTGCCACAACCCCGGTATCTTCCCCCGCTCAATCTTTACTTCCTGACAGATTAAACATTTTATAACATATTGCGATGCATCTCACTTCAACCTTTCCACCAGTAGTATTTCTTGATATGCCGAATTATTTTATCTCTTCTAGGATAAACCGTGTACGCACCTTTATGTGCTTTCCTCAAAACTTTTGTTTATTTTTATTTAGCTCCGAATTGTCGGAAACAAACGACCACCCATTTATTCATATGCCTCCACTAACATATACTTGAAAAACCGTTGTTTCATTTTTTTTATCTTTAACCTCAGTTCCTTGATAACTTAGCTTGAACTTATTTAGCTTAAATTTCCTCAAAAGGTATATTTTAATGACAAACATTAATTCGTCCTTGCAAATCTCTTTTCTTAATCACATTCAACTCAGTTGCCTTAGTTACTTATATAACTCTTCTGGTATTGAAATAATGAGATCAACATTCTGACGAGGTCTTCCGTTCACATCATCTACTACCCCATCTGCCTTTCCTAGGCGGTACTAAATGTCTACTTTATAATCCTTGAGAAATTCTAGCCACCTTCATTGTTTCACATTCATCTCTTTCTAAGTAAAGATATACCTTAAGCTTTTATGTTTAGTATAAACCATACAAATTACTTAATAATAAGGCTTCCACAATTTTAAAGCAAATGTCTCAACTTCCACTCTATATCATGCCCAACATAATTTCTCTTATGAGCATTAGTTGCCTAGAAGAATTCAACGATGCTACATCAATACCCGTCCAAAACCTTCCCGAGAAACATCATTATGTACTTCAAATCCTTTATTTGTCCCCGAAGGCAAAGCTATAACTGGGGTATTAGTTAACCTTTTCTACAATTGTAGAAAGCTTTCTTGAAATTTTCCGTCCACTAAAACTTTGTTCCTTCCTCAAAATTCCTAATACTTCTTTAAGATATACTTCCTTATTCTTTGAACATACCGAAATATCATCTACAAGAATTGTCATAATTTAGTCTATAAGATTTACAATATCACTACATCGTATTTACGAACGTTACTGGTGCATTACTAAGTTCGATCGGTGTTTTCACACACTCATAGTGATCATAACTCATTCTAAATGTCATATTCGAAATATTTTCCCTTGCAGCGTGCATCTAGTAATATCCCTGATCTTAGATCTACTTTTCAACATTCCAACTAATTTTAATTGATCCAATGAATCATATATTCGAGATTACGAATTCCTATTCCTAAATGCAATCTTATTAGTCTACTGCCGATCTTTAAATAATTTCATTAATTCATCTCTCCGTTTGAAACATTGGTTCGAATATAATCTTTTTGCACTATTCTTCTAACTACGTTATTAACTCGACCATCTTAGCTTTAAAAGTAGGCGAGGTCCCTGCCACCTATCATATATAAAAATCGATCACCTTATATAATCGCAATGCTCGCAAATTATCGGATAATACATGTGGGGACTTATCAACTACCGGAGTTCCTTCCATCCTTCATTACTTCCTTATGATTCTCTACTATTTGAGTTATGTAATCAATACCTTCCTGTCACACATCTCCATTTATCACCTTGCTCTTTTCTTTTGAGCTTGACGACACACCCTGCTATATAATACTATCTTTGCTTGGTGATTTCACCTAATAGCATTTGATGATCGCTTGGTTCTTGATCAGACAAGACATCCTCCAAAAATTATATTATAATACTCCAAATCGAGATATATTAAACCCGCCTGCAACCTTGACCCTTGCTAACTTAATTACACAATCTCTAAATAATCATTTACAACAACTCGACCCTCTATGAGACATATAAGTTGTCATAATGAAGTTAAAAAAACGCGCTGGAGATACATAAATGTGTAGTCCCCAAACAAAAACAAATTAGCTAAGGCTTTATAATGATTTTTTTCTTTTTCCTGAAACTACATCACTTGAAATCTCCTGCAACTGTGGTGTATCTTCGACTTTCTTCGCCTTGACGTTTCCATCTTCGCTTCTTGATTCCCCTGTTCGCAAATTTCCCACTATTCTTCCTTTTCTTTAATGTTTTGTTCTTTAAAAAAAAAAATCTTCTACGCTTACTTTAGAGCACAATCATATGACTTCCCTAAGGTCGGATAAGACCCAATTCTCTTGAGTTTTAGTTCCTCAAAGCAATGCCCGACTTCCTCCTATTTTTTTTGTATGACAATATTCAACTTACATATTTGAGGAAATCATATGCCAAATCCATTATATCTGATTCCAATCTAATAAGTAATATCAAAATTTCAAATTCCAAAACGATTTCCCCGCAAAGCATGTAAGAGAAACATATAACTTATTCATATTCAAGTTCATTTCACAATCGAAACCCATAACATAGCCAACTACAACACATGTTCTTGGAGGTATACAAGTTATTTATAAAACAAATCACTTGTAACTGACATATAGACTCCAAAATTTTAACCTGGTCAATTCCCCATCACAATCATGTCGATTCTTATATTACCATAATGATATCCATATTTTCGGAATTACTGTCCCCATACCTTCTACCTGAATAACCATATTACATCCTAATAAATTGTCTACGATAATCATTATTGTATGCTAATAAATCTTAGGAAAAATTGTGAATAACCACCCGCGGATACCCTTGTTTCAAAATAACCACCCCAATTTCATTTGCGTTTAAATAACCACCTCTAATTAGCTTAACGTTTTTAAATACCCACCTCTTAACGAGAAAAAGGTGACTCCGTTAGCAGTGGGGCCCATTTTTTTTTTGACTGACCTAATCTCCCTCCAACAAACCACGCATTTCATACTTTTCTTCCTATTCTCTCTTTCCTCTCTCCTCTTTCTTCTTCAAACTTCAATTATTATTTCACCTTCCCCTCCCCATTTTAAATTCTTCATTCAATTTTCTGGACAAGATGATTATTTCTCTCTCTAATCGCAACTCGGTTTTTTACGGGGAGAAGGTGTGAGTGACAATGGTGTTCTTGCATTGTGTCGTTGGGGCCCAGTGAAGTTGATTATATGCCCTAAACAAGGTAAAAAACTGAAACTTTAACCTTTATACTATACTAATCTATGTATAAATTATTCAATTAAGTAATTAGAAACTTGGTTAAGCAATTGCTTTTTCGTTTTTGATTGATTTTTAATTCTTTGTTGATTGCCTTATGAAATTGGTAGAATCCTCATTTCGGTTTGCCCTTGCTAGAATGTCGAAATATCAAATTAGGCTTCAAGTTGGTGGGGATTTTGCTCGGAAGATTATTAAAGGGAGGAAGGTGGTTCAAGTATGAGGGGGGGTTCAGTTACCTTAGTTGTCAATTTCCCCTAGATATATACATTAAAACCCTAGAAATTGCAAAGAACATACCCGAATTTTGAGCTTCAAGAGGAATCACAGTGGAATTGAAGTAAATCTTTGCCAAATTTGTTTAGATTAGGTTTGTCAATGTTAGAGATATATATATAGGTCAAAGTCGAGGAAAATTGGCGGGAAATACAATAAAAAGCGTGTCAACGGGCCTCGGAGGTAACGGAGTCACCTTTTCGTTAAGAGGTGGGTATTTAAAAACGTTAAGCTAAGTAGAGGTGGTTATTTAAACGCAAATGAAATTGGGGTGGTTATTTTGAAACAAGGGTATCGCGGGTGGTTATTCACAATTTTTCCTAAATCTTACTCCATATCACCCTATCATACATTAATATACCAAGATTCAATTGTCTACCCGAAATTTATATTTCAATTATTTACACTCATTATCCATATCCATCTCTAATCCATAACTTAAAGTCGTACTTCTCAATGTTTGAACTTAATGTCCATATTACTCCTAACTCCATACCCATTCCTTTATAAACTCGTAACACTAAATTCCTAGCTCTCCATTTACACCACTAGCTTAATGCAGAAACAAAGTTTACTTAAATAATACCAACGTAGCTAGTTTGAGTTTACATCCTCATATATACACTCTCTTTCCAATTTGTCCTCATAGTTTTACAACCAATTTGTTCATCATTACAATCATAAAAGAAATACTAACACAAAGCTTTAGTACAACCAATCATCTTCCACTTTGTCTTTCTCTCCACGAGTTTTACGTTCATACATCGTTCCATGGTGAGAATTATGCGGTATGGCTAATCCCGACTACGGCACTCCAGTGTTATTCATCTCGCCTCCATTTCTTCCACAACAATTTCAACCTTAACAAACTCTTATCCTTATTGTCCATGATTACATCATAAACTTGAACCGCTTCAGTAGTCCTATGCAATTTTAACAGTCTCTAGTAGACTTGACAAAAACTAGCCAATGGCTCACAAATCACATTGGCTTAAGTCCCAGGTCGTCTTTAGTGGCTCGTACAAGCATCCATAACCTCTTTCAATTCTCGGACTGTGACCTAATGCCTAACTAGCATGGTCAACAGCATCATTTACTATTTATCGATAATATAATAGGTGTCGAGTCCTCCTTTGATAAGCATATTCTCACTTATGCTTTAATGGAATCCACTCAGAACCATTTATACCCAAATCTCATATCATTCACATACACATTCATACATAAATTCACATAGCACAAACATAATCACCCAAACATGTTCACACATGTTTTGAAAACTTTTATAGATATATGAAATTAGTTTTAATTTTCCTTTCTTAAAAAAATACTTGTGTAAACACTCTTGTTGTTTTCAAAACTTGCAAGATTCGGAAACCTTTGCTCTGATACCACTTGTAACAGCCCGCTCTAAATAACAGCTTAATTAAGACTTAATAGTGCTAATTACGAAGTTAAGCTGCTAATTAAAGAGACTGTTAAGGTGGACTTCTGCACCTTCCCTACTAGGGAAAATTAGGAAATCCCATAATATCCAAGCTTCTTACAAAAATAAGTTATAATAAATTAGGTATTACAATACGTTTTGTGTACTTATATTACAAATCGAAAATACATGTTTAACTTGCTAAGAATCATCATATAAATTAGATTATCCCATAGCAGCGGACTAACACATTGATCATGACTTCACATTTGCACACAGGAGCTAATATGTACATTCTCTCTAATCCTGCAAAATGGATGAATCTGCCCCCACCAAGACAGGTTCAAAGAACAAAACAAGTCAGCTTAGCTGGTACACAAGTCCCACCGATTCCAAAATAATAGGGTGGCTGAAATTACTCAATCGTTTCTTATACTCAAAGCATGAACTTATAACTTTCATAACTTCAGTTTTATCTTGCTAAGAAATTCATGAATGCATCAAGAAATTTTTATTCTTATTCAGAAAATACGTTTATATTTGCTCGGAAATACGTTGATTCTTTCCTTTCACTTCCATAGAAATGCATTTGCATATACAGGAGAGAATTTCCAAGAATTATCTCACGATATCACATATCATTCCCAATACATAACACAAATAATAATCATAAACTCATCTCAAAACATAGCATAACTCCAGGGAAGGAACACGAATGGAGGGTTAAGCCACAACTCCAGACTTTTGAGGGACGTCTCTCCATATTTCTTATTTCCTGCTTGCAAGACTTCTAGGTCATGACCCTACATAATGGAGCAATACCCGCTCCGGAGCAATACCCGCTCTAAACTCATAATGAGCAAACCCCTCTGTGAGTGTTGTTCATCACTGC
Organism: Beta lomatogona; assembly: GCA_947646795.1. Classification (NCBI taxonomy): domain Eukaryota; kingdom Viridiplantae; phylum Streptophyta; class Magnoliopsida; order Caryophyllales; family Amaranthaceae; genus Beta; species Beta lomatogona. Next base: position 261,481 of record CANSNZ010000073.1, read on the forward strand.
TTACGCAACTACTTCCCATTATAAAACAAAACTTGTACTTATACCGAAATACTTATGCTCAATACTTATGCTCAATACATATATTGAAATCCTCATACTCAAATACTTTACTTAAATACTTATTCGTATCAATTTGAACAACTTCTAAAGCAAACTTAACTCATGAAAACAAGTTCCGGAAAACAAGCTTGCTATTTCAAGTTCCACTATTTCGGAGAAGTGACTTTATAGCAAGGTTTTGGAAAAGACGTCATAGTTATCCAAAGTGGTTAATGAGGTGATCGATATGATATGGCAGCCTGAATAGGTTTCACAAAGAGTTTCTTAAATATATGAAAAAGCGACGCCACACAAGTACTCGAATGATCAATTTCATGGTTCGGTGTTATTATCAAAATAGGGTGGTTTAGATGTGAATTTATATCATAACTTCTATGCTTGGCTAAGGTTTAGGTAGAAATAAGTAGATACATTCAGTAGGTATTCAACATTTAAAGGTAATTAATGAACCAAAGAAACATGGTTATTAATCAACTCGAGAAAACAACTAAGCAAAAATCGAGTTTTATGTGTTCTTTTACTTAATGAATTGAGGTTGCGTGTTAACTGAGATGAATGAAGCAAGGTTTATTTGATAATCAAGACATGAACGTTGCAAGGGAATATCCTGAAAGTTTAGCTACAACAAGTTCTTCAATCAAAACAAAATCGAGATAATAGCAAGGGTTAATAAGTGTTCGAGGAAACTTGTTATGCATACAGCAACTTCCGGACAGCATAACGTTTAATGTATAACTCCAAATGTAGTGATTTTTGGGTCTAAATTCAACAAATTTTCAAGATCTACAACTTCCAAGCGACACCAAGGTGATAAAAAGAGTGGAAAAATAAGATATTTGGCAGGAAAAGTCATGGCAGCATAGCTCAAGAGAAATGGATCGATAATCACTTTCTTACTCAGTTATTCATGGAGTCTTAGGGAACTTGACATGCAAGAGGATTTTAACACAATATATTCCATAATAAAACACATGCAAACCAGTTTTTATACACATTCAAACATAATCCAAGTATTCACATTTCCACAAACAAATTCCATGATCAAAGCTAAAAATAAAGTTTTGGTGGTGGAGCTTGTGTACCTTAATCTGATGTTTATGAACTAAATATACTTAAATCTCCTCCAGAAACTCCTAATACCATAAACACAACATGCATGGCTTAAAATTCAGTAATTAATCCAAAATAATCAAGTTTATAAGCTAAAGACCTCATAGTTGCAATAATTCCACCACATCTTATCTTCCTTGATTTTCCTTGATGCTAATGATCTAAAACCTCAAATTTGATACTTGCCCAGTAAGGAAGACATCTTGGGGAGTCTTGAACAAGAATTGCATGCAAGATTCAGAGCAAAATTCCACAAGAAATCAGTTGCCAAAATCTGGTGTGACTCACGCCAGAATCACGAGAGAAAGAGAGGATGATGATGAGATATTTTTTTTGTGGTTTTGTGAAATGAGAATTAGCTGAAATATTTTAGGAACCTGGGGTTTATATATATAGAGGATCGGCAATGGCAATCTTGTTGTTTCGGGTTAGTAATGAGGGCAAAATCGTCTTTTTATTCCTTTAGGAATAATCCATAATTTTGTTGCTTGTAATACCTTAACTATCTTCTTAATCTCTTCCTAATACTTAATTTCTCTTAAATGTATCCTAAAAATATATTTTTTTTGCTCTAATGAAAGTATTTTGTCTTAATTATCCCTTAACCTTAATTTTCAAGGTAACTTACATCCAATACCGATAATAACTCCATATCTCAAAACTCCGGAACGATACTCAACATTCCTAGTGTAATTCATAAATGAATTATCTTCATTCACAATTCACATAGACAACACATAATAAGACATAATATTCATCTTATAATCAAAAGTTCACATAAAAGCTATTCGCAAAATTTCGATTCCAGCGAAAGCCATAACATATTACATACTAATTAGTACGTTAATAATGTTAATAAATAGATTATTTATCAAAATAACCTTAGCTAAAAAACTGGGGCTATTACACTATCATTCAACTTTTCTGTATTTCGAGTTGAGAAAAGAGTTAAGAAGAACTCTTATAGTTTGAGTTTAGGGAAGGGGTTTGAGTGAACTCCGGTAAAGTGTAAGGCTTTGAGTGAAGCAAAGAAAGAGAAAGGAACTTCGAGTGAAGTTCGAGAGGAACAACAGTTAGAGGGAACTATTGTTGGGACATGAGTTTGTAAAGGAATTCAAGGAGTGGCCCGAGAGATAATAGGTTGGTAACAAAGGTGTTTTGGCCTATTATAGTGAAAGAGTTGAGTTTAAAATCTTTAGTGGTCGAGGTTGTTACTTCTTGTTGGGCCCAAGAAGTTTTTCCTCGTAAAATCTCTTGTGTCTTTCTCTTGTTCCTTTCATTGTTTTATAATTCCGCAAGAAGTTACGTTCATTTCCCATACATACAATTCACCCCCCTCTTATAGTGTTCCTATAGAAATAACACCGTTACTCCTCACTCCCTGAGACTCCCTTTCTCTCTCAAGACCTCCCAATCCCTCTTTCTCCTCGCAGCTTCGCCTGCCATCTCACCGATGTTTCCCCAGCTCGCCGAAGCTTTTCTCCCCTTTCACTCGTGCCACTGTTGCCTTGGTGTCGCCGCCTTGTTCTTGTTTTGTTCTTTGTTGGCGCTGCTCATTGCGCTTTGTAATGTTGCCGCCGCTATGATCGCCGCACGGCCGTTCTCTTTCTTTCTTTTGGTTTGTCTTGCTTTGTAGGAGTCGGTCCTGCTTCTCTTCTCTATTTCCTCTGGCTCGCAACTCCTCGTGTTTTTGTGCCGCCTTGCTCTCTATCGTGTGCCGGCTGCTGATGCTCATGCCTTTCTATCTCCTTCAGGCTTTGTTATTGGTACTAACCTAAGCTTGCCTTGCTCTTTTCTCTATTACTCAAGTTGATTAGTTTTGAGTTGAAAGTTTTATTTATGAAATTAATTTGTGGATCGAATTAATTCTACATTTTTAGCAAAGAATCAGTTTATGATCTAGATTCTAATTGGTATTATAGATGTTGTTGTTGAGATATTTTGGATGTCAATTGTTGAGTAAAGGATGATGATGGTAGGGGAATTAAGTTAATATTGAAGTTAGTTTAACAAGTTTGATTTGGTTGGGTTCGTGAAAGGATATCGATTAGAATCAATGAAATTAGGTTAGCTTCTTTGTATGGAGTTAGTGAGTACTATATATTTCAACATAGTTAGAATTTAACAAGTAATGTGAATTAGTTTGACTAAGACAACTCATCTTCTGAGTGGAATGAGGACGTAAGAAGTTAGCAAGAAGTAATGTAAACTTCTTTTTTTCTAATATTAATAGAAAGTTAAAAGTCTTTTAAGTATTATACATATTGTCAAAGTATAGTAGTAATTGAAGTTCACTATTGAGTTATGAGTTAAGAGGATAGCAACTAAGAAGTTGTAATGGTTATGTTAACTAGTCGATTACTATTTAACTAGACTCTAAGACTCAAGTGATCATGCTAGTTTACTTAACTCAAGAGAATGGAATATGTAAGTGTTGATAATAATATTATGAACCTTAGAAATAGTTGCTTTATTCATAAAGTCGATTAACAAGCTTAATCTGGAAATAGACTTGAGTTAATTCGAGTTTATGAGAAGTTGACTAACACGTTTAAATTCTTTTAGTAGTATATACTAAGTGAAACTAGTAATTTAACAAAATACATTCATGATGGTTACAGGTTCCAAAGAAAGATGTAATTCACTTCTTTGTCTAAGTCATTAAGTTGTATTATGTAGACATCACTCGAGTTAATTAAAGTTAGCTTGTGAGATTCAAACTAATTAGTTTCTAATGGATAGATGTATTAGTGTATCAATTAGTATTAATCATAGTTATGTTCCTTGTTTCTAAGAGTAAACACTAATTGATAGGTCATAACGATTTAATTATGTGAAGGTCGGGGTGTATTGTTCATTAATCGAAACTCTAAGTAAATGTTATTGCTTTATGGTTTAAATAATATGTGTTTGTGTTTGAAAAGTGATCTAAATATCTAAAATATAGTAAGAATTCTATCTATGAGTTGTTAGTTGTGAAGGTCTTTGATATATGTGAATTAGTTCGGTAATCTTATGAGAATGTACTAATTATAATCTGGATTGGTTTCTAAAATGGTTAAGTATAACGCTAGAAGATGATTAAGTAGATGAAAGTCTATAATAACGTGTATACATTAATAATCTATACAAATATATTAAAAGGTGTTCCTAAACAAGCAACGGTGCCACGTGGCGATCTTCCTTAGGTGCTTTACAACATGTAATCCACAAACAATAAAAAAAAAATATAAGAAGATGTCGTGTATAAGATTCGAACTTGTGACTTCAAGTTTATATATTTCAAACATAACCAATAAACCAAGTTATATTTCATGTTATCATTTCAGAATAAAATATTAATAAATTAAAACTATAATTACCCGTGCATAACCCGGAGGTAAAAACTAGTTAATTTTTTAAAAGGAGTATATAATTTGACTATAGGTGTCATATAATGTTATGAGGAAGAATAATTTGAGTAGACTGTTTAAGTTGATCAACCTAATTAATAACCTCACATGAAATTGGAGAAAGGTTCAACCAATTAGTATTAATAATATGGCGACCATTGGAGTTAGTTTACCTAACTATGGATTAGATTATTGAGGATGTGTTCAATAAAGGATTTCAATTCAATGACTATAAGTGGAGTAATATAATAAAGTGTTGAACTGGTATTTACTAAGGTAATTAAATACTTGAGATTACTCAAGTAAGTATAAGTTTGTGAATTACTTTAAAGTAGCCTCGGTTATATGGTTGCGTAACTTTCGATTGGAATCGGGTAGACTTGCTCTATATGATTATGACCCTGGTCTATAATTGGGTTTTGTTATAGACTCTGTTATTTGAAATAGAACTAATGGTATAGTATGAACCATGCTCAATTGCTTTCATTAATCAACCTTTGATTAATTAACCTAGAGTGTGGTGTTTAAGTTAACTCTCCTTAGTTAATTCTAAGAGAGAGACCTATTGGAATTTTTTTTGGTGCTTGATAACTTGTTATTATCATTGTTGGGATTAATGTAGATTGTTAATCATCAAGTGCAAAAGAATATAACTATTTATATGCAAGAGTATGAGTTATACTTGAGTGGTCTAGTAACTCTCGTTAGTTAATTTTAAGCGAGAAACCTTTTGTCATTGTTATAGACGTTTTGTCTAACATGATTATTTATTATTTATTGTGGTTCATAATTTTTATAATTGGAATTGAGTTGAACCTAAATTCATAAATATATTGAAACTTGAATTATGTATGAAGGTACTATGACATGCGATTATAATTCTCTAAGGAGAAGTCTTCTAGTTTATTTTGTTGCTCAAAGATTGTTAAGAATAATCATAACTATGGATGACTTTCAAGAATGATTTGATTGGTTTATGAATAATGATCGAAAGTAATCTATATGGGAATGTAGCCTTGTCTGAGTTGACGGATGAGGTGACACAAATAGTGCCCTATGGACTGTGAAACTTGGGAGCCCACAGGGAAACCGGCCCATTGCTCGTGGGGCGATAATCGGGAGATATATCGGCTAATGTAAAACATGTGCATTACTTATTTGATCAGTGTTGGAATATGAACTCCAGACTAGTTGCGGTTATTGGCCAAAAGTAAAGCTTAATGGTTGGGTGACGATCCCCGCTGTTGGAGTGTAAGCTTATTCTCCTCTGCCGCGTTCTCTTTCCCTCGGAGTAAATGAAAGTTATCTCGAATTATGAAAGTTGTTTCGATATTGGATTCCTAATAAGGAATCATATCAGGTAATGTAATGAATGTTTTCTAGTATTTGAATATGTATCGAAAATGGTTTCCGGATAAGGAAACATATCATGGTAAGTTATACTCATGTTGGATTCCCTCTAAGAAATCATATATTGTCATTACGTCCTGGTAAGAAATCGTATCTTGTTATTGGATTCCCGATAAATAATCATTATTGTGAAAGTTGTTATGTTATTTATTGCATGATAAGGGTTTGTTTATAACGGTATAAGAAAATTCGTGATAGAGTATAAAAGCATAAGTTTGGATTTCCGCTAAGAAATCGATTAATGAGAATAAAGTAAATTGTTTGTATCAAAGTTGGTAAAATCAGATTTCTTATAAGGATTCGTGATATGTTGAAAGGTTAACTAAATAAAGATATAAATATGTCCATATTGTGACTGCTTGGAGATGCCTAGTTGTGTTTGTTACGGTGTAATATAAAAATATGTCCTTGATGTGAATGATGGTGTACAATAAAAGGGATGATTGAATAGGGATATTCGAAGTATATTCAACAAGAGTGGATGGTAAGCATATTATAACAGATGCGATTGTTATGATTATGTAGATTGTTAAGTCGTTTTCAAGTAAAAGCAACCAAAGTAGTTGTTAATCTCTTTACGGGTTTAGTACTCAGCTTTGCTGATGTGTGTATATGTTGTTATGTCATTTTTGTGGCCTGTCACTTGGTGGGTGGCAGTTACCATATATGTTTCAGGTTTAAGCCGTAAGTTAATATTTTACAAGTTAAAGGCGATACGAGTGGAACAACGTTGTATTTGTTTTCCAAGTGAGGACGCTCGACGTTGTAATAGTTAGCTATTAATTATTTATAACCTATTTACGTATTTAAGAGTCGTTAGTGCTCATGATTCTCCATTGGTGTTGCTCCGCGAAAGCGTTGAGGCTTTTGTGTTCTTGGAGTTGGATTTAATTGATATTGTAAACATGTTTAATTTATTTACCGATTTAGGGTTGTCCTATTTTCAAAGGAAACTTTCCCGGAATTTCTAGAGAAATTTATTAAAATAGAGTCTCAGAATCAGGGCGTTGTTGTAATAGTTAGTCGAATTTAATAGAGTTGGGATTTTGAGTTTCACACTCTCCGATGTAGTTCGGTGAGTGTGATGATAATAGTTTGGTTCAGCTCAACCGAGTATCTTGTCTTTGTGCTTAATTCTCTGTAAGTTGTTTGGGAAAATGCGGGCTATTATAGGGGTGCACTTGGTGGATGGATCATTGAAGCAACAAACCGACACCTTTGTAGTGGTATGGGGTGATAGATCGAAAGCGGAGGAGGGAGAGAGCGTGAAACAGAGGGGTTGGGGATAACTCTTGTGTTGCCGATTTTCGGCGGAAACAAGGGATATTTTCCGGTTAGTTTGTGAGTGGAGAGTGCTGAGTGATGCTTGAAGGGGGTGGTGTGGTGGTGAAGGGGTGGATGGGAGGGTGGTGGTGCTTTGGTAAAGGAGGAGGGAGGGTGGAAATGAGGATTTTTTTTTTTTTTTATTTTTCCTTTTTTTTAAAAAAACTAGTTAACATAAAATTGGATGGAAAAGTTAGTAATGTCACTATTTTTGTAAAACAATACTGTAGGGTCACCATGTGGAATCCGTTTTTTTCTTTCCACCATATAGAATTTTCAATAGTTTAGTGTCACCATGTATAATTTCCCTTAAAAAAATAACTCGGACCTGGGCTCGGGTCGAAACATTAGTTTTCCCCTTCACATAGTGAAATATTACCCCCTAAGTTCCCAAATACCGACCCCCCCCTTTCCCTAAAGAATAAGTGAGAATAACATGCTTGGTAATTTTCTATTAGAGGTGTATGAAAATTCCACATACACCTTATGGATACATTGTGTCTTCCATATATCAATGTCTTGGTAATGTTTCCCCACCCTCTTTCGTAATCTTCAAATGACGACTCAAGTTCTTGATTAACCTACAAAATGATCAAAATTCACTTTTGCATTTAGCAATAATTGGTCATCTATTAATAGACAATATCCTTAACCTATAAAAAGAGGAGGATAAAGTCAAGAAAAGCAAAATTTGTAGTAACTTTTCTTGTTCCCATTGATTTGATTGATTAGTAATAAAGTAGGATCAAGGGTTATTTTGATGATATTCATTGTGAGTACTTCGTGAGTTCACCTATACTAGTTAAATATTGAGGAAGACGAAGAAAAGCAAAAGTATTTTTATCAATAAAATAAAAAGTATACTGTATTTCCAAGTAAAGCTTAGGAAAGGACTTATAAATTCTTTTGTTCTCACTATGTTAGAGCATTTTCACAATAAATTAGCATTCATTTTAAATATATTTTCCTACGACTCTTGTCTATAGTATTAATCTGTAGTTTTTTTTTATAGGAAAGTTAGACCGGGATTTTATTGCATATCAAGTTCCGCCAAAGTTATGATGCTTTGGGGAAGTGGATCCAAACATACAAGTTCATTACTAACATTAGTATCCCCATGTTGCCACTTGATGAGCAATGAAATTCCCGGCTCTCCTAACATGAGAAAAACGAAAACGTCTTAAACACAAAGATAATTTTTTGATGTCATCATAAAACAACAAGATTGGTGCGTGATACACCATCCAAGCTATTGTGGAAAGAGGTGACCACATCAAGAGCATCACTTTCCAACCATATGCTATCACAGCCATATCTCCGAGCAACTTGTAACCCATAATGGGCGGTTGCTGCTTCTGCCATTGGAGCATCCCACTCCATAAATTGCTTCTTTATAGCTCTCATTAGGACTGAGCCATATGAGTCCCTTATGACCACTCCAAAGCTCATGTATGAGCCTTGCACAACATGTGCATCCACATTAACCTTGACAATACCATGGGGAGGACAACACCATGCTGAAGCCAGAACCTCTTGAACTATATTATGGGTTAGAGTAGGAAAAACCCGCTTAGAATACGAACAATAACTAGCCACAAGCCGAGAGAAAGACGCCGCTATGGACAGGGGCGGATTTACTATGGGTTCACTGGGTTCAGTTGAACCCAATGATTTTTGGAAAAAAATTGCCCAGTTTTTTTTTTTTTTTTAAATTGAAAATATTTTAGCTATTAGATATATACAATTTGCGCGCAAAGTGAAACATCAATGAGGTGGGTGTCAGAGTGGTTTTGTCTCTCCATAAACTTCTATGTATGTGCGCGGGTTTGAGTTCGAATCCCATTAAAAGCGAAACTCCCTTGTTTTTCCTTCTCGTTTCTTTTATCTAATTCTAAACCTAAAACTAAAAGCCCAATTGCTCTCCAAAGTCGACATTTTTTTCTCCAAAACCCTAACTCCCTAAGCAACGAAAACACCCACTTCACTGCCAACTGACCACCGGAATACGGATATTTGCTGCGGTCCTCGACAACGCGCTGGCGACTACTCACCGTCTCACCCACCTGCCACCGCGGTACGACTGAACTAACGACAGCCTCACAGCTACACAGCAATTAGCCAAAGGTAACTAATTTCTTGTCTTCTTCAATTCTAAATATGAATTTCAGATTTTAGTCTTTTAGATTAGAATATGTATTGAATAATCGTGATAATTAGACATAAGAATTTCAGAATATGTATTGTTTGAAGGCTCTTTCGTGAAATTGAGATAAAATTAGACTCTTTCGTGAATTTTTAATGCCAAGCAAGCCTTTGAGCTGTTGAAGAGCAATAGTAATGGCAGCACCAGCCATAAACCCAACCGTAGCAACATGAGAAAGGAAGTCCACTAAAAAGCCCAATCTAGCAACAACTAAGGCCCAACTGTTTTCAATTAGATTGTTACGCCTTTACCACACTGATTTCTTGTCTTCTTCAATTCTAAATTTCAGAATATGTATTGTTTGATGAATTTTGTGACTTATGATTTGTGATTGAACTTTGAAGGCTCTAGACTCACTGACTCATGGAGTTGCAATTTCTTGCTTTATGAATTTCAGATTTTAGTCTAAAAGACATTAGAATATGCATTGAATTGTTGAATCAATGAATGTGGATTGTGGAGTTGTTACTTGTTAGTTACTTTGATTGAACTTTGAAGGGTCTAGACTCATGGAGTTGAAATTTCTTGCTTGTGTAGATTGTATTGTGACTATGAAAGGTTTAGAATTCTTTTGGAAAGATCGTGAGGAAACAAGTCACAAAAATCATCCACTTGCTATTGTAGTTTGATATTTGAATTAATGTATTGAACTTTAAGTGAATGAATGTATTTTTTTTTTTTACCGGCTCTGAACCCATAGGGTTGGAATCCTAGATATGCCACTGGCTATGGAAATTCCATTTAGCACCTCTTGAGCATAAACAAACTTATTACGGCAAAACCACATTACCCAAGCTATAGACATGATCTCACACACATATAAGAAACTTTGGATGCGCGGAGAGGTTTTAACCTGAGTTACTCGTGGCAAAGCTTATGGGGTGCCAAATCATTGTTGCTCGAAGGTCTCAAGTGGCGAATAGGGGATGGTAGGATGATGATGCATGGAGTGAGGCGTGGATACTTGGGTCCTCAGCTGCATTGATAGTGGCAGACTGCATTGATAGTGGAAGTAGAGAATGGAATGAGCAATTGGTGAGAGAGTATTTTAGTGAAGCAGATAGTAAGTTAATACTTCAATCACCACTCTCCATTTTTCCTTCGATTGACCAGAGGTATTGGAGTCTTATAAAAAATGGAGTATACTCGGTGAAATCAGGCTATTAGGTGGGTATCTTAGGATGCCAAACAGCAGAGCAAAATGATACTAGTGAAACTTTAATTTGGCGTTTAGTTTGGAATTTGGGAGGACCTCCAAAACTCTCTAACTTCGTGTGGCAAGCGTGTAAGGGTAGTGTGGCTGTAAAAAAAACTTTTCAAGCATCACGTTGCTCAGGACGAGTTGTGTACGTGTTGTGGGGTGGAGGTTGAATCAATCAACAATGTACTATTTGAATGTGAATCGACCAGGTCTATGTGGGAGAGCATTAAGCATTTGCACATTGTGAGATCTTCCCCTGAGGGGTATTTTGCGTCAAAACTTAAATGGTGGATGAACCAAGTTGGGAGGGAATCCAAAGTCAAGTTTTAGTGTTAGCCGAGTTACGGGGGTGTAACCCCTTTCAAAGGGGGTAGAATGCGATAGAGTTTCAAGCATTTGACTTCAAACCCTACCTAAATTGATTTTTTTTTCATGAATCATTAAGTAAGCCAACTTACTTTTATAGAAAGTTTGTGGTATATGTGAATTACTTGCTTTAGGTTCCGATGACGAAATTTCTTTTAAGGGGGATAGTCTAGAATACTCTGTTTTCAGTTAATTTAATTGATATGTATAATTTTTAAAAGGTTTTATTACTAAAAGGTTATTACTTATAAAAGAATGTTTTATAAGGAGGCTTTTATAAAATATTTTGGGTTTTAAAAAATAATTCTAGCCTAAATTGATTTTTGGGTCTTATATTTACTAGCTTTAAATTCAAGTATTTAAAAAAATAAATAAATAAGGATTTTTCGTTGGATGATCAGCAAAGGTGTAGGTGCATGAAACTTCTGAGGTGTAGTTGCATTAAAATTCTTCAATTACCAAAAACAAAGTGCGGTTTGCCGCAAGGAAGACTCGGTGAAGGAGTTACTTTTGTAACCTTTTATCCTTTTTGTTTTTCTCATTTTCATCTCTTATTAAGCTTCTAGAATTAAATTTAAATCACTTTCAAAAAAGTTGGAATATTGAATTGAAAAAGTTCCCGCTAGGTTTCCTTGAGAGGGTTGTTATAGGCGATTTCTAGGGTTTCCACAATGGTAGGCTGTTTTCAAGTTTGCTCGAGATTCGTGAAAGTCTTTTCATGGCTTCCGTATCACATATATTGAGTGACGAAGAAGTAATTCCAGAATAAAAAAAATTCTTAGCTTTACAAAAGGAGCGAGAGGAGGGTGGAATAGAGAAGAATAATACTGAGAAGGAGAATGAGGATGCGACTATTGAGTGGAATGATGCGAGAGAGGATGAGGAAGAGGCTAAGATGGAATTGGGTTTAGTAGGGAAAATATGGACGAAGCGAAGTTTTAACCCTAATGCATTCATGGCGACTATAAATAATGTTTGACAACCAACACATGGCCTGGATATTATTAGTAGCATCGGAGAGAATACCTTTGTTTTTCAGTTTAACCATTGGAGAGATAAGTATCGTGTTGTTCAAGGGCCACTAATAGAAAAATGATAATTTGCGTCTCCCTATTTGTGTCGGACAAAAGAAAGACTGACGCAAATGTTCATAAACAGATGATTTGCGTCGAATATTAACAAAGATCTGATGCAAATAACCACAAAAAGGTCATTTTCGTCGGACCATCTAGAGAATGCGACGCAAATGATCCAACAATGTGCGTCGGACGTGCCCAAGTGTGCGATGCATATGGGTATTAAGTAACCCAAGAATTTAGATCCGACAATGTGCGTCGGATTTGTCGCGAGTGTGTGACGCATATGGGTATTAAAATAAGTTTTGGGCCATGATTTGCGTCGCATGGGCCAAGAGACACGATGCAAATCATGGGTTTCCCATAGTTTAAGGTGCGCTTTAGGGTTTATTTTCCCAACCTTCTTCAACCGTGTTCTCTTACTCACACTTCAGAACATCCACCTTCCTCTCTCTGATCTCGCTCATCTCTCGTTTTCTCACCTTCATCTCTCATGTCTCTTTCGCGTCTCTTTCTCATCTTTCTCATCTCCCTCATCTCTCATTTTCTCACCTTCATCTCTCATATCTTTCATCTACCTTCCGCATCTCTCTTTGGCGGTGTTTTGTGGCGAGGGCGGCGATTTTACGGCGAAGGGAGGAGAGAGAAAAAAGGTAAAAGGGTTTATATATTCGACAGAGGTGCAGCGAGCGCTCTTTAGATCTCTGGTGAGTGCAACGAATTTCAACCTCCGGTGAGTGCAAAGAAATTCGATCTTTGCGGTATACAAACCTCCGGTAGTAAGTTACCATTGATTACTAATTTTGAATTTTCTTATTCAATTTCTTATCAATTTTAGAGTCGTTTATTATTTGTTTTTTTTTAATTCTCGTAATTTTATCTTTTTTATTTTCTGTAATTTATGTATTTGTTTTATTTAGTGTTTGTGGTATAGCGAGGTTTTTGAGGGTGTTTATTGTACTAATAATGAGAAATGTATTATAAAGATCCTATGATGCATGATTTTCTGTAGTAAGGCAATGAACTCTGATTCTATTTGGATATGGGAATTAGGATGTAGGTCTTGAATGGAAAACAATGTCTGTTCTTTTGATTTATTATTTTCAAATGTGAGTCTGTTCTCAATTTCACGAAATTAATTTATTTTTGATAAAAAAAACAGCCATCTACGTCGGATGGTGTTCAAAGTCCGACCCAGATTGACTTTTTATTTTAATATAAAATGGATGATCTACGTCGCACACAGATCATCATGCGACGCAGATGGTGTTGTTGGGCTTGGGGCTAAAGGGCCATTTGCGTCGGACTATGCAATACATACGACGCAGATAACACTAAATCTGCGTCGTGTCTTAATCCGACGCAGATTATATCTATCAAATTTGAGTCGAGACTTGTGCCGTCGGACCAATGCCCGACGCAATTGGTGGTCCCAGGTCCGACGCAAATCGTGAATTCTGCCGGCAACCTTGGCCTTTGACAAGCATGCGATATTATTTGAGACATCCAAGGCAATGTCAAATGATCAGATATAAATCTCTTCGAATTACCCATGTGCGTTAGGGTCTATAATTTGCCGTTCAAAGGGAGGCTTACAAGCGCCAATGTCGAATCTTTAAGAAAAAAAACTGGAGCGTTTGTAAAAGCGGAGAGCTCTAGTTCCCTTAGCGTAGACAAATCGATTAGACTATTATTCTTGTGGATGTCCGGAAGCCCCTGCTTCAGAAAATAAAAGTTAAGATGCACGGGGTAGAAGAAGATTTCTTTGAGGTCAAATATGAGAGACCACCACTATTCTGTTTTTACTATGGGATGTTAGGGCATGGTCTAAAAGACTACATTGAGCGTCGAGAAGAAGATGAACCACAATTGAGCTATGGTGGATGGCCGAAAGCATCTCCCTATAAACGAAGTAACTTAGACGAGGTAAGGAAAGGGGAAGATAGGGTTAGTGCGTATGCAGGAAGCTTGTCCATCACCGAACCGAAGGTTAGGACAAACAAGATGCTAAAGGAGAATGTTACGGAGGTGTTGGGAAAATTAAATGGTTGTGTCATAGATGATAAATGGGAGAAGGAGACTCGAGGTATAATCCATACTCACCTTTTTGGCAAAGAATCTCGAAATGACCGAACTGGGGAAAGTATAGAAGAGTGAGATGGAGACTCATGTAACTACACTGGGACTAGATTCAACTCAAGCATATATGTTACTGGTTAGAGACGATGTTGTAAATACTCAACCTAGGAAAAGAGGGTGGACGAGGATCCATGAAGAGGGGGGAGCTGTAAGAAAAAGTGGGCAAAACTTGTCTAGGGTGAGGAGGAAGGAAAGGGAGGTCGGGGAGGAGGGGGGTGAGCCTATGCAAATTAACAATTGTGGTATACGAATAAAGAGAGGGTACGCAGTTGTTTTCTCGAGTAACAACGTGGAAGGTTGAAAATCGGATGTAGTGGTGGGCCCCACTACTTGGGCCATTGGTGAACAATGAGTAACATCTTATCCTGGAACTGCCGGGGTCCGAGGAGCATCTAGGCAATCAATGCGTTATGGCACATTGTGATAAATGAGAACCCTCATTTGATGTTTTTATAAGAAACTAAGTTACACCAAAATGAGATGGAAAGAATTTGTGCAAAACTTAAGTTTAAGGATATATTAGCTGCTGACTATGTGAGAGAAGGGCGAAGGCGGCGAGGTGGATTAGTGCTACTATTGAAGGAAGGTTGGGAGGTTAGTATCACTTCTTTTTCCACAAACCACATTGATGCTATGATCAAAACTGATGAGGCGATGAAGTGGCGATTTACGGGGATTTATGGATACCTAGAAGAGGAGAATAAAACAAAGACAGGGATGCTGATGAAGTCACTCCTTAATGACGAGGGAACCCCGTGGCTCTGTACGGGTGATCTTAATTTGATGCTGTAAACAGGGTGGCAGTGAATTCAAGTATGAAAAAGCTGCGATTTTAAGGTGTGCCTTAGATCACTGTCGTCTCGAGGATTTAAAAATTTGTGGGGCACCCTTTTACTTGGACAAACAACAAAGGAGCAAACAATAATTTGCAGGAGCATCTAGATCACTATGTTCCAAATCAGGCATGGAAGAAGTGTTTTAGAGGTTTCTTTGTAACTCACTTGGAGAAAAGAAAGTTTGATCACCCTCCAATTCTGCTTTGTATACGTACCAAGATGTCAACCAACACTGAGAGGAAAAACAATCGGTTATTTCGGTTTGAAGAAATGTGGACGAGAGATGAGTCTTGTGGAGATCTGATTGAAGTAGCGTGGAACGATGGATATGATATATGTGGTATTCTAGCTCGGACGACAAGAGAGTTGAAGGCGTTGAGTAACATTCAATTTGGGGAATTTGCGAAGGAAATGGGTGCATGCAGGCACATAATGGGTAAACTTATGGGGGAAGAGCAAACTTTAGAAATGTTAGCCCAAATGCGTGCTCTGGATGCAAGAATGGACGAGTTGGAAGAGAGGGAGGAGCTTTGTTGGAAGCAAAAAAGTAGACAAGATTGGCTATAGCATGGGGATAAGAACACAAAATTCTTCCACACTAAGGCCAAGCAGAGGGTTGTGCGAAATAATATTAAGTGCCTAAGAGATGAGGGTGGTGAGGTATATGATGAGGAGGCAGATATTGATGACATTCTCGTCCATCGATTCGAATCTATGTACTGTGCAAATGATCAGGTGGACAGAACTCCTGTAATTGATTAAGTCCAGCCAAAGCTCTCGGTTCCCATGAAGCAAATGTTGGAAGAGCCTTAGAATGGCGAGGAGATTTATGACACGTTGAAACAAATACATCCTACAAAAGCACCAGGGCCTGACGGTATGTGTGCTCTTTTCTATCAGAAATTTTGGAGTACTGTAGGAAATGATGTGACCAACAAAATATTAGATATCCTAAACAATGGTGGTGATATTAGCTCTTTATTTCAAACTTACGATGCTTCGATTCCAAGAAAAAGAATGTGAGCCCCCTGTTTATTTGGACCAATTAGTTTGTGTAATGTGTTATACAAACTTGTATCCAAAGTTCTTGCAAATAGCCTCAAAAAAGTGCTTCCGGATATTATTTATGAGTCGCGTAGTGGTTTTTTGCCGGGAAGATTAATAACTGATAGTATCTTGGTTGCATATGAATGTTTTCACTATTTGAGAAAGAAGAAGAAAGGGAAAGAAGAGTACTTAGGTCTTAAGGAATTTTCTTGAGCAAATTATGATTAACCTGGGATTTCCATTGGCCTTTATGAGATTGAATTTGGGGGTGTGTCAAGTCTACTTCTCTATCTATTTTGTTAAATGGGCAGCCGACTAGATATTTCCTTCCGTCCTGTGGTCTACGTCAAGGAGACCCGCTCTCTTCCTTTCTTTTCATGCGGAGGCAAAAAGAGAAATTCGCGACCTAAAAATTGGAAAGAAGGTGAATGCAATATCTCATCTATTCTTCGCGGATGATAGTTTGTTGTTCACTAGAGCAAATGAGAAGGAAGTATAGAAGGTGCTTGATAGTCTCTCAACCTATGAAGTTGCTTCAGGCCCAAAACTGAATATGGAGAAATATGAGGTGTCTTTCAGCTGAAACATCGATCAAGAAAAACAAAATTTGCTTTAGATGAAGTTGTCTTTTAAGGCTGTTGAAGAACATGAGAAATACCTTGGTCTACCAACCTATGTAGGTGGATCAAAGAAGAAAGTTTTCCAGCATATTCAGGAAAGGGTTTTAAAAAAGATAAAAGGATAGAAAGAAGGTTTTTTTATCTCATGCTCAGGCGATTCCGACATATGCGATGCAATGTTTTATCATTCCTGTAAGTCTTTTGTACGAGATGGAAAGGATGTGTCCCTTCTCTCCTAAATTTTCGAGTTTTGCCTGCATATAATAGGCCAAATGTCTGAGGTTGGTGTGTGAGATGAAGGAAAATGAAGCTTGAAAGTTGCCGGTTTTGAACCAAGTTTTTTCGGCGTAGGAAGTGGAGGCAATAACATGTATTCCCTCTCACAATCTCCTTATATTGACAGGTGGGAAATAAGGTGGTGATTTCATAGTGCGTAGTGCATATCACATGGAGATATCAGATTGACGTAGGGAGAGAGCTTCGACATCGCAAACAACAGCTAGGGAGTTTGGAGGAAACTATGGAAGGCTCAAGCTCCAACAAAATTTAGGCACTTTCGGATGGAGAGCTCTGCATAATGTAATTGCAGTTCATAAAAATTTTACAAGATGGGTTTTGAAGGGGAGCGTATATGTCCCATGTATGGGGAGGAGAGTGAAACAACTCTTCCTGCGTTGGTTATGTGCTCGGAGATTAGGCATACGAGGAGGCTTTCCCCACTACGAATGGAGGTGAGCAAGGTTGTGTGTAGTGTGAGTGAATATAGTAGAGGAAATGAAGTGGTTAGAGAAGATTCTCAAGAAGGGAGTGAAGGGTGTAATAGCTGGAAACCACTGGAAGAGGGGAGGTACAAAATTAACTCTCATCTGCTTGTGTTTGAGGATGGGAAGGTAGGCTTTGGAGGAGTTATGTGTGACGAGGAAGGCGACGATATGGTGGCTACTTGTCTTCAAGTTGAAGAGACCTTTAAAATAGATGTGGCTAAAGCTCTAGCTGCTCGTCATTCTCATTCGATTGCGTTGGAAGCGGACCTTCGAAGGGTGGTGCTCGAATGTGATTGCCTCAAGCTGATTAATCATTTGAAAAAGGAAAGAGGAGAATACTAGCTTTGGGAACATAGTCTTTGACATCCTCTCTATTGGCTAAATCGTGTCTTAGTATCTCTTAAAATCATGTGTACGTAGATATGGGAACACGGTTGCCCACAGGCTTTCCCATATTAGTCGTCACTTTCATTAGTTGCGAGTTTGAATAGAAGAAGTGCCTCTAGAGGCTAAAACTTTTGTAAACTCGGATTTGTTTTTGTTCAATAATAACTATGTTTTACTTTTCTAGTAAAAAAGAAAAGCTTTTAGAATCATGTTTTCTGGGATAATTCATATATTTTTCGAATTTTAGTTGGATGATCTTAAATATCAGCTTAATTTTAGCTAGTTTGATTTATCTTTTTCTTGAACCCATCTTTTAGTTTCCTTGTCCTGTTATGACTCTACCTATCCCAATAGTATGATTTTCCCCCTTTATTTTTGGTATTTGTTTACATTAAAATGATATTTTTTTTTTCGTAAAAATAAATAATTTATTATTTAAATTATTTTGGAACGTGTTGTGAAAATGTGTATATATATTTATATGTTGTGATATATTTATATATATATATTTTTAAGTTGTTAGTTATTTATTTTAAAGGTTATATTAGTTTCGTTATTTGTTTAGGCGTTTAGGATGCAGTTTTGTCGCGTACCGTTTTTGTAATGTTGTTGGACCAACTTGGGTGATGAAATGTTGCATCGCATGTGGCGTGTCATGCTGGCCGAAAATCAGCAATTATGGTGTGGAGGATGAAGAGTTTTAATTTGGTGCTCATTAAGTTAACCTTTGGATCTCTTGTAACCCCCTATTTAATTCCCCATTAACCCACCTTTATAATCACCCTTTAAACCATTGCTTAATGAGGTTATTAATTAGGTTTTTGCTGCATTCTAACCCCCATTTTCGCCCAACCCTTAGAGAGGAAGAGAAAGAGTTCTTCTCTCTTCTCGGATTTTCGTCCATTTTTGTACACCTATTTTGTTTGCATCATATCTCCTTCGTTTCTTATCCGAATTGAACGTGTGAGTAGTCAAAACCCATCTACTCGGAAAGATCTTGCTCGTGATACAATTTCTTTTTGAATAAAGGGAAAGATGCGACTGCAGTTTTTGTTTCAATCAGTCGAGTCATCCGGTTTTGGTTCCCTGTCACACCTTCACTAAATTAACCATATCCGGAGATCTAACCGTTGGATCATTGTCCAATTTGGTTAGCACGTTTATACCATCTTGATATTCACTTTGACAAGAGCAATCATTAATCCGATCTTTGAATCACCAGGAATCATGGTCGGAACAGAGCAGTACGAAATAAGAGTTTTCAACGTTCAAGAAGAAAACGCCTAGTGACTTGTTGCTACAATTATCGTTCGTTGTGCTTTGGGGTTCGAAGAGAAATTGGATTTGTATGTGTAAATCTTAACTATCTCTTGAGACTCAGCTCTCCTCCCGACGTTCCAGGTAACTAGTAGTTATCTTAGAACGATAGAGATTAGAGTATTTTTCGGTATTAGATTATTATGCAAGGAAATTGTTTAAAATACTTTTTGAATGAAATTATTGATGAAATTTTACGTGAATATACTTGATGCATGCTGTATGAATATTGTATACAGAAAAATAATTTTCGTCTGAGTTTTAGTATTTATTTGATTTATTTGGTATTTTGTGCGTTTTTGGCTTATTTGCTAAATGATTATTGAACGAATGATAAAATTGCTGAAAATATTTTTCATGAATCATGTTATATGTGTAGTATGTGTTTAATGCCTTGGAATAATTTTTGGCTACTGTTTACAGGTTTATTTAATTGGTTTATCTGCTTTTGCATTTTCGTGTCTGTCAGTATATAAATCGTGAAGATTATTTCTGGAGGCCGAAAAATTAATTTATTTGTATATTATGTATTACCATGAGTTTATTCATGTTATGTGAATTTTTGGTAATTTTTGGGCTTTTATTTCTATTTTTAATTATTATATTGGCTTTATTGAATATTCTGTAAATTAATGTTTAAAAATACTTTTAGAGTCCGAAAATTATAAATAAAAATTGTAATATATCAGTAGATCCATTAGGGTCATATGATAATTTTTGTGTTATTTTAATGATCGTACTTATTAGTTTAATAATTATTATTGGTTTTTTGTTGTGAATTTGAGGATATTCTTTTAAATTATTTAAGAGCTTTTTAATCAGAAATAATTTGGGATCTTTTATGTTCTTGGATGCTGGTGTTTAGTAGGTTTCTGTAAGTATTATTGGGCATCATTATGTTTATGTTTTATTTACGTAAAAATGATTAATTGTGTGTGCTATTCATTTATTTAATAAGTCTTGGAGTTAATTGGTGATGCATTTTTTATTGAACTGTTAGTGCTGTAAAAACTATTTCATTATTATTGTTGATGCTTAGTGATGTTCAAAGTATTGTGGTTGAAGATATTTGTTGTAAGTTTATAAGTTACTACTTTGAGGATTTTTTTTTTGAAGAATTACTTTTGATGAATTATGGGTATAAGGCCGGGTGGCATCCCTTTTGATGAATATTTTTGAGCTGAATGATACTTTGATGATATTTATGATTTTATTTTGAGATAAGAATATCCGGTGGGATAGATGTAGTCCCCGGTGAAGAACATGCCAACCACCTGGTTTGCGAACTATGGGTACACCTGGGTTAATTGTTGTCGTCCGAGAGGTCAGGGAGTTCTACGTGTTCTACCCTGCATCGGGAGTTTGGCCATTCTTAGACACAGGCAGTGAGGAACGTAAGCCCATAGACTGACCTGGAGATTGCGATCTGACAAACCTTAGGAAGTCAATTGCGATTCACTGGCGTTCAGTTTCTGAGTCAATCACTTGTTTTACATATACTTTTATTTTTATAAAAGTACTCTTGAGATGATTTATTTATTTTTATCCAATTCACTTGCTATTTATTATTCATTTGCGTTATTTGTGAGCTATATGGAAGTGGATGCACATTGTAGTTGACTTGACTTTATTCTTTCCTTTCTTACTAATCTATGTCTGGAATAGACTTTGATTTCTTTTGTTCTGAGAGAACTGCTAGTTACTCCCCATTGATTGTGGATGTTTGTTGTATATTTTCAGGTTTTGTTGATGGCAATCTTCTTTGGTTTTGGGCTCGGGTTGAGATGCGAGAATGAAATGATAGTTGTTTTAGGCCTAGATTGTTAGTTAGACTATTCTCATTCGGAATACTCTGAATTAGTTATTTATTGATATTATTTATTTAAGTTGGTCTCTTAACATAGTTATTTAAATACCTTTGTATTAGAAGTAGCATTCCCAGAAGACGATGTTTCCGCCATCGTCCTATAATACTATTATTATTTCTTTCTTTTCCGCTTTGAAATTCTGGGGTGTTACAACATTATATTTTAGTAAAGGGAGATTTGAAATTCTTAGAATCCTAAGAGAGAGAAAATATCATCTTCTAGAGAGAGAAGTGAGAGAAACTTGTTGAATGCTTGGAATTGGAAGAATCTAAGAAGGAAACTTGGAAGATTTGGAGGCTCCTTGCAACTTTAATGATAATTTCTTTCTCTCATAATTCTCACTCTATTTACTTGTTCATCCTAGATTATTGTTTTACTTCATGTTAATAGTTGTTTATTTCTTTTACTTTATACTTTATCATGATTTGTGAGTACCTATTTCTTTGGGAAAGGTTTAAAGTCATTGATGAGTTTATGAACCTCTAAGTCCAACTTTGGGTTTTGACTTGGGATAATTTTGGTTAATTGATTTGGCTTTTTTATGAATGTTTGTGTGATTGGCCATCGTAAGAGCATAATTTAGGTAACCTTAGTGAAAGATCGAGAGATGAAGTTAAGGGGTTGCCTCAAATCAATTATTAGGCCTGAAGGACCATGAAAATAGGGACTACCTAGCCTGGGGAACTTAGTTTGCTTGTTCATGTCCATTATGTTTATGGATATGCTTGGTTGAATGCCTTAGGCCAATCTAGCTAGCTCGAGAGAGTGGTTAGAGTACCAATGGATGAACAATTCCCCTCAATTGATCTCCATTATTCATCCCCGTTGCGATTGCTTGGTTTGTGAATATGTTGATTGGTGGATACCCCTTCCCAAAGTCATTTTTCCTTATTGTCTTTTCATCTGTAAATCTTCAAAAACATAGACCTAGCTGAGCTTATCATAAATTGATACTTATTGGTGCTTCCCTCAGTCCTTGTGGATTCGACCCTTTACTTGCCCTATATTGGGTAATTTAGGTATCTTTGACGTGTTTACAACGAGCGCGTTATTAAACTCTCTCTCTCTCTCTCTTGGCCTACCCTTTCTCTTATCCCTTAGTAGTGTTTAATTTCCAAGGTGTGTGTATGTGTAGATCGTTAAATATTATTTTGCAAACTTAGTATCATGTTTCCAGGGTTATTATTTTGGATTGAATGCATATATTTATGAGTCTTATTATGAACGTAACAAGTTCTTGTGTGATTTTTGACACATAATCATGTCTCCTTATTTTAGTATCCAGTGATGAAGCATATAGTCGCCCTAATTGGTCTGGTCCAAAGGAAGAGAAATCTAAAAAGTTAACCCCAAAATCGTTATAGAAACATAAAGTCTATTATTAATTCCAGGCCGCAATTTTAAAAGCCTAATTAGCTATTCATGGTAATTAATTGTATTTCTAAACCCCATTTTCGAAAATCCCAATTAATTAGTCTTGATAATTAATCGTATTTCTAATTAATTATTTCTAAATTAAAAGGTATTACGAAAGTCAGATTTATATTCGTTAAGATAACAGATTTCTGAATCCAATAGTTATTATTTAATGCAAGATAGAAATAATCTTTTAATTTTGGATAATGAAAAAAATCTGGTAAGATTTGCGAATGCGCTTCGCGCACCAACGTTGCTCACGCACGACATCGATAGAGTCAACAAAATTCAGAAGCACATAGCGTTTCATGCATCGTGATGCGTGCTGCGCAACTAGCCGGCATGCCTCGCACCCTAAAATCTTATCCAATTTCTTTTGTTTTCCATATAAATAGACCTCGTTTTCACTCGATTAACGACACACTTTCCTATGAACTTTCTATTAACTTTTTCTGTGCTTCCTACTACAAAAATCACTCCAAATACTCACTCAAACACAACAAACACATAATCAAACACTTACTTAAAATACTTTCAAGCTTCAAAATTGCTCCTGCTGCGTACCATTATTTAAAACCCAGTTGACAAAGGTATAATTCATGAGCGTCAGTTCCAATTTATTTCTAGTTATACTAACAATCTACTTTTCATGATTTAGATCCTTAAGGAATTCATGCTCTTGTATATTCTACATCTTTCAACTTTTTTCTTTGGCAAATTGTCAAAAATAATCCCATGTTTGGGCCATCTTCCACCATTAATTAATCCCATGTTTCTTTTATCCGAGAATAAACTCAAGTTTTCATGATGTCTTCCCATATTGGTCTGCTTCCTTTGGTGACCTTCTCAACAGGTAAAAATGTCATGGGCCCCACTATGTTTTATTTATTTTCATTTAAATTTTGATCCATTTCCGTCGAAAAAGAGGAAAAAAAAGAAACGAAAGGGGAAAGAACAGGCGCTCACTTGAATAAAAAATAAGTCGTAACACAAAACAAACTTATACAAACAAAAAAAAAATCTAACAACAAACCAACGCATAAACTCTTAAATTTATCGCTTGGTGCAATCATTACCAAACTCATAAATTTAAAATATAATTTAAATTATAAAAAACATACACCAAAAGAGATATAATTATAAATAAATAAATTTTATACATGAGGCCTACGATTTTTACCTACTAAGCAGGTTATCCTTGGAGCCGAAACAGTATTAGAAGATGAAATGCGAACTTGGGTTAATTCAGGGAAAAACGATACTAGAGATTAATGGTGGATGAAGCCCAAACTTCGGATTATTTTTGACAATTTTTTGCTTTTTCTTTTTTCTATTTATATACATTATGATATTCATATGCATGCCAGTATGTTTATCACTTGCATCACCTCACCTGTTTATTTTTGCTAATTACAAGACCTAAAAAAATGTTCTAACTCTTAAAAAGATTATTTGGACAAGTGATTTAGGTTCCTGGTAATCTGATTGCATATATAACACCCCATTTTTTCACTCCGAGTTTTTGCGTTTTTTCTCCCTAAATAGTATTTTGTGTGTTTTTAATATTTAAATTATTTGAAATATTAATTTTTGGACCATGTGAAATTCTCTTTCAAAAATTATAAACTTAGTTTATAATATTTTAATTTAAGTTATGGTATTTATATTTATGGTTATTATTTAGTCTAGTTATTATCGTTATTTAGGCGCGTGACTTTTGCATCAATATTTTTTTAATCGCATTGGACCATTCTTGTGACGAACTTTTAGTCCGTCATAGCCATGTGTGGGGCGTGTGAGTTGGTCGGCCATAGGGAGAAAAGTGAAGAGTTTGGGAGTTCTTAAGTTGACGTATTTGCAACTGCTACACTTAATGCCCATTATGCCTACTCACCTAATAACTCTTTTAAGCTTGCAAAACCTTCCAAACATCACACTTCATCATCATCTGACGCCATTCATTTGAGCCGAGAAGAGGAGAAAATTCAGTTCCCTTCATCACCAAAAATTCAAGCATTTGCCTACTACCTATCATCATCATCTTGGAAGTCTTAACCTTTGTGCTTGGGATTCTAGGAGATCATTTGGAGGACGCTAACCCCGCGCACGAGGAGCAGGCATGGCCTTGTTGATTAATTGCACACCACCCAACGTTCCAGGTAATCAGTAATAGCCCTAAAACGCTAGATATTACAATAGTTTTTAGGATAAGGTTTATTTATTGGGAAATATTTAGGATTGTTTATATGATAATGTTAGAATTTTGTAATATAAAAATTGTTGCAAGTGTGTACCGAGTGTACGTATGTGTGGAAGGAATAACCTTTTTGGAAGTCTTAATTTTTATGCTTGTTCCTTCCACACATACGTACACTCGGTACACCCTGTCTATAGGCATTGTTGTGTCTAGCCTGCTTGCTCACTCGTAACTTCAAGGTCTAGCATTCCTTAAGCCCATAGGCAATTTTTGAGTCTAGCCTGCGTAGTTTAATGTAAGTTCCGAAGCCTAGTCGTCTAGCTTGCTTGCTCACCCATAAGTTCAAAGTCTAGTTGCCTAGCCTGCTTGCCTTAAGTTAAGAATTTGGCCTTCCTAGTTGTCTAGCTTGCTTGCTCACCTGTAAGTTCAAAGTCTAACATCCCATAAATGCATAGGTATTTTTTGAGTCTAGCCCGCTTAGTCTAATGTAAGTTCCGAAGTCTAGTTGTCTAGCCTGCTTGCTCACCCGTAAGTTCAAAGTCTAGCTGCCTAGCCTGCTTGCCTTAAGTTAAGAGTCTAGTCTCCCTTATTGTCAAACTTTCCTTAAAGTCTAGCCTGCTTGCTCACCCGTTAGTTCAAAGTCCAGTCTCTCCTAAATTCTATCGTAGAGTCCAGTCTGCTTGCATAGTCCAGTCCAGTCCAGTCCAGTCATTTGCAACTGCATATAGTTAGGCCCATGTCACCATCATAACCATAATCATACCCATCTCTAACTATCTCCCGCTTCCATTTCATCTTCCATTTTTCATCCCAATTTCCACTCTCATTTCTCATCTCCATTTCTCCATCCCTCACTTCCATTTCTCATTTCGAAAGCATCATTCCTAAAAATTTATGAGGTCCATTCGATTTCTGTTCAGGACAGGTCGTGAGATTATAACTTGGGAACGTCCAACAGCGAGGCAACAAGGTCGACCTACTCCCAGACTCGTCAAGCGCATCCTAACTTTTTCAGACTAATCCTCAGACTCTTCTGAATCATCATCCGAAATGGGGGATACTAATGAGCAACTTAGTGCCATTATGGCTCAACTCACACTGATGAACTCTCGTCTTGAGGAACAAGACAAAGAGATCAAGGCACTAAGGGAGAAGCTCACTGAGGAAGACGAGCAAGGCGACACTCCACCACCGATCAAAACCACCACAGAACTAAGGTTTGAAAAACTCGAGCAATTTATCTAGTCAATTCCTGCGCTCGAGAGTTAGGCTCATGGCCATGACATCATTGATCCTGAACTAAGGGAAAAACTCCCTAAAAAGGGGGTCGAAGACCCAGATGACCACTTGAGAGCATTTTCCATTTCTATGGATCTCAAGGGCATGAGCAAGGACCTGCTTGCTTATGTCTTCTATTTAACCTTGTATGCACATCCATCCAAGTGGTTCATGTCACTGAATAAGGCCAAGCTGAATGACTGGGACTACATTAGAGAAGAGTTCCATAAACAATACATCTACAATACTCAACTTCCCATTGGCCTTCGTGAGTTAGAGTTAACTAAACAAAACTCCAACGAAGACTTTGTCACCTTCCTTAACAGATGGAGGGATAAAGCAGCACAAATGATTAACCGGCCATCTTAGGAGGATCAAGTCCAACTGGTGATCCGTAACCTGCAGCCGAAGTATGGGGATTATATCAAGTTCCAACCTATAGAGTCTTTCCGAAGCTCTATAAGGTAGGCCTGCTGATTGAAGAAGAAATACAGGCCAACAAGTATAAGGGTTTCAACAACAACAACAACTCTTTCAAGAAGAGTAACAATGGCCCTTCTAGCTCCAAAAGCAATGAGGTCAATGCCATAGCTGCTGAAAAGGGAGGCTATCAAAAGCCTCAAAGAACGTTCGCACCTTTAGGCATATCCTTAGAAGAAGCCTTCACTAGACTTCATGCAAGGGGGGGCACTTGACCTATTGGCCCTACTCCAGATCCTGCTCCTGAGAATAGGTCCAAGAGGTGGGATCCAAATTCCTACTGCAAGTACCACCAAGGGAATGGACACCAAACATCTGCGTGCTGGACCTTCAAGAGTCACCTGCAGGATATGGTTGAAGACGGTAGATTGCCAATTCCACCTCGCAAAGAAAAGTCGCAATAGCAAAGACCCCTTGGGCAACACCCGAATCACGCCGAGGCTTAGTCATTTAACGCTAGTTTTCTAGGTTGCATTGGAGAGTCCCTCCCCTAGCTCCTTCATTTCCCTTCTTATCGAGTTTATGTCATTTAGGTTTTTATTTCCAATAAGCCTTGTTCTATTTATTTATGATTAATAAAATTATTGCATTTTCATTTTCATTTTCATTGGCCTTCCATCATTTTATTTATGCTTCTAATTCAATGATGAACTCAAATCACCTAACGAACTTGACTAATGATAATAAAAAGATCTGAAAAAAAAAAAAAGAGCACATACTTTGGATCAGGACTTATCCCCCTCTCCCTTCCATTACCTTTCACAAACTATCCTATCATTAGCCAAATAATCCCTCCATTTATCAAAACTACACAAATAACCTTCAAACCTTTCAATACCCTAAACTAAATTTGTGTGCAAGCCTCACTACATTAAAAAAAATACTCAATGCCAGGAAAAATAAAAAAAAAATCAAAGTGCGGAAAAAACAAAAGCAAGAGAAAACGCACATGACAAAAGAAAAAAACTGCAAAAAAAGGAAAAGTCAAAGGTAAAATAAAAAGTCAAGCTAGGGGGCTTGCACACAATTCCCATCCCTCATTCAAATCCCTTCGATCCATCAGACCTTAACCCATATAATCCAAATCCATGACCCTTCATTTCCCAAACCAATTAGACCTTCATCAAAGCCTTAAACTTTTCAACCTTTTCATCAACCATAACTCCTTTTTCAAGGTATGCCCAAGCCCGCTAGGTTTAAAACCCGAAAGGGCGGCCTAGGCAAAAGTTTAGGGCACATAAAAAAAAATCAGATCCAGAACTGCAAATGGTCTGATTCCGCAAGGATACGTAGGAATCCTCATCTCGAGGTCCGACCGCTTCAATAAAATAAAATTAGTCATGA
The DNA here is from genome assembly GCA_947646795.1 of Beta lomatogona. Taxonomy (NCBI): domain Eukaryota; kingdom Viridiplantae; phylum Streptophyta; class Magnoliopsida; order Caryophyllales; family Amaranthaceae; genus Beta; species Beta lomatogona. The sequence continues at coordinate 289,315 of CANSNZ010000073.1, forward strand.
TCTAATGATTCGACTTTCTAGAATTTAGGAGCATACTCTTTCTAGATCCTGACATAGACTCGAGTCTGCACCTAGCCTCGTTAAAGCCTTTCCCCACCTACATTCATTTGAGTCACAAATTTGAACCTTTTTTATTTTTAATCCAAGCTCTCCTTGTCCCCGAAGGACTCTCCGACAATTCCATGGTTTCTGGCGATATTTGACTTTGCCTATATCAACTTACCAATGAAGAATCCCCAGTGACAACTTTCAACGTTCAAGATAGATCAACTACATTCCAATTTCAAATCAAGTACATGACAAACTCAAGACAAGCTCACTCAAAGTGGGGGTGATAGGCGTGTCGCACACCTAACAAAAATAAATAACCTAACTAATCCTCCTAAGTATGTAGTAGGGTAAGTTAGGGTCGATCCCACAGAGAGAAAGTTGTTCTATGATTAGCCGTTAAGTAATGGGTAAGACTAAAGGAGGTTTATATCAAAGATGGTCGAATTAACTATACTATTCAATCTATAAATAAAAGACTCTATAGTTAAGTATCCCCACTAGCATGAATTAATACAATGATAATTCCAACCCCAAACTAGTCAATTTATATATTCACAAGGAAAAGTATACCCTATAAAATACCATAAATCTCTCCCGAGTATCTATGGCTTCTCTAATATGCACTCAAGCCTACTCCCGTGGAATCATGCAAATTAAAGACATTAAACGCGGCACTCTAACTTCCGAACAATCCATTCTACCTACTCCCGTGGAGAACTTCATGTCCTTAATTGAAATATTCAAATCCGTCAAAACCCAACTCCCGTTGTGATCAAGACAATGGAATCATAACAATACTAGTTTTCCCTAATCTAGTATTGGAATATGCACAATCAATTAAGCAAGAACAATTAGGCAATTAATTTGGGAATTTAAAGGTATAATCATGAATTAATTCACACTAGGGTTCAACTTAACCATAGATTACAAAACTATAAAATCATAATTGAAATAAATAAAGAAAATAGAGAAGAATAATAAAACATCATAATATAAAACAAGGAGAAAAGAAGAAGAAAAGAGATACTTAAATTAATGGAAGAAAGGTGGAGTCTTGGAGAACAATGGAGATCTACAAATTTCTCTCTCTAACTTCTCTCTCTAAAAACCATAAGTATAAACTAATAATGATGATATCTCCTCTAAACTCCTCAAAATAATGTTTAATGTCCTATTTATAAGCTAAGATTAATATAAACCGACATAAGTTAGGTCACGCGGAAGATACGACATTACAGCAGGTTGCACGGGCAAGCAACTACGCGCACGGGCGTGCAGGATCGTGCACAGTCGAGCGAAAACTTGCTCGGTCGTGCGAGCAAGGCAGAAACATTCGTGACTTTTGATTGCAGGTTGCACGGCCGAGCACATATCCGCACGGGCGTGCGGACTAGACAGTGGCTTCAGCTCAACTTTGAACAGCTATAACTTTTGATCCTGAGCTTTGTTTCACACATGTAATATATTGTTGGAAAGCTCTTGAAGTCTAGTTTCCAACCCAGTTGGAATTATCTCATTATTATTCTTGTTTCAAAAGTTATGAGTGAAATGGTGCAGAGGTATCATATTTCGCACAAGTACACAAAGTCGTGTGTATCTTCTTCACTTTCAATCCGTTTTGGGCACATGATATATTGTTTTGAAGGTCATCCAAGTGCCTTAATCTTCTTATCCTCAAATAGGAGTTCAAAGTACCTGAGATTACATCAAAAGACCAAAAAACCCGTGAAAGTATCGTAGCTTCTGAAAAGGGACCTAAATTTGCAAAAAGGCAACGTAAATGCTCTAATGCTATATAAAAATGCACCTAATATGCAACTAAATTATGTTATAATATGCACTTATCAAACTCCCCCAAGCTAAACATTTGCTTGTCCTTAAGCAAACCAAACCAATTCACAAGGGAAGAGTAAGATGAACTTTTGTACAGGATTTATACGTTCAACCATTCAACCTCCAAGACATGAGATTTGGGCATATGAAAGATATTATAATTATAAGATTAGACTAAGATAGACCACAAATCGCACCTCATATAAATTCATATAATCGCAACTTGACTCACCATGGCAAACCACAAACCTTCCCCCAAGCTAAACTCAATTAAACTCGGCAAACCTCACTTTAGTCGAGCACACATTCAAACATATACCAAGTCAACTCGAATGAAGTATTTTTTCTTTAAACTTGATTATCGTCTCATTATCCACTTAAAACTGGCGAAAACTTGCATATAGATCATGAGGACTTACAAAGGGTTGTAGCGTGGCTAAGGTAAGGGTAGGAAAAATATTTGGAAATGTGGTGCTAAAAGCCAACTAGTGGAGAAAATAACACTTCAACATCTATGGCCATTAGATGCAAACGCCACAAAAACTTCTACTAGAAGTTCAACAACACATTGCCAATAAATCAAGATAATACCCAATCTTATCAACTCCAACAAACATTATTTCACCATTTATTCAATCTTTTTTTTTCACTTCTTTTTTTTTTTTTAATTTTTAGATCATTCTTCACAACTTCTTCATCATTCTTTCCATTTTGTACTTTGACACCATAACTTTAAGCATTTTTTTTTTCTTTCAACATATTTTCTTCCAATAATTACCGAAAAACCACAACACAAGCTAAAACACATGAACTTTAATGTTACTCCACTTAGCAAGGCTTGGGGTAGAGAAACCATAAAAGGCTAGAGGCTTGTAATGTAGGTTGATCAAGAGAATGAGATGTCAAAAGCTCAACATGGGTTAATTAAAGGGAATAATATATATGAAAAGAAAAATGTCTGAAGGCTCAAAATAATGAAAAGAACACCTCAATCATATCAACGCATGTATATGCCACATAAGTCTCAAAGATTGCCAAGTCAAGTTCAAGAATCACACTTCATGAGGAACTATCACACAACAAAAAATAGAAGACTGACGTAGATGTGTCAGTCTATAAGGCTTGAAAAATTCTCGCTAGGCTTATGCTTACCGAGTAAAATCAAGTCTTTCTTGGGGAATGTCAACCAATCTTACCACAAACCATTCAAGTTGCAAAACAATCGTACCATGAAGCAGTCAATGAAGACTAACTCAATCTTATAAAATTTAATTACAATATCCAAGATATGCCGAAATCTCATGAGTTATCAATGTCATGAATTAAAACATATATTTCCTGTATGAATGCAACAAAAATGCAAAACTAAACTAAAATGTTCCTAATGCTAAGAAAGCAATAAATCCTAACTCACTTTCTTAGGAATCACGATTGCACTTAGCATGTGCAACAAGCCCTTTAATCCCCTAAGCTGCCCTAGTGGACGAGTAAGGTCTCGTGAAGGTTTTCAAAAGGCATACCCACAAAGCCAAATTAAACATGCGAAAATGCAGAAGAAGAAAAAAAAAATAAAAAAAAAATAAAGAACCTAAGAGATAATATGTGCAAAGTCATGACCCAAAACGTAAATCCTCCCCCAAGCTAAATAACACATTGTCCTCAATGTGACAAATAAATATAGGGAGGAGAAGGGAAAGGGAAACATCCACAACCACATAACAGGATAACTTCCTCAATCACACAATCAAGATAAACCAAAATAAATGGTAAAAAGAGATATGACTCTCAAAAACTTGAATAGGAAGAAAAGAGTATACCAAAAGTGTTGTGAGTGAAAACCGGAGTTGAACCTCCTCACACATCATAACATCAAGTACCAATGAAATTAATCTCAATGAATTATAGGAACTCAACCCCTGTATCACAATTTGCACAAATTTTATAAGTTAGTAATCAAATAAAAAATTAGAATTTGCTAAATCTAAAATTAAAAAGAAAAGAAAAAAAAAAGGTTAGAAAACTTGGGTTGCCTCCCAGGAATAGCTCATCAAAGCCCTTAGTAGTTTGTCAAATGCATCTGCATGCATCTCACAAAAAAGCAAATAATATACAAAAGAAAATATAAAATAAATTAGTTTTAATTCTCTACAAGACCTGCAAAAAGGAAAATCAAAGAAAAAGTTATATTCACAAGAGAAGGAAGAAAAAGAAAAATTATTAGTCTTTTTACATGATCCAATAGGTTGGGAAGAAATCGAATTTACATCAGTTACGTGATCATATGAGTCATACAAAGATGGAGAAATAAGGAATGATGGAGGATATAATATAGGGGAAGAAGGAATGAGGTCAAGTTTTTGAGAGAAAGGAACATGAGACTCAAAAACAGTAAGTGGAACCGACAAAGACTCATGAATTTCATCACTCTCATCTAGAGACTTCTCTGAGGACAACCAAGGGTTCTTCCTCCTTCAAAATATCCATCACATTGATCCGTTTCTTAATCTCATCATCATCCCAATAGTTCACATTTATTATCCCTCCCGTATCATCATCATCATCATCATAAATATATGGTTCGGGATGAGAATTTTGAGCAGAATTATCACAAACATATTGGGGAGAGCGGTTGAAACTATGTAGGGGTGTCACATCACTCAGAGAAATAGCAAGAGAAGTAGAGTGACAGTTCGAAGAATAAGAAGGTGTTGTAATATGCATTTCGGATGAAAAGGATGGTCGAGAAGATAAAGACATATCCCACTCATAATTATTCTAAGCCAACCACTCAATTAGATCCCAACAATAATCAGGTGATTGAGATAGAAATTGTCCATTAGACATAGACTCCTACACCTCTCTAGTTTCTTCATTTAAACCCTCATAAATCACTAGGCACATATCCCACATTTCAATTCCATGGTTAGGACCAATAAAATCGCCAAGTCTATAATAGTATTTCCAAAATAATTGATTCTCGTATTGAGGAAAAGAAAAAATTGCTCTAGAATTACTAGCAAAAATATTGGGTTCATGGAACATGTATGGTAATTCATGAGAACTCGTGCAAAAATTGGGAGAATTTTGATATGATGCATCAAAACTATAAACATGAGAACCACAAGAATTATGACTATGGTGCCTATCAAAAGAATTATCCCCATCACAATAATAATATGACTCCATGATACGAAAAAGAAAAAAAAATATTCACAAAAGAAAGGAAAAAAAAAATTTATATACACTATAGTCTCACCAACAATAAAAACTAAATAAAACAAACTATCTCCCCGGCAACGGTGCCAAAATTTGACAGGCGTGTCGCACACCTAACAAAAATAAATAACCTAACTAATCCTCCTAAGTATGTAGTAGGGTAAGTTAGGTCGATCCCACAGAGAGAAAGTTGTTCTATGATTAGCCGTTAAGTAATGGTAAGACTAAAGGAGGTTTATATCAAAGATGGTCGAATTAACTATACTAATCAATCTATAAATAAAAGACTCTATAGTTAAGTATCCCCACTAGCATGAATTAATACAATGATAATTCCTACCCCAAACTAGTCAATTTAAATATTCACAAGGAAAAGTATACCCTATAAAATACCATAAATCTCTCCAGAGTATCTATGGCTTCTCTAATATGCACTCAAGCCTACTCCCGTGGAATCATGCAAATTAAAGACATTAAACGCGGCACTCTAACTTCCTAACAATCCATTCTACCTACTCCCGTGGAGAACTTCATGTCCTTAATTGAAATATTCAAATCCATCAAAACCCAACTCCCGTTGTGATCAAGACTATGGAATCATAACAATACTAGTTATCCCTAATCTAGTATTGGAATATGCACAATCAATTAAGCAAGAACAATTAAGCAATTAATTTGGGAATTTAAAGGTATAATCATGAATTAATTCACACTAGGGTTCAACTTAACCATAGATTACAAAACTATGAAAGCATAATTGAAATAAATAAAGAAAATAGAGAAGAATAATAAAACATCATAATATAAAACAAGGAGAAAAGAAGAAGAAAAGAGATACTTAAATTAATGGAAGAAAGGTGGAGTCTTGGAGATCAATGGAGATCTACAAATTTCTCTCTCTAAAAACCATAAGTATAAACTAATAATGATGATATCTCCTCTAAACTCCTCAAAATAATGTTTAAAGTCCTATTTATAAGCTAAGATTAATATAAACCGACATAAGTTAGGTCACGCGGAAGATACGACATTACAGCAGGTTGCACGGGCAAGCAACTACGCGCACGGGCGTGCAGGATCGTGCACGGTCGAGCGAAAACTTGCTCGGTCGTGCGAGCAAGGCAGAAACATTCGTGACTTTTGATTGCAGGTTGCACGGCCGAGCACATATCCGCACGGGCGTGCGGACTAGACAGTGGCTTCAGCTCAACTTTGAACAGCTATAACTTTTGATCTAGAGCTTTGTTCCACACATGTAATATATCGTTGGAAAGCTCTTGAAGTCTAGTTTCCAACCCAGTTGTAAATACCTCATTATTATTCTTGTGTCAAAAGTTATGAGTGAAATGGTGCAGTGGTATCATATTTCGCACAAGTACACAAAGTCGTGTGTAACTTTTTCACTTTCAATCCGTTTTGGGCACATGATATATCGTTTTGAAGGTCATCCAAGTGCCTTAATCGTCATATCCTCAAATAGGAGTTCAAAGTATCTGAGATTACATCAAAAGACCAAAAAACCCGTGAAAGTATCGTAGCTTCTGAAAAGGGACCTAAATATGCACAAATGCAACGTAAATGCTTTAATGCTATATGAAAATGCACCTAATATGCAACTAAATTATGTTAGAATATGCACTTATCAGGGAGCTTCCTACATGTGGTGGTTCCTCCAATTTAAATCAAACTCCCGAAGAGTTGTAACCGCATACCTCGTTTACGAACCCCGATTATTTACTAAAAACGATTTTCGGAAATATTTCTTTCCATTTCTGATCATTCTATATCATTCTACGTATCCAGATCTTCTAGCCTTGTAAAACCCTGACCTATTGCATTGCATTTGATACATTCTAGCCTCGCAAAACCCTGACCTTGCATTTCATACATTCTAGTCTTGCATAATCCTGACTTTGCATGACGTGTCATCCTTTAGCTTTGCATAACCTAAATCCTTGCATAGCGTCTTATGCATCCTTAGAGAGTCTAAGTTTGCATCATTCGCATCACTATGTGCTTTACCTGAGTTGTTTGCACCTATTTGCTAACATCTTCTTCTGCAGGTAATCAGATTGCTTGTAGATATTGTCCTGCATACTAACTTTTTTTTGCAGAGACCGACGTATATAGATTAGTTCTAAATTGCAGAGCGTTTAGAATAGTTCTCCGTCCCGACACCGTATACTTTGACTATCGGTTTCCCGAACCTCAGTCAAAGTGGGGGCTTCTGTAGACACATAATCGTGTCTCCCCATTTAAGGATTCAATGATGAAACGTACCACGACATTAGTTGGCGCGACCCAACGGAAGAGCAATATAAAGAACCAATCCAAAATGTGTTTTGAAATAATATTCTAATGCCCTATTAATTGTTCATGATGATTAATTGTATTTTAAGCCCATAAAATGATTTTAAAAGCCTAATCAAATATCTATTATAAATATTTTTCATAATCATTTTCATTATCTTCGATCAAAAATCAGATTTTTGATCCGTAAAATTCCATCTCCGGAATTTTAGGGATAGAAAAGTATCTTCGAAAAGACGCGCACAGGAATATGCTCAAATATTCCCAAATATGCGTCGGACGCGGGGGTTGCGCTCAGCGCGCCACGTGCGTCCAACACAATGAGCGCCTGACACGTAGATTTCGTGACTCACACAGAGTCCTGCGTCAGATGCAAGTCCTGTGTGAGACGCAACTTTCTTTTCTATCTTTTCAAAAACGCGTTTACACGTGCTTAATCTTGAATGGCCTGGCTGCGTCAGGCACACCAATGTGCGCCTGAGGCGTGGCATTGCGCCTGCCACGTAGTCTTGCGCCTGGCGCAAGGCTTACGTGCAGCGCACACCTTCTTTTTTCTATAAATACCCCGTATTTTCCCGAATTACAGATGGCTTCTAACATTATTATTTTACGCACACAAAATTCTCTCGAATACTCCGAACCATACTTCGAACATTCAACACTCAAATACTTTCAATACCTCCAATACTTTCAATCAATTCTTCATACTGCATTCTTGGTTCCACGATTGCTCCGCCTAAAGATCATTGCGCTCCTCAATCTAAGCCGCATAGGTATAATACCTGAGGATCCTTGAATCAATTATTTTTATATTGAAGTTACTAACTATTTCTTTCATGATGTAGATTTTTAATATAAAATTGCTCTGCTGTATATTCTAAACCTCCTCTCACTTTATTTTTTTCATATTATTATATTTATCTGATCATTCTATGCATATTATATGATTGTCCCTGCTTTATTGCTTTTATCACCCACATGTTATTTATTGCTAAACAAGACCTAAAGAATTGTTCTAACATAAATCAAATTAATTTGGACAACCTGTTATGTTTCCTGTAATATTGATTGCCTAATAACATATCACTAAAAAGTAGTCTTTTATGTGTTTCCTGAACCTACTCAGACTAAATATTTTTAGGGTGTTTAAAATATTATTTGATTATTCATTGGCATAAAATCTGCAATGAATTGATATTTAGTAGAAGCCAACTTTGGGCGAATGTGGTTCATTATGACTATATTCATACCCTCACCCCCGAACTCAATCTTTGGTTCATTTTGACCATCTATGGAGTCATGACGTGGAAATCTACATTGGATAATTTATCCCTATGATTTTCCTATATCCAATTAGGTTTATGATTCTTCTTAAAAAGAATTGTTGGCGACTTCTTTCAATACAAAACAATTTTCAATAAAACCTTAACAGTGGGGTAGTCAAATCTAATACGCGCTCACACCTCGTAGGCAAAATAAAAACACGCCTACAATCACCTTCATCATCCTCATACCAAATAATCACTTCAGACTCAAAGCTCCACTAAATAGCTTTCAAGGCTTCCAATACCCTAAACCACAAAAACTCGTGTGCAAGCCTTAGTTTAATAAAAAAATCAATGCCAAGCAAAATAAAGAGTGGAAAAAATCAAAGTACGAAAAAAGCTAAAGCAAAAGCAACAACAAAGTACAAAAGCAAAAGGAAAGAAAGAGCCAAAGGCAAAAAGTCAAGCTAGTGGGCCTGAACACAAGTTATAGCCTTCATTCCAATCCATAAAAAAACTTTAAAACCTATAAAATCCATAATATTTACCTTGGCCAATAAAACCTTAAACCTCAAACTTTTTCAGCCCTCATATCAATACTAACTCCTTATTCAAGGTATGTCCAAGCCTTCTAGGTTGAAAAGCCGAAAAGGCGATCTAGGCAAAAGTTAGGGCACGAAAAAATTCGGATCAAGAACTACGAATGGTCTTATTCCACAAAGAGACGTAGAAAATCCTCATCGCGAGGTCCGACCGCTTCAATAAAATTAATTAATCATGGTCTTATGATGTGACTTTCTAGAATCCAAAAGCATACTCTTTCGAGATCCCCACATAGACTCGAGTCTGAACCTACCCACGTTAAAGCCTTTTCCCACCTACTTCTATTTGAGTCACAAAATCAAACCTTTTATTTTTCGCTCCAACTCTCCTTGTCCCTCAAGGACTCTCAAATAATTTCATGGTCTCTGGCAATATATGACTTTGCCTGCATTAACTCCACAGTGAAGAAACTTTCCATGTCCTTTTGGATGCTCAGTTCAAGGCAAATACATACTAATCTAGGCTCAGAGTGCATAATTCAAGATAAGCTTTCCCTAAGTAAAGGCTTTCTATATTTGTGATGGTTCTCCCAAATCAAGCTCCAGAAGAGTTGGAATCTGCGAATCTCACTTGTGGACCCCGATTTTTACCTAAATAGTTTTTAAAAAACAATCTATCTATTTCCAATCAATCTATCCTCCTCTATCAATCCAAACCTCCTAGCTTTGCAAAACCCTTGCCTTGCATACGCATTCCATCAATTTATCTACTTATTAGCATTGCATAACCCCCGAACTTGCATAGCGTCATGCATCCATAGAGAGTCTAATTTTGCATCATTGCATCTTTATGTGCATTATTGTCTAAGTTGTTTACACCTGTCTGCTAGCATATTCTCCTGCAGGTAATCAGATTGCTTGTAGTTGTCGTCTTGCATAATAACATTGTTTTGCAGAAACTGTAGATATATAGACCAATTCTAGACTGAAGAGCGTTTAGAATTGTTCTCCGTCCCGACACAGGCTACTTCGACTTTCAGTTTCACGAACCTCAGTCAAAGTGGGGGCTTCTATTGACACAAAATTGTGTCTTCTATTTAGTACCCAATGATGAAGCATACCATCGTCCTAATTGGTCAGGTCCAAAGGAAAAGCAATCTAACAAGGTCAGCTCAAAATCGTTTACCGACATAAAGACTATCTGTCTGTTTAAAATGATTCTGAGCCCACTTTTAAACGCTCCATTAATTATTTATGATAATTAATTGTATTTTCAAGCTTATTTTCATAAAGCCCAATTAATTATTCTTGATAATTAGTTGTATCTTTAATAAATATTAATTATTCTTCATAATTAATAAAAAAAATTCCAAATCAAAAGATAAAATATGAATCCGATTTTTATTCCTAAAGATAATTGACTTCAGAATTCAAAAGATATTATTTGATCAATGATAAAAGAAATCTTTTAATTTCAGAAAACTAATAAGAGGTTTTTAGTGTGTCGTTAAGGCACTAAAATACACTTTTCAAACAATATTTAAAAAACCTAACAAGTAATTACTAAAAATGTAGTAAAGGTAAGTCAAGGGTCGATCCACAGGGAAATTAAGATTAGCCAAAGTCTAACAAGTTTAAATTGCCTAATTGAAGGGGTTTTTTGTGGTTTTAGAAAGGTTTTGTGACGACTAATAACTAAGTTAGATAAAAAAAACTAGCAAATTAAATACGGGATTAAAAAATCAGTGAGAAAACACTAAAGTTAAGGCTACTTGTATGAATCAAAACGGAACAATGATCATTAATGCAATTGTGATTCAAAGGCCACTATTGTGCAAGGTTTAGTTTTCCTCTACAATACTCAAGTCCTCTCTCGAATGGTCCTCAAGAATAATCACTTAATTAATCAACTAAATCCTCTATCGAATGGTGTTTAGTCAATTGATTAAGAGATCCAATAAGTTGATTCATGGGGATGATAAAATAGTTTAAAATTCGATTAAGAATATTTGTGATCAAAATACCAAAGCATAAATTTGATCAATACCAATCCTAAGGCCTCAAATCACCAAGATCAATGCATAATCATCATTAAATCACCACAATTACATTAACAAGCCATGAAAACCTTAATTCTTACTTTCACCCTAACCCTAGATAGGAGACTACTCACTAATCATGGAATCTAAACATAAAAATATGAAATTTATGGCTAATCTCTAGTGCTAAACATGATTAATGGATGATTAATAGAATAGAAATAAGCAATTATGAAACTATAATATAAGAGATCTATAACTATGGAACAAGAGAGAATAACAATAACAAAGATGAATAAAAAACTGAAAACTTGCAATTAAATTGATAAAAGGTACCTTGAATATGTAGAATTCAACAAACTTTAATCTATGGATCGCAATTCTAAGACAAACCAATGTGTTTTTCTCTCTAATATAGAACCCTAATGTTTTAATTAGGCCCGAGGCTTTACAATTTCTGACAAAACATAAATGGTGTGCCCGCACCTGTTTGGTGCGGTCGCACCAAACACATTGATCTCCAAGTGCAGCAATACGTCGGAAGGTACGGGAGCACCTTTTAAGTGGTGCGGGTGCACCTAAGATACTGGTGCGGGCGCACCCTTGAATCTGCTCTGGTCGGACACTTAACTTAAAACGCGCATAACTTCTTCATTTTATATCCAAATCAAGCTTATGACCACTTATTGGAAAGATATCGAAACAAGCTTTCACCTCAACATAAATTACCTTCATATAATTTGTGGTTTGGATGTTATGTCGATTTGAAGTTTCTTGTACAAGATTATATTGTGATATGTGCTCCTTTGTGCGAGCGGACATGGGGCATGGTGCGAGCGTACCATTTCTCAACGTGTGCTCTATTTTATTTGCTTTCTTTACCGACTCTAAAACTCGTAGCCGTCTTAGATAGTCCCACCTATATTAAGAACATGACAAAACAGGATGAAAGCAAATGTACTAGAAATTCGGTAAAAATTAAAGGATTTTTTGACTTTAACCACCTTATAAAATCACCATTTTTAAGATAACCACCTTATAAGTTAATTGTTTTAAATAACCACCTTATATGACCTAAATCCTTTTAAATACCTACCAATCAACAGATTTCGTCAAGGAAAACATCCTCAAAAAGGGTTTAAGAACGATTTCATCACCTCCACCTTTATTCACTAGAATGTATTTAAGGTTTAAACCCTTATTTAAGACCGATTTCTTGGATGAAATCTGCCAATTGGTATGTATTTAAAGAGATTTAGGTCATATAAGGTGGTTATTTAAAACAATTAACTTATAAGGTGGTTATCTTAAAAATGGTGATTTTATAAGGTGGTAAAAATCAAAAAATCCAAAATTAAATGACTGAAAATCTAGCAGAATGTCACAATGATCAAGTGAATAAAATCGAAGGGGAAAGGGAGAAGAAAGAAGGAAGAAAGGGGAGAAAGAGGATCAAAATGAGCTAAAGGGAGTCCAAAAAGTGCGTTAGGAATACACTTATCAAACTCTTTCAAGCTTAGCATTTTACTTGTTCTCAAGTAAACAAAAAATAACAAAGAGGAAAGGAAATAGGAGAAAAAGATGCAAAAGAAAAGAAATGCAACACAAGTAAGCCTAAATGCTCTATATGCAAAGCTACAAATATGACATGCAAGCTAAATGAGTTCATAACAAGATTTAGGAGACCAACCAAAAACAAGAGGAAAGATGATTAGGAAGCATGAGAGTGACTTAAAGAAATCTAATCCACCGATCAATCGAGTCTTCTCGATAGTTAGGTTTTCTAGGAGTGATGTCTCACACCTCTCCACTTCCAAGACCCGAGTTTGAATTCTACCTAGAGCTGCCCAACCATATTAGCTCGCCTCTATACAATTTGATGACCCTCATCATGACTTGCACAAAATCTCACCCCGCCACTACTAAATTGACCAAGCCTAACGTAGAAGTCAAAAGGGAGTTTAACAAGGTTGTATCGGGGCTAGGTTAGGGGTGAGCATATCAATTTGGGAATGTGGCTCAAAAAGGGTAAAGAGGAGTACAAACTAGGGAAAATAATCCCCCAAGCTACACTTAACACCAATTCAATTTGAAACCTCAAACATAACCACTTTTTCTTTCTTCACTTTGATTTTCAATTTTTAAACCTATTTTCCATTTTACTCATCAATTCACTCTTTCTCTTTCTTTTCTTTCAAAATGAATCCAAATGAATCAATAAGAGCTTTTTCTTTTCTTCTTTTTTCTTTTCTATTGCAATTTTCTTTTTTTCATCTTTTCCAATTATACAAACACACTAACTCACTTTCAACCAAAGACTTAGCATCAAAACAACTCAACACAACACATGTAACACCCCAGAATTTCAAAGGCGGAAAAGAAAGAAATAATAATATATTTAATAGGACGATGGCGGAAACATCGTCTTCTGGGAATGTCACTACTACAAGATTAGTGTTTAAATAACTAAGTGATAAAAACAAACATAAGTAAATACTATAAGTAAATTAATGACTTAGATTAAAATCGAAATGAGAAAACTATCTCAAACTAAAGAGAAGTCTAGAACTAAAACCCCTAATAGATTATTTCTCGCATCTCAACCCGAGCCCGAAATCAAAGAAAATCCCCATCAACAAAACCTGCAAAATATACAACAAATATCCACAATCAGCGGGGAGTAACTAGCAGTTCTCCCAGAACAAAAGAAATCAAAGCATGATTCAGACATAGATTAATAAGAAAGGAAAGCATAAAGTCAAGTCAACTACAATATGCATCCACTTCCATATAACTCACAAATGACGCAAATGAATAATAAATAGCAAGTGAGTTGGATAAAAATAAACAAATCATCTCAAGAGTACTTTTATAAAAAAAAAAAATATAGGTAAAACAAGTTATTGAGTCAGAAACCGAACGCCAGTGAATCGCAATTCACTTCCTAAGGTTTGTCAGATCGCAATCTCCAGGTCAGTCTATGGGCTTACGTTCCCCATTGCCTGTGTCTAAGAATGGCCAAACTCCCGATGCAGGGTAGAACACGCAGAACTCCCTGACCTCTCGGACGACAACAATTAACCCAGGTGTACCCCTAGTTCGCAAACCAAGTGGTTGGCATGTTCTTCACCGGGGACTACATCTATCCCACCGGATATTATTATTTCAAAATAAAATAATGCATATCATCAAAGTATCATTCATCTTAAAAATATTCATCAAAAAAGGATGCCACCCGGCCTTATACCCATAATTCATCAAAAACAACGCTTCATAATTCCTCAAAATTAATAACTTACAAGCTTTCAACAAATGTCTCTCACAATAAACACTTGAACATTTCTAAACATCAACAATGATATTAATCTAGTTTTTACAGCACCAACAATTCAATCAAAAATGCATCACCAATTAACTCCAAAACTTATTCATTAAAAGAGTAGTAACAACTAATCATTTTCTTTCATAAATCAAACATGAACATAAGGATACCCAATAATACATACTGCATCCTACTGAACATCAACAACCAAGAACATAATAAAATACAAATTATTTCTGATTAACAAGCTCTCAAATAATTTAAAAGAGTATCCTCAATTTCACAACAAAAACCCAATAATAATTATTAAACTAATAAGTTCGAGCAGTACAATCACACAAAAATTATCATATGACTCTAATGGATCTACTGACATGGTAAAATTTTTATTTATAATTTTCGGACTCCAAAAGTAATTTTAAAAGTTAATATACAGATTACTCAATAAAGCCAATATAATAACTAAAAATATAAATAAACGCCCAAAAATTACGAACAATTTACACAATATGCATAAACTCACAGAAATACATATTATACAAAGAAATTAATTTTTCAGCTTCCAGAACTAATTTGCATGATTTATATTCTGACAGAAACGAAATTGCAAAAACAGATATATCAATTAAATAAACCAGTACACAGTGAGCAAAAATTATTCTAAGGCATGGAATACATACTACGCATACAACATGATCTAATAAAAATAATTTCAGCAATTTTAACATCCGTTTAATAATTATTATGCTATTTAGCCAAAAACGCACAAAACATCAATTAAATCAAATAAATACCAAAAATCATACGAAAATTATTTTTCTCTTTACATTAATCACACAGCATGCATCAAGTATATTCATGTCAAATTTCGTCAATAATTTCATTCAAAAAGTATTTTAAATAATTCCTAGCGTAATAATCTAATACCGTATAATACCCTAATCACTATGGTTCTAAGATAACTACTAGTTACCTGGAACGTCGGGAGGAGAGCTGAGTCTAAACAGATAGTTAAGAGCTACGCATACAATCCAATTCCTCTTCTAACCCCAAGGCACAACGAACGAGAATTGAAGCAACCAGTCACTAGGCATTTTTTTCTTGAACGTTGATAAATCTCATGACACACTGCTCTGTTCCGACCATGATTCCCGTGATAAAAAGATCAGATTTTAAATCGCTCCGGTCAGAGTGTAGAACAAGATGTTATAAACGTTCTGCCAAATTTAAAGACGATCCAACGGTTAGATCTCGGGATACGGCTATTTTCGTGAAGGTGTGACAGGAAAAACCGGGTTGAACCTTTCTATTCTTTTCCTCTTCCTTTTCTCTTTCTTTTCTTGAAAACGGTGAGGGTTAAATGCAAATGATGCTGAACTTCTTTTAATAAAAATCAGAATTTTATGGCAAGGAAAAATGAAGGGTTTAGGAGAATGATTAGGGGGAGTTATGGGGGTTACAATCTACCAAGAGTCACCAATTAAAAGAAATGAAATAAAAGAGGAGAAACTTCTTCCTTCTCCCACCCCATAGCCGGCTGTCCAAGCCCACGTACACCAAGAAGATTTCAGCCCAAGTCATCAAAGGTCCATGCATCAAAAATCCGTCACGCGATAAATCAATAAATTCCTAAATCGCGCCTAAACTTTGAAAATACTTAATAATGAAAATAACTCTAATAAATTATATTATAAATATAAATAAAATAAACACATTAACACGCACATGCGATGCAACAATTCATCACCCAAGTCGGTCCAACAACATTACAAAAACGCTACGCGACAAAACTGCATCCTAAACGCCTAAACAAATAACGAAATTAATATAACCTTTAAAATAAATAACTAACAACTTAAAATAAATATATATAAATATATCACAACATATAAATATATATACACATTTTCACAACACGTTCCAAAATAATTTAAATAATAAATTATTTATTTTTACGAAAAATATCATTTTAATGTAAACACACACCAAAAATAAAGAGTGAAAAATATGGGGTGTTACAACACAAACTAAACATGTAGTCCACTTTGAGGAAGGTTTGGCCATGGTTTATTATGAGTGTTAAGCAAAAATAGGATAGAAAGGCCCAGATGGATTGAGAAATGGATAATTATGCTGGTATAAAAAGGACTTTTTGGCTTTTGAGCTCCTAATTCTAGCAAAAAGAAATGCCCTAAATCATTCTTCTATTAGTTCAGTCCTGCAATCTTGGGGAGTTAAAATGCAAGTCACAAGTTAGGCGATCAATGGTGATGGCTGTAATTGAGTCTTACGAGGTTTGTGGCCCTCCTTCGGGGTTCACCACACAAGGGACAAGGCGATCCAATCAACCAACTCACCTAATTCCAAAAAGACTCTATCAAATGTTATCGGTCTCAAAGATCACCTAAAGTCACAACAAGGCTTCCAAAACCATCAAGTCAAATGCAAGGAAGGTCTTCTAATCAAGTTATGAGTACTCTTAGCAACATATCATGCATGCAACCAAACTAATCTAAATGCATAAAAAAAAGTAAGAAAATAAAAAGGATAATCTTTTTGTTAGTTTTTTTTTTATGCAAACCAACATGGAAATACACAAATATGAACGTAATTAACATGCAAATACACTAATATGAACCTAATTACAAAGAGGAGGAAGAACATGTTGAGATAGAAAGAACACATGCTAACTCCCCCAAGCTAAATACAAACTTCGTCCTCGGAGTTGACAATCAAAGAGAGAGTAAGGGATGAGGTAAGGGGTTTGAACTCTACCTTGGGAGGAGGCTTAGTACTATCTTCTTTATCAGTGGGTGTAACAAGAACCTCAAGTGCTTCTTCATGTGCCTCCTCAATGGTAGTGCTATCAGAAAGCATGGAGAATTCCTTCACCTCTTCCATTTTCAAACTCGGGGCATCGGCAATAGAAGCATATAACTTGTCCCCGGTGTGGAACACTCTCTTAAAATCTTGCATCTCACTCTGTACTAGATTGATCCGACAAACTTTCTCTATCATAGGTCTCTTA
Organism: Beta lomatogona; assembly: GCA_947646795.1. NCBI lineage: Eukaryota > Viridiplantae > Streptophyta > Magnoliopsida > Caryophyllales > Amaranthaceae > Beta > Beta lomatogona. The sequence continues at coordinate 306,921 of CANSNZ010000073.1, forward strand.
AAAGTCTTTAAGAACTTAACTAGTGGAAAATACGTCAAGGGATGCGGTCAAAATAGCCCTAACGGCAGCGTTTTTGGCCACAGCCCTTGGGCAAAAAGGAAGGGCTGCTATTTTTTACCGCAACCCATTTTACAAATTAAGACCTACGATTTTGATGAAAACCGCAGCCCTTGTGATATTTATGTTTTTTTGCATGGGGGAGGGATGGCAGGGGCTGGGGAGGCTGGGCTGGGCGGAGTGCAGCAGGGGGGCAGCAGGGGGTGCGCGGGGGTGTGCGGGGGGCAATAATGGCTGGGGGTGTGCGTGTGCAATGGGGGGCAGCAATTTACTTTATGAATCAATCATGACTTAGATCAAAGATAAGCAACTCAAGGAGTTGACATGGTACGCACAACTCACTTCCTCGAATAGTATTTTGGACTTCAAGCTGGTTCTTCCACCATAGTTTTCCATTGATTCTACTTTGACTTCAGATTCCTTCATATTAACTAGCTCTTTCCTCAAAGCTTCATCAATGCAACCTAATGCATATGCATTTACCCCAGCTGTAATCAACTCCTACATCATCAAATGAAACATACCAATTAAAAGAGCTCATCAAACCCTCACAAAATACAAAGTGATTGTGTTTATGTCTAGGTGAATTTGGAGGCAATTTTGATTGCTTGAAGGTTAATAAATACACAAGCATTAATGAACTCATAATGCAACCATAATATGTTGCCATTCACTACCATTTCAATCCCAAATACAACCATGAAAACAAAACCAAAAATCACCATTCATAATATTTGTAGTGATCTTTTAGCCATGTTCAGGCTCCACTTAACGCACCAAATCAGCAACCAAAACGGTCGCCAAACACCTTCCCATCCAACATACAACAAGCATCACAGAACCACTATAACCAGTCCTTTTAAACCCCAAATGACAACCCTATAATATAGCCATTTCAATAGCAACGAAGTTGCCATTTGCAGCCATATACAGCAGCAACAAACATCATTAAAACCCAAGAAAACCCAAACCAACAGCTAAATTTCGAACATATTTAGATCAAGGATAAGAAAAGTACCAACGGCCAATCATAAGTAATTCTTAATATATTTTTGAGGACACAAATATTGACACTAGACTCAACACCACCCCGTTCACACGAATTGTGAACACTAATTCAATCAAATTTTAAATCACTCCTCTCCTTCCCCTTCTCACACCAATAGAGCACAGCGGGCAGCACACAACACTTATAGAATTCAAAGAAAAGTAACCCCAAATAGCGCCAATTACCATGACGCAAAGCAAATACCACCAATTATCATAGGTATACAATTAGATGCCTATCAAAATTTATTTAAGATGCATTACATTTTCAAAGCCTTCTCTAATGCGTGGACTAGAAGTCCATTTAGGCTTCAAGCACCCACCATTAAAATATAAAACAAGTAAACAAATCCATAAAAGGAAAGAAATATCTACATTTGGGGGAAGAGTCAAAATATACATGATTGAGATAGGACCAAAGTCATACATTAATTAAAATTCGAATACATATGACACAACATGAAGGATACACACACAACAGTAATATGGTACATACGACATGAAGCACTTCATTATATGACCCTAAATGCGTGAAATGGTTCCTAAATATCCGAATAGGGCCTAAAATGGCCTAAAATAGTATTCACTTGCCCAAAATATACATTGAAATGAATAAATAAGGTTAAAATGTATAATCAAATTATATTACATGACCCTAAATGCGTGAAATTTTTCCTATATAACCGAAAATGTCCTAAAACGGCCTGTAATTACTCAAAATTTACTATATGAGCCTAATAGTTTGTAAACTAATTATTATTGCCAAATATATGACCAAGGTACATTATATGATCCTAATTGTGTTAAAAGGTTCCTAAATGGTCGAAAATGGCCTAAAATCTTCTCTACTTACCCCAAATGTAGCTGCAAATGAATCAACAAACTTAGATGATTATAATAGTTTGTCAAATTATATTTGATGACAATAAATACATAAGATTACATTATACCATCATGTTTTTGCATGAATTAAGAGACAAAAAACCATGAAAACATCCACTTAATTGCTTATCAGGCCAACAAATCACACAATTATCAAGCTGTAACCACTTCATTATCAATGGATCAAGCAATTAAAGTCCTAAAAAACCACTTAGATGCATATAAGGCCAAGAAATCCTACAAAAATCATTAAGTCACTAATATTCACCAACTTTATGCATGAAACAATCAATCAAGGCCAAAACAATTCAATAAAACCAACATCATGATCCCAAAGGGGCTACAATTTTCATACTAATTCCTCGAACAATCATCTTCAACTAAGGGGAAAAGGGGGATAAATAAGGTTCATCCTCGAACAATCAACTTCAGATAAAAGGGTTCTAATTTCTAAAAACATAATCGGAAAAAGAATTCTAACCTGTCTCCCTTTGGTTTCTTCACACTGTCTCCAGTAATAATATTAGCCATGGTATACTCACATCGCACCAAAAAATCATTTTAACCACGTATCATGCTATTAACAAGTGAACTTTCCACGTAAGAAAGGTATATCCATTATCAACCTAAAGATATACATAAAACTACAAGCTACTAATTTTAGAGGAAACATATAACTACACATGAGGGCCCATTAAATTCCGCACTTCATTGTCATTACCTAGCATAACATGTGAAGATGTACACTTAAACAAGTAACTTTAGGGTAAATTAAAGAACCAAGGAAAATGGAAAAGGCATTGCTTTATTCCCTTTGTAAATGAGAAAATAAAGGTGGAAAGAGAACTTGTCTATCTAAAAGTTTCAGCTCACAATCAAGTAAATGCAGTAACTATCTGGTCACGGTGAAGTTTCCCAAGCCATGAACATTTTTTTTTTTTTTTTTTTTTGTAAGAATGTTCACGAGCCATGTAAATTGTTGAGCTAATATTTTCTCCTGGCTAATGAATGCAGAAGAAACGTTGGCAAATCAATATGGAATTGAAAGCAATATTGTAAATCAACAGTCCTTCTGGCATATACTAAAAACATAGCATTTTAAGTTTCCACCATTTATTTCGGGAAAATAATTAAAAGCAAATTCACTTGTAAAACAATGAATAAAATGTTACTTAACCTGGTTAAAAAAACATCTGTAACAACAGCTTAGTCAGACATGTCAAAACACAACAATAAACATAATTTCGCAATGGCTAAAGCAGCGCAATATAAACTAAGAGGAGCAACCTTTAGATCTACAGGCATTTTCGATGCCAACGCTTCTGCAAAGTCTTCTATGGAGTGGTGTAAGTATATGGTCATCGCATGCTGAAGAAGTTTACTTTGCTCTATCACAGAATCCAAAACATGAGGGTGGCAATGTTCACATACACAATTACAATCTCAGCAAATGCATTAGGATAGCATCTACCCGTATCATCAGACGAATATTGCATCTTGCCCTCCACAACATTAAGCTTAACAAACAATATCATAGCTTTAAAGACCAATTCAAAGGTATGACTTAAAGATTCATGTAAGCTTAAACATTTAGGAGGTCAAACTTATTAAGTAAACTGTTATCTATTTCCCTGAGTCTATTTGTTGTAGAACTAATAAATTCATCTATGATAAGACAGCCAATCTGCTCAACCTAGTCTTTCTCCGTCATTTTCACTATCTATAACAATAACATATGCTCCTTTTGAAACAGAGAAACAAATAAATCATTTTCATTCACAAACAAATATCAAGTGTAAAGGTGCAATGGTTCTAAAATAGGCTCATGTCCTGTAGCTTGAACAAAAGGAATCTAGAACATAGCGCATAAACTGAGTATATTCTAGTACATAAACTTAACATTTGTGCTGAAAGGAGAATGTAACTATATCCTTCTACTGATATAAATTATAAGCATTAAGTTAATGACCACTAGCTCTAGAAAAGTATATTCATAGTTCTTAGTACGAAAGTTTCTCAGCCAAAAGTTTAGATTACGAAGTATAAAAAAAAAAAATAGGGTTTTTCTACGTCGTTATACCCTTCTGTTTTTTTAATTTCTACATTGCACCCCAACCTTTTAAAAATTCCACACGGTACCCTCAAACTTACCTTTTTTAATGCATAATGGCCCTACCGCTTATTATACGTCATTAATTTCGTGTACTTTTTATAATCCAGTGGAACTAATCTAATTTGTGAATATTCCCTCCAAGCGTTAAACTATGTATAAGTTAAATTTGTTCCAATAAATTAAAAACATTAAACGAAATTAATGACATATAAACAGCGATAGGGGCATCATGCATTAAATAAGGTAACCTTGAGGGTACTGTGTGGAATTTTTAAAAGGATGGGGTACAACGTAGAAATTGAAGAAACACAAGGGTATAACATAGAAAAACCCAAAAAATTAAAACACTAGAAATGCAAAAACTGCAAAATCCTAACAATGAATCAAAGCATAGCTAGCCATCAAAAACAAACACAAACATTCAAGAATTTTGAGCAAAAAGAGGCAAACTCGAAAATCCCTAATTCGAATTCTAGGGTTCAAGATTTTTAGCTGCGAATCTGACAAGGAAATGAAAAATTCAACGCAGCTTTAAGCAAACTAAAGACGGAGAAGAAGGTTTTGACTTACAGCAAACGACAAATCCAAAAAAATGGAACCCTATCCCGCCGGATATTTCACAAGCGTCGCCCAAAGTTGAGAATTTTCCAAGCTCGCAAGAGGTTAAGGAGAGAGTGAGCGTCGTCGGAGTTTGAGAAGACAGTTAGCGTCACCGGAAGAGTTCATATTGCGCTGGAGTGAGAGAGTGGTGTGTGAGAGAGAGAGAGGTGAGAGAGAGAGGGGTGAGAGGAAAGTTTAGGTGGTAAGCTATGGATAGAGGCATCAAACTGACACTTGCTCCTAAATCGGATAACTCACCTTTAGGCTCCAAGTCACCTATCTTCACCAGCAAGGTGAAGCTTCCGGGGTCTCTTTATTTCTAGGACATGGCACATTGCACTAGAGCACTTACTTAGTATGGAAAGGTGATGAGCTCATATTCTAGTTTCCTTTTGTTGGACAGGATTTCCTTCAAAAACTTAGCATAAGCCGGCATTTGAGACAATGCCTCAAGGAAAGGAATGTTGATTTGGAGGCCTTTTATTACATTGAGGAACTTGGAGTACTTATCACTCAATTTCCTCTCCACCAACATGTGAGGGTATAGAACCGGTGGCACATAAGTCTTAGTTAGTGGAGATGATGGCAATGGAGCTTTGTCACCGACTTAGTTTTGTTTCTTTTCCTTCTCTACATTCTCTCCTTCTTTCTCAACCACCTCAACTTCAACTTCCTCCTCTACCTCCTCAACTTCATTTTCTTCACTCTTATTGGGCATCTTAGGACCCTCATAACTTATTCTTGATATTAAATAGATAGCTTTGGCTTGGTGAAGGTTGGAGTTAGGAATGGATTGCCCTGGAAGTTGATTTGTAGGGGTTGAGGAATTTTTCTCGGCTACTTGGGCAATTTGGGTTTCAAGCACTTTATTGTGGGCTTGGAGCCCTTGAAACCATTGATCGTGGCTTTGCAGAATTGGGTTTGTGATTTGCATGTGTTTGTTCATGATTTGAGTTGCTGGAGAAGTTGGAAAGAGGTTGGCTCGGAAGACGGGGTAGGTTCCGGATTTTGTTTATGGAATGGTGGATTAGGAGGAAATTTTTGGAAATTACCTCTTTGATGTGGGGTTTGGTAGACACCGGACCCTTGTGAGGATGAACCACCTTGGTTGTAGTTTTTAATTATACCCTTGCCCATACCCTTGGTTTTGAGTTTGGTTGTAACCTTGTTGGGGTTGACTCCATCCTTGTTGAAGTTGATTGAAGCCTTGATTGTAAGCTTGTTGAGATTGAGTCCAACCCCCTTATTGCTTGCTTCTAAACCCTTGGTGTCCTTGAAAACCATGTCCTCTTGAAATTATCGCCGCCACATGCTCCGAATTTGTACCTCCACGATAAGAAGTTTCATGATTAGTACCTCAACAAATAGCACAAGAGAAATAACTTACTTATGGTGCATTAGGCGGTGTGAGGTTGATCTTGGAGAGCTTCTTATCAAGCTGGTTCATCTTAGCTCGAATTTGATCCATGGGATCCAATTCAAACTTACCGCTCTTCTTTGGTTGAGCACCTCTTCTCCTTCCACCCCATGAGTAGTTCTTAATCACCTCTTCAATTGTGGACTTAAGTTGGTCTTGCAGAATCTTTGAAAGTTGACCTCTCGCTTCGGCATCAAGGTTGGCTCGTGACATAGGATCAAGGCCATCATAGAAGAACCGCATGAGTAGATTTTTGTTGAACTCTTAGCAAGGCATGAACGGATCATCTCCTTGAACCGTTCCCAAGCTTCCTTGAGTGTCTCATTGTTCTCTTGCTCAAATGAGGAGATTTTCCTCCTTATGTTTGTTGTTCTCCACTCTGGAAAGTATTTCTTTAGAAAAGCCAATGTTACTTCCTCCCAAGTAGTGAGGGAATTAGCAGGTAAGTTGTTCAACCATGATTTTGCCTTTCTAGTAAGAGAAGACCGAAACATATGCATCTTAATGTAGTCAGGAGAGACGTCATTTGTCATTATCATGGAACGATCTCAAGAAACCTATCAAGATGGTCAAGAGGAACTTCATCCGACCCTCAACAAAATTGTTCTGCTTTCATCATCCGAGTGAACAGAGGGTGAATGATGAAGTTAGTAGTGGTGGTGGGGAGTCGAATACCACCTTGTAAAGCGTAGGATCTGGATTTTTGAAATCCCTAAAGAGTTGTCTATTTGCTTCACCCATATCTGATTCAACTTCACTTGTTGTACTTGAGACTGGTGAAGGTGGTGCGGAACCCAAAGACAATTGTTCCAAAATTCTCCGAAGCTGTCGCAAGGTACGGTCGATTTCTGGATCTAGAGGCAAAGTGGGTGAATTGTGAGTTCTTCTCATACTAAGCAGAGGATTAGCGAATAACACCCACAAATAAAAAAATAAAAAAAACAACTAAGCAATACTAAACTTAAGTAAACTTCAATCAATAGCACAATTTCCCCGCCAATGGCGCCATTTTGATAAGAGATTTTTAGTGTGTCGTTAAGGCACCAAAAATCACTTTTCAAACAATAATATTTATAAAACCTAATAAGCAATTACCAAGAACGTAATAAAGGCAAGTCAAGGGTCGATCCACAGGGATATTGGGATTAACCAAAGTCTAACAAGTTTAAATTGCCTAATTGAAGGGGTTTTTGGGGGGTTTTAGAAAGGTTTTATGAGATCAAACAAACTAGCAAATAAAATATGGGATTAAGAAATCAATGAGAAAACATTAGAGTTAAGGCTACTAGTACGAATCAAGACGAAACAATGATCATTAATGCAATTGTGATTCGAATGTGACTATTATGCAAGGTTTATTTTTCCTCTAAAATACTCAAGTCCTCTCTCGAATGGTCCTCAAGAATAATCGTTTAATCAATCAAATAAATCCTCTCTTGAATGGTATTTAGTCAACTGATTAAACGATCCAATAAGTACGGAAAACCCCTAATAAGAGGATCTCCTTAATTTCTACCCAATATCATGGCCTAGAAATTAAGTTGATTCATGGGGATGAGTTCAAGATTCAATTAAGAATATTTGTGATCAAAACACCAAAGCATAATGTGACCAATATCTATCCTAAGGCCTCAAAACACCAAGATCAATGCATAATCATCATTAAATCACCACAATTACATTAACAAGCCATGAAAACCCTAATTTATACTTTCACCCTAACATTAGATAGGAGACTACTCACTAATCATGGAATGTAAATATGAAATTTATGGCTAATCTCTAGGGCTAAACATGATTAATGAATGATCAAGAGAATTGAAATAAGCAATTATGAAACTTTAATATGAGAGATCTATAACTATGGAAGAAGAGAGAATAACAATAACAAAGATGAATAAAAACTGAAAACTTGCAATTAAATTATTAAAAGGTACCTTCAATATGTAGAATTCAACAAGCTTTAATTTATCAATCCTAAATCTAAGACAACCCAATGTGTTTTTCTCTCTAATATGGAACCCTAATAAGCTCTCTTAAAACTAGAATAAAGCATAGTTCGAAAATAAAACATAACTAATGTTTTAATTAGGCACAAGGCTTTACAATTTTTGAAGGAATATAAATGGTGCGGGCGCCCGCACAGCATCAAACACATGATCTCCAAGTGCAACAATCCGTTGAAAGCTGCGGGCGCACCTTAGTAATTGGTGCGAGCGCACCACTAGTTCTGCCCTGGTCGGACAGTTCAACTTAAAACGCGCATAACTTCTTCATTTTATATCTACATCAAGCTTAAGAATAGTCGTTGGAAAGCTATCGAAACAAGCTTTCACCACCAACAGGAATTACGTTAATCTGATTTGTGGTTTGGAAGTTATGTCTATTTGAAGTTCCTTATACAAGATTATATTGTGCTATGTGCTCCTTTGTGCGAGCGTACCATTTCTCAACCTATGCTCTATTTTCGTTGCTTCATTTGCCGACTCTATAACTCGTAGATGTCTTTGGTAGTCCCACATATATTAAGAACATGGCAAAACATGGTGAAAGCAAATGTACTAGAAATTCGATAAAAAAATGACTGAAAATCTAGCAAAATGTCACTATGATCAAGAATGATCAAGTGAGTGAAATCGAAGGGGAAAGGGAGAAGAAAGAGGGAAGAAAGGGGAGAAAGAGGATCAAAATGAGCTAAAACGAGTCCAAAAAGCGCGTTAGAAACGCACTTATCAAAAACCGCTCTGATTTGCGTTGCGTCAAGCGACCATAATGCGCGCGCACAACATCGAGACAATTTAAAAAAAACTTGAAGCACAAAAGTACCTCGCATTGAAGCAAGATTGTTGCGCCATATCTCTCCACGTGATTTTCGGTTTTGTTTCTCCGATAAACAGTCTTATTTTCATCGAAAGTTTTAACACACTTTCATACGGACTTACGTACATTTATACGACATTTACATACACTCTCATACTACCAAAACACAATCAAACTTATATTCAAATACATTCAAACATATACATTCAAACCCCATTAAAGCTTCAAGATTGCCCCTCATGCAAATTGTTACATAAGACCCAGGTGACAAAGGTATACTTCTTGATGGCCAATTCCAATTTAAATTTTTGTTTTAATAACAATCTGCTTTTCATGATGTAGATCTTAAAGGAATTAAAAGTTCTCTTGCACATTCTTCTCTGAACTCTAATCTTTCTTTTCTTTTTATATATCATTATATTATTATTCATATGCATGCATATATGCTTTAATGCTTTCGTCACCGCACATGCTTATTTCTACTAATTACAAGACCTAAATAAATGATCTAATGCGAGTTTAGATAATTTAGACAATTTGATTAGGTTTCCTGTAATTTGATTTTATAATAACATGTCACCAAATATTAGTCTTCTCCTTAGGTTTAACGAACGAACATAGATTCATTCTTACATTGCATTAACATATTGGCTGGTTATTTAACTGCATAATCGACATGAATCTTATTTAGTAGAGGTCAGCAATGGACGAAATTGATTCCTTATCATATTCGTACCCTTACCCCCGAACTCCATTTTTAGTTCATTGATCAATTACGGAGCCATGACGGGGAAACCTACATTGGATAAGTCCCTAAGTTGTCCTAAGATTTCTCAATATCCACTTAAGTTTATGAGTCTTCCTTTAAAGACTTGTTGACGATTTCTTCTATTTCAAAACAGATTTACAAAGAGGTAGTCAAGTACGCGCTCATCCCGCGTAGGCAAGAAAAACACGCCTACAGTGGCGATAATACTCGTAAGTTCATCAAGGAGTTTTATATTAAAATATCTTTTCCAAAAGAGAGAAATTTAGTAGTGTTACAAGGGCCATGGCTTTTGACATTACACCCTCGAAGATGGTGCATAGATACTTTATGAGTCTTTGTAGAGATCAGAGTTGTCTTAGAGTCCTCTTTTGAAGGTTTCTATCACCATTGTCACGTCACAATCTTTGAAATATCATTTTATGGTTAAACTTATTAAAGAATGCACGAATAGTTTCACCTGAATTTTGGACGACTCTATAGTGGTAGCCAGTCTGTTTCTCTAGTTCTGGTAACTGTTAGAAAAATTGATTGATGAAGTTGGCAAATAATGTCACCGTCGCTGGTTTGAGGTTGATGAGCCATTGGAGTGCTTGTCATAAGTTGAACCGAAGCTTTTACACATGCATGCTTCCCCAAGATTCCAAGGAATGGATATGAACCACATATTATGCTTATATTTGGCAATGTGCTTATGCTGATCGTGGGTCCCGACATAAAGTGGTGGCATAGCTGCAACATTAAGTCTCTTTGGGATTTGTACTAAGGCAATATTCTCCACAGAGGGAGAATCGACATATCTACTTCAGGTGCTTCGGTCTGCATTGGCGTCGAAGCACTTGGGAGCTTGGTCAGCATCGTCATGAGCAGCTTATTCTGACTCTACAACATCTTCAGTCGTCGGGCAACGGGATCGTTGCTCTGTTCTTCACCTCCGTCGTTGAGCTACAATTCAGAATCAGTGTCGTCAGTCCTTCCTTCTTTTTCTAGGGTTGGCTGACCCTTACCTAGGCCCCTTCCGGCGTCCTCTTCGTTGTCAGTATAATCATCGATGTCGTCAATGCACTTCTACTTCACGAGATTGGGAGGGACCTGCAGATCAGCAGATCCAGACTTATTCTAGGGCATCAACTCTGCTGTCAACCATAACTTGCTGTTGAGTACCATTATGATTGGAAAATCTTGCAGAGTTCGTCGAGGTACAGACATGAGGCCTTCGTTAACTCAACTCTTGCCTTAAATATTCTTATGTGTGACGTGATGTCACCGACTCCTTTGCCATCCTAATGTTCTGCTAACTAACTGAGGCGTTTGTTCTCTTGACCAGGCCAGTCCCTGACAGTTTGGAGGCCTTGGGCGAACTAAGAAAAATGGGCCCTCCCCAATGTCATATATTTTATATCACGTCATCCTCTACATTGAGTTGTCAGTTGGAGTCTGGGTTTTGGATTACGAAATTGTGTAATCGCTTTGGCATTTTAGATTACTTTTTTAATATTTTTCTGGGTTTGAATTATGAAAAAAGAAAAAGGAAATAATAGAACCACTCACTTTCTTAACAATTCCACTGTGACATTCGTTTTTTTTTTTTTATCAACATCTAATATGTTTGACTATCTTATTACTTTATCGATTCGTACAATTTTTGTAAAATATAATGTTTTTAATGTAATATACATTGAGATAAATTTAATAACATTTTATATTAACATTTGTACTTATATATTAGTAACTTTATAGTCGAACTAGAGTCAAAGAACAATGTAAACATAAAAAGTGACAATTATATAAAACCGAAGGGGATGTGAAATAGCAAAAGCGACATAGTTACTAAAAAAAACCACTTACTAAAGGTTAAGTAGCTATATAAAATCACTTGAAACAAAAGAAAACCAAAAAAAGAAAATATAGGAACTGGAGTTTTTTTTTTTTATAAGCAAACTGAAGCCATTTTAAAATCATTGAAAATAAAAGGAAACCAAAAAGGAAAAAAATAGGAAGCAATATTACGTGAGATTCGAACCTGAGTGAACGAATACAATGGAATTGTTATATCAATTAGTAAACCAAGCAGCTAACACGCTATACTTGGTAAATGTTATGCGTTCAGTTTATTTATTTGTAACTGCAGATTGCAAAACAGCAATTTGGGCTTTTTTCCCTGGGCCCTGGGCGGGCGCCCCTCCTGCCCAGGCTCAGGGACGGGCTTGCTCTTGACGAATAGCAGCCACTTAGAGAATTCAGCAGGATCTCCGGAACCATATGAGACCATTTGCTAAATAGCGTTTGAGATCCAAATGGGATTTTAAGGATTTAGTCGCTACCCCATGGTGGGCTTCAAATTTAATATGCATATGTGTGTATAGTACTTCCTCCGTTCCTTTTCACTTGCGATCGTTTGACTTTCACGCTTGTCAATGCATAAGTTCAACCATTAATATTTTTAATTACCGATAATTAAAAATTATGAAAAGAAGATATTCGGAAAATATACATTGTGACGAATCTAACAAGATTCCACATGAATATATTTTTCTTTACCTATAAATCACCAAAGATTAACTAAGTAGAGTTGGTGAATAGTGTAAAAGTCAAACCGTTGCAAGTAAAAAGAAACGGATGAAGTATATGATTTTATACATTGATTATTATATAATACTAATATATTCATAATCGTGCGATGCACGTGCCCATGAAAACTAGTTTAATAAAAATTGCATGAAACTAGCATTAATGTTGCCATCAAATAAATATACCTCATCCGCACTGATATGAGGCACCAAACTAGGAACAATCAATTAGCAAACTTAGGAATCTTCTGGAAAAGATACACCAAACCATTTTGGAGATTGATACATCTACATGTTTATGCCAATTTTAGTCTAACGACGTCAATTGATTTGGGACAGGTTCTACTAAACTAATGAATGATGATGATGATGCAAATGAATATGCAAGCAAATAAAGGAGACACGGGAGATGGTGACGCGGAAAATCCCAATGAGGGTAGGTAAAAACCACCAGGTGGCAATGAGTCCACCAATCCGCTAAGTAATGTTTCGTTGCCAAATGGAGTCACCAATGTGTAGTAGAGAATTAAATGGAAGAACTTCTATGCTAAGTACATTTCTTTCTAATAGTGGAAAATTACTAAGGAAATAATGAATAACTTGCTGGGTGAATGCTTCGTATCCTTCTCTCAATAATCTTCCTCCTTTTATAGCTGAATGTCTAACGGACTCTTGGTTATGTCATTCCTTGATTTTCGGACTTAGTTGAGATGCTTCACTTCCTGAATATGGGGAATAACTTCTCATCATTCTCCTCTTAACAAGGCCGGACGTGGTTAATTCAAAATGCGTCTCTATCTTCAGTAATTGTAGTAACATTGTAGCGACCTATTCTATCGACAAAACCTGGGAGAAGAGCTAACAACAAGAAAAAATATGTCATAACACTATTGTGGGCGTGATTTTAATTTTTCCTACGCAGTGTGAGCGCGTATTTGACTACCCCATTGTTAAGGTTTTATTGAAAACCTTTTTGAAGTCGTCAACAAGTCTTTAAAAGAAGACTCATAAACCTATTTGGATTTTGGAAAATTAAAGGGACAACTTAATTAGGGACTTATCCAATGTAGATTTCCTTGTCATGACTCCATTAATGGTCAATGAACCATAGATTGAGTTCGAAAGTGAATGTACGAACACGGTCAAGAACCACGTTTGCCCATTGATGGCCTCTACTTAATATCGATTTATGTCAAGTTTAATGCAAAAGAATAACCAAATAATATTTTCATACACCCTAAAAATAAATTATTCTAGGTTGATTCATGAAACACATAAAAAAGACTATTTTTAATAACAAGTTATTAAGCAATCAAAATTACAGGGTTCCTAGCAAGTTGTCCAAATTATCTGATTAATATTAGAACAATTCCTTAGGTCTTGATTAACAATAATAACATGTGACGTGATGAAAAGCACAACAGGACAATCATAACAATATGAATATGTATAAAAATCAATAAAAAGAAGGAGGTTAGTATGCACAAAAGAATGATCTTTATATTAAAGATCTACATCATGAAAGAAAGAGTTAGTAACTTCAATATAAAAATAGGAAATTTATTCAATGACCTTCAGGAGTATACCTATGTGGCTTAGGTTTGAGAGAATGACAACCTTCGGGGCGAGCAATCGTGAAGCCTGAAGATCGATCGAAATATGTGTATGTAGGAAAAGTGTATATGAAAGTATGTGTTTTTGTATGTTTGTCAATGTATGTTTGTGTGTTTGTAGATGTGAAAGTATAAGAGTTTTAGAGAGAATTCGTAAGTACTCGAGTGTGAGGTGCGTAAAAGTGTATTCGTAAAAGTGTTCGAAAGTGTTCAAAAGTGTGCCTTTTAAAGAAAAATATTAGAAAAATATAGAAAAGCAAACTGCGCGTCACGTAGAGAATGCGCTAGGCGCACGTCTCTGTCTAACGCACAGAGACACGTGTCAGGCGCAGATTGGTGCGCCTGATGCAGCTCAACCAGTGCGCTGCGGGCACGTGGTGCGCCTGGCGCACCGCCTTGCGTCAAACACGCTTTGACAGTCTTTCTCTCAAACGCGTTTTGAACGATTTTCTTTTATCCTTGAAATTCGAAAATCTGATTTCACAAGATAAAATCCGATTTTAACTTTAAAAATGTCTGTGAAAATATTTATTTATTTCTGAAAATACTTATTAAAATAAACTGAAATATAAGCCTACACATGCAACCTAAAACTCAAACAAAATTATGCTTCCAAACGCAAACCCACATGTAGACCATTCAAAAAAATCTAAAAAAAAAATAAAACAGAGGATAAAGTTAAGGAGTGGACCGATCTCCCGCAAAATAATTTAGGGGACGCACGAAAACCATTTCTTGATGGCTTTTAGACCAGAAAAGATAAGATCGCCGTGAATCGAAGCCTTCTGGTGGGGAATCTTGAATTTTTCTTATTTTTTGTTGCGTTTTTGGACCACCAAACAACAGATCTGGTGGTTTCTTTGAAGGAGCACAGCAATTCCAACAAAAATTCCCAAATTTGAGTTTCTTTTTTGAAACCCTAGCCTTTTTTGCCTCAATATCAAACTCGTCAAGTAAAGAAAACATATGTTTCTTCGAGTTTGGTGTTAACTCATCCATGGAAAACAACCAAAAACAGGGGACTCAAAATATAAACCAACTCAAAAAAACCCAAAAATTGGTTTCAGAATAATCGTAGGAACGCGTAGATTATTAATCTCAAGTTTTTGAGAAATTTGAAGAAACAAACCCTAGATCTGAGGGTTTGAGGAAGAAGAAGATAGAGGAAAGTGAGATTCAAAAGGAAAGTAAGGCGTCAGAGGGAGAGATAGAGAAATTAGGTGAAAGGGGAATTAGGGTTTTGGAGGGAAAATTAAAAGAACGGTTGGGGAGGGTTAAAGGGGGAGGTTGTGTATTAAATGAGGTTAGGTGGGGGATGTTGGGTTTTAGTTGGGCTTCATTAAATGGGTGGATGGTAAATCAGTGGGTCCTTTTTACCATTTGTAGTATATTTTGTAAATGTAGCAACTAAATTGAGACACGCCTAAATGGCAAAATGTAGCAACATTTAAAAGACGGAGGGAGTATTTTGCCTTTGACTTTTTTTCTTTTTGCATTTTTCCTTTGTGTCCTATGCGCTTTCTTTTGCTTTTACTTTTTTTGTCGCACTTCGAATTTTTTCACTTTTTTTTTTGTTTTGCTTGACATTGATCTTTTTTTATGTATTGGGGCTTGCACACAATTTTTTTGGTTATGGGTATTGAAAGGTTTAAAGGATATTTGTGCAGCTTTGATTTTGAAGGGATTATTTGGCTAATGGAGATGATTTTTTATTATTATTATTTTTAGGCAAAATTGGCCTCAACACTCTGAACTATAGAGCAGGTACACCCAACACTACCAACTACAACTTATAGCCAGAACACCACCAAGTACGGACCTAGGTGCACTCCATACCATAAATGAGGGGGGAGACCAGAATTATCACATCAAAATAAGTAATATAATAAAATAAAAGAGGCCGGAGACCTGAAGGAAAATCGAAAAATAATACTCCCTCCGTCCCAGAATACTCTTGACACTTATCAGGGCACGTAGTTTTAGATGATAAGTTGTTGTTTGTTTATCAATTGTTATTTTATTGAAAAAGTAGATGTGATAGGTGTTAGTAGGTAGTAAAAGTAGTATTATTTTATTTGATGGAGAGAGAGCGTGGACCTAGTTAGAGTTGGTAGGTAGTAGGAGTGGTATTATTTTATTTGGAGGAGAGAGAGTGTGGGTCAATGGTTAAAAGGTAGAAGGATTAAAATAATAGTGGGTCATATCCAAAAATAAAAGTGTAAAGAGTATTCTGGGACAGATGAAAAAGGAAAGTGTAAAGAGTATTCTGGGACAAAAGGAGTAATATAATATAAAGATTCTCCTATCGTCGGTGATAATTCTAGTCTCAGGCCTCATTTATGGTACGGACTGGACCCAGGTCCGTACTTGGTGGTGTTCTGGCTATAAGTCGTAGTTGGTGGGGTTGGGTGCACCTGCGCCATAGTTTAGAGTGTTGAGCCCAATTTTGTCTTTTTTTTATTAATCAAAGTCATTAAGTACTTTGAGTTTCATCATTGAATTAAAAGCATATATAATATGATCAAAGGCAATGAAAATGACAATAAAATGCAATTATTTTATTAATTAGAAATAAATGAAACAATGATCATTAATCTTAAAGTCCTAAATAACATAGACTCGACAGGAAAGGAAATAAAGGAGCTAGGGAGTGACTCTCCGACTCAACCTAGAATACTAGCGCTAAATGACTAAGCCCCCTGCACAGTTGAGACGATGCTCAAGGGGTTGTTGTTGCTGACTTTTGCTGCAAGCGGAATTGGAAGTCTACCATTATCAACCATATCCTGTAGAGCATTCTTTAAGGCCCAACACAAAAATGTTGGATGTCCATTCCCTTGGTGATATTTGCAATAAGCATTAGGGTTCCTCTCTTGGGCTTATTCTCAAGTGCAGGGTATGGAGTAGGATCGATAGGTTGGATTGCTCCTCTTTGATGAAGCCTATTGAAAGCTTCTTCTAAAGTTATGCCCAGGGGACTGATGTTTCTTTGAGGCTTTTGATAACCTCATTTTTCAGTAGCTAGAGCATTGACATCATTGTTTTTGGAGCTAGAAGGATTGTTGTTACTCATCTTGAAAGAGTAGTTATTGTAACCTTTATTCTTTGAGGCTTGTACCTCTTCTTTGATTAGTAGGCCTACCTTATACAGTTTCGTGAAAGACTCTCTAGGTTGGCATTTGATGTGATCTCCATATTTGGGATGCAAGTTACGGATCACCAATCGAACTTGGTCCTCTTCAGTTGGCCTGTTAGTCATTTGTGCGGCCTTTCCCCTCCATCTGTTAAGGAAAGTGACGAAGTCTTCGTTGGAGTTTTGTTTGGTTAACTCCAACTGACGAAGACTAATAGGAAGTTGAGTGTTGTATATGTATTGCTTACGGAACTCTTCTTTGATGTAGTCCCAATCATTTAGCTTAGTTTTTGTTCAGTGATCTAACCACTTGGATGGATATGCATCTAATGTTAAGGGAAAGACATAAGTGAACAGGTCCTTGCTCATGCCTTTGAGAGCCATAGGATTGGAGAAAGCTCTCAAATGATCTTCTGATCTTCGACCCCCTTGAATTTTGGAGTTCACCCAATGCTACCTTTTTAGGAATCTTTTCCCTCAATTCAGGATCAATGATGTCATGGCCATGAGCCTGACCCTCTAGTGCGAGAATTGATTGGATCAATTGCTCGAGTTTTTCGAACTTTAAATTTGTCTTGGACTTGATATGAAGTGGTGGTGGTGGTGGTGGAGTGTCTTCCTCTTCTCCTTCCTGAGTTGTCAGTTTTTCTCTCAACACCTTGATCTCTTTGTCTTGTTTCTTAAGATGAGAGTTCATCAGTTGTTGGTGAGCCATGATGGCACTGAGTTTTTCATTAGTGTCTCCCATTTCAAATGGCGATTCAGAAGTTTCGGAAGATTCTCATGAAAAAGTGAGGATTCGTTTGACGAGTCTGGGAGTCGGTTGACCTTGTTGCCTCTCTGTTGGACGTTCCCAAGTTATAATCTCACGACCTGTCCTGAACAGAATTTGAATGGACCTCGTAAATTTTTATAAATGATTTTTCGAAATGAGAAATGGAGATGAGAGATGAAAATGGGAAATGAAGATGGGAAATGGAAAATGATTAGAAATGGATATAATTATAAATGGGTATGGTTTTGGACTAATATGGACTTGACCATGATGGAGACATGGGCCTAACTATATGCATATGCGAGACATGGACTAGACTGGATCGGACTATGCAAGCAGACTAGACTAGTCTTTGAACTTACAGGATAGCAAGCAGGCTAGGCAAGAAAAAAAAGGCTAGACTTTGAACTTATATTTGGAATAAGCAGGCTAGACCTAAGGGTATGAATTGGGCTTTTATAGTCCGAAGACTTGACTAGGGTTTACAAAGAGATGCAAAATGTACCTAGGGAATGAATTGATCTTTTATAGTCGGAAGACTTGACTAGGTTTACATAGAGATGCAAACTAAACCAAGGGTTGAACTTCTATAGTCCGAAGACTTGACTAGGGTTTATATAGAGATGCAAACTAGACCTAGGGAATGAATTGATCTTTTATAGTCCGAAGACTTGACTAAGGTTTACATAGAGATGCAAACTAGACCTAGGGTTGAACATTTATAGTCCGATGACTTGACTAGGGTTTACATAGAGATGCAAACTAGACCTAGGGAATGAATTGATCTTATATAGTCCAAAGACTTTACTAGGGTTTACATAGAGATGCAAACTAGACCTAGGGTTGAACTTTTATAGTCCGAAGACTTGACTAGGGTTCACATGGAGATGCAAACTACACCTAGGGAATGAATTGGGCCTAAATGGACCTAAGCTTTAGATTCGATTAGAATTAGACTTAGATTGGAATGACTGAGATGAGACTTAAATTAGACTTAGATTGGGCCTAAGATGAATGCAAGTCGGCCAAGATCTTGACATGAACTACACTTATATGGGCCTAAGATCGACTCTAATGTTAGCGAATGTATGGACTCAAATTTAGTTGGGCCTAGAATGAATGCAAAATGGACTCTAATGCACATGGGCCTAAAACTGAATGCAAATCACTGGATTGGGTTGATTGGATTGTATTGAATGAAAGTGTTTGTACTAGGCTTAGCATTTTCGAAATTCGTTTTTTGAAAGGGACCCCTTGTTTTTATCATTTAATAGGAAAAGATGATGGATTAATTTTGAAAAATATTTTTTTGAATAGGTGTATGATAATGATTAGTAAATGTTTTGGAAAAAGGTAGAATAGAAGAGGGTGTAGGATTGGTTTCGAAAAATATAAGTTTTTTTTTTTTGAAATTGATTGAATATGATAAGGTTGGATTGATAAAGAAGATTATTAGTTGGATAGCAGGGAGAAGTTAAACACGCATGACGACTCTAACTCTACCATGATCATTCTTCTAGATGCACTTTTTATAATAGACTCGAGCTTAGATTATATGCATGAAAAGACTAATTTTTTTTATTTAGGTGAGCTTCAATTGTAGATATAAGGACTCCTAGAATGACCATGATTCTACGCGAATGCAGATGGAAACAGCATAAGATCAACCACCGCGACGACTAAATAGACGAAAATATGCAATGCACAGGATGCGTGCCACGCATCACTGCTGCGCGCGGCACATAGACGTGCGTCTGGTGCGAGAGCGGTGCGCCACGCGCAACTTAATGCGTTTTGCGCACTGCTCCCCTGACATGTTTTTCAAAGAATTAGGCGAGGTTTTGGTCAATTTTGACGATCTTTTTTTGTTTTTAGACACGATGTTAGACGCAATGCATAATAATGAATATTTGACAAGTAAATAACAGGCAAAAATCGTAATCACAAGCAAATGTCATATAACATGGATGCAAAACTTTTAACCTAAAAGTTCAGTTCTACGTTTGAAACTATGGTCAGGTTTAGGTTAAGGTTGAAAAGAGTCCATGACTAAGAGAATAATCCCACGCTTCGTACCTTTGCTTAAAAAGGTGACCACGTGTAAGACGCTCTCCAGTTCTCAAGTCGGGAACAAGAGAACAATGCCATGGTTGGGTAGGTTTGCATATGACTAATATCCAACACTATCGTTCAAGAAGCTTTCTGAAAGACAAAGAGCAAACCCCCCGGGGGTGGCCTCAGACATAGAACATGCGCTAATGAGACAAGGAAGATTGTCCTTATAGTGGCTTAAACAATAGCCATGCATATGCAAATTGTATGTTATTCTAAGGATAAAAAGAGAATGAATCGTATTTTTCGAGTTTCACCCACTCATTAAAAAAATTATTTTTTTAAAAAATCCTCCACAGTGGAGTCGCCAAATTGTGGGCGTGATTTTATTTCGCCTACGCGGTGTGAGCGCGTATCTGACTACCCCATTGGTAAGGTTTTAATCAAAACGTTTTAGGGTAGCCAACAAGTCTTTAAAGGAAGACTCATAAACCTAATTGGATTTTGGGAAATCAAAGGGACAACTTAGGGACTTATCCAATGTAGATTTCCTTGTCATGATTCCATTAATGGTCAATGAACCATAGATTGAGTTCGGAAGTGAAGGTACGAACACGGTCAGGAACCACGTTTGCCCATTGATGGCCTCTACTTAATATCGATTCATGTCAAGTTTTATGCATAAGAATAACCAAATAATAATTTCATACACCCAAAAAATAAATTAGTCTAGGTTTCTTCATGAAACACATAAAATGACTATTTTCAGTGACAAGTTATTAAGCAATCAAAATTACAGGGTTCCTAGCAGGTTGTCCAAATTATCTGATAAATATTATAACAGTACCTTAGGTCTTGATTAACAATAATAACATGTGAGGTGATGAAAAGCATAACATGACAATCATAATAATATGCATATGTATGAAAATTAAATAAAAAGAAGGGGGTTAGTATGTACAAAAGAACGATTTTTGTATTAAAGATCTACATCATGAAAGAAAGAGTTAGTAACTTCAATATAAAAATAGGAAATTTATTCAAGGACCCTCAGGATTATACCTATGCGGCTTAGGTCTGAGAGAATGACAACCTTCGGGACGAGCAATCGTGATGCCTGAAGATCGATCGAAATATGTGTATGTATGAAAAGTGTATTTGAAAGTATGTGGTTTTGTAGGTTTGTCAATGTATGTTTGTGTGTTTGTAGATGTGAAAGTATGAGAGTTTTAGAAAGAATTTGCAAGTATTCGAGTGTGAGGTGCGTGAAAGTGTATTTGTAACAGTGTTCGAAAGTGTTTAAAAATGCGCCTTTGATTTGGGAAATCAAGGCATATTTATAGAAAATATTAGAAAAATATAGAAAAGCAAACTGCGCGTCGCGCAGAGAATGCGCTAGGCGCACGTCTCTGTCTAACGCACAGAAACACGTGTCAGGCGCTGATTGGTGGGACTGATGCAGCTCAACCCGTGCGATGTGCGTACGTGGTGCGCCAGGCGCACTGCCTTGCGTTAAACACGTTTTGGCAGCCTTTCTTTTAAACGCGTTTTGAACAATTTTCTTTTATCCTTTAAATCCAGAAATCTGATTTCACAAGATAAAATTCGATTTTAACTTTAAAAATGTGTTTAAAGATATTTATTTATTTATGAAAACACTTATTAAAATAACAAATAAAAACAATTAATTATCATGAATACTTAATTTGGCTTTTTAAAGGATTGGGCTCAAAATATCTTTTATGGGCTCAAAATACAAGAAATTATCAGGAATAATTAATTGGGCTTCAAAATAGGATTTTGGATCTTTAAAGTAAATAAATACGCTTTAAAATAATTTTGGGCTGGCTCTTCGAACTGCTCTCCCATTGGGTTGGACCAATTAAGACCGCGGTGTGGTTTATCATTGGGCCCTTAAATGGGGAGAAACAATTAAGTGTCTACAACTAACGACTGGGTAGACTACCCACTAGAAATAGACTAAAAAATAATTAACTCTCTTAAGTTGTACTCCACTAATTAGGAAAAATTAATATTAATAATCCAATCTTTAGTTTTTTTAATAATCCAATATTTTGATTATTTTTTTAATAATCCAACCTTATAGCACGATCCGTTCATTTTGAATCGTGACCTGCTGAAACAAGTTGATGACCAGTATAATGGGTTAATTGCACACGTGTCCTGTTCTAATTCGTTCTAATTAATTTAATTAATCAATTACAATGAACTTAACTAAAAAAATAACCACCAACACCATCACCAAGGCAACATTGCCAACAACACCACCACCAGGGCACCACACCACTGCCAACCACCCTTATTTCACCCCACACGACCACCAACCACCACCATATAGCCACACAAAACCTCTGCACCACCAAACCTCTGCTCAAAACCTCTCCCCACCCTCTGCGAGACCACAACTCCACCCCCCACAAGCACCACCACTCTCGAAACCACCTTGCCTCCCCCTGCGACCATCCCTCACCCGTGAAACAGCTCATCACCACCATCTTAAACCATCATCAATTCATCACCATCATCTTAAACCATCACCAATGGCTGAATTCGCATAGAGGGGTTGTTAATTCACAGGGGGTGCGGGTTGTTCGCATGAGGGTGGGGTGGTGGTGGGGTTGTTCGCGGGGAGTGGGGGTTATTCGTAGGAGGACGGGAGAGGGGTGGTCGCAGGGGTGAGGGTTGTTACCAGGGGGTGGGGATTCTTCGTGAGGCAGGGGAGGAACTAGGAAAAGAAACAAAGGGAGAGAGATTAGAGAAGAAAAGAGAAAATGAAAAAAAAAACGAACGAAAATAAAAATATTTAATTTTATCATTTCAGCAGGCTACCGTCTCACGGTTCAAAATAGGCGGATCGTGCTTAAAAGTTTGATTGTTACAAAAATCAAAAGGTGGGAATAATTTTAGGGAATGGCCCAAATATTGGATTATTAAAATCAATATTTCCCACTAATTATTAATGTTTTTTCTGTAGTGGGTGGATTACCCATTGTGCAGACAGTTTTTTCAAACCATTCTTACTATATTAAAAATTACATAATTAATGACACGAAAAATTGATTCTAATAATCCAACCTTTGGGCCGTTCGCTCAAATTAATCCCACCTTTTGATTATTTTTTAATAATCCGACCTTTTCAGCAGAATTCGCTCATATTGAACCGTGACCTGTTGAAACAGGTTGGTGACCATTATAATAGGTTAATTGTACACTTGTCTTGTTCTAATTCGTTATAATCTAAGTAATCAATTTTAATTTTAATTAAAATAACTAAAGTAAATAACCACCAAACACACCACACCACCCAACAACACCACACCCCCACCACCACCACTGGCAACAACCCCCATTTCGCCCCACACCACCACCACACAACCGCACTACAACCAACCGCTACGAAATCTCTGCACAATCTGCCCCACCACTCCACTTCAAAATTCCAAGATGGGAGGCGTGGCATAAGTAAGAAGAAGAGATAGAGATTAGCGACAGCGAAGAATGGCTATGGGATGGTGGCAGCACCACCAGAGGTGAGAGAAGTCATGAGCAACAGCAGCCGCGCAGCGGCAGCAATCGGACAACAACAACAATGACGACAACCACCCAACAATAATATTACGAACACAAAAGAGAGGAAAGAGAAAAGACCACGTGCAAGAGAGGAGTAGGGTGCGACAACAGCGCCGATAAGAGGAGACAATCCCCAGCGACGAAGGAAACGCCGACAGAGGTGGGGCATCATGCAGGGGAAGGGGAGATGCAAGGAAGATAGGGAGGATCGGGGATAGATAGGGTTTAGGGTTTTGTTTTTCAATTGATTTAATTTGATTATGAATCAAACATCAGAAGATTGAAGGAATATTGGTGCTATGGATGATGAATTGCAACTAAAGCAGCTTTGTGATGAAGCCATAAAGAAGAGAGGAAGAAATACATGAGAGGGGAGAGGTGAGAGGGGGAGGAAAAAAGTGAGGGAGGTAAGAGAGAGAAACAGAGAGATTAGAGTAGGAAAGAGAAAAATGGGAAAATAACAAAAGAAAATAAAAATATCTAATTTTACAACTTTAGCAGGTTACCGATCTCGTGGTTCAATATGAGCCGATTGTGCTTAAAGGTTGGATTATTAAAAAATAATCAAAATGTGAGATTAATTTGAGCGAACACTGTAAAGGTTGGATTATTAGAATCAATTTTTCCTTGATCATATTAATTTACTAATTTTATATCGAACTTTTGCCAACTTAAGTTGTTTGAATGTCGAGTTATGATGATGCTGACCACATTAAACTTGTCAGTGACCAATTTAAGTTTGTTTAAGTGCTCAAGAAAGTTATTGTGGAGCTTTAATTTGGTTCCTCTTCAAATTTTTTTTTTTTTTGACATCGAGAAAACGTGCATTGATGAAATCACGAAGTACAACCTATTGCTAATACAACCACACATAAAACAAAGGAAAACCTAAAGGAGCTTTATGAGCTCTTACATGCCCTAAAAAACAAAAATAAGTAAAACCAATAAAGAGTTGCCTATTAAGCACGCCGCTGGTCGATGTATGTGCTGGTGGAGTCAAAACTCTGATGACTGATGGATGTGGTAGGCGAAGCAGATGTTGATCACGATCCGGACAACGAACAACCAAAGGCAAGATTTGCATATTGCCGCATGAGCAATCCCAACGAACTTCTGACGTGTGGTATCATTGGCTCATGATCTGTAGAAGAATCACGTTCCTAGGTGACTCATGACTCTCTCGAGAGAGAGTATTTCATGTTTCTCCAAAAATAGGAGAAACGGGGCGTGCTGAAATCCACCAGATGAAACTGGGGTGCCACCTGCAGATATGATTTTTTCAAGGCAACGACCATTAAGATCATTGCCAAGCTAAAAAAGAGCTAAACATGGTGAGCTCTCAAACACACTTCCGGTTTATGAAACCAGAAAACACAAAGTCCAACCATGAATAACGAACATCGCCTAGACCATACTCACACTTCTAATCCATTTGATGCACTCGTTCCTTCAACAAACATTTCAAAGAAACTACAAATTGTACTACTACGACCTTACACCACCATCGCTCATCTAACTGGCAAACATTTTTTAAAAGCCAGAACCAACAACAAACTATATCCTTAGCAACTCGGACGAACCAACTTACACCAACTATTGGATGACTAACCACACTTACTGGGGAAAAACCACCAAACTTATAACTAACATAGCTAGGGGGGAAGGGGAAAGGGAAGCCTAATGACTGAGGGGAAGGGAAGGGGAGGCCCGAGAAACAAAACCAACCACCAACAGGGGGATGATTGTTTGATTGAAATATTTCGATGTCGTACGATTAGTATTATATCATCGCACCTGCATTATTTGTGTGGATGTATCGTGTATCTAGTCTAACTAAAACCATATCTTTGATTTACCTCAATTGTACAATTTTAATATGTGAATGCAACAGAGAGTAGAGATGGTAATAGGTTAGATTTAGGACGGATTTAATAAGACTGAAACTCATATCTTTGAAGTGGACATAAAAATTTCATACCTATATTCAAACTCATTGGATATAGCTAGTCCTATGTTCAAAATGGGAATAAATTGAATTCTTCAAAAATTCCAGGCCTGTGTTTAAACTCATTGGATCTAGCGGGTCCTATGTCCAAAATGGAAACAAAGTGAATTCTTAAGTTACTTTTCTTTTTCTTTTTTTATGACCTATATTTTTTATCTCTAGTATACATTGAAATAGGTAGGGGATACCAAAAGGTAAGAATAAACTAAAAAAAAACCAGCAAAAGAAAATGCAAGAAATTAACTACTTTATTTAAATAAAAAAAATTAACTAGAAAAAATAAAATACAAGAAACTAGCTTTTTTTATTTAGAAAAAAAAATTTTAAGGAAAATAAATAACCATCAATGTTGAACACTATGAGATCAGTAACTTCTAGAACTTTTTCAAATAAGAAAAAATCACTAATCTAATGAGATCGGGTTTACAATAAAACATGTTGTGTATACTTTAAACATAAGTAATCAGGAGATCAAGGTAATTTCGACAAAACTTTGTAAACAATTAAAAAAAAAAATTATAAATGGATCTATGAATTGGGTCAAGGGTGGGTTTGGGTCTGAAATCCTTGGACCCGGACCCAAACCACGAAGATTTGGGTCACAAAACTAACGATGTTGAACAAAATATGCTCAGTAATGTCGCTAAATAGTGAATTTCAATAACTGATGGGCATTTCTAATAATTACTTTTAATTTGGGGTAACATTGAGAATCTGACAAAAACACATGATCGTTATTAAGAATTTTTCATTTGATTTCTATTGTAGATGTCTTATGACTTTAATTAATTTCAAAAGATAATAGTGACGACAAACCTTTTTTAGTTGATGCCTTTTCGATCTCCATCTTCTCATCTCATGGACATGATATGCATCTCTCTTAGAGGAGGCTAGTGGGCCGACAAATCACCTCACATGCATTTCAGCCAATCAAGTCAGGGCCACCCGTGACATGCCCCCCGCTCGGTTGTAGCTAAATTGGGCAATAGTGTGAATAAATAAAAAGTCGAGACCCACTAAAGTCTGTCGACCAAACCCAATCCTCTCCAGGTTCACTTGGTGCAACCCTCGTCTTGGCTCAACACAAGCTAAGAACCGATGCAACATAGTAAAAGTACGCCCTTATGTTGGCAAACCCTACCTATGACATGGTTCAGTCTCACGTCAACTTTGTTCGCTCTAGCCCAACTTTCCTATTGGACTTTATTAATCTCTCTTATCACATGAATCTCTTAAAAAAAGGTACATTTCAGTGAAGAAAGTCTTAAACAACAACAATATGAGTCCATTTTTGGAGTCTATCAAATGTTAATGGTTCTCATACAAGGGGAAGGTTTATTAGTACAACTAGAATGCTTTATCCTATGTACCGATACAAGTTTCATAGTAAATCGAAAGATTTCGTAGTACTAAAAGACATCATAATAGTAAGCAGAGGTGACAAGCATGTCATTTGGATTCAGCAAGAGTAGGATCACTTCGAGTTCAGTATTAGGTTGGTTTATTTACAAGTTTAGTAAACGTTTATGGGCTTTTATAAACGTTTCACTGTTGGTGTTATATTGGTACCAAATTAGAGTTAAGTGATACCAATATAGAGTCAAGCTGTACCAATTTAGAATATGATACCAAATTTACTTGCAACCAAATTCTACCTTGGTATCAGAGAGAAAGACTTGATACCAACTTAACTCTAATTTAATACCAACTCTAATTTTAAGAGTCAAATAAGGTACCATTTTAACACTTTACCACGCAAATTACAAAATTATCCTTGTTGGAGTCTCTAAAAAACTCTAACAATGTGTTACCAGCACTCTCCCTGCATAGAAGAAGAGAAACCTTTGCTTGTTGACTTTGTTGATTGATCTTCCCATTGTCCAGAATCCAGATGCTTCCTTGAACGCATGTAGATGTTTCCCATATTCAAACATAACATTTTAAATTCTTATTATCATGTCTTCTTTTTTAGTTGCTCTCGAACTGACACGAGTGACAGAAGGATAAGCAAAGGAGGAAAAGACTCTGGAAGCATGCATTCAAGCTTTCACAAAATTATATATCTTGGGCTCTTAATCCCCAAAATTGATTGAAGACAAAAATATGTTAGTAAAAAGAAATTAGGTTGCAGCCTAATGGCTTAAAGCAAGAAGCTGGCAAGAAAATTCAGTCATACTATCTTTAACATCCACTTTTATATCATCCCAGCATCAGTGAATTCAAATTAAAGTCTCCCAAATTCAGATCTAACAGAATTTCAAACACTTAAGAATAAAAAAAAATATCGAACCAATAACACGAAAGAAAACTCTCTTGTACAGTTTATAAATTCTTCAGCAGAGAGGGAAAAAACCGGAAAAAAAAAACCATTTGATAAAAAATTTCCCGCTTAGTTGAAGTGGGAAATCAAGCTTTTCAACCGCCAACAAACTCGCATCACAGCGATGAACAAACTCTAATAGTATGCAATGACCGCTAAATTTAAAACTATACAAATGGGAAAATATCAATAATCACATAACACAACCCACTTGAAATCCTATAGAGAAGATGCTTCCGCTTTACAGACAGGGCAAGCGTTTTTCCGCACAAGCCACTGCTTTATGCAGTGCAAGTGATAACCATGCCCACATTCCAGTTTCCCCACCTCTTCCTCCACCTCATACTCTTCCTGCATAATCGGTAGCATATACAAGTTGCAACCTTTAATTCCATGTAAAGGTACTGAAATTCAAATATGTTCTGGCTTTCAATAATTATAGCTTGGTGAGTTCAGATTGGGTTCCAGGCGAGGACTTTAGTTCATAATTGTGATTTGCACATGGATTCATACTACAGTGCACTTCTGTAATTTTGAGAAAAGTGACTGGCATTTTAAGAATTCTGCAAAAGTATGATAGCGGGTATTTAGGAAGTTCATAGAGAAATTTACCCAGTGTTACCTAATTCGCTATCCAATTTGCCTTTTGAATTTGCAATTCACCCAAAATGGGCCAAAAATAAACCAAAACTGACCATAATCCGCTTGGCTCAATTTGCAATTAGTAGGGGGATTAGCGAATTTGGTAATACTGATTTTACCCCCCCCACTTTCCCCAAAATGCCACGACGACAAGTACTAGTTGCATATCACAATTATAAATTAAGAGTATCTCGGATTCTCGGTTAGGTGGCAATTTACTAACCTGACATATGCTGCATTTTCCTTCCATCTCTGCTGATATGTGGGCTTGTGCGCGCAGTTCATTTAGGACAGATAGCTTAGTTTTCCTTAAACATCTGCCAATCTGATCATCTCCCAGTCCAGTACTGACATGCCCAATTCTATCACCAAGTTCGAGTAACTCCTATTTGAACCATCACAGAAAGAAATGTAGCATTATATAAGCAAGATTGTCAACCACACTCCCGCCGAATATTTCGACAGAAAATCAAGAGATGACAAGGGTCTAAGGAAAGATCATCATACTTCGTATGTCATATTATCAACATCTAGTCTCCAGTCCTGGTATCTATCAAGACCACCTGATCCTCTGCTCGTCAGCACACCATTTTGAAACAGTATGATCTGCATCCAAGTAAATCCCCGTAAGGTTGGCCATATATCAATTCTCACATTTACTCAACATGGTTTCTCCATAAATAATTCCATAATTTCTCCACAAGCATGTCCATAAGTTCATGTCAAACATGCAAAATAATCATAAATATTTCCATGATTACTTATTTTCTTCATACCCAAACATGTTATGACAAGGATACAATACGATCCCAATAGACACAAAAGATACTGCACTTGTTGGCACTAGAACCATGATCTACATCAGCCAATATAACCCAAATTTCACATAGTGAAGCGGAATAGCCACACAGGGCTTCAGATTGAATACAGTTTGTGTTCAATTGAAAACATAAAAGAATTTATTTGGAAAGAGAATTACATGCTATTCAAGTAAAGCTTGAGCAAAGCCCCACCAAGTAAAAAATGAATTTCATGCAGCTATATACATCGATGTGATATAAAAAAAATTACACAGTACACAATAGAATTCATTTTTCACAGCCCACAGGATTTATACTATACATAAAAGATAAAGTTAAGAGGATACTCTGTTGCATTAGGCATAAAAGGCCTCATCCTGAATTGATGATTGTAAGATCATTACCGCATGCAGCTTTGAAGGTTTCTCGCCAAAAGTCAACTCTTTACCAAACGTATTATGGGGCATTGTTATGGTGCTAACTCCATTCTTTTCAATGGCCAATATGCGGATGGAAAGACAAAGGAGACGGAAACTAGGACTGCATTCTCTACTTACATGCTTTGATACAATAGTTAATCAGCATAATCATAAAAAAACAGTATTCAATTCCAGTTTGGAGTGTGTTTAATCAGGTGAGTGAAAAGAGAATCCAGGCTTCTTTTCATTAATTTCATGGTGCTGGTTTCATTTTCGGTAACTCACCCGTTGTCTCAATATATTTTTCTCACAAAGAGAAAGAAAAAGTACTGTTACAGAGTTCCTCACATGTCACTATTGTTATCAACTTTTCATGTAGCTTCCCAAAAAAGTCACTCTATCAAGATAAATATAAGTAGCAGGTAAGAATTCTCCAACTGGACAAAACCCCAACCCTAAAAGAGTATTCTTTACACACACTTTAAAAATGGTTATTTTATCCCTCGAGAGAAGGTTGGAAGTAGCTAAAGAGTTCACGAGGAAGCTAGTCAATATAATTCAAAATTTCCTCAGGAAATTGAAAATCATTATTGAAATAACTTCAACGGCACTAGGAAAGGTTGTGGTTATCAAGAGTCAAGACTGAGAACAGGATTGAAGTCAAAACCACTACTTTCTAGCATTATCAGCAATTGAAATAGTAAATTCCAATACTAGATATCCCCTTTCTACATAGTAGGACACATTTGACTTTTATGGTCGAATCTTCATTTTAATCATTCATAGTTCCTTGCACTATATCAAGGTAAAAACAATTAAACCATAATCTTACAGAAATTACTTTCCAAGATGGATAAGGATATTTTATTTTAATACAATAACTTAATACTTCCTCTGTTTTTTAATACTTACAACATTTATAAATGACCCACGTGCCTAAATAATAGAATAAGGCTTTCTTTGTGTGAAAAGTAACCAAAGAAAGAGATATTGCAAGTATTGTGAAACATCCCAAGAAAGAATATGTTGCAAGTACTAAAAAACAGAGGAATTATATATATCTTCATAATACTCACTCTATCTTTTTTTTACCTGCTATAATTTCCATAAAAGAATGTTTCTTTGCTACATTTATTTATTTAGTAATTATTTCCCACAAAAAGATACCAATATTCCCTTAATCCCTTTTACTTTTTGTCATTTTCTTACCTATAATTCCCAAATATTTGTCATTTTCCCATAAAGTTATGATCCTCAACACACTTTTTGAGTCTCCGAAATACTTGTGCCCACAACAATGTAGCAAGTAATTAAAGACGGATGCAATAAATGGTCAAACTCGGTGAACTCTAACAATTTACCTAAAATGTCATTGTAATCATAAAACAAAGCTTTTAGTTCAAGAAGGCCATAACATTTAAAAAAGTCTACACAGATTTACTCACTATAGATTCCAATGATAATGCTAGCATCCTCTAACCAACTCTTTGAGCTGATCGTCTTCCTTCTAGTCCAAGAAGGCTGGTAACTTTGGACATAAATAGCCTCTTCTAAACATACAAATGCACCAACAAAGTCTTTCTTTTTTTTTTTTTTTTTTTGGGGGGGGGGGTGGGTGGGGGAGTGGTGGTATAGGGTTGGCCGGTAACAGTCTTGCAATGATAACTGGGACACCCTATAGGTTATTGTTTAAACAACAAGCAAGATGTTGGTGGAATATCACTTTGCACCTAATGATGACTGATGAATAGAGTGACATCCATGTTATCTCATGATAAATAACTATAATTCTAATTTTTTTTTTTTAAAAAAAAGAAGCAAAACACTCATGTTAAAAAGAACTGATACCACAACATAAGGAAATACAGAAGATCATGATTAAGGGACCAAATCATACCTAAAAGCCTGAACATCATCAATTGAAAGTTACTAGACAAACAAACAAAAATTCAGAAGTATATTGCGAAGCAATATATTACTTTACAGAAAGCAAACTACGAATTGGAGATTCAGAGGTAAGCACCACAAGATACAAAAACAAAGTTGCAGAATAAACATATAACAACTGAAAGGAGATAATGAACGGAGACTTTCGAACCTCTGCTAACCCTTCAGGGGATCGATTACGCAGATGATGGTAGTACCGGGCTTCAAATACATCCGGCCCAAATGAGGGAATTTCGAAGGCAGAATCCAGGCCCGGGGCAGCAAAATGCTCAGCATTCACTCTCTGTCTAGAAGTCGAGGCACGCTGCAAATAGACAAAATTACAAATTAATGACAGATTATAGTCAAACACTGAAATGTACAAATAATACTGGCAAACCTAAAGAAGCGAAAGGAAAGACAGCAACACACAATCCAAAAGAACAACCAAGAGTTGAATATTCAAAAAAAATGTAGACTAAACAAAGCTCAAATGAACAAAGAACCAAACTATTACTAATAGTTTATTAACCACATATTATTATAATAATCTAATAAGTTGGGACAAAGAGATGAAGCCTTGAGCAAATTGTCAAGCCATCCAATCTCTTTCTTGTATGAACTCCAATTATTAGTGAGAAAACTCCAGAATGTCTCAGTATTAATGAATTAAATAAAGTGCACATCATATTCTCAATCTCCAACCATGTCATAATTTTTTACTGCATAGAATATGCTTTCGCAGAGACAAAAAGAAGCTAGAAAGCAGGAACAAAAACCCAAATTATTAATACAGTTTATGGTCATACTTTAACTAATCCAAGAAACTTTAAGCAAATAAATAACTATTCATAGAACTCTCAACTCTCAAGTGACCAATACCTGAGAACAAAATGAAAAGTTTCCAAATTTACACATAGCATCTAAATGTGGGCTCAAAATTTATTTTCTTTTAGGGAAGAACAAAAAAAGAGAAAGTTCATTTAGTTCAAGAAATTCAACAAAAATCAATGCATCAAAACTCTAAAGAGGATCAACACCTGAGTAAAATCTTAAATTTCTCCATCTTTTAGAAACCCACCACAAAATCACCTCAAATGTGGCATCAAAATGCACCAATATGGACCAAATAAGGAAAATTTTCAACCCAGAAAAGAGAATTTCATTACAATAACAGTGATTAAAGAGGAAATTGATGAAAAAAACCTCTCTGATATGAACTTTATCAAGATCAATTTTGCCTCTACCACCTGAAACAACAGGTCTGACACAATCAACAGAAGCAGCAGCAGAAGCATCACCACACCATAAATCTTGAACACCAACTGACCCAAAAGATTCCTCCATTATCACACTTTGCAATTGTTGACTCTTTTTCTTCTTTTTCTTGGTCGAACTAGAATTACCACCATTTTTGTTCTTCTTTTTTTGCTTCATTTCATTCTCTTCCCAATCAGCAGAAGACCTTATAACAGCAGGAACAGTGACTTGAGGTTGAGCAGTACACCCAAAACCTCTCAAAGTTGAACTCTTTAAGGTTTTTTTGGTGTAATTTTTGTTGTGGGTGTTTTCATGGTTGGTGAAAGTGGAAAGAAGAAGAGAAGAAATGGTGGATTTGCAGCGAGTAGACTGGATAATTGAAGACATTTCTGGGTTTGGATCTGTTGTTCTTGATTGATGTTTTCTGGGTTTTCGCCATTTTAGGTGTTCTCCAATTGTGGAGTGTGAGGTGTCTGAAACTAGTGCTGCCATGATTTTCGCAGAAAGAGGGGGAAGGTGGGGAAAGGGGAAAGAGGAAAGAGGAAACGGGTGGGGTGTTGCTTTTCTTAGGGAGGAATATTAGGGAGGAATATAGATTGAGTGGGAGGGAATTTAGGTCAATTTTTAAAGTTACACTAGTCACTAAGAGAGAATAACTTCTAAATACTCCCTCCGTCCCATAATATAGTGCCTACATTTCTTTTAGGGTGTCTCAAAATATTATTCTTGTTTATCCCCTTTCCAATTATAAAATGGTCTGAATTCCCCAACTTACCCTCATTCAGTATTTTTTTTTAGACTTTTGTCCTCATTTTGCCTTGAAAAACTGTACCAACTTTTAATGCTTTACAAATAAAAAATTGATAAATCTATACCTTTTCCAATGCAATATCCGAGTTAATTAATTTTTGGAGGGTTAGAAAGTTTTTTCAGATTTTTGGAGGGAATTTTTTTTTTTTAATTAGAGACCAGTAGATTAGTGGCAATCTATGTGCCACTAATCTTTGTAATGTCATTGGATTAAAAAAACCAAGAACTCATTCTCATTGGTCAGTTTTAATATGTTAGGATTAGGTATTTACTTTTTCCAATTCAGTAAAGTTCTACGGTTGTGATGAAAGAAGCTACAAATGCTTTGATGTTTTCAATAACGGTCCGTTTGGTAGTCGTTAATAAATTGCGGTAATGGGAATGAAATTTAAGTGTAATGTTATTAGGGAAGCACTCTTAAAATCTCCATGGGGATGCATTTTTTCTCTATGGGCAAGCAATCTCCCCCCTAAACTTGTGTTTTTGTCTTCAAGGGGAAGCAATTTTCATTACCACTCATTACCACCCATAAGGTGGTATTGGATGGTAATGAAAATTATAGAAGAAAAGTAGACACTTTAGGATAAGTTAGCATTACCATGGGAATGGACAATGATATTTTTCACAAATTTACACACAAATTCATTCCCATTACCGCCATTTATAACCAACTACCAAATGGGCCGTAAAAACCTTACATATCCCTCACTTATCATCCGTGCCAAATAATTTAGGCTGAAAATCAGTCATTAATTGTGTTCCTTATCTTGTTCCCTCTTCCTTAATTCCCGTAAAAAAAAAGAAGTAGGCACTATATTATGGGACGGAGGGAGTAGTAAACATTTCTTCTTCCAAATTCCACATGTTCTAAATTTAATGAGGCGCTAAATACTGCTCATTTTTTTTTATTGTCGCAACTAGTTGTTGGATTCTGCATAATTTAATAAGACAAAAAAGATGTATATTTTGATGTTGATATTTTGTTATAAATTCAAGTCATAGTTTAGTGATAAAATAATAACATTACAAAGTAAAAGGTCAGGAGTTGCAGACCTAATATCCAAATTTTTGTTCAATGCTATACTAGTGTATGTATACCATATTGGAGGCAAAGTAGCACCACGTGAATATGTAAGGTGCGCTGACACATAGAGGCATGTAATGCTTGCCCATGCGTTTCAATCTATATATATATTTATCTAAAGCAAAATCATTTTTACCACTTGGCATAAAAGTAGCGAGTGAGGCCACATGTTATGCCTGGGATAATAATGTCCTCACGTGTAACGCTTAAAAGTGTTTTGATTCGTTTTTTGAGCAACGTGGCCCTGTCTTTGGTAACATGTGTCACATATAGTTGTAGTAAATAACAAATCCTTTGCATATCACCTCCAGCGAGATTTTTCCGTTAATCAGCATTGGTTTTGGCCTTAGTTTGTCACAAAAATTGTTATTAGGAAGATTATTCCTAAAATCAAGGATCAATTAGTGATATAATTAATTAAATAATCCTTAAATCAAGTAATCAATCAAATATTTTCATAATTATTCAATTGTTGTGCTTATATATAAAGGATGTTGGAACCACTTTTTTCATAAAATTCGAATTTATTACAAATCAACTCCCCAAATAAATACGATGAATGTACCAAAAACCATAGAATTATCCGGATATAAACAAATGATAATACCAAAATTGGAGTTTGCAACATTGTTGGATGAGAACAATATTGTTTTGTTTGTCTTTCGTTTCGATCGTTTCGATCGTTTGAGAGTATATAATGTATGTAAGGAATTTGCATTGACTACTTTTTTTTGCCAAAATAAAAGAATACCTTTTTAAAAAAAAATTAGTGAAACCCTTAGATCATGGAGTAAATTAATTAGTTGTAGATGAACATTACAAAGGGATGATGTCATAGCTGCTGATTTTTGCGTGATTAATAATAATCTCTAAGGGCTTTGGTCTTTTCCCTTAAAAACAACATTAAAAATGGATGATTTTATGACAAAAATATACATATTGAAAGTTCTCACATGTGATTTAAATTATAGCCTACAAAAATGTAGTAAGAAAAATACTTGCTTTTGACCCCAAAATTAAACGGTATAAAGTCAAACAATATATCTTTGGTTAATGTAATTGAATTCGACATCCTTAAACATGTCATATATATTTTTTGATTTTAGTATAATCCTTAAATCACTAGTAGAAAAAAAATCAATTGACACAACAAAGCTGATCAGGTTTAGGAGAAACCATACCACTTTAAAGCCAACTGATCCGGTTGCCTCCCTAAACTGTATCAATTAGGTAAAGCGCTGGGTTTACCACTCTCCTCACTCATTCAACTGATCCGTGGGCTCCTTCACCCGGATCTGTAACTATTGAGTTGGGTTGTTATAAGCCCCTCACTCCTTCACTCATTCATTTCCTCTTCTCTCACTCATCTCCTTTCCCTCAGTTCCTCTCTTTTCTCATGGGCTAGGGGTACAACCCCCCTTGTCCTCTCTCCTCTCTTCTCTCACCACCCACAACTTCAACCTCTGTTCCTCTCTTCTTCTGCTAGGATTTGATTCATCTCCCACCACACCACGAGAGCTTCATTCGTCTCCCACCACTACGGCCAATGCAAAGCCGCCACCACGACCAACACGACACCACCACCACCTTCAAGATCTAAAGCCTCAACCATCAACAACGCAACCAAAGAAATGTGAACGAACAAGTGAAGAGACGAAAAAACAAAAAAACGAAGAAACGAAGAGACGAAATAACGAAGAAGGTAAGAGACGAAGAAGCGAAGAAAGAAAAACAGCGTCGTCACCATATGTCCAAATCTAGGGTTTGTAATAATTGATTTTTATTTTATCTAATTTTTCGTCTTTTATTTATATTGTAATTCATCTAAACCCTAAAGTCGTAATAATTGAATTTAGTTGCGAATTTAGGAAAACTTTTTCGTTTTTAATGGGTGAATGTTGTAATTTGTGGCTGCGAATTTCAAATATTGTTGTAATTTAGTTGCGAATTTAGGAGTAATTTATCTTGTTGTTTTTCATTTTTAATTTGTTTCATAATTTATTCTGGAAAGCTTGTTTTTAATTCCTTTGTTGATTTTTAGATCTGAACATGTTTATTTTTTGTTTGTAATTTTTTGTTTTTAGTTTCATTCTTTATTATTGGACATTTTTTTTGTTTATTTTAACTTTTTTTTCCTTTTTTTCTTTTCATTCTTGATTGTTACAGATTCCTTGACGTGGCTATAAATTGGTTCAAGTTGGTCTTCAAAAAGCATTGCGATGTGATTTTTAAGCTTATTCGACTCCTCTAGTTGGTTGTAAGCTTTTAAATTTTATATTGTTCATACTTTTGATAAGATCCTTTATTTTTTTGCTTGAATTGATGTTTGATATGCCATAATTGTTGATTTCTTGTGACTACTTTGATTTCATTGGATTGTTGGAGCTTGTGTATGGTATGAGTGGTGAATTGTGGATTCTGGTGGGGCATAATTGGTGAATCAGTGATTGTTGGGGTTCAACTTTGTTCCTTCTCTGATATCATTTCTTGCAGTGAGGACACTGCAATTTCTAGCTTTGGGGAGGGATATTCTATATTTTATTACTTTATAGTGTAGATTTTATTGCTTTTGTAGGATGTTGCACGGTTTTTACCGCTCACTAAGAGTTAGACTTTACGTGTAACGAAAAAATTGTAGTGCTTTCTTAGTTGCATTAGCATATTAGATTTCATCTCATGTTAGTTGCATCTATCAGACTATTGCTAGCAAAGCGTAATTCATCTCGATCATGATTCTTCATAGCATGATTGTATTGCGATTGATTGTTTGTGGTAAGACTGGTTGATCTATCTCTTGCTTGATTTAACCTTACTGTTTAGACATCTTAACCCAAGTGAGCTTTTGTGTCTATAAACTAACGTATATGTGTCAGTCCTGTCCTTTCATGTGTGATTAGCTCCTCATTTGTTGTATTGATCTTGACTTTGACTTGATACTCTTTGACACTTGGCTATAAGCGATTGGATAGGATTGAGGCGTTATTTTCATTGTTTTGAGCCTCCACAGATATTTTCTTTTCATATGTATTATCCCTTTCAATTAGCCCATGTTGAGCCTTTGATATCTCATTCTCTTGATCAACCTACATTACAAGCCTATAGCCTTTTATGATTTCTCTAACAAAGCCTTGTTAAGTGGAGTAGTATTAAAGTTCATTTTTTGAGCTTGTGTTTGTGGTTTTGCGGTAATTAATGGAAGAAAATATGTTGAAAGAAAAAATGCTTGAAGTTATAGTGTGAAAGTGAAACGAAAAGAATGATGAAGAATTAAGTTGAGAAAAAAATAATTCTGAAAAATTGCAAAAAAAAAAAAGTGAAAAAAAGATTGTATAAAAGGTGAATGAAATTTGTTGGAGTTGATAAGGGTGGGTACTATCTTGATTTAATGGCAATGTATTGTTGAACTTCTAGTAGAAGTTTTTGTGGCGTTTGCATCTAATGGCCATAGATGTTAAAATGTTATTTCCTCCACTAGTCAGCTTTTAGCACCACATTTCCAATTATATTTCCTACCCTTACCTTAGCCACGCTACAACCCTAGCTCTACAGTTCTTATAACCTGTTTGCTTTATAATTTCAAGTGGAAAGTGAGTCGATAGTCAAAGTTAAAGAGTATAAGTTTCATCTGAGTCGACATACTTTAGGTTGAGAGTCATTGATTTTGCCATAAACACATGAGAGTATGCGTGCACATGACTATAGTGAGGTCTATCATGTTCGGTTAAATCCAGCTTGGGAGAGATGATTTGTGGTATGCTTGGAGAGTTGATTGCATTACATGACGTACTATGCGACTTTGTTCGAGTTTGTTTCTACGCTTGGTTCAGTGTAGTAATTACATCTCTTGTGTTTTCAATTGCGTGTTTGGCCCTATCGTAGTCTTATATTGTAGGTCATCTTCCTTTTCCAATGTCTATGTCTAATTGCTTGAGGACAAGCAACAATTGATCTGGGGGAGTTTGATGTATCATACTTATATATAGTTTTAGGTGCATTTAGGTTGCATGTGTTAGGAGCATATAGGTGCATTATAGTTCATAATTGCATATAATTACTTAAGTTTCGAAAAATTATTCCTTTTGTGCGTTTTCGGTGTTCTTTGATGAATTTCAGGTATTTATAACATAATTGGAGTATGATTGGACAAGCTTGAGTGTTAGGAGAAATTGGAAGGAAGGTACATTGGTAAGGATCTTTATGAATGTCTTTGAACGCAAATTGGAGCCAAAGCAAATTTGGAATTTGATAAAAGAATTGTGGAAATTAAGTCATGTTTACTCTTTTACCCATAACTTTTGACTCGATATTAATAATTGGATGATTCAAGCGTCATTGGAAACTAGGCTGGAACAGATTTCCAATGATAGGCTGCATGGCCCAAGGCGAGTTATATTCTGGGAGATATGGGCTTCGCAAGTTGGCCCTGTTTGATCTTCCTATCCGCGCTCATTTAATGACCTAATTGACTTTCCTTATCTTATAACTTACTTTCGTAGTTATATTAGGTATCTAGTCTTATATATATTAGGAATATAGCTGACAATTATCCATGAATGAGTGGATTATCCACACACCCGCCCCAGATAAATGGGTGAAAATACGTAATGATGTGGATGACGGACGGGTGGCGGGGCCGGTCGGAGATGGGTGAGATTTTTTTGATATACATATACATATATATACATATACATATATATACATATATACATATATACATATATACATATATATACATATATACATATATATATATATATATATCACATATATATACATATACATATATATACATATACATACATATATATATATATATACACATATATATACATATACATATATATACATATACATACATATACATATACATATATATATATATATATATATACGTATATATACATACACATATATACATATATATACATATATATATAACATACTAATAAATACTAATAAATATATATATATAATAAATTATAAACTATACTAATATATATATATATTATGATTAGTATTTAATTTTGCTATGTATTAAGAATAGACAATTGATATTTAGTCGTTTTGTTGTTAATCGGTGGCTAAATTTTCATTTATTAATTTTTCAAAGTTGTTAAGTATAGAAACAACTTTTTCTAGTATTATCCATTTCCTACTTACACCACCCGCTCCATTTGCGGTTGATGGATAAGGTGGATATGGATGGAACTTTTGGCGAGTGATGGATGGTGTGGATGGGGATTTGGTTCGCAGGTGATAGGGCGGGTTGAGGTCCACCAGACCCATCTCCGACCCATTGCCAGCCCTAATTAGGAATCACTCATTGTTGAGACTCTCTCTCTCCTTCTCATATTGTAGACGTAATATTTTGCTTTCTTTTGAGAGTCTCTTTTATATTTTTTATTATAATTTATGTTTTCTTTTATATATTATTTAGCTTATTTGATTATTATATGTGAGTAGGTTTCTAACCTAGGGTTAAGCAAACCCTAGCCATGAATAATATGTGATGCATTCCTTTAAATTCCCAAATTAATTTTTTATTTGTTCTTGCTTAATTGATTGTGCAATTTCCAATACTAGATTAGGGATAATTAGTATGGTTATCATTCCATTGTCTTGATCACAACGGGAGTTGGGTTTTGACGGATTTGAATATTTCAATTAAGGAAATGAAGTTCTCCACGGGAGTAGGTAGAATGAATTATTAGGAAGTTAGAGTGCCACGTTTAATGTCTTTATTTTGTATGATTCCACGGGAGTAGGCTTGAGTACATATTAGGGAAGCCATAGATACTCGGGAGAGGTTTATGGTATTTTCTAGGTGTACTTTTCCTTGTGAACATTTAATTGACTAGTTTGGGTTAGGAATTATTATACTATTAATTCATGCTTGTGGGGATACTTAACTCTGGAGTCTTTTATTTATATATTGATTAGTATAGTTGATTCGACCATCATTAATATTAATTTCATTTAGTCTTACCAATATTTAAGTTCTAACCATAAAACAACTTTCTCTCAGTTGGATCGATCATGATTTACCCTACTACATAGTTAGGAGGATTAGTTTGTTTATTTATTTTTGTAGGTGCGAGACACGCCTATCATTATGTTGTACGAAATTCATTAATTATAACATAACTAAACTTCTCTATTATTATAATGTAATTTCATATTTCCCTATTTTAAATAATATTGTGTTGTGGGTTTGGAAGTATTAAATAGACTTTATGGTTTTAAACCGATATTGAGCTTAGCTTGTTGGATTACTCTTCCTTTGGACCGAAGCAATTAAGACGATGATATGTTTGATCATTGGAATTTCTTATAAGGGAATGTGGTTTGGCGGAAAATCACATCCCTTGACACAAATCAGGTGTGGTTCTCCAAGTCATACACCTCATATCCCTGTGCAAGCAAGGATATCCTATGAATATACACCTCTTTCGTCTATGAAAAATTTGTGCTTTCCTCTATCTTTGTTGTAAGCATAGCATGGAGACTCAAATACCTTCAAGTGACAATATTCAGGTGGTCTCTTGGTCAATACCTCACATGGATTTTCCCACCGCAGTGCAACAATAGGTACCTTGTTGATCAGATGCATTCTCCCCAAAGTTTCTTGGGCAGATTAGCCTGTAACCTTAAAGCCCTAGCAACTAGTGTATATGATTTCTTTAATTTATACTTTGGCATATTCTTGTGGTACACAAACCACACTAGTTTGATGTAAGATTTCCTTATCTTTAAATAACTTATTGCACTTTTCTTGAACCATTTAAGTTACATTATCAGATCTAATCATATTGATTCCTCTTTTATACTGCTTTGTGATATCATGATCATGAAGTCTACTATGGTTTTTATTACATGACCTTTGTTATGCAGCATTAAAGTCCATGTTAATCTATTGTGGTCATCTACCACAGGAAGTATGAAGCTCCGTATAGAGTGAAGTCAGGAAGTATGAAGCTCCCCACAAATCCATATGGACTAAATCAAAGCAAGCACCAACTATGCCTTTGCTTCTATTAAAAGGTAACCTGTGCAATTTTTGCAATATTCACATACATCACAATCATATTGTAGGCGTGTTTTTATTTCGCCTACGCGGTGTGAGCACGTATTTGACTACCCCATTGTTAAGGTTTTATAAAATACGTTTTGACGTCGCCGAAAAGTCTTTAAAGGAAAACTCATAAACCTAATTGGATATAAAAAAAATTTGGACATTGGGAAATCGTAGGGACAACTGCAGGACTTATCCAATGTAGATTTCCCCGTCTTGACTCCATAGATGGTCATTATATTGAACCAAAAATTGAGCTCGGGGGTGAGGGTAAGAATATGGTCATAGTGAACCAAGTTCGCCCATTGATGACCTTACTAAATATCGATTCATATCATAGTTATATGCATAAGAATAACCATATAACGTTTTAAGCACCCTAAAAAAAGATTAGTCTAGGTTGGTTCGTTAAATACATAAAAGACTATTTTTTAGTGACAAGTTAT
Source organism: Beta lomatogona (assembly GCA_947646795.1). Lineage (NCBI taxonomy): Eukaryota > Viridiplantae > Streptophyta > Magnoliopsida > Caryophyllales > Amaranthaceae > Beta > Beta lomatogona. Next base: position 349,141 of record CANSNZ010000073.1, read on the forward strand.
TAAGCAATCAATTTACAAGGTTCCGAGCAGGTTGCCAAATTATTTGATTTAGTTAGAATAATTCCTTAGGTCTTGTTTAGCAATAATAACATGTGGGTGGTAAAAAAAATATAGGACAATCAAAACAACATGAATATTATATACAAAAAAAAAAGAGGAAGGAGATTAGAATGCACAACAAATATGCATATTTAATGAAATATCTACATCATGACAATAAATTATTAGTATCTTCAAGGAAATATAAATAAAGGAATTCTTCAAGGGTCCTCAGGAGTATATCTATGCGGTTTAGGCCAAAGATCGTAACGACCTTCGGGAGGAGCAATCTTGAAGCCAAAAGCACGATGTGATTAAGAGCGCAAAAGTATTTGATAGTGATTAATGTGTTTGATGTGTTTGATGTACGAGTATAGAGTACGTAAGTATTCGTAAATTAAAGTGCTCGAGATATAAAATCGAAAAAATCGTCCTTTGATTCGGGAAATCAAAGGTATTTATAGAAAAAAGGAATGTGCGCTTCACGCGCCCCCTACGCCAGGTGCAGGCTGACGTGTGAGGCGCAAATCCACGTTTCAAGCGTAGATTGACGCGCCTGACACAGCTAGGCCAATGCGCTGGGCGCACGTGGCGCACTAGGCGCACCGATTGCGTTCAGCTCATTTGCCAGGCTTTTTCATTAAACGCGTTTTAAAGATTGTTTTTATCCCTAAAAATCCGAAAATTGACTTTTGCAAAATAAAAATATGATTTCAATTTATTAGAATATTTATTAAAAATAATAAACAAACAATTGGGCTTTTAAAATATTTTAAATGGACTCAAAATATTTTATGGGTTTAAAATAAAATTAATTATCATGAAGAATTAATTGGGCTTTCGAATAAGATTTCAAAGTACACTTTAACTTTATTTTGGGTTGGCTCTTCGGATTGCTCTTCCGTTGGGTTGCGTCAACTAAAATTGCGATATGTTTCATCATCGGACCCTTAAATAAGGAGACACGATTGTGTGCTTACAAAAGCCCCCACTTTGACTGAGGTTTGTAAACCCAAAAGTCAAAGTATACGTGTTGGGATGGAGAATGATTCTCAATGCTCTGCAATCCAAAATCACTCTTTTACGCTGGTACATGCAAAATAAGCAAAAGTTTCAGAAACTGACATATGTAAAAAATATGTAAAAATGAGATGGTGTAATAAAAAAAGGGTTATGAGCTATTTTAGTCCGGCTCAAGTCGAAGTTATTCTCTCTCGATTGGTAATGGTCTAGAGACCTAACGGTTGTCTTCCGTTTTAATGGTCCAAAGACCTAAAGGTTATCATCCGCTTTTCTGGCGGGTAATGGTCCGGAGACCTAACGGGTGTCTTATGTTTTTCTAGTTGGTTATGATCCGCAGACCTAACGGTTGTCCTCCGCCTTTCTGGCTGGTAATGGTCCGCAGACCTGACGGTTGTCCTCCGCCTTTCTGGTTGGTGATGGTCCGCAGACCTGACGGTTGTCCTCCGCCTTTCTGGTTGGTGATAGTCCGCAGACCTAACAATTGTCCTCCGCCTTTCTGTTCATAATGGTCCGCAGACCTAACGGTTGTCCTCCGCCTTTTTGGTTGGTGATGGTCCGCAAACCTGACGATTGTCCTCCGCCTTTCTGTTTGGTGATGGTCCGCTGACCTGATGATTGTCCTCTGCCTTTTTGGTTGGTGATGGTCCACAGAAAGACGATAACACTTGTTAGGGCAGTATCGATTGGTTGAAAGGACTAGAAAAAAACATTGTTTTGGGGGGGGATGATACTCGTTGGTACCGAATTCAAAGGATTCGTACACCATTCAAGTCAACATAAGGGCATTCCCTTGAAAACAAAAAAAAGAATCTATTCAAGGGTGAAATGGGAGATATCTTGTTTTACCACAGAGAATTATTTGATTCTTTTCTTTCAAAGAATTTATGTGATCGATCAAAACAACAATGATTTATGGGGTTTAATAGAAGAGATTCGTGTGCCAAGGGCCTAAGCGAGCCCATAAATAAATGCGATGTTGTATCCATGTGGGTTTAAAACCCAAGATGTCATATATGGACTAGTAAGGAAATAGGTCTGGACTTGGAGCCTATAATTTTTTGGGTGGACCAGTGATGACGCCCCCAATAAGATGGAGTTAATGAAGTACCCAAGTTGATTGCTTGATCGCTTGATTTTGAAGATATCTCGTCACGCTTAGTGGAAGTTTCGACCAAAGATTCCATATAGGGTTACTAAGGTGAAAAAGACAAGAACGGCCAAAGAAAGGAACACTGAAAAGATGAACCGTAGTCATAGCGCTGAGTGTTGAAAGGTTATGCTAAGATTGGCTTAGAAGCGATAATGTAGTTCAGAAAACGGCAAGGGAAAAGAAAAAGAAAAAGGCGGAGCCATAATGAATTGACTCACGCAATGAGGTAGGCTAATTATGCAGGTTCAAATCTAAGTCTAGTTCTAAGGGTAGGGGTGAGCATTGAATTGTCTAGTTCTAAGGGTAGGGGTGAGCATTGGAAATTCATGATTTGGGGAGATCACGCTTTTCTCATGGGCCTAGGCGAGCCTTAAAAAATATGTTTTGAATTAAAATGGTCGGGCCTCAAAAGAAGTTGCCTACGTATCCATGATGGAATCGGGCTAGTCGTAGCTTTTAATGTTTTAATTGGTGGCTGAGCATTTTGCTTTGGACCCATTTGCAATGAATTAAGCATTGATTTAGAAGAGGTCTTTGGCAAGGGTGGAAAATGATGTAGGTTTGATTTGGTTTAAAGCGGTCGGACCTCAGAGTGAGGTTTCCTACGTATCTATAGCAGAATCAGACCATTCGTAGTTCAGGCTAATAAATGAGAAGGTGCCCTGACTTTTGCCTAAGTCGCCCTTATGGGTTTTCGACCTAGCGGGCTTTAGTTTGTCTTTTATGGCTTATTGGGATGCGATATGCATGGTTGTTAAGAAGGTTTATCACAAAGATATGATTTGACTTGTAATGGTTTTTGGTTGTGGAGGTCAAGGCCTTTTGGTTGGAGTTTTGGGTTTAAAGCTAAAGGTTTTGAAAGAAGCACATTTAACAAAGCCATTGATGGGCTTATTTTGCAACACTTCCTTTCTTTTAATTCGATATTTGGCAATTTTTTTTTGTTCATCATTTTTGCTTTTGCTTTTTCGCTTTTTTTTTTTTTTTGCTTTGATTTGTTCAATGTTGCTCTCTTTTTTTGCTTGCCCTTTACATTGAATTGTTGTCAAATGTAGGCCATGAAGTAGGTTAAAGGGGGAGGGAGATTATGTATATAGGTTGAAGTGGATGATAAGGATTGGAGAAGGGGAGGGATGCCTCTAATATGCCAATTATGTTCATTGCATTTATTAGAATAGTCATGAGAATTATAAATTCATTTTCTTTTAAAGTGACAACTGTGATTTCCATTGATGCTCATTAATGCAAGGTTAGAGAATATATAAATAAATACTTATTTATTAATTGAAAATCATGAGTACATGCAATAAAAGTGGAATCCTATATTAGACTGGGCATATAAGAGAAATAAAATAGAAAATGAAATCCTAAGTCTAGAATCCTACGTCGCATGACGAGACAGCTTCATTGCTTCGATGTTTATGAGGTCTCTTTCTGAATGAAAAGAGAAGAGGTGTATTTATTTCGTGCTAATTGGACCTAAGTGAGTCCAGATGTTCTAATGAGCAATTTGCCTCGGAGATATGTCTATTATATGGCATTGAGCTCATTATCTTCGGTATTTTTCAGCAAATCATTCTCAATCTGGATACCCACGTCATATACTCTTGTGAAGCTATCAAGACCCAAGTATTTGAGGTAGTTTTTGTATTTAGGGAGGAGGTTAGAAACGAACATTCGTACCAAGTCTTTTTCTGTAGGCCTTGATACCATATGGGTTGATTTCTCCTCCATCTGTTCATGTAAGTAGTAAAGCCTTCATTTTCACCTTTTTTAAGAACCTCGAGCTCTCTAAGGGAAGTTTGCAGTTGCGCGTTCAACTCATATTGTTTCATGAAAGCAATAGTGATGCCTTCCCAAGTTTCAGTTTGCTTAGGGTCCAGGGAATAGAACCAATTTTGGCAGATAGGGTCCAACGACGTTGGGAATACCATTGAGTAATGTTTAGGGTCAACTGATTTGATGATCATGGTTGCACGAAAGTTCCTTAAATGATACTTTGGATTATTAGTTGGATTAAATTTAGGAATGTCAGTTGTAGAGAATTTTTCAGGAAGCTTTCCCTTTAATTTAGTATTATCAAGAGGCTCAAAATAGGAATTTGTATTGGTATCCTATGAACAACGCTCTCCATTTTCTTGTTGAATTTAGGAGATTCACCAGACTCGACCTTCTCAAGTCTGATAGCTATTTCTTCCATCATACTAGATAGCTTGGCTAAGGCTCTAGCCATTTCAGTGATTTGGTTCTCAGTACTCGATGTGTTACCCATTTCAATGTCGTTTGATTTCTTCATGGATCGTCCAATAGGAGATTAGAAATGGAGTGATGGTGGAGAGAAAGAAATGGAATGAAAGAATGTATGTTTGTTTTAAAAGTTGAGCTTCTAGGAACGAATCTAAATATCCTAAATGCATGATGATTTTTTTTGGATTTTTTTGGATGCACCTAGACCTAATGCATGTATGCATGACTCAATCTATACGTTCGAACTTGTAGAGGCTGCCTACATATTCCCAAAAGAGGGAATCAGATCACTAGTAGTTCATGACTACTAAATGCGGAATGCATGAAATGAAATGGAGAGCTTGGATGCAATGAGACTCCTAAATGCCTAATAACTCTAGTTATGCATGAAGTGTATGAATGATGGACTATGCAATGCAAAAGGTTTCTAGTATGAATACAGTCCTAATAGATATGAAATTCTAATGACTTCAGAATTCTAAACTTGATGGACTTCTAATGACGTTAGAATTCTAGATTTGGTGAACTTTCAAGGATGCTAGACTCCTAATATGCATGAAACTCTAGTGGACCTAGACTCCTAAAATGAATGGAATTCAAATGGTTTTAGACTCCTAATATGGGCGGAACTCTAATGGATTCCAAACTCCTAAGACGAGCGGAATTCTAATGGATTTAGACTCTAAAATGGGTGAACCTAGACGGGGTCAAGACTTCTAACTTGAATAGGGTTAGACGAGGTTGAGGACTCTAAATGGAGTGAAACTGGATGAGCCTAGACATATACGCTAGATGGACTTCTAGTGGAGTTAGGATTCCTAAGCGGATGAGACTTTTACAACAAGATGGACACTAAGAACAATCCAAAATGACGTACAGGAGAATATGATATACATGGAAATGATGAAGTTTTGAAAAAGATGAGGAATTTTTGTGAAAACCAAGTGAAAAAGTTTTTCATAAAAAAGTTTGGGCTAAGATGGGAGGATGGGAATATCCGAGTTTCTCCATAAAGAAAAGAAAATAAAAAAGGAAAATCCTAAACATGACCGTTCACTTAAATGAGACCTAATGATAGTGGGACTCCAAATAAAGAAAAAGACTGATTTTTTTTTTTTCTGAAATTAGGTGAATTTAATTACAGACTCTAGGACGCACTGAACGGTCAACAACTCTACATGCATGCACACGGGAAAAAATGCAGAATCGACCACCACATCGTCTAAATTGGTAAAAAACATGGGACGCACAAGAAGCGTGCCACACAGCAAAGGTGCACGTGGTGCGGGGCTGTGCGTCAGCCACAGGAGCAGTGCGTCAGGCGCAAACACTTGCGTCTAACGCACTTTTCCCAAACACATTTTTTTTGCAATTTAGGCGATGTTGTAGCGAATTTTACATGATTTCGGGACACTACGTTTGACATAATGATAACAACAATTTTGACAGACCAACACCTACTGGTGATTAGACAAACCTTGATTTATTTTCTTTTTTTCAGAATCGGAACAATGGCCAGAAAAAAATAAACATAGGAATATACTGAAAGTAAATGCGTTTGGCGCACTGCTCCCCAGCATGCATATTGGCGATTCGACGAAAGTTCGAATGAAAATTACGATCTATTTTAGACGTGAATTTAAGGCGCAAGGCATATCAATATGTTAATAAAGCAGCATGGAAAAATTGCGATCACACATAAATGCTAAGTAACATGGATGCAAGAGTTCTCAACCAAACGTCCAGTTCTACGTTCAACTATGGTCAGGCTTAGGTTAAGGTTGAAAAGGGTCCATGACTAAGAGATTGATCCCACGCTTCGTACTCCTGCTTAAAGGGGGGGCCATGTGTAAGACGCACTCCAGTTCTCAACTCATGAACAAGAGAACAATGCTATGGTTGGGTAGGTTTGCTTATGACTAAGATCCAACACTATCGCTCAGGAAGCTTTTTGGAAGGACAAAGCGCAAACCCCCTGGGGGTGACCTCACACATAGAATATGTGCTAATGAGGCAAGGTAGATTGTCCTTATGGTGGCTGAACAATAGCCATGCATAAGTATGTTATTCTAAGGCATAAAAAGAGAATGAATCGTATTTTTCAAGTTTCACCTACTCATTTAAAATAATTAATTTTTTTAAAACCCTCCCCAGTGGAGTCGCCAAATTGTAGGCGTGATTTTATTTCGCCTACGCGGTGTGACCGCGTATTTGACTACCCCATTGTTAAGGTTTTACAAGTCGCCGACAAGTCTTTAAAGGAAGACTCATAAACGTAATTGGATATTGGGAAATCGTAGGGACAACTGCGCGACTTATCCAATGTAGATTTCCCCGTCTTGACTCCATAGATGGTCATTAAACCAAAAATTGAGTTCGAGGGTGAGCGTACGAATATGATCATAGTGAATCAAGTTCGCCCATTGATGGCCTCTACTAAATATCGATTCATATCATAGTTTGAAGGATTGTGGAATACTTTCAAAATTGAATCCACCAGGAACTCCACAATTAAATGGTGTGTCTGAAAGGAGGAATCGGACATTATTACATATGGTTCGATCAATGATGAGTCTTGCTGATCTTCCGATTTCTTTTTGGGGATATGCTCTCGAAATGGCTGCACACACACTAAATAGGAGCCCGTCAAAGGCTGTAGAAAAGACTCCATATAAGATGTGGAATGGAAAGATTCCAAACTTATCTTTTCTTAAAATTTGGGGCCACGAGGTCTTTGTAAAACGTTTACTATCAGACAAACTTGCACCCAAATCAGATAAATGTCTCTTTGTGGGATACCCAAAGGAGACAAGGGGTTACTACTTCTATAATTGTTAAGAGAACAAAATATTTATTGCTTGAGATGGTGTCTTTCTCGAAAAGGAATTTGTTTCCAGATAGACAAGTGGGAGTAAAATAGTTCTCGAGGAAGTAAGATGAGCAACAACTGGACGTGGCTCACACCATGTCAGAGACGGCTCGACGATACGAAAAGTCAAGTTTAGGAGATGACGTATTCAACACGTGAACCTCCTATCGTCCCACTTGAATCTAATTCAAGCGAAAATCTTTAAGATGTTGAAGAGAACATTTCTATTGTGCTTAGGCCCCGTGTAGGTCAAGTAGACCGAGGATCCAAACAAGAAGTTAGATGATTTCCTGTTAACTGAAAACTCTGAAATCATGATTTTGGAAAATTCAGAATCTACTACCTACAGACAAGCTTTGACGAGCCCAGACTCTAAGAAATGGCTTGAGGCCATGAAATCCGAATCAGACTCCATGTCTGAGAATAAAGTTTGGACCCTAGTCGACTTGCCTGATGGGGTCACACCTATTGGATGCAAGTGGGTGTTCAAACTGAAAACAGACAAAGATGGAAACGTCTATGTCTATAAAGAAAGACTAGTTGCAAAAGGATCCAGGCAAATTCATGGTATAGACTCTGATGAGACCTTTTCTCCAGTAGCAATGCTTAAATCGATTCGGATACTTTTAGCGATTGCTGCATATTACGATTACGAAATTTGGCAGATGGATGTCAAAACCGCATTCTTGAATGGTTTCTTGAATGAGGATGTGTATATGACACAACCTGAGTGTTTTGAGGATCCATAAAATCCTAAAAGAGTTTGCAAGCTTCAGAGATCCATTTATGGATTGAAGCAAGCGTCTCGAAGCTGGAATCTTCAATTTAATAACGCAATCAAACAGTTTGGTTTTCTCAAAAGTGAAGTAGAATCTTATGTCTACAAGAAATTTAGTGGGAGTAGCTTAGCCTTCTTGGCTTTGTATGTAGATGACATACTACTCATGGGAAATGACATACCAATGCTTGAGTCAGTCAAGAAATGGTTGAAAAGCTGTTTCTCCATGAAGGACCTTGGAGAGGTTGAGTACATATTGGGAATCAAAATCCATAGAGACATGTCTCGAATGATGAATGGACTAAGTCAATAGACTTATATTGATAAGATTATTACAAGGTTCGACATGGAAAACTCTAAGAGAGGATTCATTCCCTTGTCACATGGCATATCGCTTAGCAAGAGTCAGTGCCCGTTTGAGACTGATGAGTTGAAGCGGATGAGTAGCATACCTTATGCTTCGGCTATAGGATCTATCATGTATGCCATGATATGTACTCGACCAGATGTTGCATATGCCTTGAGCATGTGTAGCAGGTTCCAAGCAAATCCAGGTGAAGCACACTGGACTGCAGCTAAGAGTATCCTTAAGTACTTGAGAAGAACTAAAGGTATGTTCTTAGTCTATGGAGGAGAAGATGAGTTGGTTATTAAAGGTTATACTGATGCGAGCTTTCAAACCGACAAAGATGATTACCGCTCTCAGTTAGGGTACATCTTTCGTCTAAATGGAGGAGCAGTGAGCTGGAAAAGTTCGAAGCAAAGCACTGTAGCAGACTCTACGACAGAATCAGTATATTTAGCAGCGGTTGAAGCAGCTAAGGAAGCAACTTGGATAAAGAAGTTCTTGACAGAGCTAGGCGTCATACCTAATGCTCTGGATGGGATTGAGTTGTTCTGTGATAATAATGGCGCTATTGCACAAGCAAAAGAACCGAGATCACGTACATAACAAATCCAAGCATGTGATGAGGAAATATCACCTTATTCGTAAGATAGTTGACAAGAAGGATGTCAAGATCTGCAAAGTTCACACGGATGAGAATGTGGCTGATCCACTTACTAAACCTCTACGTCAACCCATGCGTGAAAGTCACGCTAGAGCTATAGGATTGAAGCAAATGTTAGAGTAGCTTTAGATTGTATTATGAGAAACTTGTTACAATGGAAAGACATGGTTTTGCTGTTTTATGTTTATTTGAAATGAAATTTTATCTTATTTAACCTTGGTTTAGTATTAAATAAAATGTCCAATTTTTTTTTTTGAATTCAATGGTTTTGTCAAATATGTGATTTGGTGAATGAAACACCATAAGTGAACTGAGTTCATAGAGTATTCGAGTTCCTAATCTGAGTCATTAATTTGGACATAAGTGGCTCATTAAAGGATTAGCATATAAGATTGATTGATAGCGTCGTTTCATGGGCTATGGGAACATGGAGATGTTTAGTCAATCATATAGATATGTATAGTTGATACATGATCGAACTGACCTACTTAGAAGTTTCTATAACATCGTAATTATATTAGTGGATTCCTAAGACATGAGTGGAACATTACTTAGCTTAATGATTGGTATAGCTTTGATGTTGTCAAACGTCATGCCGTAAAAGATGACTTTAAAGGCCGCATTCAGGTTGTGCTAAGAGTTGAGTGGGAGTTTTGGTCGCCACAAGCTTGAAAAGGTCCTCCTATATAAGACTAGTATGGATGACATATAGCCGTCGTCATACTATCAAATTAGACTAAGAGACTTAAGGAATTTGAAGATTGCATACTCGTCTCAGACAAATGGGAGATTGAAGGAATTATGTCCTCGACTCTAATGCAATTACTAAATATAATATGAATCATATTATGGAGATAATAATTCGTTTAATGGGTCGTCTTTACATCTTGCTAGAGAATGCTACAGACCTTTGGGTTGTAAATAATAAAACCCGAAGCCCACTTAAAACGGATCCTACAAGGTCACACATTATATTTGGATCAATAAAATAAAAACCTAAAGCCCATAATGGGATCTAGGGTGGCCGGCCAAGAGAGAGGAAAAGGAGGGGTTGCCTAACCTAATTATTCTTATATTTAGTTAGGTAATCACAAGATAGAAAGATACAATATCACACAATATTTTCTATCTTCTCTTTCTCTCTCTAAAAGTCACGTAAAATACTCTAAGAAAAGAAGAGTGTTTCTTCCTTCCAATTAGCATTTGTGGAGTATTGATTCGGATTGGTGGACCTAGTAGAGGAATCACATATGAGGTTCTTTCTCCATGTTCTTAGCGATTCGATTGAGGAATTCACGCATCAAAGTTATTTCTAAACTATTATGTGATCCTTTAATTGTATATACATGAGATCCTGTTTTAGGTACTTTTGAATTAGATTCATGAAATTCCGCTTATATTACCTATAATCCTACAATTTTCCCGTCATCATCCTCACAATTTGCTGGCACACAACATCCACCATCTTGGGATCAATCTTGCTTCCCACGTCCTCCATTCCATCACTCTCGAGAGGAGTGTCTGAATCCTCACTTTCCATATCATTTTGGACATCAGCAACAAACTTTCTTCCATTATCAATTCCCTTCCTCCTTTTAAGGCCAAAAAACAATCTGATTCTCCATTCATCTTGAATTCACAAGTTTTCTTGGTGTGACCTATTACATTGCAATGGTCACACTTCTTCTCATACTTCTTCAAATATTTCTTCCCTTGCTCACTTACTCCCTTTTCTAAGATTCCTGCTCTAGGTTGCTCGTATACAAACAAAGCACTAGATTCTTATGCTATATCTTGCATTCAAATTATCTCTTTTGGCTTCTCTAGCTGGGTGTTTTTATAGAGTAAACCTTCTTAACAGTAGAAAGTGGATCCATTGCTAAGATATTAACAATAGTATTGTCAAATCTAGAGTTTAAGCCTAACAAAAACTGCATAAGTTTCTCCTCATTTTCAAAATCTGGCAACTTTTTCAGAAAATTCCAACTACATTTACTCAAGGCACCACAACTGTAAATAAGGAATCTTCTGATGCTCTGCATTTCATCCTATAATCTCTTCAGTTTGCGAAAGTAACTCATTAGGGAAGATAAATTTGGTAGATAGAACTTCATTGTGAAATCAGAGAATATAGTGCTCTCTTATCAATATCAATCGCAAGAAGAATGACTCACAAAGTGAGGGATAATATTTCCCTCTATATTTGAAAATAATTTGTAAAGTATGTGGTTGTGCCTATATATATACAAGGGTCACAATAAACCCTACTTTTCTACTAGTTAGCACCGATACGGATACGGGTACGAATACAGGGACGGGCACGGGGACGAAAAACGGCAAAATCAAATTTTTTGAAACGGATACGGCTTGGATTCGACAAAAAAAATAAAAATATATATATAAAATAAGTAAATATAATACATTGAATGAATAATATTACCTTAATTTTAGTTTTCATAAATTAAATGGAAATTATAAGCTCATTAATTTACATTATCTCAGTCACAAAAGAAAGGAATGATGCTAGGGTGCAAGCTATAAAAGTACAAAAGGAAATAAATGATATCAGCTGTAACTCTGTAAGTATAAAAAACTAAAAAAAGTATTAAAGTATTGACAAAAAAAAAAAAGCCAAATAATTCAAAAAATAAGTGATGAGAGGATAGGAAAAAAATAAAACAAAAAACAAACATAAAATAAAAATAAACCAATACAGAAAATAAAAATAAAACAAAACCCTCGACCCAAAAAATAAACCAGCCAAAAAATTAAACAAAAGAAAACAATGCGGCGAAGAAGGAGGAGAGGGAGGGAAAAAATTAAATAAAAACAAAAATAGAAAATAAAAATAAAACAAAAACCCTAGATCTAACTTCTAAGAGAGAGACGAACTAGTGAAGAAGGAGAAGCGAAGGCCGAAGGAACATCGAAGGAAAACGAAGCAACGATCCGGCGATGCGGCGACGGGCGAGAAGGAGGAGCAGCAAAGGAGCGAAGGACTTCGAAGGAGTTCTCACTTCTACTTTCAGGTGAGAGATAATTCGAAATTTCCAACCCTAAACCCTTGGATCTAATTTTTCCCCTTTAAAATTTCACTAAACTTAACTAGGTACGTGGCTCTCCTCTCAAATACGTCCTCAACCCGTACCTATCTTCATCCCAACCGTACCCAATTCAAACCAACGTACCCACCTCGTCATATTCGTTTTGGGTACGAATCCCAGGTGAATCTGTCCTATACCCGTATCGTACATGTACCCGATACGGGAAACGATGCCTGGACTGCGTACCCATGCTTCATAGCCTTTCTATGTAAGATAAGTAATAGCTAAAAGACAAGAAAGGAAAAATTAAATAAAAGTTGTATGTACATAGATATAATACTACGAAATAGATTATGTAAATGTACCTATATGCTAACATCCCATATACTTCATACCTATGCATGGATCCTTGATTCGATGTTGAGTTGACATGTAATCATAAGTGGAAAAAGGAAAGAGTTGACTAGCTCATTCATCAATTCCTAGTGTTTGAAAAAGTGTTTTGACATTGAGAGGGTACAAGATTAAGCCTGAATTACGATACCAAAGAAGTTTTGGTAGACTTTCAATTAGGGTAGTGTAATATGCCAAATTTATCTGCCCATAAAGAATTCTAAGCCCCTCACTTTGTGTTTCTGCTATCCAGCTTCATTAATTAACGACAATGAGCTTTGGAATTCGACAGATGAAAATAACAAGTTTAATGCTCACACATCTACATTATTATGGCACAACCTAAACACTACCTCATAATGAATATATACCCAAATTATCTAAGATCCATAAAGGGGAGGTAATAATAGATCCATAAAGGGGAGGTAATAATACCTACAAATAAGGCGTTAAGATGAATCGATCATAAGTCTAGCTTGGAACTCTTGCTTAGCAAGTAGATGTAATTGTGTAACCCATCATGATTAATTCGTTCTATAAAACCCATATGCGTTAGTTCTTGCGTCACTCAATCAATAAATAGAAACCCTAGTGATAGACCCATAATACGAACCCTAACCTGCCCACATTGAAATTCATGTTGTGAGGAACCACCGACCAATGACCCATTCTAAAAGCGATAATAAGTCCATCAATGATGATTGTGTGTTGTTAGTTCCTCGCCATCTTAAGGACACATATTGTCACATATAGATGGTTTATATTGATTTTTTTTTTCAGTTCAAGGTGGCTATGTGAATAGATAATTACAAATATTAATAGTTAGGTTTTGTTTTAGCAAATGTAAAATCAAACCATTGCATTTATTTAGAAATACATGAAATTTTATATTACAAAAGCTTGCAATAATAGTTTTGGCAAACGCTAGACACATTATAATTTAGCATAGTGCATGGTACATTAAGACTTAAAGAGAGTGATTAGTTGAAACGTACATGGGGAATTATGATAACTTTTTCAAGAAAACATAGCTATAAATTGCGTGGATGATGATGGGATCATCATCTAGATTCTAGAGAGGGGAATTGCTTGAAGTGGTTGAGCTTTTCTGAAGTGCAATGCCAAACTTTTCTTCCATGTCCATGTCTTTTAAACTTGCCTCATCAAAATATTTCCAATTGAACGAATGAAGAAGCGTAGCCAACATTAGATGTACCATCCTATCAGCTAAAGGCATACCTGGACATATCCTTCTCTCTTCTCCAAAGGGTGTAAGGTCAAAATCTCGAACTCGACCTTTCAGATCGGTTTCTTGTCAAGAAACCTTTCAGGTGAAAATGAATGCGGGTTGATCGATACACTTGGATCATAACCGATTGACCATACATTCACCCATATCTGTGTATTTTTTGGCACAAAGTAGCCCCAAAAGTTGTCATCTTTACAGCCTTGTGAGGTATTGAAAATGGGGTTGCTGGGTGCATTCTATGGGTTTCTTTCGCTATTGCTTGAATATATGGTAACTTTGAGATGTCTGATTCTTGTCTCTTGAATGAACCCATCTTTACCAAGAATTTGGTTTATTTCAGTTTGAGCTTTTTTCATTTTTTCTGGATTGAGTAGTTACTCGGTTATTGCCCATTCCAGTGTGTTAGTGGTGGAACTCGTCCCAGCTATAAATAAACCCTATCAGAAAGATAAATGATCAAGTTAATAAGGATTTGTTCTATTGTAATGATTTTATGTACATGGAAAAAAATTTAATTGTACATGGAATTTCCTTCGAAATAATAGTAGCACTCTTGCACAAAATTTTGGCTATTTAACTAACGAATTGACTTCATACTCCGGTTAACTTTTACACATCCAAACTGTTTATCATATAGAGTCACAATTTGATTATCATAGCATGTGCTAGGAAAAGTGCATGAGAATTCAATAGCTAATTAGGAAGAGGAGAGACGTTAAAATTAGGAGTGAGAAAGGAGAAATGGTGGGTATTATAGAAACTGAGAAGAGTACCAAGTATGGGAAAGTAAAAAAGAAATTAAGAAAGAAATATCAAGACAAAACATGGAGACATGGAGCACCTCTTTAGAGGGGAAAAATGAGAATAATGCAAAATTACCACAAATTTTGACTTTTATTTGACCTCATTCTCATTTTTATATAGGTATAGGATAAATCAATTACATTTATCATGGATTTAATTAATCATCAATATAAAGGAGCAGAGACAAAACTTCATTAATATGGGGCCAACTATTCCTTAATCTTTATTGATGTTGCTAGTTTGACTTGCACATTTGGCAATACGTATCTTTGACTATTAATATACTTCTTTCGTTCTTTATTAGATGCTACGCTTCCATAGTAACTACTATTTACCAATAATTAACCTTGTCTGATTTGTTATTCTTTATGTAAAAGAAATAACAGAGTTAAGTGGGATCTTCTTTGATTCATTTTAATGCATATGTTCATAATATTAACTTTTTATAGTTTTTCAAAATGCGTAATTAAAGATATTAATGATCAAAGTACTGCATTGAATGGTGTGAAAACAAGAAGTTTAACAACTAAAAAAAGTAGAGGAAGTATGTAATCACGTTCAATAAAAAAAAGATAACAATTTGATATAATTAAAGCACTCATTGCGACAAATCATATAAGACCACATATGACTATGTTTTTTCTTATATATTTGGAAAATTTTACAAGATTCTATGTAATTCTAAATAGCATCAAGATTTCAAATAAAAAGATCAATAAGGAATGGAGGGAGTATTAATTTGAATTCCTTTAGTTACAGAAACATTTTATTTTTATATTACATTTGCATACATATAATATACATTCTAATTATATTGTATATCTATTATACTATACTATAAATAAAGTCAAAGAGGACACATTATACTCTCATCCAAAACTTTCCCGCTTAGATCATTTGTGAAATGTTCTTAGAAAATAAAATATTCTATTAAAAGACAGCTATATATCTTCTTTTAACAAAAAAAAAAATGTTTTGATGATCTTCTCAAATTTTATATTCCCTCTTTTTCAAAAAGTTATTCTTACTTTGAGCAATTTCTTCTCACCAAAATATTAGGAAGAGCAAAAAGAAATAAATGTAATATTATACAAACTAATTTTGTTAAGATTTTGAATTAATTATAAAAATTTTAAATTATGACATTAAAATTTAGTTATTAAAAGTATGTTCTTATACATGTTGAGCTTAGCTCGAAATAAAAACTAGTTTCTATATATATTGTTTTTTTATTGGGGCACCAAAACCCCATAAACAAAATCTCAACTTTACTAAAAGCATGAGGTAATAATAAAAACACAAAATTACAAACAAACTGACTACTTTACGTGGAAACATACTTTAAAAATGAACATTATCAACTTCATCTTTTTCTAAAAATATCCCTAATTTAATAGCACAACTCCCGCTTCATGATTAATTGTTACCACAACTTTCTAATTTTTACTTTAAAAAAATACAAAACACGGTAAACAAACTATTGGTTCTTCCTCTTCTCCCTTACAATAACTGTTACCTACTATATCTTTATGCATAAATTTATATGCTTTCACATGCATCATGTGCATATAAAACTAGTATCACTTATAACTTAGGAATTTAATCTTATAACCACCCACAAACCAAAAAATTAGAAAAAACCACTTGTAATTTCTCTTCCATCTCACCTAAAGACGATTTCCATCCCAAACCAATTCATTTATTTGTTAACTAGACTTATATATACGTGATGCATACAAAAGCGTATAAAGTTATGCACATAAATATAGTAGGTAATAATTATTGAAAGGAATTAGAGGATTAAGATTATGGAAGGGGACGAGAGAAAGAACCAATAGTTAATTTATTAGGGTGTTTTATTTTCTTTTTACAAAAGGGGTTTTTTTAACTAGAATAATACAAACTTTTGGCCGTTCACTCGCAATAATACAAACTTTTGATTATTATGTAATATAACAAACTTTACATCAAATTTCCTAAAGTAGGTCAATGCAACTTGTAACCTGTAAATCTCTTTCTCTCCCCTCCCCCTCCCCCCACCCAACTGAACCACCCCACCAACCCCTCCCGCTAAGAAACCACACCCCCCCCCCAACGACCACCATAACAAGCAACTCCTTCCTCACCACCAGTACTCCTACCCCACCCCCTTGATGTTGCCACCCACAAATTCTCACCACCAGTAACCCCCATCTCCTCTTTCTTTCTCCTTCCCCTCCTCCAACCACCATGAAACCGCGAAATTTGGGTTTGTCTTTTCCAGTATTACCACATAAGCCACGAGACCACCAAAAAAAGAGTAACCCTCATAAATGGGGGACAACGAAGCAGCACTCTCCAGAACCGCCTCATATTCCTCTTCCTTCACAACCGCCATTAATATTCACTGAGCTCCTTCACCCCAACACCCACCACGATTTCAACACCTCGACTCGAAATTAGACCCATCACATCCTCTCCTCTTCCTCTTCCTCTTCCTCTTCCTCTTCCTCTTCCTCCACATCCGCCATTAACACTCACCATGGGCCAGGGGTTTTCGACGTTCGAGAATGCGATGGCGAAGGAGAGAGGGACTGAGAGGAGGAGAGTATGCAGTAGTGAAGAGGTGGCGGAAATAGCCGGTTTAGGAGTAAGGGAAGAGAGAGAGTGTGTGGTTTCGGGGTGAAGGAGGGGTTGGGGAAGTGGTTATGGGGTGGGGCAGGTACTAGGGAAGTGGTTTCGGGGTGGGGTGAGGGACTGGGAAGTGGTTCGTGGGTTGGGGAGGGGCTAGAGGGGAGGAGGAGGAAGAGAGAGAAACGGTTGAGGGAGGGTCCCGGCCATGGGATGGGATGGGAGGGGAGGGGTGGGGTGGGGTAGGGTGGGGGGAGAAAATGAGTGGATGGGAGCCGAAGAAGAAAAAAAAAAAAATATTGGGTTTTTTTGTTTTTCAAATTTAAATAAAAATTTAAAAAACCATCCAATAAGATAATGACACGTGTCATAATGAGTGCAACATTAGCATGTATACCTGCTACAGCAAGTTAACAATCGGTATTGACCTATTGGGGGAAATTCTTTAAATAGTTTTATATATTACATAATAATCAAAAGTTTGTATTATTGGGAGCAAACAACCAAAAGTTTCTAATATTGTAGTTAAATAATCCTTTATAATAAAAATAAAAATTGTCAAGTTGTGCGTAAAAATTAATCAGAGGGGGTTTTGTCATTAAATTAAGGACTTTTGTTATAAAAATATAAAGTTCATAATGTTGATTATGAAAGTTAATGAATTTTGTAAAGTAATCAGTTTGTTAGTGGGTTTTATTATTATTATTATCATCATCATCATCATCATCATCATTATTAATTCTTTTAGTAAAGTTGAGATATTGTTTTTTATGGGGCTTTGGTGTCCCCCTTCTTCCCTTATAGAATTAGAATAGAGATTTATCAAATATTTTTGCACTAATTACCATTACTCACTAGTTATTTGGCCCGGGCTATGCCCCATGTAAGGAAAATTTTAATTTACTAATATTCTACTTTAAAATGATAGCATAAATACCACTTGGTCTATTAGTAGTTAAGACTTTAGTAGATAAACTTGAAGTCATGGGATCAAACCCTATGTAATTTCTTATTTTTTTTATTGTATGTAGATTAGGTGGAGTTAAACGCCCTTGGGGAGAGCGTCATGCGATACCGTTCCTTGTTTAAGAAAGTCTTTTCATATATTAGTATAGAAATATAGATTAATGAACTCTATATTTTAATTTTTTAAACCTAATTAACTATAAAAGACTAAAAAAGTGACCCATGCACGTTATCGCTTTCTCTTTCCCCACTCTACCTTCCAAAAACCATCAGTTACCACCACATGTCGAACCCTACACCCACCACCTACTAGGCTACTACTCCACCACTTATTATCCCAACCCATGAGAGAAATACGAAGATTGATGGTCATGATGGATGCACAAATCCAAGATGTTGATTGAACTAACGATGGCTCAATGTCAATCTTTTTTATCTCTCTCTATCTCTCTTCTCCTTGGTCTTTGTGCACATTTCAATA
This sequence comes from Beta lomatogona, assembly GCA_947646795.1. Lineage (NCBI taxonomy): Eukaryota > Viridiplantae > Streptophyta > Magnoliopsida > Caryophyllales > Amaranthaceae > Beta > Beta lomatogona. The sequence goes on from CANSNZ010000073.1 coordinate 367,804, forward strand.
TTGCAAGTATTAAAAAAACGGAAGTACTAAATATGATCACCTAATTACATAAATAGTACCAAAGTCAAAATTGTAATTTTAAAAAGAGAAAGGAAGTATAAGTTGATGGTTGCCTTTGCCACCTTCTACCTCAACTATACTTGAAATTTGTCAATTATAGTGATTGAAAATTACATAAATTAAATGGAAACAAAAAAAAAAAAAGATAAGCTTAGAAAGCAGCTAGAAATGTGATCAATAGGATCAAATATAAAAGGCAAAGCGAAAAAATGTGTAACGAATAGGATTCTTACCACAAGATTATGTTTTACTTCATCAAGGCTCAATTCCTTGTCTTCAACAAGCTTGAGTAAAATACCTAATACATCATCCTTGGGAGCGATGGCATCACTCAGCCTTGCATCAATAATTTCCTCCAAAAAATCGTAACATCTTGTTAAGGTAATATGAATACCTTTTAGACACTCCTTGCAGATCAAAATTTTTAACTAACGGGAAAAAATCCGAAACATTTGGCCGTGCTCCCTCTTCTTGAACATTCCAAACAAGATCCTTAAACTCTTGTGATTTCGAAGAAACATGGCTAGCCAAATCCATTGAGAAAAAGGTGTTCGCCAACAAGTTTAGTGTGGTAGTTGTTGGAGTTTTTAGTAGAAACTTTAAGTTTGCTTCAAAAGAATATGAAGAGTCAATTTTTCCTTTTGTCACACATTGAAAGAATATAAGGGAAGAGTAAGGTTTATAACCATTACTCTTCCTTTTCCTTTTGAGTTGAGAAGCAATGAAGCTTTTAGTAGGTTTGTGGTGATGTGTGTACGCGCGCCGCCGCCTGCCCCCGCCCGGACCGGGCCAGGGCCATGGGCCTTGGGGAATTGACTTAACTATAGTTTTGGGTCAGAAATATGTTGGCATTTTATGACCGTTTTTTATCAGTCTTAAGTTACCGTTTTTTTCCCTTAATCTTTCTTTTAATGCCGTTGTCTCCCCTAAACTCTCTCCTGATTTACGGACATTAAACTTCCCATTAAGTGACCGTTTTTCCCACGATTTCAGCCACGTTCTGATCTCGTATGGTTTTCCTCTCCCTATATATACCAGTGTTCTGGGATTCACTAAGGGACACAGAAACACAATTACTTCTCCTCTCTTTCTTTCTCCTCCATTATTCTGGGTAATATTCAAGATCGTTCTCAATCTGTTTTTCTGACAACACTGGAAACGCAGAGACCGTGTATCCCTCGAGGTTGATTGTTGTGAGTCCGTGTGTTGTTGCGGGGCAAATTCAACTTTAGGGCAGTGATCTTCTCTCGCCACGGTTGTCAGTTAAGTGTATTAATTTAGTTACCAGTTTTCGTTCCTACATTCTAAAGTTGAATTTTTGTTTTATCTGTTTTACGGAACTATGGCTGGTGAAATTCCTGATGATACTGTGCGTATTCTTAATGCTGTGCCTATTACCAATCCCTTTGTTCCTGATATGTCTAAGTTAGATCCGTTGGATGGGAAAAATTATAAAATATGGTCTAATAAGATGGAATTTTTTTGGGGTCAAATTGGGGTAGATTATTGTTTGTCTGCTGATGCTGCTCCTGAGAATTCTGTTAGGGATTTTGTGAAAGAGAATAAGACTTGTCGTGGGATGTTACTACATTATATGACTTCTGCCCTTTACATGATTTATATTAAGTCCAAAAATGCTAAGGATATTTGGGATGCTTTGAATGCTATGTATGGTACTGCTGATTTTATGACTAAGAAATATGCTTGTAGTCGTTGGTTGAAGTTTACTATGTCTAATGATAAACCTGTACTAGATCAAGTTCATGAGTATGAACATTTGTGTGCTGATATTGTGGCTGAGGGTATGGCTATTCCTGATATGTTCCAAGCCAACTGTTTACTTGAGAAATTACCTCCATCCTGGGAAAATTTTGTTCATTCCTTGAAACATAGGCAGAAAGACTTTACCCTTCAGGAATTAGTTTCCCACGTTAAGATTGAGGAGCAGAACCGTATCCAAATCAAAGGGAAATCAGTTGATCATTCTTCCTCTTCTGCTAATCTTGTGGAAAATAAAGCTATTGCAGGTAAAGGACCAAAAGGTAAGGGTCCAAATCAGTTTCATGGTACAAGGCAGAATTATAACAACTTCAAGGGAAAAGGTCAGTTTAAGGGAAATTGCTTCGTTTGTGGTAAGTATGGGCATTCTGCCAAGCATTGCCGTCAAAGAAAGGAAGCTCCAAACAAAGCAAAAGACAACAAAGCTCAAGCCAACCTTGCTGAAGACGACATCATTGCTGCTGTGGTGTCTGAGGTCAATCTGGTAACCAATGTTTCTGAATGGATCGTTGATACTGGTGCAACCCGTCACATCTGCGCCAACAAGGAGATGTTCCAGGACTACAACAAAGTTTCAGAAGGAGAATGCGTCTTCATGGGTAACTCAAGCACTGTGAGTGTTCTAGGCAAAGGAAAGGTTTTCCTGAAATTAACTTCCGGGAAAACCATTGCTTTGCAGAATGTTTTGCATGTTCCCGACATCCGCAGAAACCTCATTTCTGGTTCTCTTTTAAACAAAGCTGGGATTAAGTTAGCTTTTGAATCTGATAAACTTGTATTAACCAGAAATGGTCTTTTTGTGGGTAAAGGCTTTTGTAATGCTGGACTTTTTGTTTTGGATGTTGTTATTGATAATAAGAACTCTAATGCTTCCGTTTATATTGCTGAGTCTGTTTCTTTATGGCATTCTAGACTAGGTCATGTGAATGTTGCATATGTTAAAAGGCTAAAACAACTTAGTCTTATTCCTGACTTTAGCAATACATCTTTTGAGAAATGTGAAGTATGTGTAGAAGCTAAGCACCCTAAGAAAGCATTCAACAAAAATGTATCCCGTCCCTCTACTTTATTAGAGTTAGTCCATAATGACTTAGGTGACTTTAAGAATTCCATGAGTAGGGGAGGAAAGAAGTATTATATTACATTTGTTGATGACTTCTTACGTTATACTAAAGTTTATTTATTGAGTTATAAGGATGAGGCTGAAGAGAAATTTCTAATTTATAAAGCCGAAGTTGAGAACGAATTGGACCTTAAGATTAAGAGGGTGAGATCAGATAGGGGTGGGGAATATGATGGAGTTTCCCTTAAGAAATTTTGTGAGTCTAATGGGATTATTCATGAGGTTACAACTCCCTATACACCCGAACAAAATGGAATAGCTAAGCGGATAAATAGGACTCTTAAGGATATGATGAATTCAATGCTTATTAGTTCAGGTATGCTTATTAACATGTGGGGTGAGGCTATTTTATCTGCTTGCTATGTTCTTAACCGAGTTCCCCATAAGAAGTTAGATAAGACTCCCTATGAATTATGGAAAGGCTTCAAGCCTAATTTGGGTTACCTTAAAGTGTGGGGGTGTTTGGGTAAGATTGGACTTCCTGACTTTCAAAGGAGTAAGATTGGACTTAAGACTGTAGATGGTATTTTTATTGGTTATGCCTCTAATAGTGCTGCATATAGGCTCATTCTTAAGGATGCTTCTAGTTTTGGTCCTATTAGATAGTCAAGAGATGTTGAATTCTTTGAGCATGTTTTTCTTATGAAATTTAGTGTACCATCATGCTTGCCTACTGCAGCTTCATCTTCTGTGCATCATGACATTGCATCATCTAGTGAGACCTTAGAACCTAGAAGGAGTGAGAGAGCTAGAATTGAGTCTAGTTTCGGACCTGATTTTATTACTACCTTTCTAGCTGAAAAAAAGTGTTTAGATGAGCAAGATGTCAATGTGCTTGTATTGGAAGAGAACCCGAGAACCTATGCCGAGGCCATGAGATCTGTAGACTCAAGTTTTTGGTTAGAGGCTATTAACAGTGAAATCGAGTCTATTATGAGTAATAATACATGGATTTTGTCAAACCTTCCTAGAGGTTGTAAGGCCCTAAGTAGTAGATGGATCTTTACAAAGAAATGTAAGCTTGATGGGTCTTTAGACAAGTATAAGGCTAGACTTGTAGTTGGAGGGCATCGCCAAAAATATGGTTTATACTTTTTTAATACTTATTCTCCTGTGACTAAGGTAGCCACCATTAGAGCATTAATTGCACTTGCATCTATTCATGATTTGATTGTGCATCAAATGGATGTGAAAACTGCATTTTTGAATGGTGAGTTAAATGAGGAGATCTATATGAAGCAACATGAAGGATGTGAGGATCCTGGTCAAGAGGACAATGTATGCAAGCTTATTAGATCTTTGTATGGTTTAAAAGAAGCACCAAAACAATGGTATGATAAATTTCATCAAACTGTTACTTCAAATGGTTTTTTGGTAAATGATTCTGATGCTTGTGTTTATTCCAAATTTGATGAGCTTGGTTGTGTTTTCATATGTCTATACGTGGATGATATGTTAATCTTTGGGACCAATATAGACGTAGTAAATGCAACTAAGAGTTTCCTAAATTCTTGTTTTGAGATGAAGGATTTAGGAGAGGCTGATGTTATTCTTGGAATAAAGATTACTAGAACGTCATATGGGATATCTTTAAATCAATCTCATTATGTTGAGAAAATATTAAAGAAGTTTGATCAATTTGATTGCATTCTCGTGAAAACCCCATATGATTCTAGTATTCATTTGAAAAAGAATAAGGGTGATAGTATATCCCAAGAACAATATGCAAAAATAAATGGTAGTGTAATGTTCTTGATGAATTATATTAGACCTGATATAGCTTATGATGTTAGTAGATTGAGCAGGTATACTCACAGTCCTAATCGAGAGCATTGGGTTGCCTTGATTAGATTGTTGAAGTATCTAAAAGGCACTATCAATTGGGGTCTACATTATCAAAGGACACCTTGTGTCCTTGAAGGATTTTGTGATGCCAATTGGGTGTCGAATAATGATGAAATTCAATCTACTAGCGATTATGTTTTTACTCTTGCTGGTGGAGCTATATCATGGAAATCATCAAAGCAAACATGTATTGCCAAATCTACCATGGAATCTGAATTTATTGCTTTAGAATTGGCAGGTCAAGAAGCTGAATGGATAAGGAGTTTGCTTGCTGATGTTCCATTGTGGGGGAAGCCAGCTCCATCAGTTTCTATGCGGTGTGACTCGCAAGCAGCGACTGGGGTAGCGAATAATCAAGCCTATAATGGAAAGAGAAGACATATTCGCTTAATGCATGCCATATTTAGAAATTTAGTTAAAAATAATGTGTTGTCACTCGAGTATGTAATGTCAAAGAAGAATATTGCTGATCCTCTTACCAAAGGCCTTTGTAGATAAATGGTGCTGGAGTCAGCACAAGGAATGGGTTTAAAGCCTATTGTGGAGTGAATTGTGATGGATACCCTTCTTAGGAATTCCTAAGTTCAAAGGGTCAAACGAAATCACAAAAGAACTCAAGTCGTTGATACTACTACCATTCTTAGTAATAAAAGTGATGTAGTATTTTGTTTCATTATACTGTTATATGTGTGAGGTTGAGCTTATAGCTCTTAATAAGTTCATAGCCTTACTTAAGGTGGTTTGTGACAATAAAAACTTGATGAACTTACCTATGTGAATGTGGGGGTTACGCCCAATCCCCTATGAGAGTCAAAAGGCTTAGGCTCTCTAGAGCATTCATGAGAATCCAGGTTAATTGTGGGGCACTGATATTACAATTGCGAGAACGTTTCTTGATTTGAATAAGGTTGAGTGCGCATCAATGGTTTGCTAACCTCGTGAAAGGTTCAAAGAGAAATCTACCTATTATGACAGTAAGACATATTTGTATGCACTGAGTGTCAATTCAAGTCCATAAGACATTGATACTTCAAAACCTAGTATCTATTGCCCAGATTATATTTTTCAGCCCCGTTACAATCTGTTTTCTTCTTTTGAATCATGTGGGGGATTGTTGGAGTTTTTAGTAGAAACTTTAAGTTTGCTTCAAAAGAATATGAAGAGTCAATTTTTCCTTTTGTCCCACATTGAAAGATTATAAGGGAAGAGTAAGGTTTATAACCATTACTCTTCCTCTTCCCTTTGAGTTGAGAAGCAATGAGGCTTTTAGTGGGTTTATGGTGATGTGTGGTTGCCACACGCGCGCCGCCGCCGCCCGCCAGGACCGGGCCAGGGGCTTGGGCTTTGGCTTTGGCTTTGGGCTTTGGCTTTGGGGAATAAACTTAACTTAACTATAGTTTTGGGTCAGAAATATGTTGGCATTTTATGACCGTTTTTTATCAGTCTTAAGTTACCGTTTTTTCCCTTAATCTCTCTTTTAATGCCGTTGTTTCCCCTAAACTCTCTCCTGATTTACGGCCATTAAACTTCCCATTAAGTGACCATTTTTCCCACGATTTCAACCACGTTCTGATCTCGTCTGGTTTTCCTCTCCCTATATATACCAGTGTTCTGGGATTCACTAAGGGTCACAGAATCACAATTACTTCTTCTCTCTTTCTTTCTCCTCCATTATTTTGGGCAATATTCAAGATCGTCCTCAATCTGTTTTTCTGTCAACACCGGAAACGTAGAGACCGTGTATCCCTCGAGGTTGATTGTTGTGAGTCCGTGTGTTGTTGCGGGGCAAATTCAACTTTAGGGCAGTGATCTTCTCTCGCCACGGTTGTCAGTTAAGTGTATCAATTTAGTTACCAGTTTTCGTTCCTACAGTAGTAAACGCAGCCTTACCAATATTAACACACACGCCGGTGTCGCAACACTGTTGCACAAACTCAACTAACTCATTTACCTTGTTATGCCGCAAAGCTTGGCTAGCATCAAGCTGCCGACTGGTAAATAATTGGACAGTTGCAATCTTTCTAAGAATCCGCCATTTAGGGCATATTGGGAGAAAGGCCACAGAATACTCGTGATGGTTAGTTGCCACAAGGGCATGTGGGAGCATCCTATCGGAAAAGGCTAAGTCGTGTTTAAGGAACATTTCTTGGGCTATTTCTAGAGATGATAGTACTATTTTAGTGACGCTCCCTAGTTTTAGAGACATTATGGGGCCGTAAGTTTTTTGAGAGCTCGGCCACAGAACGATGAGGTTTGTTGCCTAGCTGATGGATGTTGCCTATGATAGGCCATGGTTTTGGACCTGGAGGGAGTTTTGATCTGCTGAGCAATTTTTTTGAGACGAAGATGATGGTGAAGATGATTATGAGTAGAATTGTTATCTCCATTATTGAGGAGCTTAAGTTAATACGATTGAAAGCTTTGGATTTACTTAACTAGGTAGCTATTACAACCTGAAAGTATTTATAGAGATTAGCAGTGGAATTATACGAGACATCAACACTACACTAAACCGTCCGATCCACACTCCAAACTTAGTAAAATTTAGGCAACAGACCTTCGGTACAAATTAACAATACTAACTTTTTCCTATTATCATTTAATACTTTAGTAATGAATAAGACTTCAAGACTAAAATGGTGAATGAAATAATTCCTTTTCATATCAGGAATGAGAGTCAAAATGTGACGCAAAAGCTGTTGAATGGAGTAATGTAGAGGGTTCCACCCCTACATTGCTTCCTTACATGCAGGAGTAGTAGTCGCATGTGAATGTGATGTGCTATCATACGTGCCTTGCATTTCTAGATGTGCAACTTCGTTTCAATCTAGTTGCTATCATTTTATTGAAAAATTCTAGAAGCCTAACTGAGGCTCTCAATAAAATAAATATCTAACTGAAAATGTGGCCACCGCATTTTTACATTATCGTAAATTATCTTCATACCCAATTGTTGTCTTTCCGAGAAATGCCAAGTTCATATCTAATATGAACAAGTTTGTTTATCTCAATCTTTGGTAATACTACCTCCGTTTCATAATAGATGCACCATTTGGCACACAAACTAAGGGTGACGAGAGAGAGCACTGTGATTGCATTTTCAATCTATGTGATTATATTTTGAAGGAGGGGATGTATTGTGAAACATCCAAAAGGGAATATGATGTATTGTGTGATACATCCAAAAGAGGAAAATGATGCATGTATTGTGAAAATAAAGTAGTATAATTTACCAAAAAAAAATTGTACACTAAATCATGAAGGTAGTAGTAATTGATTAAAGAAAGTAACAATAAAAATGAATATGTAATTCACCATCATTAACCATATCTATACTAATATATTACACAAATTATTATAATAGGCGATCTAATCTATACTAATATATTAAAAGGTGTTCCTAAACAAGGAACGGTGCCACGTAGCGCTCTCCATGTGGGCATTATACTCCATGTAATCCACGTACAATAAAAACATTAGAAATTTCATAGTATAGGATTTGATCTCGTGACATCAGGTTTATATACTAAAGTCTTAACCACTAGACCAAGTGATATTTAGTGTTATCATATTAAAATATAACATTAATAAAGTGGATATTTTTCTTACCCGTGGCATAGCTCGAGCCTAATAACTAGTTATAACATAAAATTAGACAAACTAAATCCTAAATTCTTCTAATAAGTCCACTCCATCTCATTCTAATCCAACATTATCCCTAGACATCTCGGGCCAACCTAGTCATCCCTTCTCTTTTTTTTTTTTTTGACGGGAAAAACCGAGCTCATTCATTCATCAAAGATAAATCAAACATTACAAGATTCGAGGCCTCTAGCGGAACCTCTTCATTCCACACCCTCATATCACTATACTCTCGACTAAGGTGAGCAAGTTTATGAGCGACTTTATTACCTTCTCTACGAACATGCTTCAAAGATAAACTACTACACAAATTACCTAGCTCAAGAATATCTGAAACTAAATTACCAAAGCTCGATGTTTCAATGACACCCTTTGAGAGATGGCTAATAAGCTTCAAACAATCACTCTCAAGGACCAAACAGTTTAGGCCCGCTTCAATGGCAATCTTGATTGCATGCCTCACAGCCATGGCTTCCGCTTCATCAACCTTCAAACTACCCTCCCAGCAGCAGCAAGTAGCAGCCAATACATCACCAACATCATCCCTCATAACCGCCCCCCAAGCCCACCTTCTCATCTCCAAACACAGCTGCATCAGAATTGACTTTACAAAAGCCCACATTCGGTGCCTTCCAACTGTTCGGGCCACTTCTCTCAACTCCTAGATACTTCGAAGGATTCTCATTCGCAGAGCCATACTCTGCAACCATTGCAATAGCTATCTTGAGACCTCAAGTCCCTCCACCCTCTTTCCATCAAACACCCACCTATTCCTCCTTAGCCACATCCCCCACAACAAGCTCCAGAAAAGGTCACCAAGCGTCCTCCTTATACTCATGTGTAAGGTTTAACACCCACCCCATAAAAGAATCCCGAGGCGAAGATTGAAAGCTCAAGCGCAAAGGAGATGTACTCCAGATCAATTTTGTTTCGGGGCATAAAATCAAAGCATGTAAGACAGTTTCATTACCTTCACCACACATGGGGCACACCCGATCAATGTCACACCTAGGGCTGATTAACAGATCAGGTCGGGTCGTGTTCGGGTTAATAATAAACGGGTTGAACATGTCCTAACCCAAACCTAACCCGTTTATTAAACGGGTTGTAAAACTCAACCTTGACCCGACCTGTTTATTTAATGGGTTACCCATGTAACCCGTTTAACCTATTTACATATTTATTACTATTAAATTTTTTATTAAAATTTATTAGTTTTCTATAATAAATTCACATAAAAGTTTGCATGATTAGACTTTCTTTTCAATTTTTGTGTTCCACAATTAGTATTTTTTTAAAATTTTCACCAACTTTAACACAACTTTTTAGGAAAGTTATATTTTAATGAGTTAAACAGGTCAAAGCAGGTTAATTTCGGGTTGAAATTGTCAAACTTATCCTAACCCATTTAATTAAATGGGTCAAAAATCTCAACCCAAACCCGGTTATTTCCGGGTCGGGTTCGGGTTCGGTAAACGGGTTGGGTCAGTATTTCACAGCCTCTTCGGAACAGCATTTCATGCATAGGGAGCCCTTGATGGAGGGCCTTCCAACCAAAATGTCGAATCTTTGTTGGGACATTCGCATGCCACAAAAAGTCCTACACCTTCGAGCTTTGATTTGAGGAGGGCGAGGCATTCAAATTTCTTTGGTCCACCAGTTCCAAATAGTATGCACTCCGCACCGAAAAGTCGCCATTTTTCGAAGGATGCCAGCACCATTTGTCATCGCATTGAGCCATGGGAATTGGAATACGAACAATGGCATCATATTCCCAATCCGAGAACAACTCCCTCAACTTGATGACATGCCAGTTTGCATTTGTGATGAGTTCTTGCACGGCCTTGGGAACATTCTCTCCCCCATCCCCCGGCAGCACCCTGAACTTAGGAAGCGTCGGCACCTATGGGTCAGCCCAAATATCAATATTGTTGCCATTCCCCACAACTTTTCTCACTCCAGCAAGCAAGTTTCGGGCTGAAAGAATAGATTTCCATGTATAGCTAGCTATTGGACTCACTATCACCTCCATAAATGAGGTTTTTGGGAAATATTTATTCTTCAAAACCTTGGCCATCAAAGAGTTCGGATGAGTTAACACTCGCCATGCTTGCTTTGCAAGCATTGCCTTGTTGAAAACCACTAAGTTGCGCATACCCAAACCCCCTTCCTTCTTGGAGCAGTACTCTTTATCCCATGCCACCCAAGCCATTTTCCTCTCTTCTTTCTTTTGCCCCCAGAAAAAGCTTCTACACACCTTCTCCGTGTCTTTCAAAATACTAATCGGGATGTTAAAGCATTGCATAGCGTAAGTGGGAATAGCTTGTGCAATTGCTTTTATCAGAACTTCGCGACCCACTTGAAAGAGGAAGCTTTCTTTCCACCCTTTAAGCTTTTTCAGGATCCCTTCTTGAATGCATTGAAAATTACGTTTCTTAGACCCCCCCCCAATGTAAGTTGAGAGACCAAGATATTTCTCATGTTCTTTTACAGCCTTAAATGATAACTTCATCTGAAGCATGGCTTGCTTTTCTTGATCAATGTTTCGACTAAAGGACACCTCTGATTTTTCCATGTTTAATTTATTACCTGAGGCAGCTTCATAGGTAGAAAGAATGTCTAGAACTTTCTCAACCTCCTCTTCATTAGCTCTAGTAAACAGGAGGTTATCATCTGCAAAAAAGAGATGAGAGATAACATCCACCATTTTACCAATTTTTAAACCATGGATTTCTCTTTTAGCTTCAGCATCCCGCAAAAGAGAAGACAATCCTTCAGCACATACAATGAACAGAAAGGGAGAGAGTGGGTCTCCCTGTCTAAGCCCCCGAAAGGGGGTAAAACTCCGCGAAGGCTGCCCATTAACAAGGATGGAAAAAGAAGTAGATTTCACACATTCTAGGATGAGATTCACATAACATAAATGAAAGCCTAATTTATCATCATCTGCTCCAGGAAACTCCATTCAACTCTGTCATAGGCTTTACTCATATCGAGTTTAAACCCCAGATAACCCTATTTTCCTTTCTTTTTTTTTTTCTCATATAGTGGAAACACTTATAAGCAATCAAAATGTTCACAGTTATCAACCTACCCGGTACAAACCCACTCTGAGATTCATGAATAATTACAGGGAGGACTCGTTTAAGCCTATTAGCTAGCACTTTCGACACAATTTTATACATTACATTACAGAGACTAATAGGCCTAAAATCAATAGGAGACTCACATATTTTCTTTTTTGGAATCAAAGCAATATGAGTTTGATTTACAGATCTAACATCCCCACCCTCATTCAGAATATCAAGACTTTTATTTTCAACATCAATTTCCAACAATATTCTAGAAATTCTGATAGAAAAGAGCACACATACCATCCGGACCAGGAGCTTTAGTCGGATGCATCTGTTTCAAAGGTTCCTGAACTTCAGCTCTCGTGTATTTCTCTTCAAGCATGCTGCGCAAAGTAGGGGGTAGCTTCGGCTGAATTGTGGCGAGCACAGGTTCCATCTCAAGCTCCTCATTGGCTCGAAAAAGATCTTCAAAATGTTGATTAAAAACTTCAGCAATTTCATTCTCATCAACAAATTCATTACCTGCCGCATCTTTTATTCGAGCTATGTTGTTTCGGGTTTGCCTTTGCTTGGCCTTAGCATGAAAGAACTTTGTATTCTTATCACCATGCTTAAGCCAATCTTGTCGGCTTCTTTGTTTCCCGTACATTTCTTCATGGCTTTCCAACTCATCCACGCGCAAATCTATCATTTTCATCTTATCAATAATTGTCGTTGTCTGCTCTTTCTCCATCAGCTTTTTCATTTGATCTTGACAACAACGCAACTCCTTTGCAAATTCACCAATCTTCTTGGTGCTCCACTCACGCAACTTCACTGAAGTACGAGCCAGGTTATTCGTTGCCTCCTCACCAGCGCACCAAGCTTCTCTAATTATATCTTCACACGCTTCATCTCTAGTCCACATTTCCTCAAACCGAAAAAGCCGCTTTTTCTTTCTCTCCATAGGCGTGTTCAAGCTAGTTCTAAGGCTAAGAAGCATAGGTAAGTGATCAGATTTTTGCTTCTCTAAGTGTGTCACAAACGAACCACGAAAAATATCTTTCCAAGCTTTATTTGCTAGGAATCGGTCAAGTCTTTCTTGAATGTTCTTTGCACCCCCTTGGTTGTTTGTCCATGTAAATGGATGCCCAACATAGTGTAAATCCATCAAGTAACAATACTCAACAGCATCTTTGAACATCATTGCATCTTCATACCTAAATACACTCCCTCCCTGCTTCTCATTTGACCACATCATCAGATTAAAGTCTCCGCCACAAAGCCAAGGAACTTGAGCATTATCATAGAGACGTCTCATCAACTCACCAGTCTTGTGTTTAATTTATTGCTTTATTCAGGCCAACCATACAGCCCACTAAATCGCCATGGATCCATCCAAGTACTAGAAACAAGAGCATCAATATGGTTTATGGAAAAGGTTCGGATTTCTACAGTCCAATCTTCCCTCCACAGTAGAGCGAGCCCTCCTCTTCGCCTTCTTCCTTCACCTTCGCAATCAACCACTAACATACTCTTGAACTTTAATTTCCTGCGAACATTCTCCATCTCACAATGTTTCAGTTTTGTTTCCTGCAAAAAAAGTAACTTAGGATGCTCAATAATTACAACACACCTAAGCGCGTTGACTGTTGGGATGCTTCCCAAACCTCGACAATTCCACATGAGAATGTTATTCATTGATCACCAAGAGCCCATGTAGTGAGGCTCGCCGCATTTTCAGTTAAAGTGTCATTGTCATCAACATTCATCAAACATCCTACGCCATTTTTTGGTTTTTTACTACACCCCATTATCACCTCTCTCAACTCCTCCCCACCCTCCCTTGATTTCCTTCTGTTCCCAGTCCTTTTCACCTCACTTTTTGGCATCCCTCCCCCCTGCTTAGTAACTCTTTTCCACCCTCTCTTCTTATTTTGCTCACTCATAATCATATCAACTCCATCAAAAAGGCTCCCTGCCATGTAGCTCACTTTTGCCTCTTTTTCGGACAATTTGATTGCCTCTATAATTTCGGCTTCACTCTCCCTATCAACACACTCTGTACCTCCATCATCCTTCACATGTCTCTCGTCCACCTCCTTCTCTTCCACTCTAAGACCCCCTACCATTTCTTCCCTATTAATGCCTAAACTCCTATTACCTCTACTTTCCTCCACGCTAGCATTATTTTCACACCCTCTTGGATCATTCACCATCTCTCTAACCTCACTAATCTCACAACCATTCAATCTTTCCAAGACTTCTTCCACCTACTTTCCTAACATCTTGTTGATTGCTACTTTAGGTTTTGTGATAAACAATTGCCTCGCACAAGTTGGTTGACCCCCCTCTACATTTTTCTCTTCTTCCATCGTACTTCGCCTCCAAGGGGACGCTTTCAACCAACCCCCATACGCTAGCTTAGGATCATCATCCTCCCTACAATCAAGCAATCCTTCAAACCATGGCCTAATTTCCCACAAAAATAGCAGAAAATTGGTGGCTTTCGTACTTCACTTCAAAAAATTCTTCAATACCTCCACGCATCTTGACTTTATTAGTCTTGCTTAGAGGCTTACGAACATCTTCATTAACTCGAACTCGGATCGATTTGTCAATCCCTATCGAGCCATATTGTCCACTCTCACAAAGGTACCCAACTTATTTCCTATTGCTTCCACATTCATCATGTTCAATCTTCCTTTGAAAGGTAGATTATAAATTCGCACCCACATAGGGAGGTCATGTAGATTGAGATCTGATGGTTTAGTGTTCCCATCAATGTCCCCAAAAAGAATGATGTGTTGATCGAAGTGCCATTGTTGGCCTTCAACAACTCGCTTTTTGTCCCTCCAATGGTGAAACTGGAAGACAAAAGTATTTTCACCAATACTACTAATATCAACTCCATAATTTTGTTGCCAAACGTTTTTCATTGTAGCCATGAACTCCTTAGCGTTTATGTTTCGCTTGGTCCAGATTTTACCCACCAACCCTAGTTCCACCCGAGCATCCTCATCATCCTCCCCTTCATCCACCCAGTGCACCGCATCATCCTCTCCCTCGCAGATCAATGTTTTATCTTTCTTGTTTTGTTCTAGAATCAAACCATTGTTTTTTTGGTTTTTAATTGTATCTGTGTTCGCCTCCACATCATTGATTACTAGTTATGTTGACGCCATTGTCAGTAAATTCCCGATCCCGAGACAGACTCGAGACGACACCTTCAATCGAGGACACCCTAGAAACCCTAGAACCACCCTCCCAAGGAAACCCTAGAGGGAACTATATGATAGTTAACTTTAATACATGCGTAGCCTTCCAAACGCCTTTAGTCATCCCTTCTCTTCTCCTTCCTTTGTTTCTCTTTGAATATCGATCTAAAGCAGACAATTTTTAAAAAATAACTGGGCAATTTTACTAAATGAATTAAATTAGTCATTAGATGGATTAAAGAAAACACTAAATGGATTAAAGAAAATAATTATTGAATAAATAAAACTAGTCATTATATTCAGAATGGTGGTTCGCTTTCTTCTTAGTATTAATCTTGGGTTGTTGCCTAATTCCAAATCAGAAATAGACATTCTCTTACAAAACCAACTGAATATATCCCTTAGGGTGCTCATAAACAATGAACAGTCTCATGTGGCACTATCCCTTAGGGTGTTTTTGTAACACCCCAGAATTTCAAAGACCGAAAAGAAAGAAATAATAATATAATTAATAGGACGATGGCGGAAACATCGTCTTCTGGGAATGTCACTACTACAAGATTATTGTTTATATAACTAAGTGATAAAAACAAACATCTTGTAGTAGTGACATTCCCAGAAGACGATGTTTCCGCCATCGTCCTATTAATTATATTATTATTTCTTTCTTTTCGGTCTTTGAAATTCTGGGGTGTTACAGTTGGTATCAGAGCAAAACGCTCCTAAACTCAAAAAAATAAGAGTTGCTAATGATTCTTTAGAATAGTTAGCCATAGGAGATAAAATTTGTCTAGAATTAAGTTAGTTGTTTCACTATAATGAGAGTGTTATGGGTAGAGTAAGTAAAGGGAAGTCTTATGGGAATGTGGTGTGCTCTCATGCTTATGGAGCATATGTTATATGTATAGTTATTTGTATTATTGGTGGAATTAGTCTACCAAGTTTGCTAATCTTATTTGCAGGGCTTCTTACATGTAATTTATTTTCTCTTTTATCAGAGTGCGCAGCGAAAGCAAAGTAATTTATAGCCTTATCGGATTAGTTGTGTGTTTAATTTGTTTCGTGTTTTGCAATTTAAAAATAAAACTTTTATTTAATTTTAATATAGTCATGTGTGTTGCATTGCATTTATTTTATTGGTTGGTTGCTTGATAGTATATGTAATTATTGTGTGCGACGGTATATACTTTCTGTTCTTTTCCAATTATGTGTTGTTTTTCATGTGAGTACTGCGTATCTGTTTTATTATTTACAAAACTTTCTAGTTTGAATTTATATTCCAAATTATATTTTAGATCTTTGAACTTAATTTTATACTTATGTTAGAGTTATTTTCTGACTTTCAAATTTTGTTATTGTTAATATTTTGACATACTCTTTTGAAAAACATTTAATTTCAATTGTATTATAATGGTTTGGAAAAAGAAAGGGGTTTTGAAATTGTCTTTCAAGATATTCTTTAATTTCTCTTACCGTCTTTGACCATCTATATTTATAAATATTTTCCTTTTAATATTTTTTTTTCATGCTAATCCTTGTTTAGATTTTAATTATGGTAATAAGTTTTGTAGTCTTTGAAAATAAAAGTACTTTAATGAGTTGTCTTGGTGTTAAATTGAAATGTAGACGCAAACTATTTTGTTTTAAAGGTTAGCATTCAACAACTTTTATTTTACTTACTAATTTACTTTTCTTATTAGCATTCTTTTTTCTTCGAACTCAAATGCGTGAAAGGATCTCGTTTACTATTTGTTGTTCTTGTTTAAATATTTAGTGCTTGCTCATTTCAAAGCAAAATTTTGGTTGTTTTCATTACTTCTTATTTAATTCTCTGATTTTGACTGATCTGTTTTATATTATTTGGAAAGGAAATTTATATACTCAGTCTAAATTTTAAACTTGTTTGAGTTGATATTAAGTCATAATGGGTGATTCCTTTGACTTGTATGTCAATTTGATAAGTCTAAATTTTAAACTTGTTTGAGTTGATATTGAGTCATAATGGGTCATTCCTTTGACTTGTATGTCAATTTGATAAGTTGACGCATTTTATCTGTTTTGATTTAATTTCCTTTTTGAGTTGACATTAAGTTTATATTGGGTGATTCCAGTAAACTCTAATGTTGATTTGATAAGAAGGCTTTCAAATATTGTTTTGTTGATACTATATTGCAGTGGGTGGTTCCATGCACAATTGTGTCGAGTTAGCAAATTTTATAATTGTTGTTTATAATTTATTACTTTATCGCCTATCTATTATTAGTGTTTCGTCGTTGTGAAATTTATCTTAAAGTTTTCAATTTCTTTTGCGAACTTTAATTTTCATATATATGTTTAGGAGGCGTACGCTCTTATAACATATGTCATGACTTGTGTTCTTAAGTGCTATTTTAATAAAGCAGCTAGCTACTCTTTATTAAAGTGTTCTTATCCCTTTAAGTGGAGTATAAACCCGTGTGGTTACCTCTATTTAAATTGGTTTGGCTATCTATTTACGAACTTTTTCTTCTTCGTTTCTTTTCTAAAAATATTTATGTATGGTCGGATTTATTCTTTTATAATTTTACGTAAATATTTATTCCTGCTTCTTTTACAAAATTACCTATAGTATATTGTGCAAACGTTTTTACCTAAAACTTTCTACTTGTCTTTGATTCTTTCACATTGTATAAATGATGGTTGTTACCGTGCTTCTTTACTACAACTCTTTGGTCTTCCAAAATAAATTATATATTATTTGAGTTATCAAATTTTATACCTGCAAAGTTGTTTAGTTAACTAAGATCCATTGATTTCTGTTTTCTTAATGTTCTTTATCTAGAGTACTTTCTTTTGTCTCTTGGTTGTTTTGAAGTTTCGAGGACGAAACTCTTTTAAGGGGGAGTGTTTGTAACACCCCGTAATTTTCAATCTTTATTTTTTTTTTGGTGTTTGTTTACATTAAAGTGATATTTTTCGTAAAAATAAATAATTTATTATTTAGATTATTTTGGAATGTGTTGTGAAAATGTGTATATATATCTATATGTTGTGATATATTTATATATATATTTATTTTAAGTTGTTAGTTATTTATTTTAAAGGTTATATTAATTTCGTTATTTGTTTAGGCGTTTAGGATGCTGTTTTGTCGCGTAGCGTTTTTGTAAACGTTGTTGGACCGACTTGGGTGATGAATTGTTGCATCGCATGTGGTGTGTTAATGTGTGCATTATATTTATATTTATAATATAATTTATTAGAATTATTTTCATTATTAAGTATTTTCAAAGTTTAGGCGCGATTTAAGAATTTATCGATTTATCGCGTACCGGGCTTTTGAAGCATGGACCCTTGTTGATTTGGGCCGAATTTTTTGTTGGTGTGTTGGGATTGACAGCCGGCCAAGGAGTTGGAGAAGGAGAGCTCCTCTTCTTTCTTTTCTTTTTATTTTTCCTTGTGACTCTTTGTAGCTTTGTAACTCCTATAACCCCCTAATCATTCTCCTTCATTAAAACCCTTTATTTCAACCATTAAACATCCATAAAATTCTGATTTTATTCAAAGAAGTTCAGCATCATTTGCATTAAACCCTCACCGTTTTTCAAGAAAAGGAAGAAAGAAAAGGAAGAGGAAAAGAATAGAAAGGTTCAACCCGGTTTTTCATGTCGCACCTTCACGAAAATAACCGTAGCCATAGATCTAACCGTTGGATCGTCTTAAAATTTGGATACAATGTTTATAACGTCTTGTTCTACATTCTGACTTGAGCGATTTAGAATCTGAGCTTTTGATCATCGGGAATCATGGTCGTAACAGAGCAGTGCGAAACAAGAGTTTTCAACGTTTAAGAAGAAATGCCTAGTGACTTGTTGCTACAATTCTCGTTCGTTATGCCTTGGGGTTAGAAGAGGATTTGGATTGCATGCTTAACTCGTGATTGTCTCTTTAGACTCAGCTCTCCTCCCGACGATCCAGGTAACTAGTTGTTATCTTAGAACCATAGTGATTAGGGTATTATTCGGTATTAGATTACTACGCTAGAAATTATTTAAAATACTTTTTGAATGAAATTTTTGACGAAATTTGACATGAATATACTTGATACATGCTATGTTAATACTGTGAAGAGAAAAATAATTTTCGCATGATTTTTAGTATTTATTTGATTTAATTGGTGTTTTGTGCGTTTTTGGCTAAATTGCATAATAATTATGGAACCACTGATAAAATTGATGAAATTATTTTTATTAGATCATGTTACATGCGTAGTATGTATTCCATCCTTAGAATAATTGTTTCCTACTGTTTACTATTTTATTTAATTGATATATCTGTTTTTGTAATTTCGGTTCTGTCAGTATATAAATCATGAAAATTATTTGTAGAGGCAGAAAAATTAATTTCTTTGAATATTATGTATTTCCGTGAGTTTTTTACATGTTATGTAAATTTTTGGTAATTTTTAGGCTTCTGTTTATATTTTTAATTATTATAATGGCTTATTTGAAGAATCTGTATATTAACTGTTAAAAATACTTTTAGAGTCCGAAAATTATAAATAAAAATTGTATCAGGTCAGTAGAGCCATCAGGGTCGTATGATAATTTTTGTATGATTTTACTGCTCGCAATTATTAGTTTAATAAGTATTATGGTGTTTTTGTTGTGAAATTGAGGATACACTTTTAAATTGTTTGAGGGCTTGTAAATCAGAAATAATTCATAATTTATTATATTCTGGGTTGCTGATTTTCAGTAGTATACAGTATGTATCATTGGGTAACCACATGTTTATGTTTGATTTATGAAAGAAAATGATTAATTGTTACTACTCTTTTAATGAATATGATTTAGAGTTATTTGGTGGTGTATTGTTGATTGAATTGTGATTGCTGTAAAAACCAGTATATTATCATTGATGATGTTTGGAGATGTTCAAGTGTTATTATGAGAGATATTTGTTGAAAATTTATAAGTGATTTATTTTGAGGAATTATGAAGAACTGTTTTGATGAACTGTGGGTATAAGGCCGGGTGGCATCCCTTTTTGATGAATATTTTAGATGAATGATACTTGGATTATATGCATGTGTGTATTTTGAGATAAGAATATCCGGTGGGATAGATGTAGTCCCCGGTGAAGAACATGCCAACCACTTGGTTTGCGAACTAGGGGTACACCTGGGTTAATTGTTGTCGTCCGAGAGTCGGGGAGTTCTGCGTGTTCAACCCTGCATCGGGAGTTTGGCCATTCTTAGACACAGGCAGTGGGGAACGTAAGCCCATAGACTGACCTGGAGATTGCGATCTGACAAACCTTAGGAAGTGATTTGCGAATCACTGGCGTTCGGTTTCTGTCTCAGTCACTTGTATTACCTATACTTTTCTTTTTCTAAAAGTACTCTTGAGATGATTTATTTATTTTTATCCAACTCACTTGCTATTTATTATTCATTTGCGTTATTTGTGAGTTATATGGAAGTGGATGCATATTGTAGTTGACTTGACTTGATGATTTCCTTTCTTATTAATCTATCTCTAAATCGTACTTTGATTGCTTTTGTTCTGGGAGAACTGCTAGTTACTCCCCACTGATTGTGGATATTTGTTGTATATTTTGCAGGTTTTGTTGAAGGGGATTTTCTTTGATTTTGGGCTCGGGTTGAGATGCGAGAAATAATCTATTAGGGGTTTTAGTTCTAGAATTCTCTTTAGTTTGAGATAGTTTTTTTTTCATTTCGATTTTAATCTAAGTAATTAATTTACTTATATTATTTACTTATGTTTGTTTTTATCACTTAGTTATATAAACAATAATCTTGTAGTAGTGACATTCCCAGAAGACAATGTTTCCGCCATCGTCCTATTAATTATATTATTATTTCTTTCTTTTCGGTCTTTGAAATTCTAGGGTGTTACAGTTTTACTCTATGTAATCCACAGACATTAAAAATAATGAAAAATTAAATAAGGCATTGTATAGGATTTGATCTCATGACTTCAATCTTATGTACTAAAGTATTAACCACCACACCAAGTAATATTTGTTATTATCATTTTGATGTAAAATATTAATAAATGAAAAATATTATTACCCAGGGCATAGCCTAATCCTCAAAACTACTTATCCATATATACATTTTTTTGATAAGCAGAGAAAACTTAGAAGACCCTTTAATCAGGAGGCCAACCTAAAACATCCTTGCGGACGAAAAGAGAAAAATCAATATCATAAGGAGGATAACTATAGACGAGATCCGAGTGAGAATGTCCACGATGCGCCATAAGGTCCGCTGTCTTGTTTGCTTTCCGGAAACAATGTTGAACCTGAAAATTATCAAATTTAAGCAAATTAGCATTGATATCTAAATGATATTATTAATTTCCCAGGGCACTTTCCATATATTCCTAACAGCATTAATAACAGTGAGATTATCGCCTTCAATCTCTAGATTAGAAATATTAAGCGACAGAGCCGCAATAATGCCTTCCTTGAGACCCCAAGCTTCAGCTTGCAGGATGGAAATATTAGGACCAAGCAACCGGGCCCCAGCCATAAGAGCATCACCTGAAGAGTCCCGTATCACAAAGCCCAGCACAGCATTACCATTATTCAATTTGGAACCATCAAAATTAAGTTTGCAGAAGCCAGGTGCAGGGGAGACCAAGCCGAACCAGGACCTGTGCCAGGTTTATCTCTCTTGGTGTTTGCAGTTAAATTATGCTTAGAGCCCATTTCTTCCAAATTAAGAGCTTTGGACCACGAGGTAGCAAAATTACTAATAATAAAACTTGCCTTACTGGAGGAAACCACTTCATCATTAAAAACAAGCTTATTCCTGAAAATCCACACAAACCACCAAACAAAGGAAAAAAGCGATATTTCTGATTTAGACGACAGCGAGAGACAAGCTTCCAAAACACAACGGAAAGAAGTAAGATCTATATTTGCTAAACAAGAAGGGGGGCTCGGCCAATCAAACGAGGCCTTAAGATGGGAAAAAATATCTAAAGTAAAAGGGCAGGCAAAACAAAGATGACCAATAGATTCACCTGCATTATTACAGAACACGCATTGCTGCGGCAAAAAAATATGACTTTTCTCAAGACACAATTTAGTCGGGATACCATCATTACAAGCTTTCCAAAGAAAGTTTTTAATTTTCGGAGGAATATTAAGCTTCCTACTCCAATTAAACTCAACTTTTTCTAAAGAGGAGGGAAGAATCCCTTGAGCAAGAAGAGCCTCACTCTTAACCGAGTACTCACCATCAGCCGTAAGGCCCCAGATGAGATTATATGGTTGGGACTCAGAGGGGATATAAATAGAACAAATCTGCGAAACAATGTGAGGGGGGACAAGGGAAAGAAGCATCTAAGAGTCCCAATGTCCAGAAGGCAGGATACATCTATTGACAGTCAAATTTTCAGAACCAGGGATAGGAGTAATGATAGACTTTAGAGAATATTGGAAAACCCAATTATCCATCCAGAAGTTAATACTTTCACCATCACCAATCTGCCAACGTAAACCTTTTTTTAAAATATCACGTAAACTTAGGAGGTTACGCCATTGCCACGAAGCCGATTTGGAAGCTTTAACAGAAAAAATACTATTATTTTTTATGTACCTTTTTCGGACTAATTTGACCCACAAATTATTATCATTTTTAACAATCCTCCACACTAGCTTCATTTGAAGAGCTTGGTTGTTAGCTTCAGCTTTACGGAAACCTAAACCACCCGCCGATTTTGGTTTGCAAATTCGATCCCAACCAATAAGGTTAGGGGATTTATTAGTGGTTTCCTTATTCCAAAAGAAATTTCTATATGTTCTATCCAGATTCGCCAGAATAGATTTAGGCAATAAAAAACTTTGCATTTGATAACTAGCCTTAGCAGCAAGATTTGATTGGAGAAGAACTGACCTTCCTGCTTGGGAAAGAGCATTGGCTTTCCATTTAGGGAGTTGGCTAGTCGTTTTACTAACCACAGAGCTAAAGGTTTCTTTAGTCACCTTAGAATGAATAAGTGGGAAGCCCAAATAGTCCCCTGGATCATTAGTTTCCTGCATTTTAAGGATAGAGGCAAAATCACTTTTTTCTGCTTCTGAGATATTAGCAGGACATTGGAAAGAAGATTTATGATAATTGACTAGTTGACCAGACATCGAACAATACTTATCCAAAATTTGACGGATGATCAGACAACTATAATTAGTGGCTTTAGCAAAAATCATTGTGTCATCTGCAAAGGTAAGAAAAGGAACTCGCATACCTGTTTTACCAATGGGAACTCCAATTGGTTTAGTAGGGCCAGAAGCAGTTGAATAAAGTAATCTAGCGAGAAGCTCAGCACACAAAATAAATAAATAAGGAGAAAGAGGGTCACCTTGTCTAATCCCTCGAGAAGAGGAGAATTTATCACCTGGAAGCCCATTTACTAAGACATAAAAGGATGAAGAAGATACACATTCCTTGATCCAACCTATCCATTGCGGACAAAAACCCAATTTGTCAAGAGTAGAAAAGATATAACTCCACTCTAATCTATCATAAGCTTTCTCCATATCCAGTTTAATGGCTATCCAACTATTAGAACCCGATTTAATTTTAAAAGATTGAAAGATTTAATGGGCAATAAGGATATTATCCTGAATTAGCCTATCAGGAATGAAAGCACCTTAAAGGGGATGGATAATTTGACCCATGACTTCCTTTAATCTATTAGTGATGATTTTTGAGATTATTTTATAGATGGTTGAACAGAGGCTAATGGGTCGAAAATGGTTGGCAGAGGAAGGATTACCAATTTTAGGAATTAGGGCCAAAAAAGTATGATTTATCTCTTTAAGGATTTTGCCAGAATGGAAAAAGGCTTGAACTGCTCTTATTACACTATTACCTACTAGGGTCCAGTATTTTTGAAAAAAGAACGGGGGAAAGCCATCTGGTCCTGGGGATTTATCAGGGGCTAGATCAAAAGTAGCAGCTTTAATTTCGTCTCCAGAAACTGTTGAAGTTAGGAAAACATTATTTTCTTCAGAGATGATATTATCCAAAAGAGAAAAATCATAGTCAGGATGAAAATAAACTGAGCTATCAGAGAATCTAGCTTTGAAAGCATTAGATAATTCTTGAGAGATAGCAAAGGGGTTGGTGATTACTTCACCTGTTAAAGAAACTATTTCTTTAATTTGATTCCTATTTCGTCTAATGGACCCATGAGTATGATAGTAAGTTGAGTTAGAATCTCCCAAGAGAAGATAATCAGTTTTACTCTTCTGTTTCCAAAATTCGTTGCTAAAAGTTAATAAACTGGTACGTTTTTTAAGAAACAGATTTTGTTTAGTTTGATAGGTAAGATTAGAAGGGTTAGCGAGGAGGAAAGATTGGATCTCCTGTAAACGTTCGTCAACTTTCCTTAATTGGCGAAAAATGTTGCCAAATTGAGATTTGTTCCAATTCTTGGACTTATCTTTTAATAACTTACATTTTTTAACTAGTTTAAACATATGTGAACCATCAAAATCGGTGCACCAAGTTTTCTTTACAAGGGTGTCATAATCTTTTCTAAGGCACCACATTTTTTCAAATCAGAAAGGAGGAGCCTTTGAATTATTGGAAGGGAGATAATTAAGGACAATCTGACAATGGTCTGACGATGTGAAGACGTGGTGAATTAATCTAGCTTGTGGAAATAAAGAAACCCACAAAGTTGATGCTAGACCTCTATCAAGTCTTTCATGAATGTTGTTATCACCCGATTTTTTTTCCTCCATGTGAACCGAGAGCCTGTAAAAGGCAGTTCTATACAAGAGAGATTACTCAAAATATTATTCATGGTAATGAATCTAGAAGCAAATACGGTAGCACCCCCTTTTTATCATCTGCGTTTGAAATTTCATTAAAATGAGATTACTCAAAATATTATTCATGGTAATGAATCTAGAAGCAGATACGGTAGCACCCCCTTTTTATCATCTGCGTTTGAAATTTCATTAAAATCCCCTAATATTACATAAGGGAGTTGAAGAGAAAGGGCATACATAATAAGTTCAGACCAGAATTCTTCCTTGAATTCTTTCTTAGCAGGTGCATAAAAGAAAATGGCAACATAACTAATATTAGAGCTTGCAATATGAATTAAACAGGACATAAATCTAGCTGCTTTATATATTATAGAGAGACTAAATGGTTGGATATTACAAGTTTTCTACATTAACCATAATCCACCAGAATAGCCTATAGTTGGAAAAAAGTCAAAAGCGTGGAATCCATATTGATTAATCATAGCTTGGGAGGGTGGGGATTATGATTTAACTTCGCAAAGCATCAAAATTTTAACATTGTTATGCAGACAAAAATCCTGAGTTTCTACCAAAACGTTCTTTCTAGCACTGCCACGAATATTCCAACATGCAATAGACATTATTTAATCACAAAAGGGTGAAAAGTTGGCTACCAATATTCATCATAAGAGAGACCAGATTAGTTCCCAAACATCTATAGTCGAACATGACAATACTATACAACATTATCATATATCTTAAAATGGAAAGCTTCCACATGATCTTCCAAGTGAATGAGAGCTCATAAAGAGAAGTCAAAAAGCATTCATACACATTTGTCTCCAAAAAAAGTTGATAATAATCAGGGAGCTTTTCTCTATGGGGGACTTCAATATTTGCAATTACATTTATATTCCCAGTTGGAATTGCAGAAGGCACCAAAACTTTTGAGTCAACAAAAATAATGTGGCAAAGTTTCTTCATGGGATTTTCTCTCTCAGACAATAAGGCTTCATTAGACAATATTGACTTGCAAAGAGATATATAGATAGCTGAATGAAAAATTAGCAAAGAAAATAGTATATCTAGGCTTTGCTTCCACAAGACCCAAACTCCAAAAAAATACCCAACCAAAATGGGAAGCTCAAAACTACATAAACAACAAAGATTTGGGAAGTTTACTTCAGAGAGAGTATGGCAAATAAATTCACTAACAGATATGTTGATTACAAAAGCCTAGAGATAGGGAAAAGGGTTCGTCCCCATAAATATGACGCGGACCAAGAGATAAACTTTTACCCCAACAACGTTTCTAAACCTGAACAACAACCAGAGAATCTTCCATAAAAATAGATCATGTATAACAAACAAGCTAATTAAATGCCAATAAAATTGATTAAATACTCGGGGGTATTCATTGTGTTTTTCTTTAAGAGGGGTCTAAATCATATAATAAAACAAGTCTTCTATGGCCAAAAAAGGAGAAATAATCTCTTCTCCATTCCAATAGCTTCTGGGGCCTAGAATGGAGCAATCGGACAATTTCTCGATTGGAAAAACAGGATTTCCGATAGGCAGACTATAAGCCAGAGACTGAAAAATGAAAATTCTGAATATCGTACATGAAAGAAGAAACTCTTGAAACAATTTTTCACTTAAGTAATTGATTAGAGGTAAGGAATAACCTACACCCATGTTCTTAGCAATTCTATCAATTTTGGCTTGCCCGCAAACTGTAAAACAGAAGGGAACACAAGAAAACTTCTTCGTAGGAATTGAACTTACGAGATTAACAAGATTGGACTCTGTTGTATAGACAAGTCTCACATTCAAGACGAGAAAACACAAAAGAATGAGATTTTTAATGAAGATACTAACATAAATAATTGGGTTCAAAAAAAGGAACCTATAATTTCTAATTAGTTGACTAGAATACAGGTCAAACAAAGCACAACCTCTAAAATTTTTGACTAACAAAGAGAATTGATGTAGTAAAATCTCATCACTTTCCATAGGAAAATAAACTAAAGAAAAGATGTCTGAAAATGAGAAAAGACAAAGCTTACTCATATTAGTGCGATTTGCATTAAATGCAGTACCTTGATATAGTTGGATATCCCAGCACCTAAGGGTGGAAGACACCAATTTGATTGTTAGAACCACCAAAGGGGGTCCACCATTGATAGCACTTGCTAACTCCCAAGAATGGAAGAAGGCTGACTGAAGTTTCACAAAAAGTAATAAAAGCTTGAATTGCGCTAATTCCCCGCGACTTACAAAGACGAAGTCAAGGACAACCAACACAACACCACCAAGCAGCAACAATAAATGAACACTGGGCAACGATGAAATAGAACCACACGACGCTGAAGATTGCGCAGCATCAACAAATAGAACATAGAACCAAATCGAACCCTCAATCGAAATAAAAGCACGAACCCTATAAACCCTAGCCATGTACTCTAATTTGAATTTGAATGGGAGAAAAATGAAACCTTTGATCCAATTTAAAGACTGGATCAAAATTCCTAAGAATGAAACAGATGAGATTAACTGAAAACAATTAATAAGATGAGGCAAATTACTCTCAGAGACTGCTACTTGATTTTGAGAAACTGAGAAATTTTTAATCGGAACTTCGAACTCAATTTGGGGGAAAAAACTGTGTTGAATTACAGACAGATTTGATAATTGGATACCAATATATCACTACAAAGACCAATAATAGGCCATTGATGAGACAAAACAGGAAGGCTTTGGCAATCTGAGATGCAAATCAGCGTAATTGGGAAAGTTTTGGTTGGCTAGGGTTTCTATTTTGAGATGAATTGAGGCTTTTTTCTTTTGGCTTTTCTCTTTCTCTCTCTAACTCTTTCTCTCTCATGGTTTACTATACGTTTTCGTTTTAAAATTTTACTAACTACTTATCTATATTAAAACAAAGGAAGTTTGTCATAGACTACCTAATAAATAGAACTTTTTTGTGAAAAACAACATAATAAAAAAATTGTTGTAAAAACTATTAAATAAATCCGGAATGGAGGGTTTGACCAGTTTTCTAGCTTCGAGCTTTCCTAGTGCGTGTCACGTGGCTTTAAAAAAAACACATTGTTTCTGCCTCCCAATTCAGTGAAAACCTAAGAATAAAGACGGAGGAGTGGGGCCCACACAGCCACACAAGAGCAACAATCAAAATGCCCTTCCTCTCTTTTAATTGGTAGCAAGCATGGTGTTGGGCCACTTTATAAACTTAAAGATCCCACAAGAAACATAGTACTAATTAGTAAATACAAGAGCTTGCATCAGAAAGAAGGTGACCACTTCAAAAATGTATACATGATTTGCATGGTCAACTAAATTATCACAGTGCTAGCCTGACTGCAATCCTGTAACGCTGTTCCCCTCTTGTGTTTTGGATAAAAGCTGGAGGTTACACAAGGAACTCCATATATATGAGTCCGAAAATACCATAACCAGTTTTTCAGCAAGTTTCTTCAACTAAAAACCACTTCTTCAGTCATTAAGTTCTTCATCAGAATCAGTGAGATCCTCATCTGACTGAACCTGTTGACCCTCATCTTTCTGGGTGTTGGATCGAAATTCCTCCATCAATTCATCATCAGTTTCATCATGTTTACCGCTCAACTTTCTCGCAAGTATGCCTTCAAAGATGGAAGGAAGAGCTTCCATGTCACCTCCCAAGTACTTCTCAATTCTGTTCTTCAGCTCTGCATATTCACATGTGATAGAGGATGATGCGTAGTTCATGTATATAGTCTTCTTTCGAAAATCACAGCCAAGTTTCTGATCCAAATTGCTGCACGGTACTTTAACAAACTAAAGAAAATCATCTAATAACTAATTATATGGTGAAAAAGACCGACCATAATATGAAACTATATGGCGCCATACGGCTTAGATTAAACTGAACAAATCAAAATGCCTTTGATCAAAAAATTCACGACAGTGGAGGCTAGCTTGAAGGTTGCAAGTCTTGCAACAGAGGGATTTCAATTTTTTGATCAAAAACCTTTGATCACGAAACTATGGGATCCTGATATGAGTATTGATAAAACTGATTTGAAGATGGTACCTATTTGGATCAAATTGCCGAGTTTGCCATTTAAGTACTGGGGAGAGAAAAGTCTATTAAAAATTGCAGGAATAGTTGGAAATGCTGTTAAGATGGATCAGGCCACAAAGAGCAAAGCCTTTGCTAGAGTTATGGTGGAAGTTGGAATCCAGCAGGACCTCCCTGATGTTGTTTCATTTCGCAATGAACATGGGAATGTTGTTGAGCAGAGGATTGAGTATGAGTGGAAGCCTACTCTGTGTACTATATGCTCAGGGTATGGGCATGAACATGGATCTGGAAATTGTAAGAAGATTGTTGGCAAGAAGATGTGGATACAAAAGAGAAAATGTACCAGATAAGGAGGGGTTTACAGCAGTAAGAGCAGGAAGGGCTGGTACTGAAACTATTGCTCGTGTGATTCCAGTTCATAACACTTTTAATATGTTACAGATTCATGTGGAGGAGGAAATTGGTGCAGGGGGTGGTAAAGAAGTAATGATGGCGAATGAAGAAAGCACAGGACCTAATACTGGGCCAGCAAATGTGCAGACAACCGCTGATGGGCAGGGGGTGACATCCCCTTCTCATGATGGATAACATACTGTCGTAGAATGTAAGAGGTCTAAACACAAAAGCCAAACAAGATGAGGTGAATTTTTTTTATTGCGTCTCATAATATTAAGCTGTGTAGCCTCTTGGAGACTAGGGTTAAAACCCCTAAATCAGGTGATGTGTATTTGAATTTGTGCCGAGGGTGGTGTTTTACTCATAACAACACTTGTCATGGGAATGGTAGAATAATTGTTGCTTGTTGTCCTGTTTCTTTTACTGTCAATATTGCTCAAGTTACTAGCCAATTTATTCACTGTAATGTGACTCCTAGAAATGGGGATATGTTTGATTGTAATTTTATATATGGTTTTAACGACCAAGCTAGTAGAATGCCTTTGTGGAGTGGGTTAAAACTTCTAGCCAGTATTAATATCAATCCTTGGGTCATCATGGGAGACTTCAATGCACTTAGCAACATTGCAGATAGAATTGGTGCTGCTGTCAGGCCTGCTGAATTGCTCCTATGGTTGAGTGTATGAATGTGTGTCATTTGCATAATGTGAAAAGTTCTGGGAGACATTTTACTTGGAATAAAAAACAAGATGGGGATAAAAGGGTGTTCTCTAGGATTGACAGGGTGATTGCTAATCTAGGATGGATTGATAAATATGAGTTGGCTGAAGTGGTGTTCTTGCCTGAAGGCAATTTTGATCATACTCCTGCTCATTTATGTGTGTAACCTGAAATTTGTCTAAAGAAACCATTTAGGTTTCATAATATGTGGTGCTCTCATCCCTCTCTGTTGGAGAAGAATGGCACAAGTTTATTACTGGATGTCCTATGTATCGAGTACATATGAGCTTGAAGTCTGTTAAACAAGCTCTGAGAGAGCTCAATAGAATGGGTTTTGGAGATGTTGATGCAGCTGTAATCCAGGCTCAGCACGAGTTTAATATAGCTCAAGATGGAATGCACAAGAACCCAAATGATATAGGGTGGATCAGTAAGGAGAGGAGTGCTCATGAGCAGCTGAACAGAGCTAAGCAGAACCAACATTCTTTATTGAGGCAGAAATCCAAGCTTGCTTGGATTAAATGTGGTGATGAGAACACTAGGGTGTTTTACCAAGCAATCAAGGCAAGAAGGCAGCCGAATAAAATTCACTCTATCCACAGTGCTGATGGTGTATGGGTGAATGAGCAAACCAAGGTTGAGCAGGCTTTCTTGTTGTATTATCAAGATCTTTTCTCTTGCAAAGAGCAAAAACAGGCTGTGTTATTGACTCTTGTTAACAGAGGGAAGAGATTGACTGGGGAACATATGCAAATTCTCAACGCTGATTTTACTAGAGAAGATGTTAAAGGAGTCATGTTTAGTATTCCTGATGACAAGGCTCCA
Source organism: Beta lomatogona (assembly GCA_947646795.1). Classification (NCBI taxonomy): domain Eukaryota; kingdom Viridiplantae; phylum Streptophyta; class Magnoliopsida; order Caryophyllales; family Amaranthaceae; genus Beta; species Beta lomatogona. The sequence continues at coordinate 398,320 of CANSNZ010000073.1, forward strand.
GTGGGTTTAACAGCAAATTTTTTAAACATTACTGGGAGATTGTGGGTGAGGAGGTAACAGAAACATTGCTGGGAGATTGTGGGTGAGGAGGTAGCACATGCAGTGCTGGATTTTTTTAGAACTGGAAAGCTTCTCAAAATGATCAATGTCACTACTCTGACTATGGTGCCTAAAGTAAAATGTCCTGAAACTGTTGCTGATTTCAGATCCATAGCTTGTTGCTCCACTTTGTATAAGTGCATTACAAAACTTTTTTTTTTTTTTTTGAAGGGACATTACAAAACTTATAAGTGAGAAGCTAAATAGGATTTTGCCTGATGTGATTTCTCCTAGTCAGGGAGCCTTTGTTGCTGAAAGGAGTATCCTCAATAATGTCATGATTTGTCAGGATTTGGTGAAAATGTACAAGAGGAAGATTACTAGCGCTAGCTGCCTTATGAAGCTTGATTTAAGGAAGGCGTATGATAATGTCAACTGGAATTTTGTGCAACAAATGCTAGTAGGTGGTGAGCTTTCCTATGAGATTTGTGGAACAAGTGATGATTTGTGTAAGGTCTCCTAAATTCTCTATCATGCTTAATGGAGCTCCTTGTGGTTTTTTTGGTGCTAGTAGAGGGTTAAGGCAGGGAGATTTCATGTCTCTCTTGCTGTTTGCCCTCTACATGGACTACTTAGACAGGATACCGAGCTATGTTAGTGATCAAGATGGGTTTAAATATCATGCTAGATGCAAGGAGTTGAAGCTTGTGCACTTATGCTTTGCAGATGATCTATTACTCTTCTGTAATGGAGACTTTAGATCTCTATATACCATATTGCAAGGCTTTCAGATGTTTTCCAATGCCTTGAGGTGAATAAAAACAAGTCTGAGGTGTATTATGCTGGAATGAATGAGCAAGATATTCATAGGGTTGCAGATGTGAGTGGTTTCTCTGTAGGTATTTTGCCTTTTAAATTCCTAGGTGTACCGATCTCTACTGTTAAACTTAAAGCTCGCGACTGTCAAGGGTTAATTAATAGAATGGTGCATAGGATCAACGTATGGAAATCTAGGAATCTCTCTTTTGCAGCTAGAAGTCAGCTTGTGAATAGTGTGTTGATGAGTATACATGTCTATTGGGGACAGATCTTTATAATTCCCAAGGCAATACTGAAAGAAGTTAATGCAATTTGTGGTAACCACAATGATAGCAGACCTGGGGCAATCTCCTGGGAAAGTATCTGTCAATCTAAGAATGCAGGTAGGCATGAATTTAGATGTATGAAAAGTGAAACTTGGCTGCTGTGAGTAAACTTGCATGGCACATTGCTCAAGACAAGGAGAGTTTATGGGTGAAATGGTTAATTGTGTCTATATTAAAGGAGCTGACTGGAACACATATGCTGCCCCTAGTACTGTTAGTTCGGCTTGGAAGTATGTGTGCAACGCGAAGCAGGCTGTTAGTAAGAAATTGCAAAGCTCTCAATGGATGCAGAAGACTAGCTTCAGCATTAAAGGTCAATATAAGTATCTCTGTGATGATCTGATTCAAGTTCAATGGAGCAGGAGTGTTTGGAACAGGTCTTCTTTTACCTAAACATCGCTTTATAGTGTGGTTAGCAATTCAACAGAGTTTGAAGACAAAAGATAGATCGAAGGTTTTTGGAGTTTGCAATGATGATGATTGTACTATATGCCCAGCAGCATGTTGAGAGTTCTGCTCACTATTTCTTTACTTGTACTTTTAGTACAAGATGCATACAGGCTATATTTGAATAGCTTGGTTTGAGATGGATTGCTAGGAACCTTAATCAGCTGTGCAGATGGATTCAAAATTGATTCTCTGGTTCAAAGTTCAGGAAGCAAGTCACCCTTGCTGCAGTGGTGGCAACTGTCTACATGATTTGGAAAAATAGGAATATGGCTTTTTGGGACTATACTGTGAATACTACAGATAATACTGTCAAAAGAATTAAATTTACTGTCAAGTATAGAATTATACAGGTTATGAACTCTAAGGTTAGAGCAAGTGATAGGAGGTGATTTGAGAGTCATAAAAACTGGGTATGTCCAGTTCTTAGAAGGGGATAGGTTTTCTAGCTGCCTTTAGGTGTTTGTTCTGTCTGGTCAATATATTGCTTACTTACCAAAAAAAAAAAAAAAAAAAAAAATTTGAACAAATCTTAATTTAGAGAAAGCAATGGAAGATGGGATTGTCAAATACAGAAAAAGGCATCGTATAATATAAGGTAAAGAGAAATGCTCCATTTTGGACTTGTTAACTGAAAAAAATTAGCTAGAATAACACACAAGTATTTTATACACACAAATATCTAGAACCTTGTATAAATTTACTTATACACACAAATATATAGAACCTTGAATAAATTTATGTCTAAGTAATAAGTGTTCAATGATCCAACAAAATATAAAAACTTAGGCAAAGCCATTATTAACCTTTCTCAATGAGCAACAAAAATTGTTGCAACATGGCCATTACGGAATTGATTAAATTCTATTTTGTTGTTTGGGGTATTTTAGGGGTGGAACCTCATACTAAGGGTATATAATTTCCCTTCAACCCTTTCATTTCATTCCAAACCCCTAATTTATCAATTGAACATGATCCTCAATTGAACCAAATGCATATAAACAATTGAGAAAAATTTATTCTAAACCTCCCAATCCTCAATCCATTCCATTCTAACTCGATAAGCCAAGGACTGACTAATTTCTTGAAGCTTAGCTTTACCATCAAACAAAATGGGGATTATATATTACATAATTAAGGAAGAGAGAAGCCCACTAAACATTTTAACCAAGTTTTGATTCTATTTCAATCACAATACAATTGCCCAATATGCCCATACTTATGGGACAAAAGAAACATATTCTTAGTACACCATAGGATGTAAGTGAAATTTTCTTAAAGGTTTTGAATGTGAAGGAAAAAGGTTACTGCAGGTAATTAATATCTACCTTTTTTCATCAAAGTCTTGCATATACAATGCCTTTGATGTCCTAGCATCATTAATTAAATGCACCTAATATATAATTTTCTTAATTCTAGGGGGAGTTAGGGGGAGAGGGACACACATATTTATGGACAAGTTTCTATACTCTGCACCCAACCCCTTCCCCTTCGCTCACAAAACAGGAAAGCAGAGAATGCTCTTGCTCAGCAAAAAGCTAAGGATTTCCAAGGTAGTTCATTCATAGAAATGTTGTTGCACGATATTACAAATTTGATACTGTAACTCAGATTGCAGTCCACAGACACTTATCAATGCTGATTGCTGACTGATACTTTGACACGGTTGTGTTTCTAAACAGAATTAGTATGGCATCACATAAATCAAAATTTGAGCTAAAGTCAGAATCATTATGTTAACAATATACTAGCATCATATCCATTATTTATCACTTTCACTCACAAAAAATGTTAAGACTTCAAGAGCTAGATTTGCTTCAGCTGCTTGTCTCTTTCCTTTCGCTTTCCAATTTCCTCAGGTATACTTGATCAGATGAACTCATTTTGCAAATGAAGACATCTATCCTAATGATTGATGTATACAACCCACCATAAAAAATGTGATTTGCCGCAGTCATAAAGACTTGATTCACTATTCAAATAACTAAATACCAAAGCAAACACAAAGATTATGGGTAATATCATACACCATGAAGAGATGGCCGCAGAAAAAACTAATACCACCTTGGAAAATAAACGATACTCAACAATATATCTAGCATAAACTGTATAGCAAAGGCTCCCAAAATACACCCTAAGGGGTCGTTTGGTTCAAAATATGGAATGGAGAGGGAATGAACACAAATAGAGGACTCAATGGTAACAAAAATTGTCATCTTTATTGAATATTTGAATCAAAAGGAATGGAAATGAATGGTAACTGTTACCACCAAGTAAAGGATTTTATTACTTGAGGGGGAAGTAAGGTAACAAATTGGGGAAATCCATTACCATCAACTAATGGTAATGGATTAATGAGGGGTTGAACCAAACAAGAAGTAAGGAAATTTGTAGTTGACTCTGTTTCTTGAAGCCTAAAAATAGTGATCTAAACGGCCCCTAACAATAAACCTAAACCATATAGGAAACCATATAATAATAACCCGAACCATATTTGGCTCTACCCGAAAATATGCCCCACCTGTATGTACCAATACCTTAACCCACCCGACCGACTCGTTGAACAGGTCTAGATACAATATAATGTCTTAACTCCAGAGAAATGCAATAGATTTGTCACTAGAACAAAAGTGATATAAGTACTCAACTACCAACCTGAGAAACTACTTTTGCAAAACCAAAAAAAAAAATGAAAAACTACAAATTTATATCAGATAAATGCACTACATTTGCATATATCGGTGGCATTTTTGGTGAATATAGATTCCAAAACCCCCCAAATTTTTCTAGGATATACCCAAAACCAACCATCAATTTCTCCTCACAATATCGATGTATGCACTATTTGCATAAATTAGGCAAAGCTTGGAAAAATGTCACTACAAAACTGACAAAAGTACTCAACTTAAAATAATGTCGCTGTATTTTTGAGCAATTAATTTCCATGAAACTAATATAAGCACACAACTAAGTAATAACATAATATTATGGATGCTATCTAACTTAGATAGTAGAGTCTTATAAAGTTGCCAAGGTAAATCACTGCCCGGCGCATAGCAGAAAAATGTAAAATGAAAACAAAGAAGAGAACAATCTAAAATACCTTGAATAGTGACATCAGTAGATAAATCATCATTGCTAATTTGGAAAGCAGAAGATTTAGAGTGAGAAGGAGAAGAAGAGAAGTGAGATGAAAAATTAAGACGAGTTGGTTTGGTAAAGGAGTTTATAAGTTGAGGGAGAGAGATGAATCTATTGAGTTTGATTTTGGAAATAAGAGTTGGATTCATGGCTAACTAGTATTTTTTGCACGCGATGCGTGCGCGAACATCGCGGTGATATTGAACATTTTTCTTTTGTTTTCCAAAAATATGGAAGTTACTTTAACTAAAAAAAAATGGTAGTTTTTTTTTTTGGGAAATCTGGTAGTTACATTAGAGTTTTTTTTTAAAAAAAGTTCTATGACTTTTTTGCCCTCATAAGTTAACTTAAAGAATAAAAACATAAAGGGTATTTTAGGGAACTCAAGTGGACACCAAAGTCCTCAAGAGTTCCCATATATAATAGAGATGTAGTGAGGGTAAAATGGGGTTTCTAATATTTTGGTGTCCTATCCCTCTTCCCATATAGAATAGAGATTTTACGATGGATTTTCAATGGCGGGCATAGTTGATTCAGGGCTGTTTTAGACAGTTTGTAGTACTATTACATTTACAGCGCGCTCTGAACTGTTTTGGGGCGGAACTCGGAAGTTGGCAGGGAGGGGTTTTCGCAACAATTGGACGGCAGTCTCTAGGCATAAAATAGTCAAATACCCTCACCGAGACCACACTCAACCTAAATTTCATGCACAGAAAACCCTCTAGAGGGAATACCATGGATGTTTTCGTCCATGATAAGCACCTCTTTCTCTCCTTTTTGCAGTTTCTAATTTATTTTTTTGCTTTTTTCATTTTTTTTTGCAGTTTTTAATAAGTCCCATATGTATCATGGCTTTAGTTTCCTTGATTGCGGGTTTTTGTAGCCACCCTTTTCACGGCGGGTCTATTAGTTTGGTTTCTTTGTGTGTTAGCGGGGTTTGGATCCTGGCTCCAGTTGAAGGTTGATTTATTGATAGGATTTTGTGCGGGATTGAAACGGCGATCAGTACTTCGCGTACAATCGGTTGAATCAACTCTAGTTTTACATCAAAACTACATCAGATCGTTAGACCCCCTCGTAGAAGGCTGCATCAGACAGCGATGTGAAATAGGGTATTTAGAAGGGTTATTTCTGCTCAACGATCGTGGTTTTGCCATATTTGAATTAAGTTTCTTTCAATTTGATGTGTATTTTTCAGTTTCTGACTTCTATTGTAGATGTCGTATGACTTTATATTAATGAATGAATTTTCACTTCAAAAAAAAAAAAAAAAAACCTAAATTTCTTGTGGTATAACCAAATCCTTTTCAACTAATTGAAATATTTTAAAACTTCGTTTTTATTTTTTATCAATCTCCAAAAATTCTCCTATTTTCCAGGGTTGTGAGATAATTGTATTGACACGTGGTGTAACAATGCTAATTTCTTTTTAACAAGATTAAGGAAATATTGACATAAATAATCCCAATTTTCACCTGTCTTCTCAAAATAATCCCAACTTTGGATTATTTCAGAATAATCCTAACTTTTGAGGGGATCTTCTCAAAATAAACCAAACTATCATTTTTCTTGCCTATACTGATCCGTTTTAGGCCTATAATTACCTACCAGACGGTCCCCTTTCGCGACATAATTAATCTGCCACACAGTCGAGACGGTCTTAAATCCGTCCAGTCCTGGGTTAAATTCTGGTATCATAATATAGCCATACGAAATCTTATTGGATTCAATTCAATAAGTAGTTTTTAATACATTAGTTTTTCATAAATTTTACTCCCTTCGTCCCATAATATAAGTCTTATTTCCTTTTTGGGAGTCAAACTTTACAATCTTTGGCCAAGTATTCTTATTATTATACACACAAAAAACATATTCATGTAGGATCTTGATAGATTTGCCTTAATACGTACTTTTATAATATCAAGTTTATATATTTTTTTATTAATACAAAAATTAAGATATTGAAGGTCAAATGTACATCTTGGAGACTATGGAAAAGGAAACAGGACTTATATTATGGGACGGAGGGAGTACTAAAGATATTTATGGTCACTGATGTCCATTAAAAATGAAAGACTGTGGCAAAACAAAAAAGGCCAAGTAAAAACAATAGAGTAGGTACAATTGTAGGCGTGTTTTTAATGCCTACGCGAGATGAGCGCGTGTTTGACTACCTCTTTGTAAAGGTTTTATTGGAAAATATTTTAAGTCGCCAATAAGTCTTTAAAGGAAGACTCATAAACCTAATTAGATATTGAAAAATTGTAGTGACAATTTAGGGACTCATCCAATGTAGATTTCCCCATCATGACTCCATGAATGGTGAATGAACCAAATATTGAGTTCGGGGGTGAGGTACGAATATGATCAGGAATCAAATTCGCCCATTGATGGCATTTACTGAATATCGATTCATGTCAAGATTCATGCAATTGAACAAACCATATAATATGTTAATGCAATATAAAATTAATGTACATTGGTTCATTAATCACAAAAGACTATTGGAGACATGTTATTAAGCAATTAAATTACAGGGAACCTAATCCAATTGTCCAGATTTTCTGAATTTAGCATTGGAACATTTATTTAGGTATTTGATTAACAAGAATAAACATGTGTTGTGATGAAAGCGTAAAACATACAATCATGCATATGAATATGGATAATAAAAGAAATGATTTTTTATTATTTTGATTACCTTTTAAATTTACAATTTCCAAAATCATTACCTTATAAGTTAATATTTTTAAATAACCACCTTTTATGACCAAAATCTCTTTAAATACATTCCAATTGAGAGATTTCGTGTAATACCCCGAAACTTAGTCTCGTTTTATTAAATACTAATTATGTTTATTAGCTTAATTGCGTCCTAAATTTTTCCAGATTAATTAAATAGCGAAAGGGAGACCGTCTGGTAGGTAATTAATCTCGTTAAAAAAATTGAATGATTTCGATGAAAATAAGATTGTTGAAATTTATTTATGAATTCGTTTTGAAAAAAATGAACAGATATTGAGAACAATAATATTTAAACGCATATATGAATAATAATAACTTACTTGGATTGAACTTGAGTAAACCTTTACAAGAATTGAGTAATATGAGTAGTAACTATTTTGAGCGTAAGGCTTTTGTACAAAGGAATTTTTGATCGTAAAATTTTGTTCTAAAACTTATTCTATGTAACTTGTTTTTTCTAACTTCTTCTTCTTCTGACTGACTACATTTATCTATTTATAGTACAAATGTCTTGAGTTTATCTGATATAAATCAGATAAGTTGCGCCGAGCACTGATTGAGTTTGATGTTTTTGCACCGAACACCAGTTGAGTTGCATTGTGCGCTGATTTTGATTTTTTGCTTGATTGATGACTTTGTCTTCTTGTGAAATGGTGTTTTTGCTTTGTTTGCCATCCTCGGATAGTAGTAGTAGTTGTAGTATGTGTCTTTGTCATGTTGTACTTTTTGTTTGGTTGCAGATTTTGTCGTTTTGTCTGTTTGTGTGTTACAACTGGGTGTCTTGGTATCTTCAGGTTCATTTCATCAGATATTCAGGTTGTATACCTGATATTTGATGTTGATGAGTCATCGTTTGAGTCCCTGCATTGAAAATGTTAATAAAATATGTCCCTTATTTTTGCCTAAGTGATAATCACTTAGCGGGATCTTTTTATTTTAATTTCCCTAATTTTTGCCAGGAAGATCCTATGGGATTTTTTGTAATAGTTTGAAAAATAGAGTTTTGCCTTCCTGTGATAGAAATCTTCTAGCTTTGACTTGATATATGTATAGATCCAGTGGTTAAGAGTGATTAACACCAATAATAAAATATTGGTGTAGGCGTGTAGCCGTGTAGGAAAAGCAACTGTTGTATTTCCATAATGAATGATGCTAACTGGATTTTCTTCTGATTGTTTGTTCAAATCTTCAATTCTTCGGATGATGTACCAGAAACCATATGCTCTTGCTTCAGTGGGATCTACGACGGCCGAATCACTAATATAATGATCACATTTTACGATATTAATTAATATGAGGTAGTGAGCTGGTTCAATCTTGCCATTCACCATTTCTATGGTCGTACAAACGATTTTTTTTATATATCCATTATGTTTTTTTAATGGAGTACATTGTTGAAAAAATATATATTGCTGGAATTTTGTGTATTCTTTAAAAAACCCTGACTCGGGTTCCGTAATTTCGTAAAATTTCCTTACTAAGCCATATTTCCATATCTGAAAATAGGGATCATTCTTTTGTATGTTTCTTGTGGAGAGGAAAAACCCCCCGGTTTGTAAATACTAGAATAAATCGTCCCCATGTGCGCCAGATGCTATAAGGGCATATTGTATCTGACGTCAGGAAATTCATGTACCATTTTCTGAAAATTTTTTGCTTGACTTTGTTGATGATGATTTCTTGCATATCCGATAAATTTGGATGATTAATTCAAGTATGAAGAGTTTGGAAATTATCTTATGTATTGTAGGAAAGTATGGGTTTTGGCTATTTGAGTGAGGTTTATTGGTAAATTTTTTGTGGTAGGGGAAAGTTTTTTGAGTAAGTCTTGGATTCCTTACATATGGATTTGTCTTTTCTGTGTAATATAAAATAATTTTTTGGATTTTTCTTTGGAAATACAAGATAGTGGAGCTTTTTGCATCTGAAATAATAAATGAGTAAGTAATATTGGAAAATAATTGATTAGTAAAAGTAATTTAGGAAAATATTTTTTTGTAATGACGCAAATATTATTACAACAACCTTTTTGACAGAATGGGGCTGACTCTTTTGAACAAGAAGAGGTTGACTCATTGTCATATTCTATTTGGAGTAGATTATTATCTTCACCGGGCTCAGTGAGATTATAGTTTGAGGAATTCTCTAATAAACATAAGGCTAAATTTTTTTATTGTAGGTCAGAATCATGACCACATAATTCATTAACCTTTTGTTTTATATTACATTCATTAGCCTTATGACCTACTCGACCACATTTATAGCAATAAATTGGTTTTTTAAGATCTATATTTTTCTTTGGTAATCTAGTTGGTTTTTTTAAAAGTCTTTTTATAGTATGGGTCATTGTTCATGAATTGTCTATTTGGTTGAAAGTTTGCTCTATTTCTTATCCTGTTAATAGCGGAGGGAGGTTGAATTTTAGGTAGGCCAAATGCAGAACAAAAACTACCTAATTCTCTATGTCTTTCTCTTTTTTTAGATGAATATTTACTTTGAATATTGCAAGTTCTTGAAATAAAGCAATTGCTTCTTTTTTGACAATGGAAATTATTTGTTAATAGGTCATACTATCATATGGAATTTCATCTTGACCCGCACTTTATCTTAATTTTAGGAATATTCTTTGAGAAAATAAAGATGGGAGACCGGATATAAATCTTTCTTTCCTAAAAGATTGATTGCAATCACCTCGTCTAAAAATATTACTAAGGAAAACATGTTTATACCATTGATAATCATCAAGTGTAGGACATCTAAGATTAGTGAGAGCTACTTGATTTGTTGACATTTCTTCTTTAGGATTTCCAATAAAATGCATAGTGATCATATTAGTAAGAATTGAACTTCCATCTAGAGCTTGTTATTCATTTTCTATTTTGACGTGATTAAGTATTTGAACTTTTGTCTCTATATTAATACTATGGTCCCACCAATTTCTTAGTTGACTAGTAAAACCGGCTGTACGAAAATCTATAATAGTGTGTTCATGACAATGTTTTGATCTATAAGTAGTAATAGCCACAGTCATTTCAGACAAGACATTTAAAATTTCATATTCGGATTTTCCATTGACATTCCATTCATAGACATCATATTGCGAGTATCTGAACTTATGTTGTTCTTCATATTGAATATCTGGTGGAGCGGGTCTTGTGTAGTAATTTCTAGTTGAGACATTTTTCCAAGAACTTTTGTTTATTTTATTAATTAATTTCAATATTTTCATCATCAGACTATATTATTTTATTTTTATTTGAATTGTGTTTGTCTAGGACATTAATATTATTAGTTGATTTAGATGTACCTAAACCAGATAATTTTTCTTCAATTTTACTAATTAAAGGAGTTGTTTTTTCGGGTAAATTAAGAGATTTTTGACGATATATGGGAATACTTGAAGTATAAATATGTGGAGTAGCTATGTCGAAGGGGAATTTTGTCTCTTTTTTACTTATAGATAATATTCCTAGTTTTGATGTTATATCTTCAATTTCAAGAGCTTTTTTGGACACTAGCTGTGTAGATAACATTTCTATTTGTTTTGAAACGGTAGTGAGAAGCTGACTTGAATAATTATTTTGATGGTACAATTTTTTAATGTCTCCTTAATTAGTAATGGAGGAGTTATCATTATCTCTTCATTTTTTAAAAGGAGCCATAATGAAAGACCCTTCACTATTATGAACTTGAATTTCAGTTAAAGGAGGATAGATAGAATTAACTATACTTCTATTCTTTAATGTCCAACTTTGAATTAAACTATTTGTCATGTTTATTTTATTTTGTTGAATGGATAAAATATATTAATATTTATGGTATATATAGAGAACCATGTGAAAAAAGGAATATTAAATTCTAATATTTTCATGTTAAAAATCCATTCTAGTCTAATATGATTTCTAGTAATTTGATCAAAACATCAAAAAAACGAGTCTTTTTTATCATTATATTCTTTTGTATAAAAATCATTATGAATATAGTCTAAATCTATTTGGAATTTTTTTTGTATATCATTAATAGAGGAAAAAGTAGGTGGTTTCATGGCTGAAGAAGTAGGTGAATTTGAATTTGCAAAAGTTCTCCTCCGGTTCAGGTATTGGATTTTTATAACAGATTTTTGAAGATCCCTCAAAATGAAAATTTTTAGAGGTAGATGTTTGAGGATTATTAAATGAGTTTCCTTCGTACGAAGTTCGAGTCATAAGAAGTTGATGATCTAGTTTTTTCAAGATTAGTACCTAATTTTATTATTACTTGACCATCAGGTTCTTCTATAATTTGATTAATTTTATTTTGGACAATATTTCTAGGATGAGGATTATAATGAATTAAATTTTTTTCAGGAATAGTGATTTTATTCCATTTTAATATCTTAGGAGTGAAGGTAGCAGCATTTTCGGTTCCAACTTTTAATAACATAGTTTCATCTGTAACGGGATGAAGTAAACATTTCGGATTCAGTTGAGAGGACAATAGTCTGAAATAGACTCGGTATATTAATGCGAAATTTTTAACATATTCTCTAAATTGTACTGTTGAATTATTTGAAAGGTGGACATCTAAGACTAAAGTGTCTAGTATCCATGGATCGGTTGTCTACTGTAAAATTTGGACAAACAGTTAAAATAAATCAGACCATTACAAATATTAGTTTGAATCATAGCTAAAAGAGAATCTTTATAGCCAATTAAGCGATTACCTCTTAAAGTTATATATATTGAGCAATCTTGATCTTTTGTAGAATGAGGTTTTAAGGTTATTTGAATCATACCAAAATGAATATATCTATATGTTTTTAAATATTTATCTATAGATGTCTTATTAAGTAATTTAATACTTTGAATTCTTTATTTAATAGAGAAAGCAGTTTTAAAGTCAAGTTTTCCTATTTGATAAATTGTATCTATATGTTTTTTAAGTATAGTCCAGTTTTGAAAATCAATCAGAAAACATATCTCCTTACTATGTACTATGTTTGAATTATTACTATCATGTGAGAACAACTACCTAGAAAAAGTAACCATAATCGTAAAACAATATAATTTTAGTGCATTAAGTAGTTAAATAGATGCATATAAGTGGGACCAACGGGACCACCCTTACCGGGATCACCTTTTCTCCTCTTAACGGCTAACCAACGAATTTAACAAGGGCTGACCAACGTCTGACCAACACTTAGTGCAACTTCTTAATTACTAAACCCACAAAATTATATACTATATGATGTAGGTAACTTTTAGTGAAAACCCCTAAAAAAAACTTTTAGTGAACAGTAGTAACACTAGATAGTTAAACTAAACTTAGTACATATAAAGTTAATAGATTTCATTTTAAATAAACAAAACATAAACTATCCTAATATAATATAGTAGCTTGTAATATGAATCACAAGTTATACGGAACAATGAATTCATAAGTTCATCAAATTAGCTAAAAAACGAACAACACTAAATGACGAAATAAGAACCCATAATTTGTTTGTAGCACAATTAGTAGTACTAGTATGGGTTCTTATTTCGTCATTTAGTGTTCTTCATTTTTTAGCTAATTTGATTAAATTATAAATTCATTGTTACGTAAAACTTGTGATTCATATTACAAGCTACTATATTTTATAAGGATAGTTTATGTTTTGTTTATTTAAAAGGAAATCGATTAACTTTCTATGTACTAAGTTTAGTTTAACTATCTAGTGTTACTACTTTTCACTAAAAGTTACCTACATCATATAGTATACTCCATCCGTTTCATTTTAATCTACACACTTACACTTTTCAAGCATGCCAATGCAAAACTTTGAGGACATATATCTTTAGTTTTGTGTTTGTAAAAATTATAAAAAGTACATATTAATAAAATACATGTTATGATGAATCTAACAAGATCCCACATGACTATATTTTCATCCGCGTATAAATCACAAATGATGGTCAAAGTGAAATTTGTGAATAGTGTAAAATATCAAAGTGTAACAATTAAAATGAAACGGAGGGAGTATAATTTAATGGGTTTAGTAATTAAGAAACTGCACTAAGGGTGGTACCGCTGGTCCCATTTATACGCATCTACTTAACTGCTTAATGCACTAAAATTATATTATTGCTTTACGATTATGGCTACTTTTTCTAGGAAGTTGTTCTCACATGATAGTAATAACTCAAACATAGTACATAGTAAGGAGATATTTTTTTCGATTAATTTTCAAAACTGGACTATACCTAAAAAAATATGTAGATGTTATCTCTTTTCCTTCTATCAATGTCATTACCAAAAATAATAGGAAAAATTGACATGAATAATCCCAACTTTCACCTGTCTTCTCATAGACAAAATTAATGATATAGATATTAAAAAAGAATATCTTTTAAAACTAAAAAGACATTATTTGTAAAGAAGAAAATTCTACTAGAACTGAACTGGTTACTTTATCAAGAATATTTGACCAATATCCAACTCCTAATATTTTCAAACTAATAACAACTAAAGATTTACAAACTGAAGTTAATACCCTTAAATCACAAGTAAAAGAGATTAAAGAACAATTATTGGAACTCAAAACTAAAGACTTAAACATCAAACTAGAGTAGCTTTTTAGAATCAAATAATAATCAAAAGGATCAACCTTCTACTTCAAACTTACCTCCTATTCCAATTTTATCTCAAGACCCTAATGACGATCAAATAAATGTTATAGATAGAATAAATTTTTAAAAATGGTATATTCTCACTTCCCTTAAAATAGGTAATGATTTTCAGTTAAATACTATAGCCTTACTAGATAGTGGAGTTGATCAAAATTGTATTAAAGAAGGACTAATTCCTGGTACTTTTTATGAAAAAACAACAGAAAAATTACATAGTGCTAATGGCGAACCATTGAAAATAAAATCTAAACTTTCAAAGGCATATATTTGTAATCAAGGTTATTGTTTTAAGAATACATTCATTTTAGTAAAAGATAAAAATAATGGAATAATACTTGTTACTCCTTTTATTACTCAAATTTATCCTTTTTCAGTTGATCATACAGGTGTTCATACTAATATTATGGGAAAGAAAATATCTTTTCAATTTCTTGCCCCAGTATATCAAAAGGATTTAGTTATATTACAATCCTCATCTATATTTCAACAAGTTAATACAATAACTAATAAGGAATCTCAAATATCTCTCTTACAACAAGAAATATCATATTTAAAATAGAAGAACAATAAGAAATCATATATTCAAAAGAAAATATTTGAGCTAGAGCAAAAGTTCAAAGAAGAAGTTATTTTCAGAAAAAGCTACCTATTAAGGCAAGACCTATTCAAATGAATCAAGAAATCTTAGAATTTTGTACAAAAGAAATTCAAACCTTATTAGATAAAAATTTAATTAGACCGGCCATCTAAATCTCCTTGGAGCTGTGCTGCTTTAAATGCTATGAATCAAGCAGAAAAGAAAAGAGTGGTTCCTAGATTAGTAATTAATTATAAACCTCTTAATAAAGTCTTACAATGGATAAAGTACCCAATCCCTAATAAAAAAAGATTTATTAAGTTGTCTTTATAATGGAAAAATTTTCTCAAAATTTGACATGAAAAGTGGATTTTGGCAAATTTAAATAGAAGAAAAAGATAGATATAAAAATGCCTTGAATCTTCCTTTTGGGCAGTATGAATGAAATAATGCCTTTTGGCTTAAAAAATGCTCCATCTAAATTTCATAATATTATGAATGATATTTTTAATCCTTATACTCAAATTATTATAGTCTATATTGATGATGTCCTAATATTTTCAGATACTTTAGATCAATATTTCAAGCACCTTAATACTTTCTTACATGTTATTAATAAGAATGGTTTAATTGTCTCATTTCCTAAGATGAAACTATTTCAAACTAAAATACCGTTTTTAGAATATGAAAATTTCCAAGGTACTATAAAACCTACGGTTATTTCACCATATACCCCTGACTAAATTTTTTTTGCACCGTATACCCTCGCCACTTTCCAAATTCACCATATACCCCCACGTTTCAAAAAATACATCAACATGCCCTTATGACTAACGGAAGTCTAACACCGTTAGTCATTATGCCCTAATCACCTTCTAACCCTAATTAACTAACCTAAACTAAACTAAACCTAACTCTAACCCTAACTCTAATCTAATACCCTAACCCTAACCCTAGCCACCCTCCCACCACCCCCACCCCACCACACCCAATTCCCCACCACCCCTCCCCCACCCCACCCAATTCCCCACCACCCTTCCCCCGCCCCACCCCTTTCCCCCCACCACCCACCCACCATCCCTCCCCTCCTCCTCCTTCCCCCACCCCCCGCCCCCCCCGCAACCCCCACTCCCCCTCCCCCTCCCATGCGATCCCACCGACAACCCCCTCACCCATCGCTGGCAACCCCCCCCCTCCCTTTCCCGCGCAACCCCTCCCCCCTCCCTTTCCCCCGCAACCGCCGAACCCTTCCCCCTCTCCCGAAATGAAAAAAAAATCGAAAACGCCGGATACGAAACACCCCGGAACCAAGCGACGACGGGGGAAGGGGAGGGGGGGCTGCGCGACGATGGGGAAGGGGAGGGGGCTATGCGACGACGAGGGGAAGGAAGGGGGGCTGGGGGGAGGCTACGGTGGTTGTGGGGGGTTGGTGGGGCTGCGGTAGTTGTTGGGGGCCGGGTAGGCTGGGGTTGGGTTGGGTGGGGGGCCGGTGGGCTGGGTTAGAGAGAGAGTTAGGGTTTAATTAGGGTTAGGGTGGGGGAGGGGTGTTTAGGGTTCGGGTTAGTATTAGGGTATTAGATTAGGGTTAGATTTAGGTTAGTTAATTAGGGTTAGAGGGGGGTTTAGGGCTTAATGACTAACGGAGTTTAACGCAATTAGTCATTAAGGGTAAGTCAGTGTATTTTTTGAAACGTGGGGGGTATATGGTGAATTTGGAAAGTTGCAAGGGTAAACGGTGCAAAAAAAAATTAGTCAGGGGTATATGGTGAAAAAACCGTAAAACCTATTAATAGAGTCATAGAATTTGCTGACAAATTTGTAGATGAAATTAGAGATAAAAATCAACTACAAAGATTTCTAGGATGCCTTAATTATATTTCAGTTTTTTCCCCCTAATTTAAAATAATATTGTTCGTGTCTTTACAAAAGATTACGGAAGAATCCTCCCGCATGGTCACCCAAACATACACATATAATACAAACGTTAAAAGAAAAAGTCAAGTCCCTTCCATGTTTAGGTCTTCCAAATCCCAATGCATTCATGATAGTAGAAACAGATGCATCCGACATAGGCTATGGGGGCATTCTTAAACAGAAGTTACCTGAAAATAAAAATGAGCAAATAGTTAGATTTCATTTAGGTCTATGGCTGCTATCTCAAAAAAATTACTCAACTATTAAAAAAGAGATTTTATCTATTGTTCTTTGTATTTCAAAATTTCAAGATGATCTTTACAACAAACCTTTTTATTGAGAACAAATTGCAAATCAGCAAAAGAAATATTACGAAAGAATATTCAAAATATTGTTTCAAAAGAAATCTTCGCCAGATGGCAAGCTATACTATCAGTTATTGATTTTCAAATAGAATTCATGAAAGGGGAAAATAATTCTCTTCCGAATTTTTTAACTAGAGAATTCTTACAAGGAAAAGGTAATAATAATATTTATGTTCAATTATTACAGGAAACAAAATGAATCAAGATTATGATAAAGGCAAAGCTATTAAAAAACCAGAAGATTATGTGATGAGATTTCATAAGCTCCACCCATTAAGCGAGAAAACATCTTCATCAGATAAACTTGACCTATTTTTTTTATTTTCCACCTTTATCCTATTCCCAAGCAGTCAAATATCCATCTCAAAACACAAAGTCAAAATTAAATATTCAAAATTCTCAATCTTCAAATTCTGAAATTCACAAATACATCACCAAACTTCATAAAGAACACCTGCTCCTTATCCGCTTTAGAGAGACTCCTCAAATTCCTGAACTTCTCAAATTTACTAATTCTCTTTTCCCAATAATTTGTCAATACTGACCTGAAACATTTTATAAAACAAAAAGGTTCTATGAATTCATACTTGTTGACACTTAGTCCGTTGAAATCGAGCATACCGAAAAAGGTAATTTCATAGCTTATTCAAAATGCAAAATCAAGAAGATCATCCCACAAACAGAATGGGTATCTGCCTATGTTCCCAAAGAATTCTCGGTCCCTTTTCAACCGCAAGGATATAATTACATCGAGTATCAGATGGCATGGTTTCAAGCATTTTTATTCAAAGGATTCAATCATTAATGGTTATTCAATATTTGTCCTCAATGTCCAAATAATTTCCCCATATGGTTTTATGAATAGTGGCTCTACTTTGGAAGCTCTCAACAGATCTGGCCAATGGAAGTCAAAAAATCTTATAAGTTCTTCTCCACACATGTACAAACCAAACACTCATATTCCACAAAACTCTTATTTCATAAAGAGTTCAATGTCCCATGGATAATGTGTTGGTCCTATAACATTATTCAATGTTACCCAACACCACTCCCCATGTCTTTGGTACGTGAATTCAAGATCAAGTGGTGGGCAAAATTTACCATTGACAAATTTTGTTCACTAAAGACAGTCCAAGATCAAATGGTTGATAATAATCAACTTATCAAAGCAATCAAAGATATTCCAAAGCCTCTTACTCCACGAAAAAAGAGGAGACAAACCGAAATTGAATTACTCAAAAGAGAGATCAAACTTCTTAAAAAACACACCCAACTTTTAATCCGAAATTCAGGTGATTCATTCGGCTCATCAGTTCATTCCTCACCTGACGACCCGTTAAGAGGACCTTGGGCTCAACATCCGTATTTACAATAAATTTTTCTTTTTCAAAAAATAAAAGCCCGCATGATTTTTCTGGCAAAAATTAGGGCAATTAAAATAGAAAGATTTGACTACCTTTTAAAATCACAATTTTCAAAATAACCACCTTATAAGTATATTTTTTTAGAATAACCACCTTATATGACTTAAATCTCTTTAAATACATACCAATTAAGAGATTTTGTGTAATACCCCAAACCTAAATGTCGTTTTATTAAATACTAATAATGTTTGTTAGCTTAATTGAGTGCTAAATTTTTCCAAAATGTTCATGGTTAAGATTATTTTCTAAAATAAATATATTTACTTTAGTTATTACAAAAATTGATATTTATTATGATAAACAATTTTATTTATAATATAGTTTATGGCTTTAATGTTTAGATAAGAAAATCCTATATACTTTTACTATATGATTTTGAGTTAATTATTTTTAGCTAAAGTTCAATGTTGATATTTTGAAGTCAAACTTAACTTAACACTTGAAAAGAGTCAAAGTTGACATTTTGTCACCAAAAGAAAATAAGAAAAAGAAAGAAAGACAGAAAAGAAAGAGGAATGAAGAAAGATGATGTAGTCAGCTTCCATCCGACCAACCCACCGTCCATCTTCTTCCTTCTCTTGTCTCCTACCTTGGTCCCCAAGGTGAAGATTCATCCTCAGTCAATCCACCTCCATTTTGTCTCCTAAATCCATCTATAAATAACACTATGAATAAAGGATCCAAAATCAGATTTTCATCAAGGAAAATCCACAAAGTTTCTCAAAATCTTCTTCTCTCCTGCCGGTGCCGCCTCGCCACCACCACCATCACCCACCAGTCCCAACCGCCGGAGTTTCGCACTGCACCCCGCAGCCCTACCACGACACAAGCCCCCTGTTTCTCTCCTCTTCTCTCGTGCGCTGCTGTTGGCGTAGCTCATTCATTGCTTGTTACTAGGGATTCTAAGATCATCAATCTGGTTGGATAAAGCATTCATGGAGTTCTATTTAGTCCGGTTGTTCATGTTCAATTAGAGTCCTTTGTTAGCTCGGTCTCTTAGTTTTGTTTTCCTTGTTGTTTATTAGGATGATGAATAAGTTAGTTTCCCTTTTGTTGTTTCGGTTGCTAGTTTGAATTCATGTAATCAGTTGTTCATTTTTTAGCTTAGGATGTAAAGGAGACTTAATGAGACTAAGTGACTAAGTGATGGAAGTAATGGAGCTAAGGCATGGCTGATTGTTCGAAGGAGGAGAGAACGTGCCTTATGGAGCTTGTTCCACTTAATATGCTACGTGCAAATCTCAGCCAAGCAATCTACAACAACTCCCATGATTGTAGGAGGCTTAGGCGTGCATTATGGAGCAGCTAGGACTCTTCAAAGGGGGTGCAAACAAGCTGGTAGAAAGCGCCTTAAAAATAGGAGATTAGTTGCTTAGTTGCCCCTCATTGTTGTTGGTATTTTAAACGTGTATTAGTGTCGTTGTTAGTGGCCTAATTATGTGTGTTAATGCTTTATTTTCATAAAACAAAAATCAGTTGTAATAGTTTTAAGTTGTAACTATAAAATGACATGAAATGAAAGAAGAAACATCTTAGAATTTTTATGACAAAACCGTGAGTTTATAACTTTTTTTCATCTTGTTTCTTGGATTAGAAACGTGTGAATTCGCCTTTTGCTAACTTAACTTAGCAAGTTAAGTGGTGATCTTAGGAACCTTTAGCTAATCAAAGTGGTGTGTCTTATCTTTGCTTAGTTAGAGTTGCTCAGGTTTCATCTCCATTGAAACTGAAGCTTTGCTTCTATCCATAACCCTTCCATACTTGTATGTTTCGTTTGTAACCAAACATACAACAGTTGTCCTCTCTCTTACTTCACTGCTGCAGCCGCCAAGGTCTCGCCGTCTCACTGCACCTGCTGCTGCCTCCACGCCGGTGCCCTGCAGCCTTACCAGAGCTTTGCTCCACTCCCCTGCTTTGTTTATTCGTTGCTCCTTATAAAGTAGATGTAGATTACCTCCTGCTTCTTTAATTTCAGATTTTTCAAGTTCTCAAAACTCAAGCCCAATGATACTCATGAGTAGTTAGTTTAAATTTGGGCGTAAAACTCATTTTAGTTTCTCCATTAAAGACATCCTAGGCTAATTTGTTCATTAATCACTTATTAGGCCTTAATATGAATATTTTTAGTTAAATTATTACTCTAATATGATGAGCTTGAATCAGATTTTTATAATGTTATATAAAGCTAATTAATTAATTTTTGGGCTAATTTTTCCTTAAAGAATTGAAAAGTCCAAAAATATTTTCAAAGACTTATGATGGATTTCACGTAAATGATTTCAAGTTGAAATTTAATCATTTTTAAAATAATTTCTGAAGTAGAATCATAATTTTCAAGTATAATTAGTAAAGACTCGTAATGAATTTTCCAATGGCCGTTAGGGGTGAGCGATTTATTGTTTATCTTTATAATGGGGATGGATAATTATGGATTTTATTATTTGGAGTTATGACTCTATGGAGATTATGTACGACGATTCTTGGAGGCTATGTTATGACGATACTGAAGGAGTAAGAAAAGGAATAGCGTATGAGGTAACCTTTATATCTAGCCATTATGCATGCTCGTATATGTTATGTGCAATGATATGCTCAAATATGTGGATATAACTTTGTGTTGATAATTATGTAATATGATTGTGTGTTACAATTTTTATGTGGCATGATGAAATACGTTATGATTCAATGATGTCCATGTAAACTATGAACGATGATGTTATGACTTATGGAATATGGTTATCATGATTTATGTGTGTTGTTCGAAAATATGAATATATGCAAATTTGTAAAAGTGGATGGTTCCGCTGGCTTGGCATTATGAACTGAACTGGCAAATGGGCAAGTTACAGGTGGATGAATTCTGTTTACGATATAAGAATGAACACGGACCAAAAGGGTCATATGATAATGTCAATGCTTTGTCCAAAACCTGTACTTGCCAATGAACTATGCTCACGCAAATGGTCCTTGTTAGCAGACTATTCAATGATAATGTTTTCTGATAGTTTTTCCGAACAAGTACCGATATGATGTGATATATGACTATGCATGAAAATGTTTACGAACTAAAATCGTTTTTACGGGCTGGAGTGAAGTTACTGAGTTTTCAGCTCATTTTAGGTTATTTTCTATGTTTTTCCTTTTCCCTATTTTATTAAATTATATAGGTATTATGAAGATAACGCAGGATCAGTTATGTCAAGGATGCTCCGAAAAGATTAAGTTGGAATGACTCTATATAACTTTGGATATTTATAATACTCTGTATTAAGGTTAATCATTATTATGTTATGATGAGTATTTTTGTATTAAAATATCATTTTAGGCTATTATATTAATTGTGGCCCTATAACCCACAGGATTAAGTTCAGTTTCCGCTGCCGATTCAAGTTATGTATTTTCGGGGTGTTACATTTCGTCCAAGAAATTGTTCTTGAAAAAGGGTCCTTATATACTTTCTAGTGGATAAAGGTGGAGGTGATGTAATCGTTCTTAAACCCCTTTGAGGACGATTCCCTTGATGGAATCTGTTAATTGGTAGGTATTTGAAAAGATTTAGGTCATATAAAGTGGTTATTTAAAAAACATGAACATATAAGGTGGTTATATTGAAAAACTCGATTTCATAAGGTGCTTAAAGTAAAAAAAAAAATCTAAAAGAAATATAAAAGAAATAAAATGAAGAGATTAGAGAAGAATGTACAAGAAAGCATTAATTCCTTCAATGATCTACAACAAATAAATTGTTAGTACAAAAGGAATTAAATTGAAATTGACCATCAAGAATAATACCATTGACTCCTGGGTCATGTATATATAACGATTTGCAAAAGGAGCAACCTTGAAGCTTTAACAAATCATTGTACTTTGAATGTAGTTGAATGTGTTTGAAAATTAGTTTGAATGTAGGAAAGTATGTTGATAAGTGTTGAAGCCGTAGGAAAGTGTATTATAGAGTTGTGAAGTCTTTTTTTGGAAAACAAAGTTATTTATAGGAGAAAGAAGCCCGAAAACCTCGATGAGATAAGAACAGGGCTTGTGCTAGCACAAAGGCAATGCGTGGCACGCATGGGCCATGCACTTTGCGCATCGCAAATTTAGAGCGAATTTTGCTTGTTTTAAGATTCTTTTTTTTTTTATCTTTGATGAAATTTAATATTTTGAAATACGAAATCAGCTATATTTAGGAATAAAAATCTAAATTTCATAATATCCTTCAGAAAATAATTATCGGGAATAATTATTATAAAACTATTAAAAATACAATTAATTATCAGGAATAATGAATCGGGCCTTTAAAATTTGGCATGGATTTAATAAATAAACGTTATGGTTTTTAAAACGCTTTTCGGCTTAGCTCGTTCGATTGCTCTACCTTTAGACCGGACCAATTAGGAGGACGATATGTTTTATCATTGGTTATTCAATGGGAAGACACGATTTTGTCTCTACAACTACACTACAATTGAAGGATAAAAGTAATTGTGAAAGGAAACAGAATAGTAAGTCATTTTATAGGAAAATTTGTCATAAACAACCATTTATAAGCAACTTTTTGTCAGAAACAACCTTCTAATTTTTTTTTTGTCACGAAAAACCTTAGACCTAACAAACTTTGTCATAAGAAACCTGATAACGTCGTTCCAGTGCTGACTAATATTTTTCGGTACTGACTAAGTTGATGACCCAGAAATTTTGCGAGAAAAAACCTGATGCGCTAAAGTTATACGGTGTTTATATGATATTTTGGGTGCACTTTGCTAAGGAGTTCGATCGTAATTGTTGACGTTTGCATATATATCAACTTTAGTCGAAGTTCGGGATTTTGTGAGGTAGTTAATGATAATGTTCTAAGTTTCGAGCTTTTAAGGTGAAATGGTATGTCTTGGGAATGCTCGGGAAGTGTAGCATCGTAACGTAATGGCCAATTATCGCAAGGCCTAGCCAAGCAGCATCGCGAGGCTTAGCACACTCCATTCCAGCATCATCGTCAACCTTGAGCCTCCATAAGCAAAGCAAGCCAGCATGCCCAGCAGCATTGCAAGCACCATGTCTGCCCAGCTCTCATGCGCGCTCATCACCGCACGCTCAGCCGCCCAGCGCTCATCACCGCACGCTCAGCAGCCCAGCGCTCATCGCCCAGCTCAAAGGCCCAGCGCTCGCGACTCGCGAGCCTCCTCGCACCTCGCGAGCACCCAGCCCTCGCGACTCGCGATGGATGTCGCGACTCGCGACCATTGCCAGTTCATTTTGTGCGCGGAAGACAGAGTGTTCTTCGCGACTCGCGATCAGTCTCGCACCTCGCGACCCCCTAGGTCGGCGTAATTGTCGGCTGATTTTTGAGCTTTAGTATAAATACTAAAGTTGATTTTTGGACCTAGGGAGAACACACTTGAGGAGAGAGAATCTCTAACACTCCATTCTTCTCTTCTTATCTTCTCTTTTTAGTTTTCATTTTCTAGTTTAGTTTTCGTAGATTTCAATTATGGAATTGGCTTATGCTATGCCGATTGTAGCTTGAACTGTTCTTGAACGAGATTAATATGAAGCTTCAAGCATTATTGTGAGATCTTTCCTTTCTATTTAGTTTCTTTGATTATGGTTTAATTTCTATGCTTGTGTTCTATGATTTTTGCATAATTAGGCTAGGAACGTTACTAGTTTGATTGTGTAATTAATCTAATGCTAGATTTAAGAATAGAATCGGATTGTTTTATTCTTTTATCTAATTGTAGCAAACTAGGGAGTAACTTAGATGCAGATCGTCTTGGTTATTTCTTGGGGAAATTAAATCAACTGTTGAATGTTTATCGCGTGTATGACATTAGCAGGTCTATTGATTCTCTGTGTTTATTGCTGCTATTGGATTGAACTTAGACGCTGATCGGACTAGGTTATCCTTTAGTTAGGGTTTTATAGTCACGTTGATCGTGCTATTCAACTAAGAATAAGTAGAATGCGAGATTAGTTCTCGGCAATAGATAATCATGGAAATAATTAGAGTGGAGGTTCAATGATCGATAATGAATTGAAGTGGATGTTAATCGGATTCAAGATCTTTCCATATTGATTTCTCATTCTATTTATTTGCTAGTTAATTTTACTTTGTTTATAACTCTTTTGAAAACCCCCCTTTTTATTAGGTTGCTCGACCCTTAGAGTCATCTAGGTATTAATTCACGCTAAATATTAAACTTGTCCCTGTTTCCATGTGGATACGACCCCTACTTCCATTATACTAGCTTAGTGTAAAAGAGAGTAGGAGAAATTTTATCTTTGGCCGGGTGCGGTGCACACAACGACACATCCCCGGTCGTTGCCGGGGAAACGGTGTTACTTGTTTGTATTTAGTGTATGTTTTTGGATTGTATTGCTTATGGTTTTTGTTTATGGTTAATACTCGTGCTACTAACCAAGAGCCTTTGCAGTACGATCGAGATCTAGAACTAACCCTTTTCAGGTTGAGAAGAGAATTGCGTGAAGGCTTTAGAGAGCTCCCTTTTTCGCTTGAATTTGAAGAAGAGATGCCTCCTAGAGTTGAGCACCGCACTTTAAAGGAGCTCACTGCTCCTAACCTTGACCAACAGCCTTTGTGTATCACATTTCCGGAACCGGAAGTGGGGGACACATTTGAGCTAAAATCGGGGTTGATACATTTGCTTCCCTCATTCCATGGGCTAAATGGTGAAGATCCAAATAAACATTTGTCAGAGTTTCATGTGGTATGCAGCAGCATGAAACCAAGTGGAGTTTCAGAAGACAGAATCAAGCTTAAAGCCTTCCCCTTTTCGCTAAAAGACGCAGCAAAGGACTGGATGTACTACCTTCCGGCCGGCAGCATCACCACTTGGGCACAATTGAAAAAGAGCTTTCTCGAGAAATACTTTCCCACTTCTAAATCATCTACATTGAAGAAGGAGATAAGTAACATTGAGCAACGGGGTGATGAGTCTTTTTACGAGTATTGGGAGAGGTTTAAGAAATTATGTGCTAGCTGTCCATACCACGGTTACCAAGAGGAAGATTTGGTGCTATATTTTTATAATGGCCTATGTGATGAGGATGCTAGGATGGTTAATGCAGCAAGTGGTGGATCCATTGTGAATAAAACTGCGCTCGCTGCTAAAGAACTGTTAAATGAGCTTGCTGAAAGCTCGAGGCAGTTTAGTAGAAGGTCTGGAACTCGACGTGTGGTCGCCGAGGGTTCTAGTTCTTCTAAGTTGGAAGATCAGGTGCAAGCTCTCACATCCGTGATGCGAGAATTCATAGTGAAAGAGAAAACTCACCAAGTGAAGGCTTGTGGCATTTGCTCTTCACATCATCCAACTAATTTTTGCCCTCATCTACAAGAAGAACCGAGTGAAGAGGTTAAGGCAGTCGGTTTTCAGGGCCAAGATTTCCAGAAAAGATATGATCCATATTTTGGTACCTACAATCCGGGATGGCGAGATCATCCTAATTTGAGGTACAGGAACTCATCAGGGAACCAGCAGCCGCCACAGCAGTATAACCGCCCACCACCTCCTTATTCGAGGGCACCGGAGCAAGGAGCTCCATATTTTCGGCCGCAAGGCCAATCACAGGGACCGAGTACCAGCATGTCTACAGAGGATATGATTAATGCTTTAACTAAAAATGTTACTAACATGCAGGGAAATATGGTTCAGTTTCAGGAGGAGACCCGTTCGAGCATCAAGAACTTGGAGAGCCAAGTAAGCCAAATTGCAGGAGCTGTAACCAAGTTAGAGGCTAGGGATTCGGTGAGGTTTCCATCCCAAACAGAACTCAACCCTAAAATGAACGTGAGTGCTATCACATTGAGGAGTGGAGCGGAAATTGCAAGCAAAGAGAGGTTGGTGGTTCGAGACAAAGAGATAGTGGAAGAGGTGATCGAGCATGAACCGACAACTGATTGTAAATCATTGCCACCTCAACAAGAGGATAAAGTCCAAAAATCACCTCCTCCACCATATGAACCAGAGCCACCATTTCCCGAGGCATTAAGAGAAACCCGCAATGCAGAGCGCAACAAAGACATTTACGAAATCTTTCGTAAATGTGAGGTAAACATTCCCCTTTTTGATGCTTTAAATCAAGTACCTAGGTATGCTAAGTTCCTTAAAGAATTGTGTACTTCGAAAAGAAAGCAAAAACAAAAGGGAGTGCAAAAAGTGAAGGCTAGCGAGCATGTCTCTGTTATCTTTCAAAAGAAATTACCTCAAAAGTGCAATGACCCAGGCATGTTTACCATCCCATGTACTATAGGTGACACCATGTTTCCTAAAGCCATGTTAGACTTAGGTGCGTCAATTAATGTGATTCCATATTCATTGTATAAGTCTTTGAAACTTGGCAATTTGCATGAAACTGGTGTGGTGATTCAATTAGCTGATAGATCCAATGTTTATCCTAGGGGTAAATTAGAGGATGTGTTAGTTAAGGTTGGGAAATTGCGATTTCCTCGCGATTTTTATGTTCGGAGATGGAACCTGATAAGCATGCCACCCCCATCCTTTTGGGGCGACCTTTCTTGAAAACATCTTGCACTAAAATTGATGTTTGCGCTGGTTCTTTGACCATGGAATTTGAGGGAAAGGTAGAGGCGTTTAAAATCAATGATTCTAATCCTTTGATTAAGGATGATAACCCTCTTTGCTCTATTAACATTGTTGACTCTGTTTTGCATGATGTTCTTAATATTGAGCAGGTTGATGAGTCGATGAATGTTGATGATGTCTTGGTTGAGGATTGTGCGTCTCCTACTAACATGCAGGTTATGGTGCCGGAGTTGAAAGAGCGGAAAAAGCCTCCTGATTTGCCACCTTGTTTTGAAACTGTACCACTAACGATGCATTGCAAGAGTTCTTCGGAATCTGTTTTGCAGGTACTTGAATTGGAGGTTGACATGGAGCCACCATTGTCACACATGGAGCACAAGCCCAATTATTGAGCTCAAGGTACTAAGTCGAGCTAACGACTTTAAACAACAGCGCTTCTCGGGAGGCAACCCGAGACCCCTTTTATTTTCTTTCTTTTCCTTTATTTCTCATCAAATTTCCACCACCACAACAAATTTTCTTTCACCCACCGCCCACCCACTAAAAAGATCCACAACCAATCTTAATCCGCTTGGAGCCAAAATCCACAAAAGAAAACCCGTTGGGAGGAGTTCAATAGCTAGGAGTTGGTACAACTAGAGGGTTGAGATTGTTAATGAATCTTTTCTATCTCTTAAGCTAGGTGCAAATCTGAAAAATTTCAACAAAATTTGAATTTGTCATTTGTTTGAGTGATTCGAGGGAGAGGGTTGTGAGTTGATTTATGAGATTTGAGTTGGTGTTGCTAAGAAATTTGAGTTTGACGGATTGTTTGTCATGAGTTTTGAGCACTCGATCTTCGATTTACCCGATTTTCGTTTCTTCCCCCCATTTTCAGTTTACTTTTTATTCTAATTGTCGTCACATTGAGGACAATGTGTAGTTTAAGTAGGGGGGAGGGTATTCTCATTCTCATGTATCTATGTTGTATTTATTTCAATTTGAAAAAAAAAAAATGATGAAAAAAAAAATGAGAAAAAAAGATATATAAAAAAAAAAGTGATGAAAAGAATCCCGCTGAGTTGAAAACCCGCAAGGGCGGGCGACTCAGGCAAAAATGGGGGCCCGGATAGGTTGAAAACCCGAAAGGGCAACCTATGCAAAAAAGTGGCTTATATTGAGCGGGTAAGATGGTGAGAAGAAAAAAGAAATGTGAGAAGCTAGGATGAAAATCCGAAAGGGCTCCTAGGCAAAATGAGAGATTAAGAGAGAATTATATACTTTGAATGCTCATTTACCGGAGATGGTGTCATAAGGCGGAAGGCGCTTTCGGGTTTGGGTTGGTTATTTCATCCTTGATTTTGTGAAGATTTGTTTATAATTGGCTTTCACTTTCTTTTGTTGATAGTGGTGAATTGGAGGTCATTGTTGAAATTTAAGTACTTATCCGGTAAGGATTTAAACTTGCATTGGTTAGCCGATTGTTTTGGGAGTAAGCATGGAATTTATCCCTTTTTGTTATTGTTCCATGGCTTGCTTATTTAGATTAGTTGAAGTAGTTTTAAATCATTTTTTGAGGTTTGGGTGAGCTTTAATGTAAGTGTGGGGGAGTCATTGTCCCTTACGTTTAGGTTTTGGGCGGATTTTGTTTAGATGTGATGATGTAGTTGATGGAGAGTGTAGTTTGGTGTTGATAAATTGGGTGAAGATTTATTTGGTGATCCACATTTTGAGTTTACTCGAGGTCGAGTAAAGTTCAAGTGTGGGGGTATTTGATGCGCTCAAGTTATACGGTGTTTATATGATATTTTGGGTGCACTTTGCTAAGGAGTTCGATCGTAATTGTTGACGTTTGCATATATATCAAACTTAGCCGAAGTTCGGGATTTTGTGAGGTAGTTAATGATAATGTTCTAAGTTTCGAGCTTTTAAGGTGAAATGGTATGTTTTGGGAATGCTCGGGAAGTGTAGCATCGTAACGTAATGGCCAATTATCGCAAGGCCTAGCCAAGCAGCATCGCGAGGCTTAGCACACTCCATTCCAGCATCATCGTCAACCTTGAGCCTCCATAAGCAAAGCAAGCCAGCATGCCCAGCAGCATTGCAAGCACCATGTCTGCCCAGCTCTCATGCGCGCTCATCACAGCACGCTCAGCAGCCCAGCGCTCATCACCGTACGCTCAGCAGCCCAGCGCTCATCGCCCAGCTCGAAGGCCCAGCGCTCGCGACTCGCGAGCCTCCTCGCACCTCGCGAGCACCCAGCCCTCGCGACTCGCGATGGATGTCGCGACTCGCGACCATTGCCAGTTCATTTTGTGCGCGGAAGACAGAGTGTTCTTCGCGACTCGCGATCAGTCTCGCACCTCGCGACCCCCTAAGTCGGCGTAATTGTCGGCTGATTTTTGAGCTTTAGTATAAATACTAAAGTTGATTTTTGGACCTAGGGGGAACACACTTGAGGAGAGAGAATCTCTAACACTCCATTCTTCTCTTCTTATCTTCTCTTTTTAGTTTTCATTTTCTAGTTTAGTTTTCGTAGATTTCAATTATGGAATTGGCTTATGCTATGCCGATTGTAGCTGGAACTGTTCTTGAACGAGATTAATATGAAGCTTCAAGCATTATTGTGAGATCTTTCCTCTCTATTTAGTTTCTTTGATTATGGTTTAATTTCTATGCTTGTGTTCTATGATTTTTGCATAATTAGGCTAGGAACGTTACTAGTTTGATTGTGTAATTAATCTAATGCTAGATTTAAGAATAGAATCGGATTGTTTTATTCTTTTATCTAATTGTAGCAAACTAGGGAGTAACTTAGATGCAGATCGTCTTGGTTATTTCTTGGGGAAATTAAATCAACTGTTGAATGTTTATCGCGTGTATGACATTAGCAGGTCTATTGATTCTCTGTGTTTATTGCTGCTATTGGATTGAACTTAGACGCTGATCGGACTAGGTTATCCTTTAGTTAGGGTTTTATAGTCACGTTGATCGTGCTATTCAACTAAGAATAAGGAGAATGCGAGATTAGTTCTCGGCAATAGATAATCATGGAAATAATTAGAGTGGAGGTTCAATGATCGATAATGAATTGAAGTGGATGTTAATCGGATTCAAGATCTTTCCATATTGATTTCTCATTCTATTTATTTGCTAGTTAATTTTACTTTATTTATAACTCTTTTGAAAACCCCCCTTTTTATTAGGTTCCTCGACCCTTAGAGTCATCTAGGTATTAATTCACGCTAAATATTAAACTTGTCCCTGTTTCCCTGTGGATACGACCCCTACTTCCATTATACTAGCTTAGTGTAAAAGAGAGTAGGAGAAATTTTATCTTTGGCCGGGTGCGGTGCACACAACGACACATCCCCGGTCGTTGCCGGGAAACGGTGTTACTTGTTTGTATTTAGTGTATGTTTTTGGATTGTATTGCTTATGGTTTTTGTTTATGGTTAATACTCGTGCTACTAACCAAGAGCCTTTGCAAGACGATCGAGATCTAGAACTAACCCTTTTCAGGTTGAGAAGAGAATTGCGTGAAGGCTTTAGAGAGCTCCCTTTTTCGCTTGAATTTGAAGAAGAGATGCCTCCTAGAGTTGAGCACCGCACTTTAAAGGAGCTCACTGCTCCTAACCTTGACCAACGACCTTTGTGTATCACATTTCCGAACCGGAAGTGGGGGACACATTTGAGCTAAAATCGGGGTTGATACATTTGCTTCCCTCATTCCATGGGCTAAATGGTGAAGATCCAAATAAACATTTGTCGAGTTTCATGTGGTATGCAAGAAGCATGAAACCAAGTGGAGTTTCGGGAAGACGAGAATCAAGCTTAAAGCCTTCCCCTTTTCGCTAAAAGACGCAAAGCAAAGGATTGGATGTACTACCTTCCGGCCGGCAAAGCATCACCACTTGGGCACAATTGAAAAAGAGCTTTCTCGAGAAATACTTTCCCACTTCTAAATCATCTACATTGAAGAAGGAGATAAGTAACATTGAGCAACGGGGTGATGAGTCTTTTTACGAGTATTGGGAGAGGTTTAAGAAATTATGTGCTAGTTTGTCCATACCACGGTTACCAAGAGGAAGATTTGGTGCTATATTTTTATAATGGCCTATGTGATGAGGATGCTAGGATGGTTAATGCAGCAAGTGGTGGATCCATTGTGAATAAAGCTGCGCTCATCGCTAAAGAAGCTGTTAAATGAGCTTCTTGAAAGCTCGAGGCGGTTTAGTAGAAGGTGCGGGAACTCGACGTGTGGTCGCCGAGGGTTCTAGTTCTTCTAAGTTGGAAGATCGGGTGCAAGCTCTCACATCCGTGATGCGAGAATTCATAGTGAAAGAGAAAACTCACCAAGTGAAGGCTTGTGGCATTTGCTCTTCACATCATCCAACTAATTTTTGCCCTCATCTACAAGAAGAACCGAGTGAAGAGGTTAAGGCAGTCGGTTTTCAGGGCCAAGATTTCCAGAAAAGATATGATCCATATTCTGGTACCTACAATCCGGGATGGCGAGATCATCCTAATTTGAGGTACGGGAACTCATCGGGGAACCGGCGGCCGCCACAAAGCGATATAACCGCCCACCACCTCCTTATTCGAGGGCCCGGAGCAAGGAGCTCCATATTTTCGGCCGCAAGGCCAATCACGAGGACCGAGTACCAAGCATGTCTACACGGGATATGATTAATGCTTTAACTAAAAATGTTACTAACATGCGAGGGAAATATGGTTCGGTTTCGGGAGGAGACCCGTTCGAGCATCAAGAACTTGGAGAGCCAAGTAAGCCAAATTGCGGGAGAGCCGTAACCAAGTTAGAGGCTAGGGATTCGGTGAGGTTTCCATCCCAAACAGAACTCAACCCTAAAATGAACGTGAGTGCTATCACATTGAGGAGTGGAGCGGAAATTGCAAGCAAAGAGAGGTTGGTGGTTCGAGACAAAGAGATAGTGGAAGAGGTGATCGAGCATGAACCGACAACAGATTGTAAATCATTGCCACCTCAACAAGAGGATAAAGTCCAAAAATCACCTCCTCCACCATATGAACCAGAGCCACCATTTCCCGAGGCATTAAGAGAAACCCGCAATGCAGAGCGCAACAAAGACATTTACGAAATCTTTCGTAAATGAAAGGTAAACATTCCCCTTTTTGATGCTTTAAATCAAGTACCTAGGTATGCTAAGTTCCTTAAAGAATTGTGTACTTCGAAAAGAAAGCAAAAACAAAAGGGAGTGCAAAAAGTGAAGGCTAGCGAGCATGTCTCTGTTATCTTTCAAAAGAAATTACCTCAAAAGTGCAATGACCCAGGCATGTTTACCATCCCATGTACTATAGGTGACACCATGTTTCCTAAAGCCATGTTAGACTTAGGTGCGTCAATTAATGTGATTCCATATTCATTGTATAAGTCTTTGAAACTTGGCAATTTGCATGAAACTGGTGTGGTGATTCAATTAGCTGATAGATCCAATGTTTATCCTAGGGGTAAATTAGAGGATGTGTTATTTAAGGTTGGGAAATTGCGATTTCCTGCTGATTTTTATGTTCTGGAGATGGAACCTGATAAGCATGCCACCCCCATCCTTTTGGGGCGACCTTTCTTGAAAACATCTTGCACTAAAATTGATGTTTGCACTGGTTCTTTGACCATGGAATTTGAGGGAAAGGTAGAGGCGTTTAAAATCAATGATTCTAATCCTTTGATTAAGGATGATAACCCTCTTTGCTCTATGAACATTGTTGACTCTGTTTTGCATGATGTTCTTAATATTGAGCAGGTTGATGAGTCGATGAATGTTGATGATGTCTTGGTTGAGGATTGTGCGTCTCCTACTAACATGCAGGTTATGGTGCCGGAGTTGAAAGAGCGGAAAAAGCCTCCTGATTTGCCACCTTGTTTTGAAACTGTACCACTAACGATGCATTGCAAGAGTTCTTCGGAATCTGTTTTGCAGGTACTTGAATTGGAGGTTGACATGGAGCCACCATTGTGACACATGGAGCACAAGCCCAATTATTGAGCTCAAGGTACTAAGTCGAGCTAACGACTTTAAACAACAGCGCTTCTCGGGAGGCAACCCGAGACCCCTTTTATTTTCTTTCTTTTCCTTTATTTCTCATCAAATTTCCACCACCACAACAAATTTTCTTTCACCCACCGCCCACCCACTAAAAAGATCCACAACCAATCTTAATCCGCTTGGAGCCAAAATCCACAAAAGAAAACCCGTTGGGAGGAGTTCAATAGCTAGGAGTTGGTACAACTAGAGGGTTGAGATTGTTAATGAATCTTTTCTATCTCTTAAGCTAGGTGCAAATCTGAAAAATTACAACAAATTTTGAATTTGTCATTTGTTTGAGTGATTCGAGGGAGAGGGTTGTGAGTTGATTTATGAGATTTGAGTTGGTGTTGCTAAGAAATTTGAGTTTGACGGATTGTTTGTCATGAGTTTTGAGCACTCAATCTTCGATTTACCCGATTTTCGTTTCTTCCCCCCATTTTCAGTTTACTTTTTATTCTAATTGTCGTCACATTGAGGACAATGTGTAGTTTAAGTAGGGGGGAGGGTATTCTCATTCTCATGTATCTATGTTGTATTTATTTCAATTTGAAAAGAAAAAAAAATGATGAAAAAAAAAATGAGAAAAAAAATATATATAAAAAAAAAAGTGATGAAAAGAATCCCGCTGAGTTGAAAACCCGCAAGGGCGGGCGACTCAGGCAAAAATGGGGGCCCGGATAGGTTGAAAACCCGAAAGGGCAACCTATGCAAAAAAGTGGCTTATATTGAGCGGGTAAGATGGTGAGAAGAAAAAAGAAATGTGAGAAGCTAGGATGAAAACCCGAAAGGGCTCCTAGGCAAAATGAGAGATTAAGAGAGAATTATATACTTTGAATGCTCATTTATCGGAGATGGTGTCATAAGGCGGAAGGCGCTTTCGGGTTTGGGTTGGTTATTTCATCCTTGATTTTGTGAAGATTTGTTTATAATTGGCTTTCACTTTCTTTTGTTGATAGTGGTGAATTGGAGGTCATTGTTGAAATTTAAGTCCTTATCCGGTAAGGATTTAAACTTGCATTGGTTAGCCGATTGTTTTGGGAGTAAGCATGGAATTTATCCCTTTTTGTTATTGTTCCATGGCTTGCTTATTTAGATTAGTTGAAGTAGTTTTAAATCATTTTTTGAGGTTTGGGTGAGCTTTAATGTAAGTGCGGGGGAGTCATTGTCCCTTACGTTTAGGTTTTGGGCGGATTTTGTTTAGATGTGATGATGTAGTTGATGGAGAGTGTAGTTTGGTGTTGATAAATTGGGTGAAGATTTATTTGGTGATCCTCATTTTGAATTTACTCGAGGTCGAGTAAAGTTCAAGTGTGGGGGTATTTGATGCGCTCAAGTTATACGGTGTTTATTTGATATTTTGGGTGAACTTTGCTAAGGAGTTCGATCGTAATTGTTGACGTTTGCATATATACCAACCTCAGCCGAAGTTGGGGATTTTGTGAGGTAGTTAATGATAATGTTCTAAGTTTCGAGCTTTTAAGGTGAAATGGTCTGTTTTGGGAATCCTCGGGAAGTGTAGCATCGTAACGTAATGGCCAATTATCGCAAGGCCTAGCCAAGCAGCATCGCGAGGCTTAGCACACTCCATTCCAGCATCATCGTCAACCTTGAGCCTCCATAAGCAAAGCAAGCCAGCATGCCCAGCAGCATTGCAAGCACCATGTCTGCCCAGCTCTCATGCGCGCTCATCACCGCACGCTCAACAGCCCAGCGCTCATCACCGCACGCTCAGCAGCCCAGCGCTCATCGCCCAGCTCGAAGGCCCAGCGCTCGCGACTCGCGAGCCTCCTCGCACCTCGCGAGCACCCAGCCCTCGCGACTCGCGATGGATGTCGCGACTCGCGACCATTGTCCGTTCATTTTGTGTGCGGAAGACAGAGTGTTCTTTGCGACTCGCGATCAGTCTCGCACCTCGCGACCCCCTAGGTCGGCGTAATTGTCGGCTGATTTTTGAGCTTTAGTATAAATACTAAAGTTGATTTTTGGACCTAGGGGGAACACACTTGAGGAGAGAGAATCTCTAACACTCCATTCTTCTCTTCTTATCTTCTCTTTTTAGTTTTCATTTTCTAGTTTAGTTTTCGTAGATTTCAATTATGGAATTGGCTTATGCTATGCCGATTGTAGCTTGAAATGTTCTTGAACGAGATTAATATGAAGCTTCAAGCATTATTGTGAGATCTTTCCTTTCTATTTAGTTTCTTTGATTATGGTTTAATTTCTATGCTTGTGTTCTATGATTTTTGCATAATTAGGCTAGGAACGTTACTAGTTTGATTGTGTAATTAATCTAATGCTAGATTTAAGAATAGAATCGGATTGTTTTATTCTTTTATCTAATTGTAGCAAACTAGGGAGTAACTTAGATGCAGATCGTCTTGGTTATTTCTTGGGGAAATTAAATCAACTGTTGAATGTTTATCGCGTGTATGACATTAGCAGGTCTATTGATTCTCTGTGTTTATTGCTGCTATTGGATTGAACTTAGACGCTGATCGGACTAGGTTATCCTTTAGTTAGGGTTTTATAGTCACGCTGATCGTGCTATTCAACTAAGAATAAGGAGAATGCGAGATTAGTTCTCGGCAATAGATAATCATGGAAATAATTAGAGTGGAGGTTCAATGATCGATAATGAATTGAAGTGGATGTTAATCGGATTCAAGATCTTTCCATATTGATTTCTCATTCTATTTATTTGCTAGTTAATTTTACTTTGTTTATAACTCTTTTGAAAACCCCCCTTTTTATTAGGTTGCTCGACCCTTAGAGTCATCTAGGTATTAATTCACGCTAAATATTATACTTGTCCCTGTTTCCCTGTGGATACGACCCCTACTTCCATTATACTAGCTTAGTGTAAAAGAGAGTAGGAGAAATTTTATCTTTGGCCGGGTGCGGTGCACACAACGACACATCCGCGCCCCGCCAAAACCTTTATTTTATTAGTATGTTTGCAAATTAAAACATAAACTATGTAAATTTCGTAAGATAAACCTTACCTAGTTTTTGACATTGACCAATCCATTTCCAACGTTGATCAACGAGAGTGACACTTGACCCCTTATCTATTTTTCTTTAATGTCCACCCTTTCCCCAGTCACCATACAGACTATCTGCTCGCTCTCTCTTTCCCATTTGTGATATCCCTTTTTTAGCTTCTCTCATCCAAATTCTCCAAAAAATTGTTGGTTTTGCAATTCAAGTATTGTTCATCTCAATACAACCCAATTCGACCAAGGTAATGTATGTTTTCCTCTATAACTTCTCCTACGTTTTTGCAATTGATGCATCAATGTAAATTAGCGTTTTTCCCCAAAAATTTCAATTAAAACATATCTACTCAGTTTTGACTAGTATGCAGCATAAAGACTAAGACTTCTCACTAGAAATTGGGGTTACCCTACAAGCAAAATATCCCCCGGCCCTTCAACCGCCGACAACCCAGAAAGTTCTTTCCCCATTTCAATGTTTGCATGAACTTCGCGCAGGTGGCAGTAGTGCATGTTTCCCTCCGGCGATATTCATCCAAATTGTTCCCTAGCAAATGATAACATCTACACCCATGCATTAACTCCTCCTATTTATTTCAACTCATCCCCATTTTTCGCTTCAAACCTTCCCTCAATAATTTATTGGTGATTAATATTCTCATTTCCAGTCAAGCAAAAACCCCACCCACTATCACACAACCATCCTGTTTTGCAGTCATTATGCCATCTTCTCACTCCACATCATCTACTAGCTCCAATGGTCCCCCAATTCGTCCTTTTATAAATCGTATCTCCACTAAACCCTAATCTCCACCCATATAACGAATGGTCTCACGCAGTGGTGAGCCAATTCCTCGACATATCTTTTCCATCCACAAGCTTAGTTTTCAATGTTGGAAACCAATAATGGGAAACACGAGCCCCAATCAAGATCTACCCCACGTGAAATCTCTTCATCTTGGAATGCCAAAGCCCGAGGGATCGAGATGCTCTTCTCTTACAACATACGGTAACTATTGTAAAATCATTACTTTCAGGTATAGCTCGGAGAACCAAATTCCCTCTTCAATCAATTTCATTATGACGAGGATATGGGTGAACGTCCATGGCCTCCTGTAGAAATTCCTTGACATGGAGTGGACTATTCGCATCCTCCATCACGTGAGCTACGTTGATACAGTGGAAAATCATGGTCCCGACCTTCCCATAGAACCTTACCTACGAGTGCGCTTACTTGTGGATCTCTCCCAACCACTAATCCCAGATTGTTTCATACCTTTAGATGCAGATCGTGTAGTTTGGGTTTTCTTTAGTTATGAAGGCATTTATAGGATGTCCAAAGAGTGCAAATGTATTGGGCATCATTCTGGGCGATGCAACCTCTCTCCTTATGATGCACGACGCTTGATTTTCGGGAGGATGCTTGCATTTGAAACTAGTGGAATGCAAGTCTTTCAAGCTCTTGAAGATATTCCACTATATACTAATATGGTTCGTGGGCTACCAGACCGATTAGTTATTCGCAATACCCGGTTGATTTGAGGAATATTCTTCCCAACTTGAATGACCCTATGCCAGATATCTATTGGTTTCACCAAGGCGCTGTGCAAAATCCTAATGCTGACATCAATAGCTATGAGCCCTCAGAGAACCTCCTATATGGCGAGGGGAACAAACACCGCCCATGGATCAAACATCCAACGCCCGCACCAACTCGCCTATGGATTTCTCAAATGCTTCATCTGACCCCCTTACTCCGTCACGCTTGGGGGAGCTCCACCCCTTACTTGCCCGGAGATTTACGGAGCACACAGAGTCTCATGGACTTCTCAATCACCCTAGAGCAAGTTCTATTCAATCAACTCAGGCTTCTTTGCAAAGTGTTTTTCGGGTTGGGCCCAACACTCCTTTCGGATCACATTTCCGACTCTGTAATTCTGCCACTACTATTCCGGGCCAAACAACTTCACCATCTTATGGTATGCAATCTCAAAACCCTAACCTAATTATCCTCCTATTGTTCTTGTTCTTCCTGCCCCTATTCCAGGTACTTTGGAATACTTTTTGATCAAGGTCTTACTAGGGCCTGTGTTCCCGGGCCAATGGAGGACGGGCCATGTAACTGGATGCATCCACGATCCACTAACGTGACCTAGGACCCCACCATCCACCAAGATTTGGGCTTGCTTTCCCTACTCGAGGCTCTCTAACTTAATGGGCACTTGAGGCTGTCACCTCCTTTGTTCGCGGATCCATTAAACCTAGTTTGGATGTCCTCAACCTTGGCAGAAGTAAACCCTCTTCACCATCATCCCCTCTTCAGTTGTCTAGTTAAAGCGGCTCAACCTCAGTTCCTTCTGATGGGGAACCCATGGGTATTCCAAGCACACATCGAGGAACAAGTCCTCCATGACTAGTGTTGTGGACATCTGGTGCAGCTGTCCTTTTTCATGGTAAGAAAAAAGGGGCACTCCTATTATGTGTAGTTAGTATATAGGGAGTATTTTGTCATCCATCACTTTTTGACTTAAGGAAAGAAATCAAACGTCGACGTCTAGAAATATGGGAGAGTAAAGGTGGGGTTCAACTTATGGCCCAACGTGGATCATCCAAATTTCCATGCCAAGGCTATTACAGATCTATCTATGGCTCGTAATATGGGTGTTGAACCAGGTGAAGAGGTCCTTTAACAAATTTCACGCAATCGGGCCTCAAACACATCAGCACCCCAATTCGAGAAAGTGTGGGCCGTGAAACGCAATAAAATTTCTCTAGATGGGCTTGAACGGGAAAATATGGATGTGACAGCAGGCTTCAGATGAAATTGACCTCCATTTCTCTTTGATGGTTACCATTCGCGATGAGGATACAAGGGATGTGGCTGGTCCAGATCAGTCACCAAGCTCGATATGAATATTCTCTCTTGGAATTGTCAGGGACTCAACACCAACGACAACCCTACAATTCCTTACCTACACTGGCTGGTATCCTCTTATCACCCGACGTTTCTTTTTGTCCAAGAAACCACAATAGATGTATCATATGTAAATAGGTTACTGAGGTCCACTAATCCTACTAGCACTAGTGGAAAAAAAGTCCATCGGATCCGGTCAAAACCGGGCTTACAGGTTCGGTTTTGGTTCGGACCGGATAGGCCCGCAGCAGCTCTTAAAGATTAACTGATCCGGTCCTAAACCGAATCAGTTAATCACTAACCGATCCGGTTTTGAACGAAAACCGAATCAGTTAATCAGGTTAACTGATCCGATTTTCGTTCAAAACCGGATCAGTTTCTCATCTAGGCCAACTTGCTAACTAGTTTTCATTGATTAACTGGTCCGATTTTCTTCCATGATCGGACCAGTTAATCATATATGGTAAAACAAAATATAAAAACGAGCTTCATCCACCAAATTCAGTTAACGATTAGTAGAGGAAAAACACGCAAGAAATTTAGAGAACATCCTAAATTCAGAACTAAATACCAAAAGAAATTCCAAACGAAGTAATATACGAAATTCGGAATGGAAAGAGCAAGAAATTCCAACCCAAATAATAAACCAAATTGCAAAATAACGAATTCAGAGGCAAAATTTCATCATAATCTTCAAATTTCAAGATAAAAGAACAATAGATCTAATTACGAAAATAAAATGAAAAAAATTCTAAATTTACAATATAAATTACAAGATAAAAGAAAAACCCTAGATCTAATTACGATAATGAAAGGAAAAGAAAAAATTACGAAAAATTACAAGATATTCGAGTGGTGTTGATGGATTGAATTGAACGACGACGGTGGATTTCTTCAATGAATGACGAGTGGAGTTCTTCGAGCGACGAACAAAGATTTTCAATGGTGTGACGGTGGTTGAACGGCGACGAAGATGGTGCGGAGTTCGACGAAATGGGTGGAGTTCGACGAAGCAACGTCGACGACAGGAGAGAGAATTAGGTTTCAGATGAGAGGGGCTGATGAGAGAGGGAAGAGGAGATAGGGTTTGAGACAGGAGGGAGTTAGGGGCTGACGACTTGATGAGAGAGGGGGCATTTGAGGGAGTTAGGATTTGAGAGATAGGGAGTTTTAGGGAGTTATGGGCTGATGAGAGAGGGTTTTAATGGAGAGAGGGAGTTATGGGCCGGATTTATGTGATTGGGCTCCGCTACACCTTACATTAACCGATCCGGGCTACGAGACCAGATCAGTTTCGTTGTGACATATAAGATTTTTTCCACTAGTGTAGTGTCGTAGGGGTAGATGCTGAATCGACAAGGGGAGGGTTGGTAGTTTTTGTTGACCCCTTTTGATGTACGTCTAATTAGTTGTTTTAATAACTACGTGTTTTGTAAAATAGTAGCTAGTAATGGAAAGGAATGGTACATCACCTAACGTGGGATCACTTAGCAAGTATATTAGCTGACTACCATCACTATTTGATCTTTGGTGACACCAACCAAGTTGAATTATACATCGACAAATTTGGAGGTGCGGGTCTGATTCAAGGATGGAAGGAATTCATTGAATGGAAGCACTCCCTTCAACTACAAGATATCCCATTTTTCGGGCCATGATTCACTTGGACGAATAATTGAAAGGTAAACGAGTTAGCAATGGAATGGTTGGATAGAGGATATGTGTCTGCATCATGGTTAGAAACTTTCCCCTCTATGATAATCAGAAACCTACCCGTAGGGCAATCTGATCATGTTGTTATTCTCCTGTAAACTAAACCCCATCTCCAAGCTAAACAACGACCATACCAGATCGAGAATTGGTGTCTCGCTCAACAGGATGTTCAACAACTTATCATAGATATGTGGCACTTACAACTGATCAGGTCGCCCATGTTTTCTCTCTTACGAAAGCTCGAGCATCTGAAACTTCAACTTAAGAATTGGTGCATAAATCGTTATAGTTTATATTAATTGGAGACTTATTTCAGATCGATTACAATATTTGGGGAATCAAGTCACCTCCAAATCTGAGGTACCAATCTTATGCAACAACGCCAACAACTCCTCCAAGAAGCGCAAATTGGTCCCTCATACTGGTCACAGCGAGTAAAAGAACAACGAATTAAATTTGGCGATCTCCCCTCTAAGTTCTTCCAAAAAAGTGCGCCTGCGGCAAAAACACAATCACGTATACATGCTGCGTAACCCAGATGGTCAATGGATTGATGACCAATATGAAATTATGCAACTCATTCTACAATATTTCCAAGATTTAATCTCGAGTAACCACCTTTCTACAGCAGTTGATCATAATCAGGGGGAGCAAATTGATCTCGCTCTCAAGGAGCTCAATCTCCCACACCTCTCCCAGGAACAACAACAGGCTATTTGTTCCCCACTCACTGATGACGATATTGAAGCAGCTATGTTCGATATAAATAATTTGAAGTCCCCCGGAATGGATGGGAACTCTTCAGAATTATTCAAGATACAATGGCGGATGGTCGGGGAGTTTGTGATCCAGGATGTTAACAAATTTCTCACTTCAGGCCACCTATTAAAAGAATGGAATCGTTCACTCATTTTCCTCATTCCTAAAGTTCAAGCGCCAGAGGAGGTAAGCCAACTCCGGCCCATCAACCTCTGTAATATATACCATCTATAATGTGCTGCCAAATGCATGGTCAACATAATGAAATCGTTGCTTCTCTTTCTCATCTCGGATTACCATAATGCTTTTGGGCGTCACATGGATGATAACATACTCATGAGCCATGAATTAACGCATCATATAAAACGCCGGGGCACACACTATCTAGCCGCTCTCAAGTTAGATATAAACAACGCTTATGACCGAGTCAATTGGGTTTTCCTTCTTAAAGTTCTTACAGCATATGGCTTCCCCATACACTAGGTACAACTCGTGAGCCAGTCTATTACTACAATTTCATACTGATTGTTGATCCATGGCGTTACGACATACCCCTTTTATCCTTATTGTGGAATACGACAAGGAGACCCTCTATCCCCCGTACTTATTCCTATTCTGCATCGATATCTTATCTCGAATGACGAAGGTAGCCACAAACATAAACCTCTTTCATGCGATTAAAGTCAACAAAGCTACTCCTTGCATCTCTCATCTCTTTTTTACGGATGATGTTTTGTTCTTCTTTAAAGCCTCCACGATAGCGTGTCAATCCATCCGCAACCTACTACATATACATTATGTAGTATATCTAGTCAGATTATTAGGTTACATAAATCTTTCGTCAAGTTTATCCCTAACGTGCCTACTAACCAACAAGATAGCTTCAAGGATCTCCTTCACATGAATAGCCAATAATCTTTAGGAAAATATCTCGGAGCACCTATCGACATCCAAGACTCTCGACACTTCACTTTTCTCCTGGATAAAGTCTCAGCGAAAATCTCTACTTGGGAAAATCGACAGCTCTCACAGAGCGCTAAACTCAGACTCATCAACGTTGTCCTTATTGCCTCCATTGCGCATATCTTATCGGTCTTCTTAATTCCAAAAACCA
The DNA here is from genome assembly GCA_947646795.1 of Beta lomatogona. Lineage (NCBI taxonomy): Eukaryota > Viridiplantae > Streptophyta > Magnoliopsida > Caryophyllales > Amaranthaceae > Beta > Beta lomatogona. The sequence goes on from CANSNZ010000073.1 coordinate 440,862, forward strand.
TCTCTGATAAGCTTGATGCCATGATTGCTCATTTCTACTAAGCTAACAACATATCTCGAGGCATAGCATGGAGAAGGAGAGATATCATCCAGAGGCCTAAACGCATGGGAAGGTCGGGCATTAGAAGTGTTAATCTCTTCAACCACGCTCTCTTGATGAAAAAGTTATGGACCTCCTCTCTAAAATGATGGCTAAGATGCGGCTCTTAGCAGTCACAAATCGACCGCGACCTCTGTCTGAGGGCAACTCCCGTTCATGGGGAATAAAGATTTTAATCCAAGCCAAAGAAAGTATGAAAATGCATGCACTGTGCATGGAAAGTTTAAGATGACATGCAAATTAGTGCTTCAAATCATCGTCAGGTTAATTGACACACGCCTCTCTTCCACGATAATGTGCCTCTCAGCATTATTTGCCAAATGAAAGTAGCAGGATTTATAAACCATGAAGGTGCGAATTGGAATACAACTACCATCCGAAAGTTCTTCAAAAAATCTTCGGCCAACTGAATTTTGGGGATGGAATTATCCCAAAATCGTCCCCAACCTTATTCTCTCTTCTAGGCCTTTTACCGGTATGGAGAATATACAACCAAAGCTAGTTAAGTTATTCTTCTCATATAACAAGAAATCAGCACCATGACAAGTCCAAAGGATAGGCAGTTTTTCGGCATCCTATGGGGTCTGAACATCATGCCCAAATGGAATTTGTTTGTCAGGAAATTATGGCACAACAGTATCTCCATCAATGAAAACAAGTTCTCGAAACTAAATAAATAACTTTGAAAACTTAATAGCTTAGTCAACCATAAGACAACTCCAAAACCAAACCAAAAGTCAACCAACTTGAAGTCAACTAATCAAACCATAATTAAAACCCAACTATAAAAATATCAAAAACTAAGCACAAGCTCTCCACGAAACCCGAACCCACAATGCATCATCTTCAGACCTAGAATGGTCGATGCTCTATTGATCATGAGAGACTGCTCACCAAATGGGTCATCACAGGATCAATAAGGCACAACCATGATCAACATACAGAAAAGCACGTAATCAGCAAAGCTGAGTACTACATACTAAATAAAATATAACACCTAACATGATACTGATAAACATTAACCCAATGATAAATAAAATATTATAGAAGAACAAATTGACTATACTGGACTAGACTCTAAGATCAATAGATTAATTATAATTAAAGTGAATAGGCAAAGGAAAGAGTTGTCCAAACCAAACTAGTCTTCAATTTAGAAGACGAAGTACGGGTGCGACTCCGTACTCCCATGACCAACGATATCGATGTACTAATTAAATAAAATAGGACATGGTGATCAATCCGGTCCTAAGAAAAGCCATGGGCTACCACCATGTACTCCAACTCATACTAGTCCAACATTTCAGACGTGCACAAGTCTAAAGCTTATTGCTATTCACTTTCCACTTTAAGTTATTAATAGATTATTTATTTGTTGAGACTCACAAAGTAAGACAACCAACACAAATTAATAACATGGATACAAAGCTTCCATTTTTATCTTAGGATTAAATAGTGTGATCATACAACTCAAATAATCCAAGAATAATTCCATTACTTAGTTTAATAACCAACCAATATTTATTTGTTGATCTAAGTCAACAATCAACCAACCTTTCCATAGGTGAATATCCAACTTACCAAATAAGGCCCACGGTCCTCATAAAGTAAATTTAATAAAATAATCCAAATGGAACAACGTGATTCAATTCATGATCCAATAAACAATATAAATATTAATCACTCATGTGAATTAATAAAATAAAGTTCCCAATCCCACATGCTTGCATCAATCATCCATACAAACATATAACAACCATCATAGGCAACATTCTTCACACAACGGCATAAAACCTGTAAATTCACTTGTTTATAAACCACATATGAACTATAAAAGTTCCCTATGCATGATACTACATCAATCCTAATCTTAGGACATGATACTAGTCTAATAACACATAGGTATGTACGTACCTTGTGTAGACAAAACGAGAGGCCACTTTCACAACCTTAGAAGTCACCTAAAGAATATTCTCCGCCTACCAAATACCAACATAACCAAGAATCAATACTCTAAATTTCCAGCAACTTTAAAATATTTTAAACCCTCATAAAAAGTGTTTAAAAACCCTCTTAAACATTAAAACTTCGACTTTTGGTGTCCCCTAGTATAGTACTACCATACTAGCCATTAAAAACCCTTAAAATCCATACTTTGATGTTTAGAACCCAACATAAGTGTGCTAAATAAAAATTCCGGCAACTTATAATATTTCTAAAACCCTTTTAAAGTCACTCTAGCATATTTTATAAATATTAGAGTACCCAATTTTCATAAACTACAACATAATATTACAATTCCCAATTCTTAAAACATTTTAAAACCATGCTTTGATGCTTTAAAATCCTATTTTAACAAATAAAATAAATCTAAAATTTAATTACTTTACTATACTAACTATATAATCTGAAATTTATATTTAAATGATCAAAGTTACAAGCTTTAATTATTAAAACATTAAAACAATACTTAAAACATAAACCTAACATTAAAATAATATAGAGGAGGAAGAGATATAAACCAAAGAAAGAGGAAGGAGGAGGACACGACACGAGGGGGAGGCGGCGCTGCCGGCTGGCTGCTGCTGCTGCCGGTCGTGCGGTAGCGGTGGTCTAGTTGCCGGTGGCTGCCGTGACCCGAGAGAGAAAAATCGAAGGGAGACAAGAAGAAACCGAGAGAGAAGGAGGAGAGGAGAGAGCCGTGGGAGAGGGAGAGAGAAATAGAATTTAGGGTGTGTTTTATGAATGTGGTAAAATTGTTTAATGAAGGGTATTTGTAGTTTCCCCCCATTAGGGGTCCAATAATGGTTTGGGCTTTGGTGAGTTAGTTTAATGAAGATGCTCATAAGAACATTATAAAAGTTTGGGCTCCTCTAACCCAATATTTAAAATCTTTCGTACTCCAACTCAAAAATAATTAAACTATTAATGAACTTTCAAAGTATGACTAAATAAAATATTTGATTATTTAAAAACATTAAATAATCCCTTTGAGTTTAAAATAGTCAACACGTTAAGAAATTAATTATTTAAATAATAAAATATATATAAATATACATTAAAATGTATTTATAAAATTCATACAATTGTGGGAGATTACACCAACAGAGCCAAAGCACCACTCCGAATCCGAGCCCTAACACTCTAGTCCCCCCAGGATTTTTGGTCGCAAACATTGGTATCCATCTTCAAGTTGTGCCAGAGATATATATCCACATCGATGGAGCCTGGGATAAACAAACCACCAAAGGGAGCATAGCCTGGGTTGCTAAAACAGTAGGCCACCGCCAAACTAGACAAGGTAGGGCTCTCTACGGGCCTTCAGCCCTCTCAATGGAAGCAGAGATTCCCTTCATGCATTACAATAGGCACAGAGTTATAGCTATCAGCGCAATTCCATCCAAAAGATCGTTACAATGCCCCAACAATGCGGATCTCTAGCTGCGTTGGACTTTAGCGGACATTCAGGTAATAGGAAAGGCGTTGTATTGGTGCACCAATACAAAGGTATCACGATCACAAGTCCAACAAGCACACGACGTAGCCGCCCTCTTTCGTCGACCTTCTTTTAGTGATTAGCTATTACTTACTGTTTTTGTTCTATTCTGTGATGTACAAAAAAGACTATTATGCAATAAATGATCAATAATCGTGATGGAAAAACACTCCAGCAAATGATGGCAGTAGAAAATGGAAGGTTTTGAAGAGGTTGTGCACAGGAGCACACAAGGAAGGACGGGAAGGGGATTGTAGAGTTTTATTTTATTTTTGTTTTCTTTTTTTGTTCTCATCAGTTATATTGTGGAGAAAAAGGATGGAGATAAAAAAAAACTGGTTATATGATATAACGTCGGAAATGGCTTAATCAACAACGGAAAATTAGGTAAGGTTTTCTAGTATAAAAAATTAGTTTAATGTCTTAACTTGCAAAAAAACTTATAAAGATTGTTTTTGACAAAAAAAACATTATAAAAGATTGTTTATAGCAAATTTTTAACTGAGTCAATGCCGGAAAATGTTGGTTAGCGCCGGAGTGACATCATCAGGTTTCTTCTGACAATGTTTTTTAGGTTTACGATTTCTCTTGGCAAAAAATCCTTCAACTTTTTAAAATTCATCATATATCCTTCATTTTCCTTAAAGTTCACTATACGTCCTTGATAATTGACGATTTTCAATAGTTTTAATCATTAGCCCCTAATTATGTTACTTAACCCTAATTGACCTCTATTGGACCATTTAATCTTAATTGACCACCATTAAAACACCACATATATCCTTTTCATCTCTCTTCTTTCGTAACTCTATTACCTCTTCTTTAGTCATAAGTGGTGCTTCGATAGTGGTCTATAGGGTAAATGTGTAAATTATGAGTAAATTAGAATGTAGTAACGAAATCAAGGATTAATATAAAAAAAAAGTTTGTAGTTATTGGTTAATTATAAGGACACATGGTGAATCTTAAAAACCTTGTGGAGTATACGCTAAATTTTGAAAAGTCGGAAGATATATGACAAAAAAAAATTTTACTCTGAGGAAAACGTTGAAAACTTGTTTTTTTACATTAAAAAGGCAAAATTGGCACCAAACACCCTCAACTAAGAGTTATAGTCATAACATCCCAAAGTACAGACCTAGGTGCACTGCGTACCATAAATGCGGTAGGTGATCGAAATTTTCACCAGCGGCGGGAGATTCTTAATCTTTTATTATTATTTTCCATCCCCCCGCCCTTCTTATTTTCTTCTTTTTTTTACCCATTCTCATTTTCTCTCTCCTATCCTCATATCTAATTGTATGGAAGCCACAACTTCCCTTTCCATCTTTCTTTTCGTGTCTCCTTCATCTTAAGCCAGAGTTGCTCTCTTTGTGTCTTCGCCTCAAGCTCCCCTTCTTGACTCATCACCAATAGATCCCAATTGAGCTAAGAACTATGTATTTCATTGCTCACCAAATTAAATAGGAAACAAATTCCCAAAACCCAAACCCTTCCTGTTTCTCTTGTGTGCGACTCTCTCTCTCTCTCTCTCTCTCTCTCTCTCTCTCTCCCTCTCTTCTTAGGTTGCTTCGTTCATCGGCGCTACTGTCCTCACCGGAAGTGTCTTGGCCGCGTGGGGTTGCAGTTGTGCTGCCGATGTTGTTGTCGACGTTCAAGCGAGTCACCAAAGTCTCTGCTCTACTCTCTCTCTCCTCTACGTGCGCTGATGGTGCTGACGCTGCTATCCGTGTGCTGTTGGCGGTGCTGCTGCATGTATCTTCTCCGTGCTTTTTAAGGGTTTAAGTAAAAAATTAGGGTAAAAAAGAAGAAAATAAGAAATGGGGGGAAAATGGAAAATAATACTCCCTCCGTCCCTGAATAGTCTGAACACTTTCCTTTTATATTTGTCCCAAATTAGTTTGAACACTTCTTTTTTTGGCATGGTCCCACCATTAATATATTATTTCTCTTACACATCTTTGACCCACACTCCACCTTTTATCAATAAAAAGTTACCCAAATTTCTCTCTCATCTAATAAAAAATACTCCACCAACTCCTATCACATCTACTTTTTAAATAAAATAACATTTGATAACCACACTACAACTTATCACCTTAAACTACGTGTCCCAACAAGTGTTCAGATCTTTCTGGGACGGAGGTAGTAATAATAAATTAAGAATCGTCCGTCGCCGATGAGAATTCTGATCACCTACCTCGTTTATGGTACGGAGTGCACCCAGGTAGGGATGGCAATGGGTCCAGGACCCTGCCTAGACCCGTCCACGTAGGGTATGGGTCTTAATTTTTTGGACCCTCTGGGTAAGGATAGGGTATGGGTCCTGGTACTACCGGGTAAGGGTAGGGTAAGGTTCCACTCCTCAAATACCCATGCCCTATCCAGACCCTACCCATGGACCTACACCAATTAAAATATATATTTTTTTAAAAAAATTAAAATAAATATATATAAACATATCCTTCTAGTAAAACGAAAACCCTCCCTCACCCAAGAAACCTAGCCGCAAATCGCAATCACGTCTTATATTTCGCTCTACTCTCACTCTCTCAGTCTCTCACTATCACAGTGTAATACTCCGTATTTTAGGAATTATTTTGCTAAATAAGAAAATATAAAGTACAAGTGAAAGTATTTTATATTATAGTTTAGGTAAGACTACAATTATAATTTAATTAAACAACCTACTTTGGTACCTAATTATATTTTAATTCGGTTTTGTTAAATAATAAATCAGAATTCGATTTGGAAACAAATCCTAAAAAACTAAGGTTTCTCATACTATAAATAAGAAAAGGAAGAGGAAAAAAAAATTATTAGAAAACCTATTCTTTAGTCAGCCTTTTTTTTTTTCTTCTTCACTCTCAAGATCCTTCTCTCTCTCCTCTTTTCTCCTCCCTCACGCTCCTCCTCCTCCTCCTAAGTTCTTCCTCCCTCATCGGTCTTTCCTGTTGATTTCGGCGGCTCTATTGCTTCGTCGAGCACAGCAACCGTCGGCTGAAACTCGCGACACGGGGAGGCAGGTTCGTGTGGGTCGCGCGAGGCTCCGACTGGGTTCGTCGAGGGCGTGCGGTGCGTCGAGGCGAGAGACGTGTGGTGCGTGCGGGGGCTCAAACCTTCGAGCGTGGTGGCGTGTGGCTGGTGTTGCAGCCGGATTCCTTCAATACGTCGCCGGTGATCGTCGCCGGCGAAGTCTAAAGAAAAAAATTTTTTTTTTTCTCTTTTCTACTCTAAATTAATTCATATAATCTGATTTTTTTGTTATTCTTTGATTAAATTTGGTTAAGTTTGATGATTTTTAAATAAAGTAAAGAAAAAAAAATCAGATTTGTGATTATACTCATAGTTCTTATGATGATTTTTAGTTCTCAATTCTATTTTTATTATACTTATGGATATTGGGTAAAGTTGTGATTTTAAATAAAGGTACATATTATGAACTAAAGGAAATCAGATTCATATTACACTACTAGTTCCTACTTTGATTTTAGTTTCTTCAATTCCGAGTTTATAGTTCTTTTATATATGTACCTATTTAAGTTTGTTACTATACACAAAGTGGTATAAAAGTTAAGAAAAAAAAATCAGATTATTAGTTATAGTTAGAATTTTATAATGGCCTTGTTATTCAAATCTGATTTTAGTAGTATTGGATATAAGGATTTAAATGGAGTTGGTAAAGGTACTATGGTATTAAACTAACTAAAATCAGCTTTGCCCACTATTATTGGTTCTTAAAAGACGTTAAGTTCAATAGAATTATGGAAGAAAAGAAAGTTAATGAACAACAAGATTATTTATTTTTATACTCCGAAATACTAAGTCTTATATAATTAGTCACGTGTTATATGTTAATAATATCAAGGACTTAGCACTGAAGTATTTTTATTATTCGATTAGGTCCCAATTTCATAAGCGGAATGTTTTAATAGTCAGCAAAGATTCTTCATTACAAGGTACGTACGCGTACTAGTTCAGTTCGATATATTAGTATCATGTTTAGGTTGTGATTGCTATATTGGAACCTAGAACCATGATAGAGAACTGTGATTGATTATGATTGATGAGATTGTCTGGTAACATAAAATCAATTTGAAATATTATGTATTTCCTTGTTGTTTGACTTGTGAGTTGGAATGAGTTATTATTGGTATGCGTAACTCTATCGCATTACAAGCATGAAATTAGAATTGGATTGAAAGCATGTGATTTATTGTTGTAACAAGGATGTTGCAAGAGATTGCTTTAACTAGAAGAATTGAGCAATGAACTTAAGAATTTAACAATTATATGTTCGATGTTGTATGAATGAATATTATTAAGATGGATATTGGCGATAACTTGTAGTTGGACTCCCTACAAGTAATGAACAATGGGGGGAGTGTTTACTTGTTCTACACTCCTACGCAGGCCTACTGTGACGACAGTAGTGTCCTTATAAATTTTGATAACTCAAGTAGGCGGAAGGTTCCGTACGATCTTGGGGGTATGCATACTAAGGTGATGGATGTGGAACGGAACGAAACCGTATTTACATTCCATCTAATAGACCAAGTTGTCTATTAAGGATTCAGTAGCCCGTATGATTCTAGTAAGATGACGGTGCCCGTTCGCTGCCAACTAAATAAAAAGTAAAGAACGTAATGCTATGGTAGTATCATGTCTAGGAATGATCCTTATTATTCTGTTTATGCCTTGTATGCACTTACTGCTTTACTATGTACTCAGCATAGCTGATTGTGTGTTATTGTGTTGTTTGTTGACCTGTGATGAACCATTGATGCTTCAATGGGGAGCAGACTAGGTGTGCTTGGTGTTCTTTGCATGAGTTTGGCATACGGGGGATATTTTTCGGTTTATAAGCTTTTAAATGTTTTTATTGAACTTATAGAACAATTAGTATGAATAGTTAATGGTTTGAATAAAAGGGGTCTATGGTGATTCCCGAGTTGTAATTTGAGGTGAACATTTTATTTCCGCTGCATTGTAGTTCTTATCAAAGGAGTTGTTAACGTTTTGATTTTATCATGCCTTGCGTTTCACCGCGGCGGTAACACTCCCAAGGTCGATGCAACGTAGCTTAGACGTGTATGGAATTTGGGGGTGTTACAAAACTGGTATCAAAGCTTCCCCTAAAAGTTTGCTTAAGTTATTATTTATGTGTATTATTGTTTATGTGACTTGCGAAAACTGGAAAACGCTTGTGAAATTTGGGACTTAGAAGTGCGTAAGTTCGTCGTTTAGAGTGGCTACCTCAAAGTTTCGGGACGAAACTTCCTTTAAGGGGGGAAGCCTGTAATACTCCGTATTTTAGGAATTATTTTGCTAAATAAGAAAATATAAAGTACAAGTGAAAGTATTTTATATTATAGTTTAGGTAAGACTACAATTACAACCTCCTTAAACAACCTGACTTTGGGTGGGAAACCTTCAAGAAAGCCCTGAGGGATAAGTATTACCCTCCATACCTCAAGAAGCAGAAAGCCCAGGAGTTTATGATGCTAGAACAAGGAAACCTGTCTGTTGAGGAGTATTATCGCAAATTCATTGAGTTGATGAGATTTGCTCCTGAAATTGCCCCTACTGAGGAAGCTAAGGCCTCACGTTTTGAGTTAGGACTCACCCTTGACCTGCGGGGAGGCGGGGGAGATACTTTCACCTCATTGGACCATGTCTTTGGCAAAGCTGCCCACCTATATGCCATAAGGAAACGAGAGGAAGGGGGTAAACAAGGGGAGAAACGAAAGGAGAATCCAAACCCCGAGGTACAAAGGTTTGAAAAGAAGCACCAGGGGAACCAAAACAACCAAACCTTCCAACGAAACTTTGGTAAGGGACCCAACCACAACAACACTCAACATAATAACAATAACCGCAGCAATAACACCAACAACCGCAGACCTGAGCGTGTGTACAGGTGTAAGAAGTGCCCAAACAACCATCCTGGGAGAGATTGCGAGGGTAACAAAGTGGAGTGTCGTGAATGTGGGAAACTGGGGCATAGGGCGTATGAGTGCTACTCGAAGAATAAGGTTAACCCCAATGGTCAGAAGAAAGGGAACTATGGAGACAAGCCTAGAAGTGGGAATGGAAATGGTGGAAATGCCTATAATGGGTCAGGGAACTCTAATTATTCCAAACCACCAACTAATGCAAATAACCAGGCACCATCTGGGAATCAAGTGACCAACAACAATGATAATAAGGGCAAAGGGAAGCTGTATATGATGACGGCTAGTGAAGAAGAAGCTCGTAGAGATGTGGTCACTGGTATTTTCTCTATTAACTCAATTCCTGTTAAAGTATTGTTCGATTCTGGCGCATCTTTGTCTTTTATTGGCCATACAACTGTTAGAACTCTAGCCTTTGGTTAAGTCCGAGTCAATTTCTATGCCTATAATTATTCCGTCTGGGGATACTGTTAATTGCTCTAAGAAATTCATGAATGTCTCGCTGAAAATAGGGGAGGGCTTCTTTCCTTCCGATCTAATAGAGTTTAATTTATCAAACCTAGACATCATTTTGGGGATGGATTGGCTTGGGAAGTACAAGGCTAAGATAGACTGTGATGCACAGAAAGTGGAAATGAGATATGCTTCGGGGAAAAGGGTGTCGTATAGGAGAATACCTCGAGAACCTGGGATTAAGGTAATCAATACCTTGCAACTTAAGAGTTATATAGACAAAGGATGGCCTCTCTTTATGTGTTCTGTGAGAAGGGTTGAGGATGGTCCATTAAAACCTGAGGATGTGTCTATAGTTAGCGAATTTCAGGATGTTTTTCCTGAAGAAATACCTAGTATGCCGCCAAGGAGAGATGTAGAGTTCACTGTTGACTTAGTACCTGGAACTGGACCTATCTCAAAGGCCCCATACCGAATGGCTCCAGCAGAAATGAACGAGTTGAAAAACCAGTTAGAAGAACTACTAGAGAAGGGGTACATTAGACCTAGTATGTCACCATGGGGAGCCCCTGTCTTATTCGTGAAGAAGAAGGATGGTAGTTTGAGGTTGTGTATAGACTACCGTGAGTTGAACAATGTCACTGTGAAAAACAAATATCCATTACCAAGGATAGATGACTTGTTTGACCAACTTCAGGGTGCAGGGATGTTCTCCAAAATAGATTTAAGGTCTGGTTACCATCAGTTGAGGATTGCTGATCACGATATACCTAAAACTGCCTTCAGGACTAGGTATGGACACTATGAGTTCACCGTCATGCCTTTTGGGTTAACCAATGCACCTGCTGTTTTTATGGACCTCATGAATAGGATTTTTCGACCCTACCTCGATAAATTCGTAGTCGTGTTCATAGACGATATATTGATCTATTCAAGGAGCAAGGAGGATCATGAGGGACATTTGAGGCTTATTTTACGAGACACTTAGGGAGAACCAGCTATATGCCAAGTTTTCAAAGTGTGAGTTACGGTTGGAAAAGGTGTCATTTTTGGGTCATTTCGTCTCTAAGGAGGGTGTGTCGGTAGATCCCGCAAAAATAAAAGTTTGTGAGTGAATGGCCTACCCCAAAGAATGTCACGGATATAAGGAGTTTCTTGGGTTTAGCTCGGTTATTATCGGAGATTTGTGAAAGATTTTTCGAAGATCGCAAAACCCATGACCAACTTAATGAAGAAAGATTGCAAGTTTAACTCGGATCGACGATAGTGAGAAAGCCTTTCAAACACTCAAAGAGAGATTAACCTCAGACTGTTCTAGCCTTGCCTAACGGGGATGAGGGGTATGATGTCTATAGTGATGCGTCCAAGAATGGGTTGGGTTGTGTTCTTATGCAAAATGGGAAAGTTATAGCTTATGCGTCCCGTCAACTGAAACCATATGAGGTTAATTACCCAACACATGACCTAGAGTTGGCCGCAATTGTCTTTGCCTTAAAAATCTGGAGACATTACCTTTACGGGGTGACTTGCCGAATTTTCACCGATCACAAAAGCCTCAAATACATCTTCACCCGGGAAAGACCTTAATATGCGACAAGCGCAGATGGTTAGAGCTCATTAAGGACTATGACTTAGATATTCAATACCATGAGGGTAAAGCAAACGTTGTTGCTGATGCATTGAGTCGTAAGTCTAGCCATAGCCTAAACACCTTGGTAGTTGCTGACAAACTTTGTGAAGAATTTTCTAAACTCCAGCTTGAAGTGGTTCATGAAGGGGAAGTGGAAAAATTATTAAGTGCCCTAACCATTCAGCCCAACTTCCTAGATGAAATAAGGGAGGGTCAACCTGGGGATGTGAAACTTGAGCGGGTCAAAGCAAGACTCAAGGAGGGCAAAGCAGAAGGGTTTGAAATCCATGAGGATGGGAGTATACGCTACAAGGGTCGATGGTGTGTACCGCAAAAATGTGAGGAGTTGAAGCAAAAGATAATGAGTGAAGGTCATAATACGAGTTATTCCGTCCACCCAGGGGGGGATAAGCTATATAAGGACCTCAAAAAGATGTTTTGGTGGCCTGGGATGAAGAGGGCAGTAGCCGAGTTTGTTTCCAAATGTCTGACGTGTCAGAAGGTAAAGAGTGAACACAAGAGACCTCAAGGGCAAATTCAACCTCTTGACATTCCAACATGGAAGTGGGATTCGATATCCATGGACTTCGTCGTAGCCTTACCTAGGAGTCGGGGAGGTAATAACACAATATGGGTGATAGTGGACCGTTTGACCAAAACTGCAAGGTTTATACCCATGAAAGACACGTGGAGTATGGAAACCCTAGCCAAAGCATATGTTAAACATGTCATTCGACTGCACGGAGTACCCACGAGTATAGTGTCTGATAGGGATTCGCGATTCCTTTCGAACTTCTAGAAAAAGGTACAGGAAGCATTTGGTAGTGAGCTGTTGATGAGTACCGCCTTTCACCCAGCTACAGATGGTCAAACAGAAAGAACAATCCAGACCTTGGAAGACATGTTAAGAGCTTGTGCCTTAGAATATCAAGGATCATGGGAAGACCATTTAGACCTCATAGAGTTCTCATACAACAACAGTTATCATGCTAGTATCAAAATGGCCCCATTTGAAGCGTTGTATGGGAGAAAGTGTCGCAGTCCTTTATCTTTGGAACGATATTAGTGAGACAGTGGTGTTAGGTCCTGAAATGATTCAAGAGACTTGATCAAGTGCGAGTCATTCAAGACAAGATTAGGGCTGCACAGACGGGCGAAATCCTATGCGGATCAGAAGCGAAGGGAAGAGAACTATGAAGTTGGTGAAAAAGTACTGCTTAAGGTGTCTCCAATGAAAGGAGTGATGCGATTTGGGAAGAAAGGAAAACTAAGCCCTAAGTTCATAGGACCATATGAGATTTTGGCGAGGGTAGGCAAAGTGGCTTATCGCTTAGATTTGCCAAACGAGTTAGAGAGGGTTCACAACGTGTTTCACGTATCCCAGCTTCGGAAATACGTACCTGATGAGTCGCATGTACTAGAACCTGAAAATGTCGAGTTAGACGAAACCTTGTCCTACGAGGAAAAACCCATCAAGATCCTAGATCACAAGGTGCGTAGTACGAGAAATAAGGACGTCAAAATCGTGAAGGTCTTTGTGGAGAAATCGGGAATCGAAGAAGCCACATGGGAAGCAGAGGATGTGATGCGTCTGAAGTACCCTGAGCTCTTTCAAGAGGTAGGCGAGTTACGAGGACGTAACTTTTCTTTTAAGGGGGGAAGAATGCGATAGAATTTCGCGCTTCCCCTAAAAGTTTGCTTAAGTTATTATTTATGTGTATTATTGTTTATGTGACTTGCGAAAACTGGAAAACGCTTGTGAAATTTGGGACTTAGAAGTGCGTAAGTTCGTCGTTTAGAGTGGCTACCTCAAAGTTTCGGGACGAGACTTCCTTTAAGGGGGGAAGCCTGTAATACTCCGTATTTTAGGAGTTATTTTGCTAAATAAGAAAATATAAAGTACAAGTGAAAGTATTTTATATTATAGTTTAGGTAAGACTACAATTATAATTTAATTAAACAACATACTTTGGTACCTAATTATATTTTAATTCGGTTTTGTTAAATAATAAATCAGAATTCGATTTGGAAACAAATCCTAATAAACTAAGGTTTCTCATACTATAAATAAGAAAAGGAAGAGGAAAAAAAAAAATTATTAGAAAACCTATTCTTTAGTCAGCCGTTTTTTTTTTCTTCTTCACTCTCAAGATCCTTCTCTCTCTCCTCTTTTCTCCTCCCTCACGCTCCTCCTCCTCCTCCTAAGTTCTTCCTCCCTCATCGGTCTTTCCTGTTGATTTCGGCGGCTCTATTGCTTCGTCGAGCACAGCAACCGTCGGCTGAAACTCGCGACACGGGGAGGCAGGTTCGTGTGGGTCGCGCGAGGCTCCGACTGGGTTCGTCGAGGGCGTGCGGTGCGTCGAGGCGAGAGACGTGTGGTGCGTGCGGGGGCTCAAACCTTCGAGCGTGGTGGCGTGTGGCTGGTGTTGCAGCCGGATTCCTTCAATACGTCGCCGGTGATCGTCGCCGGCAAAGTCTTCTCGGTAAAAAAAAAAAAAAAATTTTTTTTCTCTTTTCTACTCTAAATTAATTCATATAATCTGATTTTTTTGTTATTCTTTGATTAAATTTGGTTAAGTTTGATGATTTTTAAATAAAGTAAAGAAAAAAAAATCAGATTTGTGATTATACTCATAGTTCTTATGATGATTTTTAGTTCTCAATTCTATTTTTATTATACTTATGGATATTGGGTAAAGTTGTGATTTTAAATAAAGGTACATATTATGAACTAAAGGAAATCAGATTCATATTACACTACTAGTTCCTACTTTGATTTTAGTTTCTTCAATTCCGAGTTTATAGTTCTTTTATATATGTACCTATTTAAGTTTGTTACTATACACAAAGTGGTATAAAAGTTAAGAAAAAAAAATCAGATTATTAGTTATAGTTAGAATTTTATAATGGCCTTGTTATTCAAATCTGATTTTAGTAGTATTGGATATAAGGATTTAAATGGAGTTGGTAAAGGTACTATGGTATTAAACTAACTAAAATCAGCTTTGCCCACTATTATTGGTTCTTAAAAGACGTTAAGTTCAATAGAATTATGGAAGAAAAGAAAGTTAATGAACAACAAGATTATTTATTTTTATACTCCGAAATACTAAGTCTTATATAATTAGTCACGTGTTATATGTTAATAATATCAAGGACTTAGCACTGAAGTATTTTTATTATTCGATTAGGTCCCAATTTCATAAGCGGAACGTTTTAATAGTCAGCAAAGATTCTTCATTACAAGGTACGTACGCGTACTAGTTCAGTTCGATATATTAGTATCATGTTTAGGTTGTGATTGCTATATTGGAACCTAGAACCATGATAGGGAACTGTGATTGATTATGATTGATGAGATTGTCTGGTAACATAAAATCAATTTGAAATATTATGTATTTCCTTGTTGTTTGACTTGTGAGTTGGAATGAATTATTATTGGTATGCGTAACTCTATCGCATTACAAGCATGAAATGAGAATTGGATTGAAAGCATGTGATTTATTGTTGTAACAAGGATGTTGCAAGAGAAATGAGAATTGGATTGAAAGCATGTGATTTATTGTTGTAACAAGGATGTTGCAAGAGATTGCTTTAACTAGAAGAATTGAGCAATGAACTTAAGAATTTAACAATTATATGTTCGATGTTGTATGAATGAATATTATTAAGATGGATATTGGCTATAACTTGTAGTTGGACTCCCTACAAGTAATGAACAATGGGGGGGAGTGTTTACTTGTTCTACACTCCTACGCGAGCCTACCTGTGACGACGCAGTAGTGTCCTTATAAATTTTGATAACTCAAGTAGGCGGAAGGTTCCGTACGATCTTGGGGGTATGCATACTAAGGTGATGGATGTGGAACGGAACGAAACCGTATTTACATTCCATCTAATAGACCAAGTTGTCTATTAAGGATTCAGTAGCCCGTATGATTCTAGTAAGATGACGGTGCCCGTTCGCTGCCAACTAAATAACAAGTAAAGAACGTAATGCTATGGTAGTATCATGTCTAGGAATGATCCTTATTATTCTGTTTATGCCTTGTATGCACTTACTGCTTTACTATGTACTCAGCATAGCTGATTGTGTGTTATTGTGTTGTTTGTTGACCTGTGATGAACCATTGATGCTTCAATGGGGAGCAGACTAGGTGTCTTGGTGTTGCTGCATGAGTTTGGCATACGGGGGATATTTTCTGGTTTATAAGCTTTTAAATGTTTTTATTGAACTTATAGAACAATTAGTATGAATAGTTAATGGTTTGAATAAAAGGGGTCTATGGTGATTCCCGAGTTGTAATTTGAGGTGAACATTTTATTTCCGCTGCATTGTAGTTCTTATAAAAGGAGTTGTTAACGTTTTGATTTTATCATGCCTTGCGTTTCACCGCGGCGGTAACACTCCCAAGGTCGATGCAACGTAGCTTAGACGTGTATGGAATTTGGGGGTGTTACACACAGCATCACTCTCTCGCTCTACTCTCACTCTCTTTCTCTACTCTCAGTCTCTCACTATCACAGTGTCACTCTCTTTATTTATATTTTGATGTATGAGACTTTTGGGATGTGCAAAAACTATGTATTGCTATGGAATGTGAATATGTGAAATTATATATGCTAATTGCAAAATTAATATATAAAATTGTGCTTAACGATTTTATATACACGTGAAAATGTAAGCTGAATTTTTTTTTTTTTGTGTTGGACCAATTTTAGAACCTAGACCCTACCCATACCTATCAGACCCTACAGGTACGAGTAAGGGTCCTAAAAAAAATTACCCTATGGGTACGGGTAGGGTATGGGTTTACATCCAAAAATTAGGGCATGGATAAGGGTTTAGCCTTACCCTACCCAGACCCTACCCATTGCCATCTCTACACCCAGGTCCATACTTTGTGGTGTTCTGGCTATAAGTCGTTTTTTTTTTTTTTTGAAAGAAATCCCAAAGGACACTATATTTCATTAATTAAAGCCATATGATATCTACAATTGACAATTAACGATATTGAAAACAAATTGAACAAAATAAAACAAGAATTAACTGGTGGAGGGTTGAGAATCCAAATACATAGATATAACAATTCGGCATATTCTTGTTTTGTTGTCTCATACAACTTTTTGAGTGGATCCATCGTCGCTTCATAATTTTGTGGGGAAGAAAATTCTTGTGTTGATTTCGTAATCCGAATCCAATTAATAAACATCAATCGTTGCCCCGCATAACTGGAGACCCTATTGAACGCAAATAAAACCTTGTCTTTCGAAAGAGTTCGAAAAACCCTGTCTTTCGAAGGAGATCGAAAAAACCTTGTCTTTCGAAGGAGAATAATCCTTTCTTTCGAGGGAGACATTATTATAACCTAAGAAACAAAAAAACTTAAAAGAAACAAAGATTTGGGGCTTTCCACCGGTAAGATCCGATGAAAGCCCCTTCAAAATTGACAATGGAGGCTAGGATTTAGGAGAGAAGAGAGGAAGAGGAAGCTAGGATTTAGGAGAGAACTAATTTGTCTTTCTAACCTTCTTGTAAATCTCTGGCTATAAGTCTTAGTTGGAGGTGTCTGGAGCACCCGCGCTATAGTTCAAGGTGTTGAGGCCAATTTTGTGTAATAAAAATCATCCAAAAACTCTTTCATTCCAACTTAGAAAAGTAATAGTCAATACATATCAAATCTAATCAGTAGTGTCAATTTGTATCAGCAAAAATTAGTTCCAACTTTTAATGAATAGGAGCAATAAGTCACATTAACTAAAAAAAGACGAGGGAAATTAGCAAGATGCATCACTTATCAATAACCATTGAGGCCATAAAGGTCATACCCTACCAAGTAAGGCTTAATGAAAGTTGTTGAAAAGTCAAGGTTGCAAGGAAATTCTCCCAACTGCAACACTTGACAAGTAGAGATCCTTGTACTACCCCTGCTCAAAATACCTTAGCCCACAATATTAACCATGAAACCATGAGTGTTAAAGTCTAGTCTAGAAAAAAAAAAAAAGCATTTGGGAACTACTTCGTAGCAACCAGCCCAACCATTGGACCACATACAAAGAACAACCATTGGACCACGCTTTTTTCAAGCAAAATCGCCCAACTTCTATGACTGAATTTGGGATTTACTAACGGGTCTCACTTCTCAATCTATGGATAGAAGCATAAGGAAGACTGGAAGATGATGTGTTCCGTTCCATTACCAGTATGATTTGTAATAATAATCATCAATCACAGCCACAAAACAAAGAGAAAATAAACTCGAAGTCCAGGAACAACACTTCTCACGTAAGGGAAACTCAAGAACAGGACTACATGATAATGATACCGTCTATGAACTACATAGTCGCTCATGGCATTGATCGAGTAATTGCAAAACAACAGCCTTTCTACGTGTACATCCCGAAGTACTCTGGTTTGCATCACAGGAAAATCAAATGTACATGCTAGCGAAACCCTCCATCAGAGGAAGGTGCTCAAGTTCGCATCAAGAACATGAGCTCTGTACCTTAGCTACAAACTTTTTCTTAACTAAATTCTTTGACTGAGTTTTGTTGGCCATCGCTTGATTCAAAAATGGCATGCCAACTTCAATCAAATCTTTTTGATAATCTGAACTACATCTTCATCCTCAAGTTCATGCTCCTGTCACATAAGCAGCAATACTTGTGTTCAGAAGACTAGAGAGTAAGTAAGCATAGATGTTTTGAGCCAAAGTGAGCGAATATATAATACTTGCACCAACAAAAAATAAATAAACAAAGATGCATGAAGATATGTAGCTCAGGATCAACCTTGCCAACTCTTTGAGGCTTGTGCTTTGCACTTGATCCCCAGACAAGAGCACTGTAGCAAAGAGAACAGGCATCAATTATTCTTCGCATTATAGATCTCTATCATTCTCAAAAGCTAGCAATGACTCGAAAAGGTAACAAATTGCGGTAAAATGGAAAAGAAAGACAACCACCATTCAAAACTACAACAAAAGTTGCCAAGTTTAGAGAAAATCCTCATTTCTACAGACATGCAGAAGGGGTCATGCAGGCGACAGCAAATAGACATGATTGAATAGACAATTAAGCAGCCTCATCTAAGCTCTAACATTTTCTTTTCTTGCCCCTTCTAGCAATCTGTCAATTATGACGGGAAATCAGCTTAACAACAACGAAGCACAATGGCTCCGTTTCTTCCAAGGACTTCAGGGGGGACGGGAGATGCAGTTTAACTCTAACCCTATAATATATCCATAGCGGTACTTACGACTTAAATTGTTTGACCATATCCTTGTGAATTCTTTCACAGAAATCTTCCACAGTTCTTCTCCTGGAAGAAAGGATGACAGGGTCATTATAATCTGGATTCATCCCCTTTGGTTTTGTGTAAATACGAGTAAGGTTCAGGTACTCCCAGATCTTCTCCAGCAAACCATCAAGGTTCCATTCTAGATGAGCACTGCAAGGTGAATTCAATCAAAGAAATGAGACAAAGTGACTATAGTCTTCATTTAGCCAATCATATATATATTCCGGTGGGAGAACTCAGAAAAGTCCATCGCATAACAAAAAATTATGTGTTGCGATAGAACGAGTCTCCATGCAGAAAGACTTAGTTTTGCACTAGACTTTCTACACCAATTTGTAAAAGGAAAATACATATAGTAACTCAGGAGACTCCCTGGAGCATTCAAATATCTCTCTTTCCTTTCTGAACACAGAATAAAGAGATTGAAAAACATGGAATTTACATCCACTCATCAAATATATCATGTAACACCACATTTTGTTCATATATCTTCCTACCAAGACAAAAGAACACTACAAATTGTGGATTCAAAGCATTTATGAGTCAAACAAGCAAGCACACTAGTAAAGTGTTGGGTCATTGCATATGATCAATTGGTAAATGCTCCTGTCCACCTTAAACACGTACAATGCTGCCAACGATGGTAAGACGCTACCGTACTTTCATGACTAAAATGAAAGAAAGATCCAAACTCATAGTATAGGAGATGAGACCAAATTATAAAATCAGGAAAGACTAAGGAAGATTTACGCTAAACAAATCTAATCTAATTGCCGATAAGGCAGACTACCTGATTGGGCAATAATGTGGAAGTTTATCCAGAATTTCCAACTCTTCGAGGGTAATCTGATCAATTTTGTTTATAACATATATGCACGGCATATAAACCCTACTCCCCTCAATAACATCAATGAGATCATCTGCAGTCGCATCATATCTAAGGGAGATATCAGCATTGTGAATCCTGTATTCACTACATATGGCCTTCACCGTCTCCAGATCCAAATGTGTGTTAGTAGCTGTAGAGGTTAAATTAATACCACCCTTCTCTTTCCTCCGGAAGGTTAAATTGGGTGGTTCCTTGTTCAACCTGCAAGCAAACAAGCACAAGTAGGCACATTAAGGATTTTGAGAAAAAAAAATTGCACGTTCAAAACATATCACCATAAGCAAAGACAGAAGAACACAGGATGCTCAAGCCCACAATGGACCACTGAGTCTAGTCAGTCAGCCACTGCCTAACCTAAAAACTACAAGATTAGTTTTAGTAAGCACAGGGCACTCAAAGCCGCAAAGGGTTCCCTTATCTGAGGTGTAAGGCACAAGGCGAAAGGGAGCACATTGTGCAAGGGGCAACTTTATGCAAAAAGCCTTGTCGATATTTTGTCTCCTTATTTTGTTCCAAAAAGCACTTTCATTCCTATGTACTCTTCAAGGGGTGATTTTTTTAAGGAGCACGAGAAATAGAAGGGAAGGAGAAGAACCAAGCAGGAAAAAAAAAACAAAATATTTATCCAGACTGCATCAGCAACTTAAGGGTTTGAAGAGAGAGGAAGGCGAGGGGACATAAGGTATTCATTATTATTTATCTGCATATTGACACCAAGGGGGGAGAGGAAGGATCCAATTTTCTCATGCCTTTTGTAAACCAACCTCCCTTCATAGAGAAGCCTGGAGAGATTTGGAGGGAAATCACAAGTCTACTTCATGCTCGCCTCCCCTCTCGTTCCCTTCGCCATCGCATTCCAAACACACTGTAAGAGTAAATTTTGCATGCATCCCCAACAAGCATGGAAAAAGTAGAATGTAGAAGATTTTACAATACCTTATGCCAAAGCCTTCGAGCTCTTTTTCTATAAGACGCTTGTGAGTAATTGGTTTTATTGCATCAAGAACAATCAATATGCAATTGCATGTCCTTGCAGTACTTATGACCTGAGATGAACATAAATTGCTTTACTTGAAGACAGTTAAGGTGTAAAATTTAATAAAGAGAACTAGAAATGAGCTCTTATATATATATATATCAGGGCGACGTCTTAAGAAGAGCTTTCTTAATGTGGAACCTAATTTACAACATATGGGCCTACACCTTCATAACGTTCATAAGGAAAGTACTGTCACAGGGAGACGGAAAATTTAGTTAGATGCAGTAAGAGTCCAGCTAATCTTGTGGAGGACAGGTTGCAACTTTCACCAAGACACGAGGCAAAGGAACTTTGACATCTTGTGGCCATTTGTCCAGTAAGCTACTCTTCCATCTTTAATACAATGGGGTAAGAGCACATGTTAAGAAAAATATTTGGAGATATACTGCAATTAGAATGTTGGGTAGCACTATGCAGTCTAGGGTAAAAAACGAATTTTGATCACTTTAAAAATATGACTAACAGCATCTTCATAAAGCATTTTGGACAAAGAATACTACTTTAGACAATACTACATTAGCATTCTCCATCTGAAAACAAAAAGGCATATTTACACTCACAAAAGCATTCTCCATCTGAAAACAAAAAAGCATATTTACACTCACAAAAATATCAAACAATTCTGAATATTACCTTTTCCTGATCATATTGGCAATACACCATCAAAGAGGATTATTTCGAGCAGGCTTCATGGACAAGGACGATAAAATAGCTATTGGATGGTCTGAAGGCCATAAATTTCTAGTATGCCTACATTTTCTGAGATCATTCAGATTGTTCAAATATATGGCTTCACTAGCCTGGTTAACTACAACTATCTGACTTCTCTCAAGTGCTGGAGAAATGAAGACTATGTTATAGTCGTTTCCTAGTCCTAGCGTGACTGCGTGAGTAGCTGGGGATGGAGGACCACTTCTGACATTTTAGGAAGGTAAGCTCAGAGCTCTGGCCAGTCTTCGGCTAAACAGAGGCAGCTGTCATCACCTACACCTCCTGTTTGGATCCTACTAATACAGTATACGCAGGCAAAAGTTGGTGAATCGGCTATTGGCTAACCAAAAATCAGCATGAGGATGAGGAAGGAAATAAACTTAAGAGGTATATAGTTATTCACTTACCGCAAGTAAGTATCAAGCAAACAACTAACTAAGGGACATCAAGAGAATAAGAACCAGACTAAATGCTGCAAGCCTGAAATGCACAACTTTAAGACTCACGACAAGAGGCAAACCACTGGCAATTAAGACAATGCTTCTGTGAACACAAAATCTAAGGTCTGTCATCGACTCCAATCATTTTCTGACATTCACTTGCGTAACAGGTTTACCAGAGTTAGATTGGGAAAAGATAACTGGGTAAATCAGATTGTCCATTGTCAACATGGTCTAGCTGGCAAGGTCTAATGCTCACCGATGTTTGAAGCTAAAGAGGAAAATTGAAGAGGAAGCACGGAAACCGTTTCTGAAACGTTTGCTTTTCCAAAATGACTGGAATTTAAGATTTCCCCATTTTAGAAACTTTTCTGTTTGCAAAACGACATCCGTTTTCAGCTGAAAAGTGAACAAAGAAGAAACCAAAGCTACCCTTCTAAAATCGAGACACAGGGAGTATACATACTAATTTCTTTACAAAGTGAAATGATCTTACTAAGATTGCCGACGCAATATTTGTCAATCTTTACCAAATTGCAAACAGCAAGCTCAAACACAATAACACAATCATATATGTTAAATACACATATCA
The DNA here is from genome assembly GCA_947646795.1 of Beta lomatogona. NCBI lineage: Eukaryota > Viridiplantae > Streptophyta > Magnoliopsida > Caryophyllales > Amaranthaceae > Beta > Beta lomatogona. Next base: position 463,465 of record CANSNZ010000073.1, read on the forward strand.
TAAAGTCAGTGATTATTACCTGCCTTCCTCTACCTTTTCCGTCCTTGGCACCCTCAATGATACCTGGTAAGTCCAATAACTGCATAATAAATTAACAAAATGAGATGGCCCACCTTATACGGCAAGCACTAAAACATCGGAAATTCATCCCCAAAATTTTATAAAATTTCAACTTCACAAGCATTGTAAGTGGTATAAATTAGTGAATGAGGATATACATAAAGAAAACCTCTCAAAAACGAGGATCATGCTTGCTATAAAGCTCAAAATCAAGGAGCAAGAATCTAAACATTTAAGAACCAAACCAGCTTCCACGTATTTAAAAACAATAAAAGATAAAAAAGGAACAATTCTTTCTAATCTGGATTTCCACGGTTCCAACAACCAGGACATCTTTGGTGATTGGTTGGATAAAGCTATCTCCAAAATTGAACTATAAAGGGTAACCAAATGATGACTAACCTCACTCAAGGACATAAAGCTTAGCTCAAATGATCTAGGCAAGGAACCGAGAGATACGATTACATTCAAATTACCAAGAGCTGACCCACTAGGTGGGTCTGGCTAAAATCAGTTTTCTACCAACAACCTAGCATCAACAAGTAAAACATAAATGTCATGAGAATACCTTACGTTAGATGTTAACTAGCCAACGGACAGAAATTAATAGGGAGATAGCGAAATCGAACACCAACTATCGGGAAAAAAAAAAGAATTAATGAAATAAAAACTCATGACAACTCTGACCTATCTATACGTTCAGGCAAATCACTGTCATTTTACACTATGGAACAAACTTAATTTTGATAGGTTTACTTTAACCGTATCTGGCAGATTCTTTAACCTGCAACACCAGTATAAATATCATATATACCAAGATGTGTTGCACGTGGGAAAGTTGAAGCCTAAATGAGCATAGGGAAAGGACAGAATAGAGTCCTTGAATAATAAACAGACATGTACAGATAGACAGTCACCCATTAGAGGGAAAGATATAAGCATCTGTTATGAATTAACATAACCTTGACACCATTGATGACAGAAAATGAGGAAGATAATGAGTATTTGATTGATAAACTGAAAATAAAGCAAAACTAAATGATATTCAAGCTTTCGAGAGGGTTGATTCTCTCCCAAAATGAACTCTTAAAAGCCCACCCAAATTCTCATCTATTTTCAACATGCTTTTCTCTCTCTAATTATCCCTATATATAGTGTATTTTCCTTAGCACAACTACCTAGCTTACTCCCCAAGCTACTAATTAAGATAATACCTAAATTACCCTTCCCCTAAAATATCAGTTCATAGCACTACCGTCTGCCCAAACTTCCACCTTGTCCTCAAGGTGGATAGTAATCAGCGCAGAATTCTCGGCCGCGGCAGCACTTGACAGTGTCTTGTCGAAAGTTGATGCCCGACTTCCACTGGCGTTCAAGCTCCCCATTGGTGAGTGTTGCAGGTAAATGGAAGTTGTCATGGAAGAATAGAATGTTAAGGTTGAGGTGGGAGAAATAGATGAAAACGGAATTTTGAATTTGGTGAGGGAAAGTTGGGTTTGATGGTTTGGGCGTAAAAACATAAGCTGGAGAAGTGAGTTTAGTGCTAGATGTAAGGTTCTCAAAAGTGGGTTGCCAGTTTGGTGGTAGTTTGGGCTTAAGGGGTGAAAAATGGGAAATGAAAAATTGGGAGAGGTTGAGCTGGGATTTAGTGAAAGTAGATTCAAGCCCTTCTGGGCTAGGGTTCTGGATAGAGGCATTAGGAGAAATGGAAAAAATGGGTCTCAGAATTGGTGGGAGGGAAGTGGGTTTAGAAATAAAAATGTCCAGATGGGCTGTTAGATTTTGGGTTGGAGGAGGGGGGATGGTCTTGTTTTCTAACTTGGGTAGAGTAATATAAAAGAAAGTTGGACCTTGAATTTATAAGCCCATTTACAATTCTGACCTCATGAACTAAATTATGAGTAGGCTGTAAAGGGTGGGGCCCTATTTCAGATTTTGCTTCATTGTGTAAAAATTGAGGCACGTGCTTGGCCACCAGGTTGATGCCAACCTCTGCCATGATGTCATCATTCATGCTATTTACCAAATGCCCTTAATGACAGGGTCTGAAATTTGCTTCCCCTCCAAGCAAATGAATGACAATGACGTATCAAAGCTTACCACACATTTCTCTTTCATCTTCTTGTTCTGGAACTATCTGCTCACTGATTACTCCACCACCGGTCCTCCTGCCGACTAGAGAAGTTGGCACACTGTCGGAATTTACTCCGGCAAAATAACCAGGTCCACCACCTGATCCGCATCCCAAGGATCCTTCTTCGTCGTCTCTTCCTGCTCCTCTTCTCTCAACCCAGTCAAATGTCCCACCACCACCATGCCTCTGCTGCACATCTCCACCGGAACCACCCACTGAAATTCCTTCACCTCCACCGCTAAATCCTCCTCCGAAATCACCAGGCCTTCTAGATTCGCTTCCTCCGGCACCAAAGCACCAAAATGCTTCACCATCGGGTTTGTCGGTGAATCTGCGTGGCCCACAACCTGAACCACACCCAATCGTGTTTGTCTGCACCACCCAGCCCACTTTCTCCACTTTCTCCAGATCGGGTTGACCGTGCACCTCGAGGTGTTTGTTGATTCCTCCACCAGATCCATTATTCTTCTCCTTTTTCGTTGCAACCGCGGGATCCGACTGTACTTGCGAAGGTGTCAATGACGAACTGAAATGTCGCATCACCTTACCGTTCAATTCTTGCCAGTCATAGAACGGTCGTCGCCGGTGTTCCTGTTCGAACCACCGTTGTGCGTCACCTTCAAATGACATTATGGCAGCTTTAAGCTTTGCCTCTTCATTCAATTGAAAGAAACTCAAGATGTCCTCTAATTCATAGATCCAAACTTCATATTCTTTTCCATTAAACTCAGGGAGTTGAAGCTCTCGCCGGATTCTCGCTTCTTCTTCAAGATTCGAGATACCTCGATCTCTTTTGCGTGAGATGTACACGAACTCCCCTCGGATCCACATTTCCATCTGTTTCGATGCACTTTCTCCGGCGAACTCCATTGATGAACTCTTTCTCTTTTTTTTTCTTTTTTTTTTTAATTCAAAAATCAAAACTCTACTCTCCCAGGATTGTACTGCTCTGGTACCATTTGTGATGAATTAACATAACCTTGACACCATTGATGACAGAAAATGAGGAAGATAATGAGTATTTGATTGATGAACTAAAAATAAAGTAAAATAAAATGATATTCAAGCTTTCGAGAGGCTTGATTCTCTCCCAAAATGAACTCTTAAAAGCTCACCCAAATTCTCATCTATTTTCAACATGCTTTTCTCTCTCTAATTATCCCTATATATAGTGTATTTTCCTTAGCACAACTACCTAGCTTATTCCCCAAGCTACTAATTAAGATAATACCTAAATTACCCTTTCCCCTAAAATATCAGTTCATAGCAGCATCAATTTGCTCCTAAAAACAAGATGTGTTGATAGCAAGAAATGTAACTAGCCTCAAAGGAGGGGAGTCGATCTTCAAAGTAGTGAAGTTAGAGGTTAATTTGTACCTTAATGTTAAAGAGTCAATTAGCAAAATTTGTTTAGTTAAATAAACATGTGTTTTCAGAATCATGTTATTGGAGATAGAAATATATAGTGATAGTGTAGTAGTTTCATGGGCCATTCTTCTCAACAACTTTGCCTTAGTTGCTCTATTTTAGGAAATAGAAGTTGCTTCATAGCCTTTTTGAGGTGGAAGTTTCATGCTTACACTTAACTGAAGAAATATGGAGTGGCTTCTGCCTTCTATTTGCTTCTCCACTTCAATATGCTTCGTTTGCCAAATAACACCAACATGATATTAGAGAGGAAGATCCTTACCCATTACTAGTCTAAAAAAAGAGAGCCGATTCATGTGACCTTTCCACATTTAAAGAAAAAGATGGACTCACATGTGAAGAAGGGTTAAAAGGAAGGCCACATGTGAATTTGTCCCATATGGAAAAAGGAAAGAGAAGGCAACTAATAAATAAGTCTACTCAACCTATAATCAATCAGTTTTAAGATAGGGTTCGGATGGGGTTAGATTTTTATACTTTTCTAAGAGCATGTTCGGATTTTTATAATATATGCTTTCTCTGCCAAATAACCCAAACATGCTCTTAGAGCTCCTTTTATTTTGAGAGAGAATAAAAGCACCACAACCTTCCTCCTTCAACATAATATGCAACTAGGTTATGCCCTTTTGTTCTTTCATGAAGTAAGGGTAAGATAAAGGTAAAACAAGCAATTTATTTTTCAAGTGAAATACAGTGAGCCACCAACGAAGAGTTAGAAAAAGAAAAAAATTACTAAAGAAAAAAAATACGTGTGAATTATTTGGGATTTTCATAGCAACCAATGGTACTCAATCAACTTCTCAACCCCTCATTCCAATGTTTAAGAGGAAGAATTACCATTTATAAAGTCTTAAGATGAAGACTTTGTTCACGTCCCAAGAGTTATTGGGACATGGTGGAGCATGCAAAACCCATGATGGCATGATCAAACGGTTGCATAACATCGAAAATGGGATGCAAGGGATTTTTTTTCAATAACAATAGATTATGAGTTTTTCCCCTAATTAAGAAAATAAATCGATGCATGGTTTATTTATCTAAAGTGTTTATCATTGTTAGTTATATTCATATGTAAATACATATGATGGACATATTACAAACAGAACTTTAATAAGCAGGGTGTTGATAAGTCTACATAAACAATACAAACACATTTTACTGCAATTTTGGAGTCGAACTTGTAAACTTGTCCATATGATGAGTTAAAGGAATCTTTAATTAATCATTAAAATTGGTCAGATAAGTTCTCCGGGAAATAGGAAGAGAAGGCTTTTCAAGTGAAGGGGCCGCCAACACATTTAGAAATTCTAATAAAGATAAAATTAGAAGATTGAAAGTCAGGGAGTAGTGCATATTTTGGTATTTATCAATTATAATAGGGATAAAAGACTCCTTAAGATATATGCTACTGAAAATATAACAATTTTAATAAAGGTAGATTTTTTTTTTTTTTTGACAAGAAGATAAAATAGGAAGAGAATAAAACTCTATAAATTCTCACAAGTCATAACTACTTACCCCTATACATCTGATCTAATAGAAATTTAGGATTGGAGTTCTGATATTTATTTTCTTCTGTTTTCTTTGTAGACAAAAATGAATATGAACCCCGAATGTTTATTCCCTTCCATTTTTAGTTGCTTTTAGCCCTTGCTCAGTAGCTCCATACTTGTTTTTTATCATTTTCACCTCTTGTGAGAAAGCTGATTGTTTTTGCAAACTTGACGCCCAAAGCTGATTGTTTTGCTAATTAATATATGTCAATCTTTAAAACAATTAGCAAAGCACACATTATCATATACCCTTCATGTTTCATGTCACCTATAGGCATTTACAAAATTTACAACATCATCTAACGTGATATAAGTATCTGGTTATATTTTATCATTATTCGGATGTCAACTTTTAATTATAATTTTAGAGTAATTAAAATTATTGATAAAATTGACATAAGAAAGAAAAAAGGCAGAGTTATAGCACCACACTTCGGCAACTAACAATTAGACTATTAAAAAAAATTAGTGTATTGCTACACCCAACGACAAATAATTAGAATTTCAACACATTAAATATAACCCCTGCATTGCACAGGGTTCAAAACTAGTTATCAATAGACACCGGAGTAGAATATCCTAGTCTCCTAGACTAGCACGAGGTTTGATGACCACAACCACATACTTCAAATAAAGAGTTTGCATACAAATGCTATGGTCTTTAAGCTAAAAGGATGAATCATGAAATTGGATAAAAATTGCTGATTTAATAACTTAATTTTGGCATATCCAGAACTCAAATCAATCAACTTATTTATGTGGGCGAATCCATATCCCAAATCAATCAACTCATTTCCGTGAGCAGTATAAACTAGGAATTTTCGAATCAAATGCTTCAGCAAATACCACAACAAATTGAAGATGCAAAAATAAAGGCCTTTCCCTTTGTCTAAACAAGGTCCCTGGGAGAAAAACATTGTTGTGGCTTGTATAATACCCAGTCCAAATTCAATTTGTGGATTTCCTTGCACAATATGCTAGCCATTGCAGAAATTTTATTATGCTAGGTAACACTAGTGTAATATGTTGTCCTATGACATACCTGTTAAATTGGCAGGTGATTGCAAGTCTATTCCAACTTCCAAGTCTAGGTATTTAAGTCCAACCTGATTTGCAGCCAAAAAATAAGTGAAGTCTTGACTACAAATCCCTATTAGCTTTCTGTTTGCGGTGAAGTGTTTGCCCATGGATAAAAATTGAATCCCGTAATGTCCACAGAGGAACCAAGCCCTTAAGAGATATGGACACAAGGAACTTGTCGTAGGTTAAAAATTGTCAACAATTAGATGCTTTCCTTATGTCTGACATACGACCTGCTATGACAAGTTTTTCCACATTGGTACTGATGACAATAGAGAGAGAAAATTTTGAAATCGAAATATTTGTCACTTGATGTATCGCCAAAGCACTAAGAGCATGATCAAATTGGTCTTTTCCATGAAGGTGTCCTTTCTCAGTCTATTAATGCTTTATTCGAGAAGCTCTGAGCAGATAACTAAATGATACTGTTTGATCTATGCAGCTCCCCTTTTTTTTATGGGAATTGTATTATGGTAATATTTAATAGTACTCTATTACCCGAAAAGAAAAACTGCACAGCCTCTTCCAGTTATGCCACTGTTAATAGCCCTATAAATCAGCTTTTAGAGATCAGACCTTTCAAAGTTAACACCTCAGAAAAGTCAAGTGAAATGAGACCTCAATACAATCTATAGTCTATACATTGCAAACCCGCCAAAAATCCCGAGTATAAACATCTTCACCTTCACATTGTTCTCTTACAATTTACGTAACTAAATATGCTTCGTCAACATAATTCATTGTTCCACTAAACTTGCTTCCATAAAGAACACAGTGATACAAAAAAAAACAGAGCTAAATTGTACCTGAATTTTAGCTCCTCTGTACATTATCACTCCAGGAATGCAAGTCAATGTAGTAAATTCGTATGAAGCAACCTGTTCCACAATGAAGACGCAAGGATTAGGCAAACTTCCATCTACATATTGTCAACTCCTCTACAAGTTCTGCAGTTAGAAAATTGCAACTTGCAAGCCTCTAACACCCCCCCCTTTTCTCTCCCTTTGCCTCTAAAGTTCTTGGTTTGAAAGGTGGCACTTATAGCTATTTGCGTGTGAGAAAGAACATGTGCAGGCCGTTGGGCAGTGTGGATGCATGTGCATGCAAGAGAGGGCGAGAACAAGACACGGAGAAAAAGAACTACTACAGAAAACGTATCCATCACTACTAGTGCCATCATCTTCTGTACATGAGAATAGACAGATGTAACACCTCAGAGAAAGTCCCAGTCAACTTATTAAGCAATGTTGATTTCCCAACCGATGGAAAACCAACCAACCCAACTCGGGCATCTCCACTTTTAGTAACATCAAAACCTTCACCAGCACCACCACCTCCTTTCGCTGAGGGCGTCAAGAGGTCCCTCCGTAGCTTTGCAAGTTTAGCCTGACAAATTCAAAAGAAAAAGAATAATGTAAAAGACAATAGGAATACAGATTCTTATACGAGAAGGAATAATGTACCGGAAACATAAGTGGCAAGAACTACATTGACAAAGCAAAGCAATAAAATAGATTTTACTTCCGAAAACAAATTAACTTGGTACTATGCAATGATATATTACTATAAAGATGAAGAAAATTAACTTCATTTTGCAGCCACTTATTTTCCTTTAATTTGAATGTTTCTAAGTAATAAGATATTGTCTTGAAATGACCACAAGTTCGCAACAACTGAATAATGATGGGATTTCACAAGCTATAGTGAAGTTAGTAAACACATTCATTTCAGAAGCAATATTAAAGCATTTAGGTTCGAGAAGCATGACATTTACACATTGTCGAAGAAACTTGAGAAATCCTATATGGTGACCCTCAATTCCTGCACTTTCTATTTGGTGATAAAAAAAAAGTATTTAATTCATAAAACAACTCTCTGTTATAGAGTCATTGTTTCTATTTTTTATTTATTTTTGAGGGGAAGTTTCACCATTTTGTGCAGCCCTTAAATGAACAGAAATTTCAAAACGATAATTCTGAAATGAAAACAAAAAGACATTCATCTTAAACAATTAGAGACGTATGATTTTCCAAAAAAACATCGGAAAAAAAAAACCCACCCCACCACAGGATCACTACCTCACCACCATAAATCCACCGCCTTCTTGTCGTCTCCAACTCGCACCTCATCCCCACAAAAGCCCGTCTCAATACTCAAATCCATATAGCCTCAAGTATTCCCAAAACCTTATAACACCCCATTTCTGGAACCCTCAACCCTTCTTCCTTGCAAATCTTCCTCCTCGCAAGTCCCTACTCGCATCCTCACAGTCCGCTTCAACTAAATTCTTAGAGACATTCTTCCTCCATTTCCAAATAGTTGAAACATTTTGACTTGTACACTATTCACACAATTCCTTTAACCATATCTTGTGAATTCTAAATGAGAAAAAATATAGTCATGTGGAATCTTGTTAGATTCACCTCAACATCTAATTTCAAAATATCAAATTTTTATAATTTTTATTTATAGGGAATTAGAGATATTAATTAAAAATTACGCATCAACAAACGTGACCAGAGAAATCTTCAATTAATATGATAGAGAGGAAGCATTTTATAGAGTAAAAACACTTGTCTTTTTATCATAGAGTAAAAACACTTGTCCTTTTATCATATTAAATTAAATGTTTTTTTCCATTTCGAATTTATTTTATCATATAAAACTGATTATTCATTTATATTAGGGTTATCGAAACCATAAAAACGAATCAGAGAACGGTTATATGAAAGTCAAATTCTTTCGGCCGACAAATAGAAAGTGCAAAAGTAGAAAGTGAGCTGATAGAATTTCCCTAAAAGATTTCGCTAGTCCTGAAAATATATATAGAATTTCCCTAAGAGTAGCATCCTTTCGGATTCCCATGGTAACTTTTTAGTGGTTGGCTCATTGATTCATCTCAACAGTCCCCCTCACAATTACATTTTATTCGATAATTTCATTAGTGCATGGAAAGTTTTTCTCCTCTGGAAAAAGATTGTTGGTAAGCTTTGTTATTAGCTTTTGGCCTTCAACTAATTGATGTGGTCGAAGAGCCAACCAATATGTTTGGTACATGACTTTACAGCTGGGTGAACAGCCCAACATAAAAAGCTGCCACAAGCATCTTTTTCTCTACCATTTTTAGCCAAAAATGAAAATATTGATCGATAATGTTACACACTAATAAAAGCTGTCAGCAAAGTATAACAATTAATGTCACTCTTAACAGTAACTATACGATGTGAATTACCATTTGAGGTCATTCACTAATCACTATACACCCAAGTGTACTTAAAGCATGGTACACCTCACATTATCCTGCATCATGTACTCTACACATGAGCACAAAGAGTAGAAAATGTGAGAGGGTGCAAAGTTACACCTGGCCGTAGATGCAAATTGTAACGAATTTTGTCTTGGCTTTCTCTCGTCCAAGCTTAAATGCTCATTTCAAGTACATAATCAAATAACCAAAAGAATCATATTTTTCTTCTCTGTTACCAAAAGAAATATGTGCATCCATTCATGTGATATCAATACCAAAGCAAAAGATAAACCCTTTATTATTTGTCCAGCAGCTAAATTGCTAACCAATATTTACCTTAAGCAGTCCAAGATGATGGGCAGTAGCTTTATTTTTCTGGGTCCTTGCCATCTGCAGGAGATAAAATTTGAACAAAATGAAAAACAAAAAATGATGCAATACAGCAACATCAATTCCATCACATCAAAGAATTGAGTATGGCATAATTCATAAAACAATTAAAACCCAAAAAACGTATTGTATCAAGTAAAAAGTTCAGCACAGTTAATTTTCTCCACAACTAACAAAATTAAATCCCAATTCAGTAACAAAGATGGATTAATCAGATTAAGGGTCCTAATAAAGAAAACAAAAATAACCAACAAGCAATATAAAATGTGCAAAGAGCAATAAAGTCTTAGTCCCAAAATGATTTTGGGGTCGGCTAACATGAACCGTCATAAGAAATCGTCTCCATAACAAATGAAAGAAGAAAAGTAAAGAAAAATTAAGCAGGGAGGTCAAAAATTGTACCTCATCTTCGATATCTTTGATTTTCTGCATCACAGTCCCCATTTTGTCCGAATTGAAGGAGCACTTCTAACAATATTCCGACTTATTAAAGAGGTGAATTTGCTGTTTAGTGGCGATTGAATATGAAGAGACTTTTTTTTTTCTCTAATTTGATGATAGCAAAACCCCAGAAAAGAAGACTGAAGAAACGAGAGTTCTGGAAGAGAGCAAAACTGGGAAGTGGGAAATTGATGTGCCCCCAAGAAAAAGAAAAAGCGAGACTGGTTTCAATGTTCAGCAAGTCGGCGAGCGCATGAAATCACACCCCAGCCCAAAGTTTTTCGAGTGACCAGAGTTTTATGTTGTTGGGCCAGGATCATTTCGTCGAGCATTTATGAAAATTTTTTCGTTTCTTTTAACCACGATCCTTTTAGTTTGACAAAATGCATTAGGTTACAGGTACCCTTTTTATTTTATAAAACATCAAGTGATCTTGAGGTTTTATGGATAAGCATTAAATGTCATCGCTAACTAAGGATGTTAATTTGGTGTTAGGGGTGCAAACTTTATGCACCAATTACCCCTAAGGTTTAACAATAATGTACGAAAAACTTGTTTTTTTCTTGGCAACAAGAGCATACACAAAGAACAAAACCTAAAAACACACAACAATTAAAGGAGCTTGCCATTTCAAGCTGCTACGGCTAGATCATGACTTTCTATAAACTAGCCTTCTATCTACTTTCCTAATTTCACATAAATTAAATTTACTACAAAATGGCATAAATATCATAAAGGATACTAGACAACTGGAAAGGAAACTGACGTTTGATCATCGACGTAATTAGTTCCACAGAGTCCATAAAAACCCTGATGTTCCTAGTGCATTCCTGGAGTGCTTCCTTTAGTCCTATAAGAATAGTTAAACCTTCACAGTATAGAGCCGAACTACCCATGACTTTATCATTACCTCGGAATATATGACCTTCAACTTATTCCTGACCACCCAATACTTGCAGACGGGCAATCTCTTCCAAGCACCATCCACCTTAACAGAGCATACTTGGTCAACTGGATTGCCAAAACTGAAATATATTTTCTTTTGTAGTATCATTACCTCGGAATATATGACCTTCAACTTATTCCTGACCACCCAATACTTGCAGACGGGCAATCTCTTCCAAGCACCATCCACCTTAACAGAGCATACTTGGTCAACTGGATTGCCAAAACTGAAATATATTTTCTTTTGTAGTATGTCTTTATTTGAGTTTTCCCTCCGATCCTCCTTGCGGTATTTGGCTCTCTCTTCTTCGCCCTTGACAAAGTTCTCTACCATACGCAGAATCTCCAAAGGATGTGGGTACAGTTATGGAAAACGACATTACTTCGATGAATCCACAAAACCACTTCGCACAGTTACTATTAGGCCAATCATCTTTCCTGAACTTATGCAAGTAATTTGAAATCCAACAATTAGTCGGAACAAAGTTTGAGGCCTGAACCTGAATGCCAAGCCAAGAGCCACACTATACCCTTGAGGTGATCGGGCAGTCTCTGTAGAGGTGGGACTCATTTTCCATCTCATTTTTACAAAGGTAGCAATGATCGGTGACTGGAATGTTCCTTTATTTTAGATTCATATTCAAAGCCAATGAACTACTTAGGATCCTCCATATAAATATTATCCACTTCGGACAGATTTCCATACCCACAATTTCCCAAGAACTTCCTGTCTAGATTCATGTCCTATGAGACTGACACTCTTCAAAGAGGAAGGAGTAGACATCTTTGGCAGTAATCTTTCCTGATTTAGTTCTATTCCAAATATAGTGATCCACATTATCACCTTCATGGATGTGAGTAGCCAGAATCTTGTTGGCAGAATCATTTGAGAAGACTTTCCAAATAAGAGGAACATTCCAACTCTTTGAACAAGGTGTCATTGGATCATTCACTTTATTCATACCCAAATTCACCAGTGTGTTCTCTCCCTTCCCATTACCAATTACTTTTCTGAAACCTTCATTACACTGCTTAACAACCCAACATAGTTCTCTAAAGCCCCCAAGAGGCAATAGTCAATTTTTTTTTTCCCTCAACCATATGTTTACTGGCGAATCTTTATATTTTGAATGAAAGACTTTAGAAATAGGAAGATCACTTTGCTCATGCAATCTGACAACTTGTTTAGCTAGAAGTGCAATGTTGAAAGCTTTGACATTTCGGATACCAAGCCAACCCATCTCTTTGGGGGGCTCAATAACATCTCTCCTTTTCCAGAAGATAGGATTAGAGACTTTCCTATTCTTCCACAGGAATCTTGAGAAAATTGCATTAATATTATCTGTAATTCTTTTTTAGTCTATTTCTTTTTTATGTACACTATTCTTGGTAACATGTCACATCTATTTTCTTCTCTTTTTCCACCCATGCATTTCATCCACTTTTTAATATATTAACCCACTTCTTAGTTTATCTCTCTCACTATTCAGTTTTTCTCTCCACCTTTTCAGTTTCTCTCTCATACTTTTATACTTCCTCCTTGATTCTACCCCAAAGTGATGTGAGTAAATTTTAAAAAAACGGAGGGAGTAAATCAATTATATTGTGCTAAATAAAACCTGAGGACATTAGCAATCATAATGATTGTTAAAATTCACGACTTGTTAATATTGTGTAGGTCAATTTTTGAATCCTTAGTGATAAATTGATTGTGAATTTTTTCGGAGTAAGATATTATACTATTCCATAAATATTATGCTATTCCATAACCTAAATAAAATTAAATACAACAATAAAACCATTAAACAACATAAGCTAATTTTTTTGTATTTATATTAATGTGATTGGAATTTCAAAATTACATTAATGATAAACAAAATTTAAAATTTCCCATTAAGATAATGTTTAACAATTGCATTAGAACTGATAGAATAATTCTGACCAATTTCTGAAAAATAAACATCACTTATAAACGTAAATTCTTTGCAAACATGATGAACCCGCAAACGACTCGAACGAAAGACGAATAGCACCATATTCTTCACTTCTTCTCATGTAATAGTGTAGAAAACTTCAACAATTCTAAGACTCCTCAACAAAGGAGGCTAAATCCTAGCTAAACCCTTTTTAAGAAACTATAATAAAATGATTTTGTACCATAACAAAAATCACAATTATAAATCTCAATAACCTTTTCAAAAATTATATCAATCAGAATTCAAGATTTTCGAACTCAACTATTGACAAAAGTTATCAAATAATTAAATGAAATTCGAGTATGGTTCTCCAAATTGAAGGAAAACGATGAAAATGGGCTTAACTTATACCTCCAATGGTTGAGAACTGCAAAACCAGAGTATCTAAAGAATGGTAGTTGAAATAGAATTGTTGTTGATATTAGAAGATGATGGTTATTGGAGATTACCTTAGTATTCAACTAATGAGATAAAAAGGTCGAGCTAATTCATTATAGAATGGAAAAGTGGAATTCTGATATATTAGAGAGTAAAATTCTTACCAACGAGCAAAGTTAATCTTTTCAAACTTCACCAGGTACCCTTACACTTTTCAAAATTCACCAGGTTCCCCTGAGTTTCATGGCAATACATCAAAATGCCCTTAATGAATAACGGCGGTTAACTCCGTTAGTCATTAACCCTAATTTTTTTACTTGAAACCCCTAATTAACCTATTAACTCCTGCCCCTTAACCTTAATGCCCTAACCCTAACCCTAATGCCCTAACCACCCAACCCCCACCACCTCCCCTACCCCACCCCCGCAGCCCCTACCCAAGACCGACCCCACCCCACCACCCCCACCCACCCAGCCACGAACCCACCTCACCGCCAACCCACACCTCCACCTTTCGCCAACCCCTTGAATTCCGTAGCCCTCACCCCTCCAACACCCCTTCAAATTCCGTAGCCACCCACCCCCCCCCCCACCCCTTTGAATTCCATAGTCCCCACCCCTTCGAATTTACACCCCAACACCATCCGATTTTCGGCATCCAACGAGAGGAGAGATGAGAACAGCGGCGGCGGCGAGCGTAAGAACCACCACCAGCAACCATGGCGACGAAACACGAAAAATAGTGGTGTAGAGCAGCATCGACGAACACCATAGACTCCGACACCCGGACGAACACCTCAAAAACGAAGAGCGAGTGCACGAAATCGAAGGGGGAGGGGTGAGGGGATCTAGATTCAAAAGGAGGTGGGGGGAGGTGTGGGGGGGATGCGGTATTCGAAGGGGGTGGGGGAGGGTGAGGGGGCTACGGGGGTGGTGGGGGGGGAGGGTCTGTGTGGGTGGGTGATACTTCAATAGGAACACATCCAAGAGGGGGGGTGAATTGTACTTGGAACTTTTAGTAAAGTTTCTTGCGGATTTATTAAAGCAATAAAGGAACAGTGATCAGAGAGACAGAGAAATATAAAATTTAGGAAACTTCTTGAACCTTATCAATAAGGGAAAACCTCAAAAACTTATATTATTGTAACAACTCTATTGCAATCACTCTCTATAACTTGAGTTCCTCTCGAATTCAAGTTCCTCACCGTAATCCCCTTCGATTACTGTAACTCTATTCTCTCTAACTTGAGTTCCTCTCAAACTCAAGTTCCTCACAGTTTTCCCCTTTGATTACTGTAACTCTACTCTCTCTAGCTTATACTCCGAAACTTTAGCTTCCACTCCGAAGCCTACTCTCCCAGACTTAACTCTAAGTCTTACAAGGAACACTCAACCCTTATACCCCAAAATACAACTCGATTTTGTGAAACACACTGTGTATATATATTGAACTTAGATATTTAGGAACTTAGGAACTCACTCAATAATGCAACTGACCTTTTAGAAAACACTTAAGATTTAGCAATAGAAATATGTTTTCAGTTGGTAGTTTGTAACTAGAAAGACTCCTCCTTTTATGGGGAAGACAAAATAGGTTAGTTCCACTTATTTCTCAATCAAGTATGAAGCAGTAACCCACGTAGGATTATTTACCGACGTTCACACTTCTTGAGGAACAAGCAAAGACTACTTAAAACAAACTAACAGTAAGTAATTTAGTGGTTGAGAAATATAAGGAGAGAACTTAGGAAATTTGTTTTTACTTGATGAGCACTCAAAAGAAATTTATTAAAAAAAAAAAACTGTTTTATTTATTTACATTATTTTCCTAAAAACATTTAGTTAAATAATTTCAAAAACACTTGTTGCATTTTTAAGTTCCTTCTAGTTCCTATATACTAAGCAATATAAATATACTTACATAAATCCTAAGTACAAACTCTTGAACTTAGTCTTCATGTCTTCTCTTTTGAAGTCTTCGACTCTGAAGCTTCATTCGTCCCAACTCAGGAACAACAAACAGTTCCTTGAGGAATTGTTGAACAGAAGCATCATCGCTTAGGAACTGTTGTTGAGGGTGTATTGATTTTCCTTGAACATTTATGCTCTATGCTATCCATTACTCCACCTCTGAAACTCGTTTAGACAACCTGTTTCCTATGCCAGTTCCGCAAACATAGTTCCATATGAACATTTCCTGTATTCAAAGGAACATCTACATGGTTCTAATTCATTACCTTATGTATAAAGAAGTCTCTTACATAAGAAACCTAATTATACCATTATGTGACTAAGCTCTTCTTCTCTTGGAGTTCCAACTTAAGAACTTCACTTATTATCTTTATAAAGCACCATTATTAATTCATGAACCTTGCATACATAAAACTTATAAACCTTGTTAGTTATTACTTTAGTTTGTCATCATCAATACCCATAGTGTCTCAACAATTTCCCCCTTTTTGGTGATGACAAACCAAGGCAAAGTTAAAAAACTAATACAAATAAAATATAATATAACAATGCAAGATCATGTTAAGTAGAGAATGCACCAGAATAAGAACAATAAATAAGTTACTTTGCCATTATCTTCCCACTTTTGACATCATCAAAAAGCGTATGGTTTTTCAAGAATTTATGATCAATCTTCCAAACTTATAGTGACACTACACCACCATAAATATATAATTAATGGTCAAACATGAGTTTAAATTTTTTAATTTACTCAAACATCAATCTAGTAATATTAGCCATCCTCATGCACATGTTAATCAATTAGTTAAAGAAGCTAAAGCATACTAAACATAAACCACCACTTTACCAAACTGCCATCCATAGAGTAGAAAACCAATAGAATGTCCAGTAAAATTCAAAGAAACGATCAAAGGCTCATTTTTATGAAGGAATGGTTGGAATAGGCTAAGTGGAAAAAAAAATATTCGATATTTTGAATGGAAATCCGTTGTCTGTTCCTTGCTTTAAGTTTCAAGGATCTAATTAATTCCTTTTGTTTACTTCAGATTTGATACTAAAGGAACATACATGGGACTACTAGAACCCATATATTTTATGACAGCTTTGTAGAAGTAGGAATTTGAATAACTTATGGAACGTTGAATCTCTTCTCTATCTCCCTCTCACACATCTCACCTTTTATTCTCTGTTTGCTCTCATATATTTATTTCTTCTTTGTCTCCCTCCATCTCTCCTTTTTCATCTCCATATCAACTTATTCTCCCTCAAACTTTTCTTTTTCTTTCCTTAGTTCCCCCTCAAATGTTGCATCATCATCAATATTTAAAGTTATAGGGTAGGAACACAAATTGAAGGATTTGGATATATGGTGAACTGATTAGAAAGAAAAGGTATGTAAATGTGATATGACAGGTTTAGAGGATTTTTTGAGATCTTTAAAAATAAATGATGGAATAAGATGTTTAATAATTTAGAGAGTGATATTGCTGGTTTATACACATAATTGGACATTCACATGTAATACACTCGGTGTGGGTGGAATGTATAACAAATGAGTTCCTTGAATGAAATGAACTACACTTTTTACTTCCTCTTCCTTTTGACTAACAATTAGCAATATGAACAGTAAGGGTAATATTACAAAGAAATCAGTGAGTCATCTTTAAAATTTAACTCATGACTATGCATAAAACATAGAAACAATTGTGGTGACACACATTCATATGGAAGACATTTCACAAAAACTCTACATATACACGCTAGATGAATTTGCCATTTAGAGAAAAACAAGACATCATAACTTACTTAACAAAATCATCTCTATAATTTTTATATGCCTTTTGAGTGAGAGAAATTTAAATACTTCACTAGATAAATGCAAGGAACAACGGGTGCCATATATTGTTCCCCCTCACTAAGGCATTCATAACGTCTAGTTATTAGAATTAGGAACCCACATTTTCTTGAGTTCCTTGCTTGAACACACACATTAAACTTATTAATACGTAACTTAGTTTTAGACTTAAAGTCAAATTTGGCCATTAGACATAACTGAGCAGTTCCTTTGTCCCAAAGTTCCTCAGCCTTATCTCTTTGGCTTTTCAATATTCCAAGTCCTTTATAATCATCTAGTGCTTCCAAAAATTATTCAATTAGTTTGGTTTTTGACAGAGTTTGAAGAGTAGTGGAATTTACCTCATTAGATGGAACTTTATCAGTTTCATTTAATTTCGCCATGAGACAGAGGTTGACAGTCTCTTCATAAGGTTGTTCCACTTCGTCTTCAGAATCCGTTTCTCCCCACGCGGCTATCATGGCTTTCTTGAAGTTAGGTTTGGCAAAAGTCGACTTGTTATATGTATCTTTGGATAGTTCCTTGCTTTTGCCTTGTCCTTTCTCATTTTCCCAATGAGGACAGTCTCTAATTTGATGATCAGCTTCTCCGCATTTGAAGCAACCATTTTCAGTTCTGGAACTAGCTGGTTTTCTAGCCGAGTTCCTTCCTTTCTGGTTTCCAGGCCTATAGTTCCTGTACATCCTTTTCATCTTTCTGACAAGCATGACATCTTCTTCTTCATCATGTTCTAACTCTTCAAGTTCCTATGCCTTAAAAGCCAATCCTCGGTTTCTGGAACTCTCAGGGACAACCGTTCCTAGATGAAATTTGTGGGTCATTAGAGATCCTGCCAATTGTTCAATACTGAACTTGGTAAAGTCCTTGATTTCAAACAAGGCAGTGGCCTTTGTTCTCCAATGATCGTCTTGAGGCATTCTCCTGAGAATTTTCCTAACATGTTCATTAGTGGGAATAATTCTTCCAAGAGAAACTAATTCATCAGTGATATTAGTAAAGCGTGTAAACATTTCCTGAATAGTTTCTTTTGGTTGCATTTCAAAACGTTCACATTTCAATATTAAAAGACATTTTGGAACGTTTAACTTCGTTAGTTCCTTCATGAGTTACTTAAAGGAGATCCTAAATTTGCTTTGCGCTCCTACACCCCATGACTCTATTGTGTTCATGAGGTCCTAGACCAAAATGCAATATTTTGACAACCATAGCATTGATTTCATATTTTTCAAAATCTGCTTTTGAAAAGTCATTCACTGGTTTTGGATGTACCTCGTTTTCGGCATTGGTTGTTGTTACCTCAAAGTCACCTACTTCGATGACTCTCCAAACTTGGTAGTTCTCGGCCTTTATGAAAATTTCCATACGATTTTTCCAATACGTATAGAATTTTCCGTTGAACATCGGTGGCCTCAGCGTGGAGTAACCTTCCTCGAGTTTCTCGTGAGTGTTCATATTTTTCAGGAACTTTTCTCAACAGGGTTTCCTGTATTTTGTGAGCTCCGGCTCTGATACCAATTGATACTTCAATAGGAACACATATAAAAGGGGGGGTGAATTGTACTTGGAACTTTTAGTAAAGTTTCTTGCGAAATTTTAAAGCAATAAAGGAACATCACTCAGAGAGACTGAGAAATATAAAATTGAGGAAACTTCTTGAACCTTATCAAGAAGGGAAAACCTCAAAAACTTATATTATTGTAACAACTCTATTACAATCACTCTCTATAACTTGAGTTCCTCTCGAACTCAAGTTCCTCACAGTAATCCCCTTCGATTACTGTAACTTTATTCTCTCTAACTTAAGTTCCTCTCGAACTCAAGTTCCTCACAGTAATCCCCTTTGATTACTGTAACTCTACTCTCTCTAGCTTCTACTCCGAAACTTTAGCTTCCACTCCGGAGCCTACTCTCCCATACTTAACTCTAAGTCTTACATGGATTACTCAACCCTTATATCCCAAAATACAACTCGATTTTGTGAAACGCACTAGTATATATATTGAACTTAGATATTTGGAAACTTAGGAACTCACTTAATAATGCAATTGACCTTTTAGAAAACACTTAAGATTTAGCAATAGAAATATGTTTTCAGTTGGTAGTTTGTAACTAGAAAGACTCCTCCTTTTATAGAGAAGACTAATTAGGTTATAAGTTGCACTTATTTCTCAATCAAGTATGAAGCAGTAACCCACGTAGGATTATTTACCCACATTCACACTTCTTGAGGAACAAGCAAAGACTACTTCAAACAAACTAACAGTAAGTAAATTAGTGGTTGAGAAATATAAAGAGAGAACTTAGGAAATCAGTTTTTTACTTGATGAGCACTAAAAAAAAAAATTATTAAAAATATAAATTGTTTTATTTATTTACATTATTTTCCTAAAACTCTCAGTTAAATAATTTCTTAAACACTTGCTGCATTTATAAGTTCCTTCTAGTTCCTTTATACAAAGCAATATAGTATACTTACATAAATCCTAAGGACAGACTCTTGAACTTAGTCTTCATGTCTTCTCTTTTGAAGTCTTCGACTCTGAAGCTTCATTCGTCCCAACTCAGGATTAGTAGACAGTTCCTTGAGAAGCTGTTGAACGGGAACATCATCGCTTAGGAACTGTTGTTGAGGGTGTATTGATTTGCCTTGAACATTTGCTCCATGCTATCCATTACTCCACCTCTGGAACAAGTTTAGACAACCGGTTTCCTATGCCAGTTCCACGAACATAGTTCCATAGGAACAGTTCCTTTTTTCAAAGGAACAACTCCATGGTTCCAATTAATTACCTTATGTATAGAGAAGTTTCTTACATAAGAAACCTAATTACACCCTTATGTAACTAAGCTCTTCTTCTTGGAGTTCCAACTCAGGAACTTCACTTATTATTCTTTATAAAGCAACATTATTAATTCATGAACATTGCACACATAAAACTTATAAACCTTGTTAAATTATTACTTTAGTTTGTCATCATCAAAACCCGTAGTGGCTCAACAGTGGGGGTGGGGTGAGTGGGCTGCGTGGGGGGGCTAACTGGGGGATGCCGGGGGGGGGGGGGAGGGATGGGGCTGCAAGGGTGGGGTGGGGTGGGGGGGGGAGGGGTGGTGGTTGGTTGATTAGGGTTAGGGCATTAGATTAGGGGTTAGGAATTAGGGTTAGAAGGGTTAATTAGGATTAATGACTAACTGAGTTAACCGTCATTAGTCATTAAGGTCAATTTGATATTTACCATAAAACTCGGGGGTACGAGGTGTATTTTGAAAAGTGCGAGGGTACTTGGTGAATTTTTTGAAAACTCGTGGGTACTTGGTGAAAAAACCGTAATCTTTTTTATTGAAAATTTGCAAGAATGGTTATGTAATTGTTGTTATTGTCATGAGGTGAATTATTGCGGAATTCGAGTATTATTTGGACAAGGAAGATTTTGGACTCATGAAGATTATCACAAAGTCGAGCGCTATTTGGAGATTTGAAGAGGTACACACATGTCCATCCACTTCCGAACTAGAGATTGGGAGCTATGATAAACAATCCAAAGTAAACATCTAGCAAGGAATACAAAATTAATAAAAGACAATATAAAAAAGAAAAAAAAAATATTTGTAGATTTTTTATTTATCTTTTAATATATAAAAACACTAGTTGTATTGCATGAACACTATTTATTTTTCACAAACACTATTTGTTAGTTGTATAAACATCATTTGTAGATACATGGACAGTAGTTGTACTTGCATGAACACTATTTGTTAGCATCGCATTTTTTTAGGTCACTTTTTTGTTTGACTGACAACTTCACCTTTACTTGAATTGGGTTGTGTAAACACTATTTATATTTCATGAACACTTATTGTTAGGTGTATAAAAACACTATTTGTAGGTACACAAACACTAGTTGTAGCTGCATGAACTCTATTTATTACCATCGCATTTTTCAAAGTTACTTTTTTTGTTTGACTGACAACTTTGTCTTTATTGTCTCATATGCATTTACAGTTTTACCCCTGATAGATGTATACTAACATCTAGCAATAAGATGTTTATTATAACTCAGATATTGGTGTTTCATATGTCTATGAGTATTTCATGAGATGAGTTTAATCTGGTTTATATATGTTATAACATGGATTGTGTAAAAGCGTGATTTGCGTATTTACAAGATTAGTTGAATATGCAGTTGTGAGTTTTAAGCCATGAGTAAACCCTAAATTATATGACAAGTTTAATTAACTGAACTTTTGATGATGAGTTGTGAAAAGTTTATAGAATGAAGTTCGCTTTGAATTATCATTGAGTTGAAAGATTGAGGGGCACAAGAGCTTCTTAAGAGTATAAATTCGTGGCATTGTTACATGAACTCGCTTTTTTTAACCAAATTTATAAGACTTATGTATGTTATGTAAACTGATGTTTTTTGTAACTGTAGCTATATGAATATTTGAGTTAGGATTTTTGATATCCATATTTATGTAAGTTGTTTTACAATGAGATTTCTGACTTCTGAGGCTAGAGAGTATCGATTCAACAATTTTATGAACTTTATTTTGATATGAACTATAGTGGTATTTAGAAGATTTGAAGCAAATAAAAAGATTTTGGTCAAAGGATGTTTAATTTATGATTAGGGTATACAACGGTTGTCAAAGTCTTGCGATATAAGTTTTACATAGAAACTCTAAAGTATGAATATAATTGTATTTATGGTTTGAGATTTTAAGTCTATACGATCATGAACTTGAGAAGTATGTTTATTTATGAGAAATACAGATTTGCAAAATTATGAATCAAACTTGATTTTGTTGATGATAGGGAAGAAACTGCAGCAGCAGTGATAAGCACATCGTGGTATGTGTGTGTGTATAAAATGATGGGACATATCCTGGGAATAAGTCTTGCAAGGAGTACAATATTGGTTGGGAAGACGTCCCCATGAGTTTAGAGATGGCGTACTCTCCTATCTAATCATATCTAATCCCCCGTAAATTTATTATCTATATATAGATATATTCTAGTATTAAATGATTTATTTCTTCAAAGGTTGACTATTTGAAAGTCAAAGGAATTATTTTAATGATTTAAAGAAGTCAAACATTTTATTAAGTCATGCTTTGAAAAATATTTGAAAAGCTTAAAACACTTTTTGGGTTGTTAAAATGATTTTTAATTGGGCATGAGGAACCTAAGCACTCAATTCATCAATCACTAAACTCTAGTTCGAGCCCAATCACCTTTTCCTTAGCCCACAAGGAGAACCTATATAAACCCCCAAAAAACCCCAAATTCCCACACAACAATTATTTTCTCTCTCTTCCTCCCCTTATTTTCGGCACTCTCCTCTTCTTTCTCCTTCTCTCACCCGACTTCCTCCCTCCTCTTTTCGGTTCGGCCAGCAGCTCCGCCCGACCACCGCTGCCGATCACCAACCATGCAGCAGCCAATAGTCGTCGACCCGTGCCGCCGCCCCTTGGCTACCGCTTCTCCTCCCTCCTCCTTTCTCGCGTTGGTTATTTTCTTCCTACTCAAGTTTTATTTAATGCAAAGTTTGTATTTTTAGGATTTGTTTTAATAAGTTTTGTTTAAAAGTTGTAGTTTGGTGTTTTAACTATGAATCTAAGATTATATTATTTATGTATTGATGAAATAAAAATTTAGATTTACTTATTATGTATGAATTGGATTTTTAATTATCAAAGCATGAATTTTTAGGGTTTTAAAAGGTTGGAAAATCATAGTAGTATGTTGTAGTTTGTGAAATTGGATTTTCTTATGATTATAAGTATGTTTAAATATGTTTAAAAAGAGTTTTAGTATATAATATGTTGTTGGAATATTTAAAAGGGATGTTATGGTGGAGTTTTTATGATTTAAACATGAGTTTTAAGGGTTTTAATCAACTAGTGTAGTAGTACTATACTAGGGGATTGTAATAATTAAGTTTTAATGATGTAGAAGGTTTTTAAACACTTTTGAAAGGGTTTAAAGTATGTTGTTATTGCTGTAAATTCAAACGGGGTTGATTGTGGATTTATATTGGTTGTTTTAGGTGGAGATTTCTCTTTAGGCGACTTCTAAGATTGTGAAAGTGGCAGCTCGATTTGTCTACATGATGGTGTTTTAAAATAATACCGCGAGTGCACGGTGTCTGTTGTTAGCAGATACTTAGCAAATACGAGTCGATCCACAGGGAGAGGAATTCTACAGATTAATGTTCAATTACTTAACTATTCAGACAGAAAAGTTGTTGATTGACTAATAACTAAGGTGAAATAAAATAAATCACAAGAGAAGGAAATTTATCAAATAATTAAAAATCTAGGGCATTCGATCGGTCCACCATGCTTATACCAATCAAGAGGGTTCAGAAAACTAATAATACTTAGGTATAGGGTCGAGCAATTAGAGCTGGCGTTAATCCTATGGTCGGGTCTTAACACTCTCAAGGCAACATATGCAGTATGGTCACATCACATAATCAGACTCACCAGTGTGTTCTAGGCCTCTAAAAGTAGGATCTCGATCAATACAAACAATTATTATTCAGGAACGATTCATGAAATTGTACACTAACATAAATCGCAGATAAAAATGAATCACACTAGAATTGCTCTAACCACAACCTAATTATCAAAGAAATCAAGAACAATAAATCATGGTATAAACATGGCTTCCCTCACTAAGCCCTAGAGAAGAATCTACTCACTCATGGCGAAGAAAACACAAACAATAATCATTGAAAAACTCATACTTGAAGCAATTAAAAATAATAAGAGACAAATAATTGAAAGCAAATAAGAACTATGAAAGAGACAATTACCAAATGAAAGGAAAATTGAAGAACTTGAATTGAACTTGAATTAAACTCCAATGTGCAATGATGAGGGCTAGAGAGAAAACTAGAGTTTAGAGAACTAAGGATGCTTGAGAAAAATCAGAAAAAAAAGGTCCCCTGGTAATATTTTACAAGGCTATTTATACTAATTCTAAAAAAAGAACAAAAAAGGAAATAAAAAGTTTTGGAATTCCAGCTTCCGGATCAACCGCCCGATCGGGCGGCTTCGTGTGATAGGATCTCCCAGCAGACATGCCCGATCTTACCGGGTGGACACGCCCGATCGGGCGCTATCAACGAATTGCGAGCGGGCGACATACGCCCGATCGTGCCCGAGGAGAATGCGTTTGAGAAGAAAAGGGCCGCCCGATCGGGCGGATCTTCAAAAGAGGCCTTCTTAGCCTTTAACGCCAAGACTGCAAAACTCTTCGCATCCGAAGGCTTTGGAAAGTAGCCTCGGGCCTCGGGAACTCATACACGTGCTTCCTAACTCTCTCCAATCCATTGTGGCATCAAGAATATCAGAAAATAGGGAAATAATTCCTTAAAACCAGAAAACTATCATAAGACACAAAACCACAACTAAATGGAAAATGTTAGTATAAAATAGCTCCTAAGAGCACTATTTTGCACGCATTTCAATCAAAGAACCGGGGAGAAAAGAAGATATAAAACTATAATATCACTACACAAGGTATGTACATACCTATGTGTTGATTGGACTAGTATCATGTCCTAAGGATGAGAATTGAGTAGTATCATGCATAGGGAACTATTATTAGTTCTTATGTGATTTATATTAAGTTGGATTTGCATGTTTTATGCCGTTGTGTGAAGCATGTTGTTTATGATATTGATATTATGTTTGTATGGAAGATTGATGCAAGCATATGGGATTTGGGAACTTTATTTTATTAATTCACATGAGGGATTCATATATATGTTGGTTTGGATCATGATTGAATCATGTTGTTCCCTTTGGATTATTTAACTACTTTATGAAGACCGAGGGCCGTATTTGGTAAGTTAATATTTTTATACCTATGAAAGGTTGGTTGGTTGTTGATTTGGTTCAACACTTAATTAAAGGTTATGGATTAAATATTGGATAAATTCTTGGATTGTTAAGTTGGTGATCACTTATCTAATCCTAAGATAAAAATGGAAGTGTATGATTGTTTGATGATTATATTATTTGTATTGCTTATGAGTCTAAACAAGTGAATAATTTATTAATCATGTAAAGTGAATCGTGGATAGCAATAGCTTTAGACTTGTGCACGTCTGAAGTGTTGGATTAGTATGAGTTGGAGTACATGGTGGTAGCCTATGGCTTTTCTTGGGACCGGATTGATCATTGTGTCCTATTTTTATTTAAAAGGTTCCTCGATATCATAGGTCATGGGAATACGGAGTCATGCCCGTATTTCGTCTTCTAAATTGAAGACTGGTTTTGGTTAGACAACTCGTTCCATTGACCATTCCATCTAAAGTAATTAAATTATTGGTTGTAAAGTTTAGTTCAGTAAAAGTAGTTTGCAAGGTTATTATGTTATTATTTATTCTTGCTTATTTTTTATTACTATCATGTTAGGATTGTTTATTATTTGTTATGTAGTACTCATCTTTGCTGATTACGTGTTTTGTGTGTGTATGTTGATCATGGCTATGCCTTATTGATCCTGTGATGACCCATTTGGTGAGCAGTCTCTAGGGATCAATAGTGCATTGTCCATCTACAAGTTTGAAGATGATGCATCATGGGTTCGGGATTGGAGAGCTTGTGTAGATTATTTATTATATTTTGACTTTACGCTTTTCGTAGTTGACGTTGACTTTTGAGGTTGACTTTGACTTTTGTTTGTTTGACCTTTATAGTTGACTTTGTGGTTGACTAAGTTTTATTTATAAAGTTTATTTATTATGTTTTCCGCTGCAAAATTCTGAATAAGCCGATACGTTTTCACACAGGCGATAATACTTTGATAATTCTGTAAGTTTTATATTAAAAAAATGTATTTTAGAAAAGAGAGAAGTGTCGGGGTGTTACAAAGTGGTATCTTGGAGCTTTAGGTTTTTATTGGCCTTTCGTGCCAAATTTAAATTTTTAGGCGCCTAGCTAGCTAGTTACTTAAAATGAATTTCTTAAAAAACGAGCTCCTACTTATTCGTTATGTTTAAATTAGTTTTCGGAACATGTTTCGAGGTTTCAAGGTTTCAAGATTTTAAATATTTTATTTTATTTTGGTTCGAATTAAGGTCCGATTTTTTTATTTATTATTATTTTGTTCGAATTTCTTTGGTTCAAAATTTTCGATTTTCGTTATTTTATTTTAATTTTTTTCGGTTCTTATCTAGAAATTCGAAAATTATATATATATATATTATTTATTTATTTATTTTAATGCTTCTAGTTATTTTGATTACTTTATTATTTTGTGAGAGATGGGTAGTATAGGAAGGGCATATAGGATAGAAATATCATATATCTGCATTAAATAGTTAGTTCAGTATGATTATACTTTTTATTCCCTGCTAACCGTTTATGTTATTCCTATGTTTTATATTTCTGTTATTCTTGCTTATTGTTTATTGTTGGGATTATACGCTAAGTGAGAGTACCAAATTGCTTATATAAGTTATATTTATCTGTTATAGGATCTCTAGCTATGTCTGATATAGAAGCTACTAGAGTAGGGAGCTATTACAACCCGATTGTGTTGAGTTATGATGAGATATGAGTCTGACAGTGATAGCTACACTAGCCTATGCGTCATGTGTTGAGAGTAGGCATGCCTGATAGTGAGGATGAGGTTATTCAGGAGTTTGACCGTGCTAGGGGGCAGACTAGAATGGACATCTACCATGCCGTTTTGAGACCCGAGAGTGATCTTGAGTTAGAAGAGGACGAGCCTTAACCTAAGAAAGTACGAAGATCTACGAGATTTAGAAGATATGTCTACTATAATACTGAGGACATTGCAGATTTTGAAGATGAAGTTTTCACTCCAGAAAAGTACAGGGAATCTAAGGATAAGACTGATAATGTATCACCCTAGTTTATGTATTTATACTTTGAGAATAAATGTTGGATAATTAGTCAAGCAATGGTTGAAATTTATTTCTTAGTACCTTTACTTTGTTTTAGGAAGACTTCAGTATTATGTTGGAAGAATTGCTACTAGCACCTTTTGAGGAATAAAAAGTAAATATTTAGTTACCCAAGTGAGCAATTATTTATTTTGGCATGTGAATGAGAATATTTTATTTATTTGTTATGACTGAATTTTATCCTCACATGTGTTATTCTTGATGTGAATATTTTCATGAATGATTATATGTTCCATGATGATTATTATGTGGTATTATTATAACTTTATGAGAAATTGTATGTTGATGCGATCTTTATGGTCAAATCAAATATTGCCTCCGTAGAGAATGGCGTGTAAGATATGTTTCGAACCTAAAGTAGAGTTACGTTAATTTCAGGTCGCGTAGTAGAATGGCTAATAACAGTAACAATTTAGCTGCTGCTATTCGCCTATTGGCGGAGAATTTGACTCGTGAAAGAGCCACATGTCTCGATTATGCTAGGGACATGTTTGATAGACTAGCCAAAGTTAAGCCACCGTACTTTAAGGGGCAAGCTGACCCTACCTTCTTAGAGAGCTGGATTAGAGAATTCGAAAAGATTTTCGGGGCTGTGAATTGTCCTGAGGGAATGAGAGTAGGTCAAGCTGTACTATATCTGAAAGATGAGGCTGACTTATGGAGGAAAGAAAATGGGGCTCGACTGAGTGCTGTTGAGGGATTTAATTGGGATTCCTTTGTTACTGCTTTAAGAGGGAAGTTTTATCCTGCATTTATGAGGAAACAAAAGGCCTAGGAATTTGTAAACCTTAGGATCGGGACCATGATCATCTCTGAGTACTATAGTACGTTCATAGCACTGCCAAGGTTTGCGCATGAGGTAGTAGCCACTGAGGAGTTAAAGGCTCAAAGATCTGACCAAGGTTTGACTGAGGAAATCCAACTAGGGTTAGGTGGTGAGACTTTTGCATCTTTAGATATGGTGTATGGAATAGCCGCCCATATATTTATGGTCTTCAGTCGAGGCGTGATAAGAAGAATGCTATTGTGGGTGAGAAGAAAAAGGATTTCAATGATGGGTCAGGGGAACTTTAAGAAGAACAGGAATGGGAATGGGAATTTCCAAGGGTGAAATGGTCAGGGCTACAACAATAAGAGCCAGTCTAAGAGGGTTTACCATTGTAAGAAGTGCTGTAAGAACCACCCTGGTAGAGACTGTAAGGGAGACCTAGTAACCTGTAACTACTGCCAGAAGAAGGGCCATAGGGAGTATGAGTGCTTTACCAAGCAAAAGAAAGAGCAAAATGGTAATGGGAGTGGTAACCAGGTGAGGTCTGGGTTCAATCAGTCAGGAAACCAAGGTTCGAAGCCTGTAGGGGAGCAGAACAAGGCTCCGGGTAAACTGTTTGTGATGAGTCGCAATGAAGCTGATCGATCTTCCGACGTAGTTTCTGGTACTTTTTCTATTAACTTCGTTCTCGTTAAAGCGTTGTTTGATTCTGGGCGACTTATTCATTTGTGTCGTCGTCTGTCATTAAGAGTCTAGGGTTGATAGATTTTGAGGTAATTAGTTTGCCTATTAGTATACCTACTGGGGAAGTCATAAGGTGTACCAAGTTGTTTAAAGATTTGCCTCTAAAGATAGGAGAATGTGTATTTCCTTATGATTTGGTAGAGTTTAACCTAGGAGACCTAGATGTAATTCTTGGGATGGATTGGTTAGGTTTCTACAAGGCCAAAATAGACTGTGAAGTTCAGAAAGTAGTATTGAGAAGCCCTTTGGGGAAGTTAACTTCATATCGACGTTTTGGGAAGTCTAAAAACTTTGGGGTTATTTCTGTGATGCAAGTGAAGAAGTTGATGAAGAAAGGGTGTGAGCTATTTTTCTGTTGTGTGCAAGATGTGAGTAAAGAGGTTGGATTGAAGATCGAGGATTTTCCAATGGTGAATGAGAGTTTATGGATGTGTTTCCGAGTGAAATTTCGGATATGCCTCCTGCAAGAGCCGTTGAGTTCACCATAGACTTAGTTCCTGGAACTGCACCTATATCTAAGGCACCTTATAGAATGGCACCTCCTAAGATGAGTGAGTTGAAGACGCGGTTGCAAGAGTTGCTAGATAAGGGGTATATTAGGCCTAGTGCGTCACCTTGGGGAGCTCCTGTGCTGTTTGTAAAAAAGAAAGATGGGATCGGAGTATGAGATTGTGCTTTGACTATAGGGAGTTGAACAATGTCACCATCAAGAACAAGTATCCTTTGCCTAGGATATATGACCTGTATGACCAGTTAAATTGAGCGAGTATGTTTTGAAAGATTGATTTGCATTCGGGGTATCACCAGTTGAGGGTGCTGATAAGGATATACCTAAGACTGCATTTAGGACGCGTTATGGTCACTATGAGTTCACTATAATGCCGTTTGGGTTAACTAATGCACCCGCCATATTTATGGATTTGATGAATAGGATATTCCATGAGTTCTTAGATAATAAGTTCGTTGTGGTATTCATTGATGATATTCTGATTTATTCAAAGACTGAGTAAGAGCATGATGAGCACTTGAGAATTATATTAGAGACGCTTAGGAAGAATCAATTGTATGCCAAGTTCTCGAAGTGTGAGTTTCGTTTGGGGAAAGTAGCATTTTTGGGACATTATGTGTCAAAGGAAGGAGGATCTGTGGAACCTGCTAAAATTCAAGTTGTTAGTGAGTGGCATACTCCAAAGAATGTGTCAGATTTCAGGAGTTTTCTGGGTTTAGCTGGCTATTATAGGAGATTTGTGAGAGATTTCTCGAAGATAGCAAGGCCAATGACCAATTTGATAAAGAAAGAGTAAAAATTCAAGTGGAGTGAGAAGTGCGAGGAAGCTTTCCAGATTTTGAAGGAGCGTTTAACCTCTGCACCCGTTTTAACCCTGCCTGATGGAAATGAGGGATTTGAGGTGTATAGTGATGCTTCGAAGAATCGTTTGGGATGTGTTCTGCAGCAGAATGGGAAGGTGATCGCGTATGCATCGCGTCAGTTGAAATCGTATGAGGCTAATTACCCTACCCATGATCTAGAATTAGCTGCAATCGTTTTTGCTTTGAAAATTTGGAGACATTACCTTTATGGGGCAACTTGTAAGATCTTTACTGATCATAAGAGCTTGAAGTACATTTTCACTCAGAAAGACCTCAATATGAGGCAGAGAAGATGGTTAGAGTTGATTAAGGATTATGATTTAGACATCCAGTATCATGAAGGGAGGCGAATGTAGTTGCCGATGCTTTGAGTAGGAGGTCGAGCCATAGCATAAATGCCTTGGTAGTTCCTAAGGAATTGTGTCGAGATATGCAAAGACTTAGCCTAGAAATCTTAAATCCTGGGGAGATCGAGGCAAGATTGAGTGCTTTATCATTTGGGTTGTCAGTTTTCGACGAGATCAAAGAGGGTCAAGTTGGAGATGAGCACCTAAATAAGATCAAGGAGAAGATGGAGCAAGGTAAGGAAGTCGATTTTAAGATCCATGATGATGGAAGTTTGAGGTTTAAGGGAAGGTGGTGTGTACCACAAAAATATGATGAGCTTAAGAGATGTCTTATGGATGAGGGGCATAACACTCGATATTCTGTGCACCCTGGGGGTGACAAGTTGTATAAGGACCTTAAAGAGATCTATTGGTGGCCCAATATGAAGCGTGAGGTCGCTGAATTCGTGTCTAAGTGTCTAACCTATCAGAAAGTAATGATAGACCATAAGAGACCAATGGGGAAGGTTCAATCCTTAGAGGTTCCTGGATGGAAGTGGGATTCCATGTCGTTTGTGACTGCTTTGCCGAAGACGAGGAACGACAATGATACGATTTGGGTTATTGTGGACCGTTTGACGAAGTCCGCCGTGTTCATTCAAATTAAAGAGACATGGAAGAAGAAACAACATGCGAAGACGTATATCAAGCATGTAGTGCGACTGCATGGAGTTCCAACAGATATTATTTTAGATCATTATTGGCAGAAGGTCCAGTTGAATAAATCTTGGAACAACATTGAAGATGAGCACTGCCTTCACCCTACGACTGATGGTCAGACTGAGAGGACTAACCAGATTATGGAAGATATGTTGAGAGTGTGCGCTATTGACTTCCAAGGTAGTTGGGAAGATCTATCAGATTTGATTGAGTTTTCATATAACAATAGTTATCATGCGAGCAAAGTTGTTAAAATCGAGATTCTAGTTTGAATCGGAAACGACTTTTAGAATCGAATCGTAAAATCGAAATGTAAGATTCTACAAACACGTATAATCAAGATATCGCACTCAATCTTCATTGAATATGCTAAAATTATAAGTTAAAAGACCTAAAAATTGGAAAAAATAGTTGTTTACCCACTATATTGGCAATAACTAACAATATATATCTATTATTTGCTTTGTTAGCATGATTTTTATTTGCGAGGTTTTTGCTAGTCAACAGAAATGTATAGAATCGTGAATCGAATCGTCTATCATATTTTGAATCGTAAGATTTTAAGATTTGAATCGCGATTTTAATAACTTTGCATGCGAGCATTAAGATGGCTCCTTTTGAGGCATTGTATGGAAGGAAGTGTAGAAGTCCCATTTGCTGGAATGATTTTAGTGAGAGTATAGTTTTGGGGACATAATTTATTGAGGAGACTGTCAAGAATGTCAAGTTGATTCAGGCTAGAATTCAGGCTGCTCAAGATAGGCAAAAGAGTTATGCCGATTTAAAGCCAAGGGAATATGAGTTCGCAGTAGGTGATAAAGTGTTTATGAAAGTATCACCAACTAAGGGCGTGATGAGGTTTGGGAAAAAGGGCAAATTGAGTGCTAAATATGTTGGCCCATATGAGATTTTGTAAAGAATTGGGAAGGTAGCTTATAAGTTGGCGTTGCCAATGGAATTTGAGAAAATGCACGATGTGTTTCATATTTCCCAACTCAAGAGATATTTCCCTGATGAGCGTCATGTTTTGGAGCCTGAAAGAATCCAAATCGATAGTAGCCTCACATATGAGGAAAGACCTGTGAGAATTCTCGATAAAAAAGTGTGTAGTACACGCAATAAAGATGTGAGCATCGTGAAAGTGCTTTGGTCTAACCATGAGTCTGAAGAGGCGACGTGGGAAGCCGAAGACGAGATGAAGAAGAAGTATCCAGATTTATTCCCTGAGGCGAGTTACGAGGGCTTAACTCGTTTTCTTTAAGGGGGGTAGAATGCGATTGAATTTCGCGATTTTTACCTATTTTTATGGTATTTGTATGCATTTTTATGCTTATTTTGGCGATTTGCACATGTTAGTGCAAAATAAATAGATTCTCCGCATGGAAAGTGTGTTCATGAGTAACACAAGTGATTTTAAAGTTGGTAAAAGTGTGCACATGAGTGACACAAGTATTTCTCAAATGGGAGTTGAGTTAAAAACTTTTGAAAATGTGTGAGTTTTCGTGTCAAGTTTCGGGACGAAACTTCTTTTAAAAAGGGTAGACTGTAATCCCCCATAAATTTATGAATTTTATAAATATATTTTAATGTATATTTATATATATTTAAATATATTTTAGTATTTAAATGATTTATTTTTCAAAAGTTGACTATTTAAAAGTCAAAGGAATTATTTTAATGATTTAAAGAAGATCAAACATTTTATTAAGTAATGCTTTGAAAAATATTTGAAAAGCTTAAAACACTTTTTGGATTGTGAATAGGATTTTTAATTGGGCAGGAGGAACCCAAGCACTCAATTCATCAATCATTAAACTCTAGTTCGAGCCCAATCACCTTTTCCTAAGCCCACAAGGGGAACCTATATAAACCCCAAAAAAACCCAAAATTCCCACACAACAATTATTTTCTCTCTCTTCCTCCCCTTATTTTCGACATTCTCCTCTTCTGTATCCTTCTCTCACCCGACTTCCTCCCTCCTCTTTTCGGTTCGGCCGGCAGCTCCGCCCGACCACCGCTGCCGACCATCAGCCGCGCAGCAGCCAGCATCGACCTGTGCCGCCGCCCCTTGGTTGTCGGTTCTCCTCCCTCCTCCTTTCTTGCTTTGGTTATTTCCTTCCTCATCAAGTTTTATTTAATGCAAAGTTTGTATTTTTAGGGTTTGTTTTAATAAGTTTTGTTTAAAAGTTGTAGTTTGGTGTTTTAACTATGAATCTAAGATTATATAATTTATGTATTGAAGAAATAAAAATTCAGATTTACTTATTATGTATGAATTGGATTTTTTATTATCAAAGCATGAATTTTTAGGGTTGGAAAATCATAGTAGTATGTTGTAGTTTGTGAAATTGGGTTTAAAGTATGTTTAAGTATGTTTAAATATGTTTAAAAAGAATTTTAGTATATAATATGTTGCTGGAATTTTTAAAAGGGATGTTATGGTGGAGTTTTTATGATTTAATCATGAGTTTTAAGGGTTTTAATCAACTAGTGTAGTAGTACTATATTAGGGGTTGTAATAATTAAGTTTAAATGACGTAGAAGGTTTTTAAACACTTTTTGAAAGGGTTTAAAGTATGTTGTTATTGCTGTAAATTCATACGGGATTGATTGTGGATTTATATTGGTTGTTTTATGCGGAGATTTCTCTTTAGGCGACTTTTAAGATTGTGAAAGTGGCCGCTCGATGTGTCTACACAAGGTACGTACATGCCTATGTGTTGATTGGACTAGTATTATATCTTACGGATGAGAATTGAGTAGTATCATGCATAGGGAACTATTCTTAATTCTTCTGTGATTTATATTAATTTGGATTTGCATGTGTTTATGCCGTTGTGTGAAGCATGTTGGTTATGATATTGATATTATGTTTGTATGGAAGATTGATGCAAGCATATGAGATTTGGGAACTTTATTTTATTAATTCACTTGAGGGATAAATATATATGTTGGTTTGGATCATGATTGAATCATTTTGTTCCCTTTGGATTATTTAACTACTTTATGAAGACCGAGGGCCTTATTTGGTGAGTTGATATTTTTATACCTATGAAAGGTTGGTTGGTTTTGATTTGGTTCAACACTTAATTAAAGGTTATGGATTAAATATTGGATTGATTCTTGGATTGTTAAGTTGGTGATCACTTATCTAATCCTAAGATAAAAATGGAAGTGAATGATTGTTTGATGATTATATTATTTGTATTGCTTGTGAGGCTTAACAAGTGAATAATTTATTAATCATGTAAAGTGAAACGTGGATAGCAATAGCTTTAGACTTGTGCACGTCTGAAATGTTGGACTAGTATGAGTTGGAGTACATGGTGGTAGCCCATGACTTTTCTTGGGACCGGATTGATCACTGTGTCCTATTATTTTTAAAAGGTTTCTCGATATCGTAGGTCATGGGAATACGAAGTCGCGCCCGTATTTCGTCTTCTAAATTGAAGACTGGTTTTCGTTAGACAAATCGTTCCATTGACTATTCCATCTAAAGTAATTAAATTATTGGTTGTAAAGTTTAGTTCAGTAAAAGTAGTCTCTAAGGTTATTATGTTATTATTTATTCCTGCTCATTATTTATTACTATCATGTTAGGATTGTTTACTATTTGTTATGTAGTACTCAGCTTTGCTGATTACGTGCTTTGTGTGTGTATGTTTATCATGGCTATGCCTTATTGATCCTGTGATGACCCATTTGGTGAGCAGTCTCTAGAGATCAATAGTTCATTGTCCATCTACAAGCTAAGTTTGAAGATGATGCATCATGGGTTCGGGATTAGAGAGCTTGTGTAGATTATTTATCATATTTTGACTTTACGCTTTTTATAGTTGACTTTGACTTTTGAGGTTGACTTTGACTTTTGTTGGTTTGACTTTTAGAGTTGACTTTTGAGGTTGACTTTGACTTTTGAGGTTGACTTTCAGCAATGCATTTACAAGTGTTGCAAAAACTCATTCTCTTAATATTTATTTTTCTTATATTGTGAAGTGTAAATTTTGTTACTATTGAAATGTATTGTGAGCTGACTTATTTAATGAAAGATGAATTATGCAAATATATTTTAAGCCATCAAAAAGAATTTGTGGTTGGACAATATGTATTCAATTTCCCTGTTTTTGTTCATGGAACCTGTTTTGATGGAGGCAGAGTTTAGTGTTTGCAATTTTGCAGGTTTGGCATGAAGCTTAGTAAATGATAGACGAGCGATAAGAGTATTATGTCTCGAAATGCTATTGATGGATTCAACGATAACCAAATATTTATTGGAAATAGATTTGTCATATTTGTTTGTACTATATTTTGGAATCTTAGCTGGAGCAATTATATGTATTTGAGATTTGTATCAAGAGTGTTGTATTAAGGTTCCATGATCTAATAGGTCCAAGATCGATTTGGGTAATGTTGTGTTACAAGTGAATGTAATTTGGGATTCGTTAAGTGAAAATCGAGATTTGTGAAATGATCTAAGTGTAATCTAGTAGATCGGAAGTGCAGGCTGTTACATGTATTTTGTGCCATTTCAAATTCACAATTGATCGTTTTTTTTTTGGTAAAATGTTTTATTGATCGAGCAGCAGATGGTATTGGGGTAGTACTATTTAGTCCTTTATATAGCAACAGAAAAAGGTTGAAATGAATCTTCTGGATTCGGCAAATGTTGGAAGTCATTGATTTGAAGCATGATTTGAGTCGTTGATAACTATTGCCTTCATAACCAAGCAAAACACATTTCTTAAATGTCTTAAACGTGGAAATGTTTTTGGAGGCTGACACATAGCAAAATGAGTGGCTTCATGACACATATGCAAATTTTTCTTGGTTTAAATATTTAAATAAATTTTGATTTAGATTAGGTTAGATTTAAATTAAGGAAAAATTATCACGGACAGTTCCAACTATGGCCCGCCTGATAAAAACAAACCCAACTTTAATTTATTATTGTTTAGTCTCAACTTTCCCTATACCGACTTTTTTTTTTTTTTTTACGGATTTTAGTATTTCTCCCTCCTCTGTCTCACTCCTCCCTCCTTCCTTCCCTGCCTACCCAGTCTCCTCCCTCTTCCCTGCCACCCCTCCTCCTCCCCTTCTCCTGCCACTGCCGAAAGCCGCCCCCTAAAATGAAAACTTGACAACATAAAACTGGATCCGTCTCTCTCTGATTTTGCAATCCATCCCACTTTCCTCAAATCGAAAACTCAAGCTTTTCTTTGTTATCTGATTGTTCTCAAAATCGATAATGCACACTCTAATTTACGATTCTCTCATTTTTATTGTCTTACATCACTATTTCAGGGGATCGTCGATTTTCTATGAGCTGAATGTTTCTATGAGCTGTCGTCTTCAGAAAGGAAGAAGGATGTATTGGACTTTTTGGTTTCTTATTGACTAATTAAACTCTTGGACATGCATTTTTTCCTCTTTTTAAACCTTTTTTTTCTAAATTTTCTTTGGCTCATGAAAATAGACGTGGCTGATGTTCTTAGTTTGCAATTTTATGTTTTTAGCTAATGTAACTGTTCAATTCCTCAGTTGTGCGTGCGTGTGTTTTTTTTTGAGGTTTTTGCAGGCACAACTAGCTAATGACAAGCAGCTTGTTTATCACTATGGCTCGAAGCATCCCAAGGAAAAGCCACCAAACAATTCAAGTTGACATATTGGTCAAATCTTGTTTTCATGGTGTATAAAACTGGTCATGATACTGGTGAAATGTTTCAAAAATTTTTTTTTGGAAAGATTGAATTAAGAGATCTTCTAAGGCTTCTAAAATAGCAGGGGTGGGAAGTAGGGGTGATAATGAGCCTGACAAGCTCACGAGCAGCTCGGGCTCAGCTCCGTCAAAACTCGGTCAAAGCTCGGCTCGTTGAAGCTCGGCTCGAGACTTAAACGAGCCGAGCCGAGCTAGGCAAAGCTCGGCTCGTAAAGCTCGTGAACAGCTCGATTATTATTTTATTAAAAAAAATATTTTATATTAGAAAATTATTTATATATATTAAAAATTATATTAAGTATTTCTTTTAAGATACTAACTAAAGTATATATTAGAAGAAAGATAAAAAGAAAAGGTAAAAGCAATTAAACGAGCTCACAAGCCACAATCGAGCTCGAGCCACAATCGAGCTCACGAGCCAAGCTTGAGCCTAAACAAGCTCACGAGCCGAGCCTAAACGAGCTCACGAGCCGAGCTCGAGCCGCAAATTCTAATCACGAGCTCGAGCCCAGCTCGGCTCCCCCAAGCTCGGCGAGCTTACGAGGCGAGCCGAGCCGAGCCCATGAAAAGTTAAACGAGCTCGAGCCGAGCCCAGTGCTATTCGGGCTCGGCTCGCTCAATAAGCACCCCTACGCACTGGGGAGTGGCAGAGGAGGGGGAGGGGTGTTTAGGGGTGGCAGGGAAGGGGGAGGATTGTGGGGTGGCAGGGGAGGGAGATGGGTGGCAAGGGAGATGTGTGGCAGTCCGGCAGAGAAGGGAACAGGGGAGGAAAGAGGGGAGGAGAGAAAAAGAGGAGGAAGAAGATAGGAAAAAAAGAATAAATAAAATTTAAAACAAGTTTACCTGCTCTAATAGGTAAGCAACCTGCTGGACTGCTTTTGTAAAACACCCCTAAAAATTAGGACTACTCAATATTCAATATTCAATATTAAATTAAAGTTGAGACCATTTTTATTAGAGGAGTCATAGTTGAGATTGTTCTTTCCAATTTTTCTAATTAATTTAGATTAGAGTAGATTAGATTGTGATTTAATTTTATTAGATTGGATTATCACACATAATGACATAATATAATTCTGCCATATTAAAAATAATCATGTACATTGCACTGGTTTCCACAAACATGTATCATATCAGTTTTAAAATCTTAAATCCAAAAACTAAAAACTGGTAGGGCTTAAACCAAGCCCTGATATAAAGAAAAACTAGCTGAAAAAATTTGTTTTTTCCTCCACTATGCCTCCCTAAATCGTACGCAAGTTGTAATCCAGATTTGGTACCTTGTAGAAGCATCTTATTTATTTTATTTAGTACTTGAAGAAGACATAATCGCTGTCATATATAAGATCCAATCTCGTCCAGAGTACCGAGTACATGCATAGCACATTTCCTGATTGTCACAATCACGCCCAAAGTCTACTCCTTATGATAATATTCATTCATTTTTGTTTTCTGTTCTTTAATAACTCTAACCAATTCCTCGCCTTCTTTAACTTAATAAGTTATATATTATGCATGATTATTACAGATATGAAATCAAACTTTGTAAATGTTTCATTTAAAATATATATATATATTTCTACACGACCAAGCTCAAGCTTATGGTTTAACATGATGGAAGCTATATCATTACAAAAAACTATTATAATCACTATCATTCAGTTTGTCATGGTTGTCAATAGAAATCATTAGAACTAGTCATAATACCTTTTCTCCACAACTCTTTCTCTTCAACATGATGACACAAACTCATTAACCCAACAAATTTGTTGCCAAAAAAATTTGTCTTAATGTATCAGAATAAGAGCATACTACATCCTATCAGCTTCTTCATCGTAGTCTCTTTTTTCCTTTCTCCGATTTCATCCGTTAACGCAGATCAAAAGTACGACGAATGTGCTCCGGTAGAATCACCATGTGGTTTCCCACGAACAATTGGATATCCCTTCTGGGATAGCAGACTACCAGAATATTGTGGTCATCCGGCCTTTAAGCTTGAATGTGAAGATAATTCGTCTCGTACGATCACCATCGAAAATCAGAAATATCGTATCCTCAGCATCAACTACGACACAAAGGTGGTCACTATTGTGAAACTACAGTTCTTAAAGGGCCCTTGTCCCTCGCAAAAACTCCTAGTCAATTCTACCTTAGATTCGAAACATTTCAACTTCACTTCGAATTCGCAAAATGCAAGCCTATACTATGATTGTCTTCGTGGAATGTTCGGTGTCGAACCACCATACGGATTTCCTTGCTCCACGAGTAATTATTTGGGGCCACAGTCGACTTCGAACAACTCTCTAGTTATTGGGTATCTTGCACTAAATGAAACATGGGAAGAGGATCTAAGGTTGTACTGTAGTTTTGGAATCTACCTTCCTATTCTTAAGAGTGCAGGGGAGGAGCTTGTTGATGGTGAATCTAATATTGATAAGGTGTTAGGGAAAGGTTTTGAGGTAAAATGGATGATTGATGATGATGATCTATGTGAGGAATGTATGAATGCAGGGGGGAGATGTGGATACAATGAAACTTTGAATCAGCCTACTTGTTTCTGCCAGGATGGTGCTAATAATGGAAGTTGCGGTGGATTATCTCACAAGACTTTACCTGCTCCAACAAGTAAGTACCATAATTATTGATATTGTTTTTTCAATTGTTAAGGACTTTTCATTGGGGACAAATAATGGTTGACTAGATTAAGTCGCAAGTGAATGTATAGACAGCTAATTGTTAGATATCTATGCGTATGAGTCTATGAGATAGATTTGTGAATGTGTTAAATGTGAAACCAATTGTTTTCTCTATTTCACGTTTTGCTATACAATTAAGATGTATAGTCTTGATGACGAATGATATGATGACCCTTTAATGATGAGAGGCTACATGCTAGGTGAATATTGTGTGTTGGTTTGAAAGAAGAGAGAAATGACGGGGTTGGAGGTTTTGGTCAATTGGTTTAACGCATGGGTAAATAAGCTGGGTAGCCAAGTGCATTTTCTGTGAGTATGGAGGTGATGAGGGGTGCTAATCTGATGATCCTATCCTATGGATCATGTATAGACCGAGTATAGGTTCAAATCCTGCTATAATCTTTTTCTGTGGATAATTTTGCGGTCAATGATGGGAATACAAAAATGGAATATCTAAATGAGCATCAAATGTCAAAAAATGTTTTCTTTTTATTTACAAAGGTGAATAATAATTGATAAATGAATTGTCAGACATAAATTTTTAGTAGTGTTAGTAAAAAACTGTAAAGGACAAAGAATTTGAAGTCTCTAATTGTGCACATTGTACGTTAGTTACCATTTCGCTTTCTAACAACTGTTATATAGTGTTGATTTAATGTTATATAGCATACCAATAGCTTCAATTCAACAAGATATATGCTGACAATAATTAAACAACGTACCTTCAAGTTTCAAACGGTATATGTAATTGGATTCCTAATATTTTCAATTTGACTGTCAGCTACTCCCTTTTTTTTTTTATCTTTCCCACTTAGAATCTTGACACTATTCGTGCTTAGAGAGAATCTTCTCAATTTTTTTCGATTTATAAGAAAAAATATAGTCATGTGGGGTCTTGTTTGATTCGTATCAATTAGTACTTTATTAATACTCGATCGTTATAATTTTTACTAATATATAATGTAAGATATCTAAGTTCAAAGATGTGCATTGGGAGACGCAAACATGAAAGTGAGAAGGATAAAAAAAACAGAGGGAGTATCACATTAGCCTTCTCTTCTGTTATACTAGCTTTCTAAGCACGCGATGCGTGCGGCGATAATTTTTTCTTCATTGTGATATTTCGTAATGTCGAGTAGATAGTTTTACATGCACGCAATACATGCAGTGACAACTCATTATAATAGTTTAAGTTGACAGTGTTTTCAATAAATGCTCTGTGTTCAAATTATTAGAAGTTATTTTCACCAAAACTAAGTTTAGATCAGTTCTTGATCTAACCTTATTATCCTCTGTATAATTAACTTACACAAATTGAAATTATATAAACCCATTAAGATGATCATTTCTTTACATGACTATAATGTTGTGGAAGTATGTTGCTGATTTTTTATTTTTGCAATTTTTCCTATTGATGGAAGATCTTGATATTCTTAAATGAATATGTTATCTTTGTTTTTTTTGTAAACTTTTTTAGTCTTTCCTTTTTTTTAACCTATAATTTTAAGTTATTGCAATGGTAGTTTTTAAAAATGGCAAATATTGGGATTGATTGATTACCCATTATTATTTTAAAAATTTAAACAAAATTGATGTAATTAAAAAAAGTAAGGGTAATATAGTCATTTAATATGGGGACACCATGCCTCCCCCTTCACTTATATAATAGAGATAAGTTGTTTTTGTGACATAGGCTATTCTTTTTAGTTGTTGACCCATACCATCATCGCTTTGAAAAGAAACTACACAAGTTCAGGATAGTCTTTTCTCAATACTCAACCTCTACTCATGAGAAGAAATAAGATTGGAAAATTTGATATCAGCAAAAGCAATGATAGTCATTCTGTGTAAAATGGCCTAATGCAAATATCTATAATTACATATTTGTAAAAATCATAAAAAAATTATATTATCAAGGTACTAATTGAGATGAATCAAACAAGACCCCACATGACTATTTTTTTTTCTATATATTGAAAAAATTTTAAAAGATTCTATGTTTTTCTAGATAATGCAAATATTCCAACTAGGAACATCAATAAGGTACGAAAAGGAGTATAAAATTTTGAATAATAATTATTTAAATTATTTAAATGTAGCTTGGTGGTAGGATTACAATATTTTAAGTAAGT
This sequence comes from Beta lomatogona, assembly GCA_947646795.1. Lineage (NCBI taxonomy): Eukaryota > Viridiplantae > Streptophyta > Magnoliopsida > Caryophyllales > Amaranthaceae > Beta > Beta lomatogona. The sequence goes on from CANSNZ010000073.1 coordinate 505,341, forward strand.
TGTTAGGGGTTGAACCTCTTATAAACATTTTGATAATTTTCTAGAGAAATGTCATGTAAGAAATAATCTGGCACTATATCAGGACTTGAAAAGGAACGACATGTGGTATCCAAGTTAATAATATTTATATTAATTTTTAAAAAAAAAATTATTGAATTTGAATTTACTTTGCAAAACTTTTAATCCGGCAAAATGATTTAGTAGTTGGCATTTGAATTTTTACTACACATAAGAGATTGTTGCTTGGTGGTAATATTATGAAATAAGAGATTGTTGTTTGGTGGTAATATTATGACATTTGAATTATGTGGTGGGGTTCGAACTTCTCATAGGCATATTGATCATTTCCTAGAAAATTGCTAGGTAAGTTATGCCGTGGTGCCATGAGCACTTAAAATGGAGTGACACATAGCAACTTGCAATTATTGGCCACATTTTTTATAAATAATAGGAAAAATCTCATTGATAACATCGTGTTGGTGCTATGTGTATATGATAACAAAAAATATATTCTATTAAATGACTCTATACTATTGTTTATTCTATAGCAAGAGCGAAACTTGTGAATTTTTCATTAATTACACTATTTTAAGGTTAACTAATGTTAAATAATTTCATCAAAGCACAAAATAGCACTAAAAAGAACACAAAAGCACACAAACAGCTAATAATACATAACCATTCAAATCAATTTTTGTGAGATTTTGTGATTCTTTTAAAAAATATTATTTTCGTTGTGCAATTTTATACCTTGATGAAGATAATAATCTTTCAGCAACCTCAAAACAGTATAATTAATGAATATCTTGAACAAATTTCATCATTAATATCATGTTATAGACAACGACTATAATACATGATCATTTCATACGATTAAAAAATTATTAATTACCAAACATAAGTTAACAAAACACGGGGTTATCGATAAGAATTTTTCTAATATATATTGATGAAACGACCACCTCCCATAACTCCTTTTGTCGTAAAATGCTTAATATTTTCTTTTATAGTGTGATAGAGGTTATTTCTAAAAAATTGTTGGGCATCCTTTATTTGAAGTCCATGTGTTTGGTATTTTAGCAGGTCCAAGGTACGCCAAGTGTATCCGTACATCCGCACAAAAAAAGTTGAATTTAAAAATTTATTGTATTTGTAAAATGAGGTTCTAATGCTAAAGTTGAATTTAAAAAATTATTCTATTTGTAAAATGAGGTTCTAATGCTTGTAAATGAAAGATGAAGGCTTAAAGTGAGGAATACTTATTTTATATAAAAGCTGAGTTGTACACTATTAGAAAGGAAGTGTCATAACTATAAAGTGAGACATACGAACATAAAAATGAATTACAATTCTTATAAATGAATAGTAACAACAAATAGAGTATAAAGTGAAAAGACTTGCAAATATATTCAGTCAAAAACTTGAAAGAATAGAATTCTAATAAATAGGAGAATAAAGGAAAAATTGAAAGAAATACTGTAAAAAATGAAAAGACTTACAAAGCATTTTGCAAAAAACAAATAAAATAGACGAATTCTTGAACAATGAAGAGAAAATAGTAAAGAACGAAAGCAATAGACGAAAAAGTGAAAAGAATTACATAAAGTCCAAAAAAGAGATGAAAGAGGTGAAATCATAGTTCACTTTTAAGCCTCCATCTCTCACTTCTAATATAAACACTTTGAGCTCACTTCATAAAAAAATTAATTTTTTTATAAACATAATTGGGCAATACCCCCAAGATTTTGTATTGGTATTTTTTTGCTGAGTATTTGTAAAAATGTATTGAACCCTGCTTTTTAAAAATTTGGTAAGATAAATTAATTAACGCCCTCTCACAGGGCACCTAAATACAACCTGCCATAAAGCCCCCCAAACGCCCCTGATGAGAATCGAACCCACAACATGTGGGTGGAAGATGAAAGAGATTACCACCCCTCCACTCCCTCATTCTCTATTGAGCCCTGCTAGAGGCTTGCCGTGTCATGCCGGGATGGTCAAACCTACCACTAAGGCTCGGGCACGACACAATCCATAGGTCCATAGTGTTATACCTCCGAACGTAGACTTATAAATATTCATCTTGACCTAACATCTCATGTCAAACCGGTTTGCTAGTCCAAATTGCGGCCTAGGCCCAAGGATCCAAAGGTCGTATCATCTTGTGCCTGGTGCTCATGTTATGTTGTGTATCTAGGACACATTAGCTTAGTGCTATGTTTACAAAGTTGTCAAGCATTGAGCTTGGTTTGAGTGGTGAGCTTTCCTTTATTCTCTAGTATAGTCTAGGCTTTAATTCCTAACCCAAATATATGCTTGGGATTGAAGGCGGACGAAGGGGTGTATGGCTTGTAATAGGCCTCTGGGTGGGGACTCTATGCGAGGGCAGCCCAGAGGATTGCTTCTTACCTATTAAAAAAATGTTTAGAAAGTTGTCATTCCCCTTTGAGTTGTGAACAAAATCGATTATAGAGTTCGCTTATGATAACAGTACTCACAAGTCACAATAGAACATATTAGTAATTCATGAAATACACTTGAGCTATCTAAGAATTCACGAGTTACCCCCAGAATATAAAAATTACATGGTGTATCCCTTAAGGCTTTTCACAAAGCCACCATGTATCTTAAGTGACCAAGAAACTCCCGAATAGCTCATCAAAATGCTAAAATTTCTCGAGATTGGTAGAACAAAAGTTTTACTCCCTCCAACCCGAAATAGTCTAAACACTTTCCTTTTGTGTTTGTTCCAAATTAGTTTGAAATTGTTTTTTGACATGGTCCCACTATTAATATATTAGGAATATAAAACACAAAATCTTGGGTGTAACTGTTACACCATAGTTATGTGTGTGAAATACTTCCTCCATTCTTTTATTATTGCAACATTTCCCTTATTTATTGAAAGTTCTATATTAATTGTAACATTATGGATCCCTTTTTTCATATGTCTCTATCTCTCTCATCTCCTTAAAAAGTGTGCAACCCCTACATGCATGTTGCAATTATTAAAGAACGGAGGAAGTAAAAAATACCATCTCCAGTCCCCCCTCTCTATCCTATCCCTCCTGCTTCATTCTCTCCGGTCTCGACATTCTCTTGCTCTCCTCCCTCCTCGTAAAAAACTTAAACCACCACAAAATGCAATCATATTCAAAAAGATAATCAACAAAAGTAAGAAATTTTTTTTAACTTGAAAATAAAAAAGAACAAACATCATATTCGTGTTGTGAGTTTGAGTTGGAAGACAAGTTTTGTTGCAATTGGTAGATGTTATATGATTTCACCTTCTCCTTGATATCCTTCCCCATTTTTCTCTCTCCTTCCTCGCTTGACACCACGCTGACGATGCTGACTTCGAATATACGAGGCTCAATTTCTTAGCTGTCATGATCCAGTGGTCAGATTGATCGTCATTTCAAGGCTGGGGGGCTGAGACGGTGATTGCCATTGCTAAATGAAGCTGAAAAATCCTCCTCAATTAAATTGAAATCCACGTGATTTATCTTGTTCACAATCATGGTAGCATTCCCCACCGTACCGCTAGGTCACCCAAAAAGAAACCAAAGGCGGCGATGATGACCTCGACATAGTGGTTAGTTGCTTAAGCTCAAATCAATGGCGGATTGAGGAGAGAGAAAGAGGAAGAATTGGAAAGGTTTTTGTTGTTTAAGCTTTTGGTTAAAATTTTCGCTCCCCTTTTCTTCTTCTTCTTTTTCTACTTAATCGCTACACACGATTGACCCCTAACTGATCACCTTTTTAGTTTTTTGTTAGCCAAGGGGAACATTATATGTATAGCACACCCTAGTTGGTTAATTTTGATCCATGTGGTAATTTTTTATAAAAGGTAAGAAGAAATCCTTTAGTTTGCCTTCGCCCAAGGCTCCACCCAGAGGCTGCCTTCACACAGGGCTCCACCCCTCCTCTTCTTCTTCTTTTTCTACTTAATCGCTACACACGATTGACCCCTAATTGATCACCTTTTTAGTTTTTTGTTAGCCAAGGGGAACATTATATGTCTAGCACACCCTAGTTGGTTAATTTCGATCCCTGTGGTAATTTTTTATTTTTTTTAAAAAGGTAAGAAGAAATCCTCTAGGCTGCCTTCGCATAAGGCTCCACCCAGAGGCCCATTACACTTCAGACACCCCAAACCCCTTCAATTCCTCTCTTCAATCCCAAGCAAATGTTTGGGGTGAGAATTGAATCCTAGACTTTGCTAGAGAAGATGGGAAAACTCACCACTTGAGCCAACCCCAAACCCTGATCCGTGTGGTAATTAATTATAGGTCAAATCTCTTAAGTTTAGTAGTATTAATACACAACCAAAAGTGAGATGAATTCAGTTAAAGTTTGGTGGAAAATGATATAAATGTCAGTAATGATGATATCATTTCTCTTATAGTTGACATTAGTTTGTGTAATAATAATAAGTTATATAAAGAGTTTAAAAATGATGATGAAATAGGGTAATTTTTCACATTTGTTAATTCGTAAATATATATTGTTAATTTGTTAAAAACCTAGTTTTACTCGATATAATTTTCAACACATAAGCGTACCTATACAATATTTGAAAGCTCAAAGGTATAGGGTACACTACCTCTTGAAATTCCACAAGTTATGTTGCACAGTTGCACTTGCACTCCCTCTGTTAGTCTGTTTCCTTTCATTCTTCAGTTGTGAATTTGTTGGTACATTACTTGTGGTTCATCCTATGCGAGAAACTAAGTCATAAAGTGTTGGAAACTTGATCGAAAGTAGTAGTGAAACTTTTATGCTTAAGAGATGTTTTTGATCAAAGAGTGTTGTTGTTTGATGGTAAAGGGAGAGATTGTTTGTGGGAAATGGTAGGCTTTTACATTAACTTTGTAATGTTTCTTCTTACATCATCAAGGCTTACACCATCACCTATTTATAGGTGTGGTAAGAAACTTGTGCATCCTCTAGATTTTTCTAGTATTTTTTACATCTAGATTTCTCTTAGGATTTTCTAGGATTTTTCCTAGGCTAGATATTATTATACATCATTCTAGAAAGATATCTAGATTTTTCTAACATTGATATTTTCATGGATATTTTCCTAGATTACTCTAGATATTATAATTACATGATCTTTCTAGTAATATGGAGAATTTTCTTGATTAACATCTAATACTCCCCTTTAATCAGAAAATTCTTGTACTCTGAGTTGTCTTCTGAATTGGATGAACTTCTCTGTTGGAATTGCTTTTGTGAATATATCTGCGAGCTACTCCCCTTTCTTGCAGAATTGTAGCTCGAACTCTTGTTTGTCGACCAACTCTCGAATGAAATGATGTCGTATCTCGATGTGCTTCGAACGACTGTGGAAGACTGGATTCTTTGTCATGGCTATTGCAGACATGTTGTCACAGTAGATGATTGTTGGTTCTTTTGATGTCTGTTGTAGATCATCGAGAATTCTTCTAAGCCATACTGCTTCACATGCTGCACTTGTTGCTGCTATGTACTCTGCTTCTGCTGATGACAGAGCTATTGTTGCTTGTTTCTTTGATGACCAAGATATGGCCTTGGTTCCCAGCTGGAAGACGTAGCCGTTCGTACTTTTTCGGTCGTCAATACTTCCGGCCCAATCGCTGTCTGTGTATCCTGTAAGCTTGTGATTCTCCTCTGTCTCGTACAGAATTCCATAACCTTTTGTTCCCTTGACGTACCTGAGAATCCTTTCTGCTGCTGCCAAGTGAGTTTTACTTGGCTCACTCATGAACCTGGATACGATGCTGACAGCATGTACTATGTCGGGCCTTGTATGTGTAAGATAGGTGAAAGAGCCGACCAAACTTCGATATATTGATGCATCGGCCTTCTCTTTGCCATCGTTCTTAGATAGCCTTTCATTAAGTACCATTGGTGTAGCCAATGGCTGGCATTCACTCATGTTGAACTTCTTAAGTATGTCGTCTGCATATTTCTCCTGTGAGAGAAATATTCTTCCTGGACTTTGCTTGACTTGCATGCCAAGGAAGTACTTCATGGCTCCAAGGTCAGTCATTTCATACTCCTTCATCATTGTCTTTTTGAAGTTTTCGATCATCCTTGAATTTGTGCCCGTATAGATTAGATCATCTACATAGAGGCATAGGATGATAAATTTTTTCCCTTGGGCCTTGATGTAGAGTGATGGCTCACTTGGGCATTTTGTAAACCCATTTTGAAGTAGGTAGCCATCTATTTTGCTATTCCAGGCCCTGGGAGCTTGCTTAAGCCCATAAAGAGCTTTACGAAGGCGGTATACTTTGTCTTCTTTGCCTTCGATGAGATATCCTTGCGGTTGCTCAACATATACTTCTTCTTCAAGCTCCCCATTTAGAAATGCTGACTTGACATCTAATTGAAATACTGGTAATTTAAGTTGAGCGAAGAAGAGCAAGGATCGACTGATAGTTTCCATGCGGACAACGGGAGCATATGTCTCGTTAAAATCAATCCCTGGTTGTTGGGAGCAACCTTTTACGACGAGACGAGCCTTGTATTTCTGGATGGAGCCATCTTCGTTATACTTAACCTTGTAGACCCATTTGAGACCGATGACTTCTTTGTCTTCAGGTTTCTTAACAAGCTCCCATGTGTTGTTTTTCTCGATCATCTTGATTTCTTCATTCATGGCCTCGATCCATTTATCTTATCGAGCAGCTTCTTGAAAACTTTGTGGTTCGCTTGTGAAGAGAGCCATGATAGCTTGATTGCATTGGAAATCCTCCAAGTAGCCTGGTGGTCGCCGATCTCTTTGTGAACGTCGCACCACCGGAGTCGAGCTTTGAGAGCTTGATCCCGATGTTGGACTCACCGATCTCGAGGATGTTGTTGGAGATCTTGGTGATGATGGACTTGAGGATGATCTGCGTTCTTTGGATGATTTGGGCCTTCATCTTCTCTTGGACTTGGTGGAAGAAAATATCCTTCACGTGCCTGAGATTCATTCCCCGTCCATGTCCATTGTGCTCCTTCGTCGAAGATGACATCTCTTGATATGATTAACTTCTTGGATTCGGGCTGATAGAGACGATATCCTTTCGATTCGTCACTGTATCCAATAAAGATACATTTTTCTCCTTTTCCATCGAGCTTTTCCCGATTTTCTTTCGGGATGTGGGCATATGCTATGCACCCAAATACTTTGAGGTGCTCCACTCTTGGCTTTCTCTTATGCCAAGCTTCATAGGGTGTCATACCCTTCACTGCTTTCGTGGGAGACTTATTGAGTATATACACTGCTGTACAGACAGCTTCGGCCCAAAAATATTTTGGTAAATTCTTAGCTTGCATCATACTGCGGGCCATTTCAGCAATTGTTCTATTTTTTCTTTCCGCAACACCATTTTGTTGAGGTGTGCGTCTTACTGTTAATTCTCTTTTAATCCCATGCGCCTTACAGAAGCTCTTAAATTCCTTGCTTGTAAATTCTCCCCCACGATCTGTTCTCAGAATTTTTATTGAATGTCCACTTTGTCTTTCTGTGAGGGCTTTAAATTGCATGAAGTGGGAAAATGCTTCTGATTTTGCCTCCAAGATATAAACCCACATCATGCGAGAGAAATCATCAACAAATAATAGAAAATATCTTTTTCCGCCAAGAGACGGATTTCTGGTTGGGCCCCATATATCTGCGTGAACAAGCTCTAATGGAGCTCTGGCCCTCCAGGATGAAGTAGGGAATGGCAATCTATGCATTTTGCCATATATACAACCCTCACAAATTTTTCTTTCATTAGTTATAGGTGGAAGCCCAATCACCATTTCTTTTTGTTTTAACAGTTTTAAACTGTTAAAATTTAGATGCCCGAATCTTAAATGCCACAATGTGGACTCATCCACTATAGAACTTAGGGCAACATTATGCTCCAATTGCATTCTTAATGGGAATATTTTATTAGGAGCCATTTGAGTAGTAGTAATTAATTGCCCTTTTCTCTTATCAAATATGAGGCATTTATTAGCATCAAATTTCACCATATAGCCTCTTTGGATTAGTTGGCCTACACTTAACAAATTCTGTGCAATCCCGGGGACATAGAAAACATCAGAAATAAATTTAGACGAGCCGTTTTTCGTTCTGACGGCTATTGTCCCCTTGCCAGCAACCTCTTGGTTGCTTCCATCACCAAGAGTAATTTGTGTTTTAATATTTTCGTCCAGACTGACAAATGAATTTTTATTGCCAGTCATGTGGTATGAACAACCACTATCAATATACCATATATCATTTGACTCTTGGTGAGCATTTAAACATGTATAAAATAATTGATCTCTAGGCTCCTTATTTTCCGTAAAATTGGCCTCTTCCTTTTGCCGGAACCAACAATCTTTTTCAAAGTGAGTGTGTCTTTTACATTTCTTACACTTATACCGGCAATCTTGTGTATTATGGCCATTTTTCTTACATAAATTGCAATAGGAGCCAGATTGGTTATTTTCTCGAGTTCCTTGATTTTTGTAATTTCTCCTCCCCCTGCTACGGTTATATGAAGTACCTCCTTTACCGTAGCTATTTTTACTTTTATTTTCTCCATTATTAGAGAATTTTAATTTAGCCTCGAAAAGCTTGTTCTAGTGATTCGCTCCTGTAAATCTCCGCATTCTATCTTCATGTGCTAGAAGGGAGCCCATTAATTCAGTTAAACTTAATTTAGATAAATCTTTATTAGACTCCTCTATAGCAGCCACTATATGATCATAATTTTTGGGGAGACTCCTTAATATTTTCCGAACAACTTGGACATCTTCTATTTTATCTCCATTAGTTCGGATTTGATTTATAATATTTGTTACTCGACTAAAAAACTCTTGAATTGTTTCATTTTCCGCCATTAATAAATTATCAAAATCTCTCCATAAAGATTGCAGTTTAAAGAGTATTACCTTCTCGGAGCCCCTATATTTTGTCTCCAGGATACTCCAAGCCTCCTTGGCCGTTGTAGCAGCCATAATAGTAGGGAGGATTGTTTCATCTACTCCCCGATATATTAAGGATAGGCATAATTATCCCTTATCTGATTTTGTTTATATTGTTTTCGTCTTGTTTCATCCCAAGTAGCTTCTTGGATTAACTCATTTGGTTGTTCATAACCATTTTGTACTAACTCCCACAAATCTTGTGAGATAAATATGGATTTCATTTGAATAGACCATTGTTGATATTTTCCTCCCTTAAATGTAGGTACCCAATTTACTTGGGGATAGTAAAATGTGTTTGAGGTTGAAGTGTTTGGGGAAGTCATTTTAATTTATGTGGTGTTTGGTTTTTATTTAAGCGAGTTGGTTTATTTTGTGTTTGGTGTATTATATTTATGGGAGTATGATATTGTAATGGAGGCTTTAGGATTAATATGGCTCTGATACCAAATGTTGGAAACTTGATCGAAAGTAGTAGTGAAACTTTTATGCTTAAGAGATGTTTTTGATCAAAGAGTGTTGTTGTTTGATGGTAAAGGGAGAGATTGTTTGTGGGAAATGGTAGGCTTTTACATTAACTTTGTAATGTTTCTTCTTACATCATCAAGGCTTACACCATCACCTATTTATAGGTGTGGTAAGAAACTTGTGCATCCTCTAGATTTTTCTAGTATTTTTTACATCTAGATTTCTCTTAGGATTTTCTAGGATTTTTCCTAGGCTAGATATTATTATACATCATTCTAGAAAGATATCTAGATTTTTCTAACATTGATATTTTCATGGATATTTTCCTAGATTACTCTAGATATTATAATTACATGATCTTTCTAGTAATATGGAAAATTTTCTTGATTAACATCTAATACTCCCCTTTAATCAGAAAATTCTTGTACTCTGAGTTGTCTTCTGAATTGGATGAACTTCTCTGTTGGAATTGCTTTTGTGAATATATCTGCGAGCTGCTCCCCTGTCTTGCAGAATTGTAGCTCGATCTCTTGTTTGTCGACCAACTCTCGAATGAAATGATGTCGTATCTCGATGTGCTTCGTACGACTGTGGAAGACTGGATTCTTTGTCATGGCTATTGCAGACATGTTGTCACAGTAGATGATTGTTGGTTCTTTTGATGTCTGTTGTAGATCATCGAGAATTCTTCTATGCCATCTTGCTTCACACTTTGCACTTGTTCTTTGCTATGTACTCGCTTCTGCTGATGACAGAGCTATTGTTGCTTGTTTCTTTGATGACCAAGATATGGCCTTGGTTCCCAGCTGGAAGACGTAGCCGCTCGTACTTTTTCGGTCGTCAATACTTCCGACCCAATCGCTGTCTGTGTATCCTGTAAGCTTGTGATTCTCCTCTGTCTCGTACAGAATTCCATAACCTTTTGTTCCCTTGACGTACCTGAGAATCCTTTCTGCTGCTGCCAAGTGAGCTTTACTTGGCTCACTCATGAACCTGGATACGATGCTGACAGCATGTACTATGTCGGGCCTTGTATGTGTAAGATAGGTGAAAGAGCCGACCAAACTTCGATATATTGATGCATCGACCTTCTCTTTGCCATCGTTCTTAGATAGCCTTTCATTAAGTACCATTGGTGTAGCCAATGGCTTGCATTCACTCATGTTGAACTTCTTAAGTATGTCGTCTGCATATTTCTCCTGTGAGAGAAATATTCTTCCTGGACTTTGCTTGACTTGCATGCCAAGGAAGTACTTCATGGCTCCAAGGTCAGTCATTTCATACTCCTTCATCATTGTCTTTTTGAAGTTTTCGATCATCCTTGAATTTGTGCCCGTATAGATTAGATCATCTACATAGAGGCATAAGATGATAAATTCTTTCCCTTGGGCCTTGATGTAGAGTGATGGCTCACTTGGGCTTTTTGTAAACCCATTTGGAAGTAGGTAGCCATCTATTTTGCTATTCCAGGCCCTGGGAGCTTGCTTAAGCCCATAAAGAGCTTTACGAAGGCGGTATACTTTGTCTTCTTTGCCTTCGATGAGATATCCTTGCGGTTGCTCAACATATACTTCTTCTTCAAGCTCCCCATTTAGAAATGCTGACTTGACATCTAATTGAAAGATCTGGTAATTTAAGTTGAGCAAGCAAGAGCAAGGATCGACTCGATAGTTTCCATGCGGACAACGGGAGCATATGTCTCGTTAAAGTCAATCCCTGGTTGTTGGGAGTAACCTTTTGCGACGAGACGAGCCTTGTATTTCTGGATGGAGCCATCTTCGTTATACTTAACCTTGTAGACCCATTTGAGACCGATGACTTCTTTGTCTTCAGGTTTCTCAACAAGCTCCCATGTGTTGTTTTTCTCGATCATCTTGATTTCTTCATTCATGGCCTCGATCCATTTATCTTCTCGAGCAGCTTCTTGAAAACTTTGTGGTTCGCTTGTGAAGAGAGCCATGATAGCTTGATTGCATTGGAAATCCTCCAAGTAGCCTGGTGGTCGCCGATCTCTTTGTGAACGTCGCACTACTGGAGTCGAGCTTTGAGAGCTTGATCTTGATGTTGGACTCACCGATCTCGAGGATGTTGTTGGAGATCTTGGTGATGATGGACTTGAGGATGACTGCGTTGCTGGATGATTTGGGCCTTCATCTTCTCTTGGACTTGGTGGAAGAAAATATCCTTCACGTGCCTGAGATTCATTCTCCGTCCACGTCCATTGGGCTCCTTCGTCGAAGATGACATCTCTTGATATGATTAACTTCTTGGATTCGGGCTGATAGAGACGATATCCTTTCGATTCGTCACTGTATCAATGAAGATACATTTTTCTCCTTTTCCATCGAGCTTTTCCCGATTTTCTTTCGGGATGTGGTCATATGCTATGCACCCAAATACTTTGAGGTGCTCCACTCTTGGCTTTCTCTTATGCCAAGCTTCATAGGGTGTCATACCCTTCACTGCTTTCGTGGGAGACTTATTGAGAATATACACTGCTGTACAGACAGCTTCGGCCCAAAAATATTTTGGTAAATTCTTAGCTTGCATCATACTGCGGGCCATTTCAGCAATTGTTCTATTTTTTCTTTCCGCAACACCATTTTGTTGAGGTGTGCGTCTTACTGTTAATTCTCTTTTAATCCCATGCGCCTTACAGAAGCTCTTAAATTCCTTGCTTGTAAATTCTCCCCACGATCTGTTCTCAGAATTTTTATTGAATGTCCACTTTGTCTTTCTGTGAGGGCTTTAAATTGCATGAAGTGGGAAAATGCTTCTGATCTTGCCTCCAAGATATAAACCCACATCATGCGAGAGAAATCATCAACAAATAATAGAATATCTTTTTCCGCCAAGAGACGGATTTCTAGTTGGGCCCCATATATCTGCGTGAACAAGCTCTAATGGAGCTTTGGCCCTCCAGGATGAAGTAGGGAATGGCAATCTATGCATTTTGCCATATATACAACTCTCACAAATTTTTCTTTCATTAGTTATAGGTGGATGCCCAATCACCATTTCTTTTTGTTTTAACAGTTTTAAACTGTTAAAATTTGGATGCCCGAATCTTAAATGCCACAATGTGGACTCATCCACTATAGAACTTAGGGCAACATTATGCTCCAATTGCATTCTTAATGGGAATATTTTATTAGGAGCCATTTGAGTAGTAGTAATTAATTGCCCTTTTCTCTTATCAAATATGAGGCATTTATTAGCATCAAATTTCACCATATAGCCTCTTTGGATTAGTTGGCCTACACTTAACAAATTCTGTGCAATCCCGGGGACATAGAAAACATCAGAAATAAATTTAGACGAGCCGTTTTTCGTTCTGACGGCTATTGTCCCCTTGCCAGCAACCTCTTGGTTGCTTCCATCACCAAGAGTAATTTGTGTTTTAATATTTTCGTCCAGACTGACAAATGAATTTTTATTGCCAGTCATGTGGTTTGAACAACCACTATCAATATACCATATATCATTTGACTCTTGGTGAGCATTTAAACATGTATAAAATAATTGATCTCTAGGCTCCTTATTTTCCGTAAAATTGGCCTCTTCCTTTTGCCGGAACCAACAATCTTTTTCAAAGTGAGTGTGTCTTTTACATTTCTTACACTTATACCGGCAATCTTGTGTATTATGGCCATTTTTCTTACATAAATTGCAATAGGAGCCAGATTGGTTATTTTCTCGAGTTCCTTGATTTTTGTAATTTCCTCCCCCCTGCTACGGTTATATGAAGTACCTCCTTTACCGTAGCTATTTTTACTTTTATTTTCTCCATTATTAGAGAATTTTAATTTAGCCTGAAAAGCTTGTTCTAGTGACAGCTCTGTAAATCTCCGCATTCTATCTTCATGTGCTAGAAGGGAGCCCATTAATTAAGTTAAACTTAATTTAGATAAATCTTTATTAGACTCCTCTATAGCAGCCACTATATGATCATAATTTTTGGGGAGACTCCTTAATATTTTCCGAACAACTTGGACATCTTTTATTTTATCTCCATTAGTTCGGATTTGATTTATAATATTTGTTACTCGACTAAAAAACTCTTGAATTGTTTCATTTTCCGCCATTAATAAATTATCAAAATCTCTCCATAAAAATTGCAGTTTAAAGAGTATTACCTTCTCGGAGCCCCTATATTTTGTCTCCAGGATACTCCAAGCCTCCTTGGCCGTTGTAGCAGCCATAATAGTAGGGAGGATTGTTTCATCTACTCCCCGATATATTAAGGATAGGGCATAATTATCCCTTATCTGATTTTGTTTATATTGTTTTCGTCTTGTTTCATCCCAAGTAGCTTCTTGGATTAAATCATTTGGTTGTTCATAACCATTTTGTACTAACTCCCACAAATCTTGTGAGATAAATATGGATTTCATTTGAATAGACCATTGTTGATATTTTTCTCCCTTAAATGTAGGTACCCAATTTACTTGGGGATAGTTAAATGTGTTTGAGGTTGAAGTGTTTGGGGAAGTCATTTTAATTTATGTGGTGTTTGGTTTTTATTTAAGGGAGTTGGTTTATTTTGTGTTTGGTGTATTATATTTATGGGAGTATGATATTGTAATGGAGGCTTTAGGATTAATATGGCTCTGATACCAAATGTTGGAAACTTGATCGAAAGTAGTAGTGAAACTTTTATGCTTAAGAGATGTTTTTGATCAAAGAGTGTTGTTGTTTGATGGTAAAGGGAGAGATTGTTTGTGGGAAATGGTAGGCTTTTACATTAACTTTGTAATGTTTCTTCTTACATCATCAAGGCTTACACCATCACCTATTTATAGGTGTGGTAAGAAACTTGTGCATCCTCTAGATTTTTCTAGTATTTTTTACATCTAGATTTCTCTTAGGATTTTCTAGGATTTTTCCTAGGCTAGATATTATTATACATCATTCTAGAAAGATATCTAGATTTTGCTAACATTGATATTTTCATGGATATTTTCCTAGATTACTCTAGATATTATAATTACATGATCTTTCTAGTAATATGGAGAATTTTCTTGATTAACATCTAATATAAAGCGTAGCCTCCCACAATCGTAATCGCTCACGCTTTCGATTCAACGATAATAAGTCTTTGTTTCGTAATAATTATACAAGCTAAAGGGTTGGATCCTTTCGATATGCCCAACTTACCCCACCACTAAGATATGCTTTCATTGTACTAAATTGGAGCTTTTTGGAAACCAAATAAGGAAGATGGAACTTTTCTCAAGCAATCTCTTAATTTGTCAATTTGGCTTCATATTATGTCATTAAAAAACTATATGCCGTTGTCAAAAAAAAGAAAAAAGAAAAACTATATCTTTGGTCATTTGGTGTAAGCATTTATCTTAAAACATGTATAGGTCCTCAATGACTTGCATCGATGCTTAACATCATCCTACACGCAATGTTAAAACAGGAGTTATGCACTTGAGTCCACTTGTGCGTTGTGCCAATGAAATTTGATGGTTGAGCATAGGAATTGCTTTAACCTCTTAGTTCAAGAGTGAATTTTTTTAAAAAGGTAGATAAAAACATTAAGCTACCCTTCTCTCGAATACATTATATTCATGAAATCGTAATTCTCTCTCTTAAGCTTAAGATTTATTTTTATACGTACGTATTGCCTAGGGCCGTCTAGTACAATTTAAGAACCCTGTACTAAATTAAAGGAAAATTTGTCAGAAAAAATCTTATAAAATGTCCACTTTGCGAAAAATAACCTTATAAATTTTTCTTGTGACTTAACTTTATTTTTTTTGCTAAATTAAACCTCGGGCTTCTTTTTCTGGCGTTTCCCGTCACTTTCCGATATTGACCTACTTTTTTCCTCTTTTTCTCCCCTATTTGCTCTCTTATTTCCTTCTAGATTAATTAATCCAACAAATCCCTAAATTCTATATAATATAAAATCCAAGTTCATAAAATCCCTGATCCAAAAATTATAGTTTATTTCTAGTCTTCAAATTGTTCAATGATGTTCTAAATGTGGGTCAACGCCGGAAAGTGGTAGTCAACGCCGAAAAGTGGTAGTCAACACCGGAAAAAGAAGTCCGAGGTTTCATCTCGCAAAGAAGTTGAAGTTAAAGGTTGTAAGTAACAAAAAAACTTTTATAAGGTTGTTTTTCGCAAAATGGAGATTTTAAAAGGTTTTTTTTTTGACAAATTTTCCGAAATTGAATACTTCCTCCGTTCCATTTTAAATGAAACACTTACTATTTTAGGCCTTTCAAAATAAGTGAAACGTTACCTTATTTGGTATTCACTTCTCTCTATCTCTCTCCTCATCACATGGGTCCCTTCTTTTTTTTCTCTCTACCTCTCTCCTATTCTAAATTTCCGTGCCAAGGCCCTACGTTTCATTTAAAATGGAACGGAGGAAGTATAAGGATTGTAATTATTTTATGAATAGGAAAATAAGGATGAGTCATTAATGAGTTTTCTTTTGGTTAATAGGAAGAACGAAGCAAAACGCCAGATAGAAATTAACTTCTTTGAATCTGCATCCAACATTACACTTGATAAATTGGAAATGAACACCTGTAATTAGATATATTTATTTATTCTTTCTTAATTTGGGCGGAAAACTAATAGAACTGGGTCCTTATATTTTGGGGGCCCTGTAGAATTGCTCACCCTACACATGGCCTTAACCGCTCTGGTGTTGCCTAAAGAGAGCTAAGACATTTCTTCAAGTTAGTACATGTGCGTATATTAAGAATTTAGTTTCTCTTTTTAAAAAGTAATATTTTGTTAATTTTTGTCTATTGTATTGATAATTGAAATTGACACAGAATAGTTTAATTGAATGAACAAAATAGAAATTGACATAGAATAGTTTACTTAAATGAACAAAATAACCCATAACATTATTGATAATATAAAGAGACACTATATATTGTATTGATCTTAAGAAATGATTTATTTCGAATAAAAACATAGACATTGGATTTTTTTTTTTTTTCGAAGATACTTCATTAAATAAAAACATTATTGATTACTCCTAATATTTAGTATACCGAATATTATACTTCTTCCTTTAGAAAATAGTTGCATCATTTTGAAATTTTCACAATTCACATATACAAATTTGAGCATATTCTTATATTAATGTAGATTTTAAAAGTATAATATAATATGTTATTAGATTTGTCTTTATATATATTTACAAAATATAGCTTCTTATAATTTGTGGATTGACAAACATGATTGTCAAAGTGATGCAACTATTTAAAATGGAGGCAGTATATTGAAGAGTTACCAAGCAAGGCTTGACTCATTCGGTAAGAGTGTTACCTTATATAAGAGTTTGGAGTTTGTATCTTATCGATTGAGGGTGCTTAGTGGATAGGGCTCTCATTATCTTTAGGGGTGTCAGAAACAGACCTGACCGCTGGGTCAACCTGATTCTGACCTGACTTGAACCTGGTTCGACCTGTGAGGTCGGTCTCCGCACTGATTGAAACCCGACTGGAATTACCCGCACTCCGACCGGCACCTGGCAAGATTATATGCTGACCTGACTAGACAGACCTGCATTCAAACTCGAATCTGACCATACTCAATCAGATAGTACTAAAATTTAATTATTTTTTATATCCATAAAATCATTTAAATATATAAATTTATAAACTTTCTTACATTTAATAATTAATTAAATAAAAAAAATAAATTACATTTAATTTAAGAGTTAAACTTTAAATATCATGTACTTGTTTATGTTTTCTATAATTACCTAATGTCCTCATTTTCAAATTTTTTTTAAAAAATATCTTATTAAACCCTATACTCCAAATTTATTACCCCATTTTAATATTCTACTAAATTTTCCTCATTTTTTCTACCAAATATTCTACCAAATTATCCCATTTTAATATTCTACCAAATAATATCTCAAATTCTCGTAAAACTATATTAAACAACAACATATGAGCTTATAAAAAATCTGCAATTATAATAAATTATACAAAAAATCAAGATTTAGTGAAATTACATAAAAATCACACAAAGAATAAATGTGGAATTATAAGAAATTACATAAAAGTCAATAAATCTAAATTACACAATCGACCTAGATTCAAACAAATAACCAACTACATTAACAAATCCAAATTCCTGCCAAATTGACAAAACGAAAATCATAATTTTAAAAAAAATCAACAAAACAGCCACATTCAACAATCCCAAAATCAACAAAACGAAAATAATAATAATGAAAAAAAAAAATCAACAAAACGAAAATCTACAAATTACAAAAAATGAAAAAAAAATCATCCTATTGGTGGAATACCCTAAATTACAAAAAAAAAACGAAACTAAAAAAATATAAATAAGCTAAATTACAAGAAATTGCATAAAACCAAAATATTATTTGCAGTATCCTTGTAATGGCATTGTGGATCCTCCTCCTCCGAGTCGTACCATCACCAAACAGTTTAACAAATTGAAGAAGAGGATCTGAGAATTCCCTTGGAACACCGTCGACGGCATCCCACAAAACTGCGCAGGGATATCTCCAGTCAACAGATTATAAGACACATTAAACTGCTTAAGATTACTCAGCCTCAAATCAGGGATCACCCCTGTCAACTGATTACTCTCTAAAAACAATGTAGCTAGATTAGTTAAATTATTAAACCCCAAAGGAATTGCACCGGAGAATCTATTACCAGCCAAATCAAGCCGAAATAAATTCGGCAAAGAGAATAAAACCGCCGGAATCTCACCGGAAAAACGATTATGTTGGAGATAAAGATACCGAAGTTTCGAAAGCGAAGCGAAGTCAGATGGGATACTACCAGTGAGGGCATTGTATCGAAGAGAGAGAAAATTAAGAAGATGAGAGGATTGAGGATGATGAAGAGGGAGGCCGTGAGTCGTGGATCGAGGAATGAGGATGGGAGGAATGAGGGGGGTTAGGGTTAGAACGATGGTGGCGGTGGTGAGGAGAAAGGGTGAGAGTGGTGGCGTGAGAGAGGATCTCGAGGAGTGAGGAGGAGAGAGTGAGGGAGCAGAGTGAGGAGGGTCGGGGAGGCTGGAGGTAGAAGAAAGATATGGGGGGAACAAACACACTTCTTTTATACCTAATAATATTAGGGTTTCTAAATTTAATCCCATCCGTTGGATCGAAATTATCAACGGATGAGATTAGATCCCATCTTTTTTTTCCTCTTTTATATTTCAATACACAATTAATGGTTAGATTTTAATTCTTTTCAGATCAATGGTTCTAATTCATGATCCATGATATCATTCTTTAACCAATAGAAAAATAGAATAGCCTAGCACATGGATTGATGACCTAGCACATAGATTGATAATTTATATTTTTATAATCTTAATAGTTGTTGTCTTGGTTTAGTGACTTACAATCTTTAGTAATTAGTTAATTATTATTATTTCATTATAATTTAAAATTTTAATTATCTTTATTGAAGTTATTATTAGTATTATTTAAGTATAACTATCATTTATTAATTAGCATAGTATAACTATTATTATTATTATTATTATTATTATTATTATTATTATTATTATTATTATTATTATTATTATTATTATTAAATTGTGAATTGAGTTTCTAAATTTTAATTAGACTCCGTGTAACATTACTTATACAACAATCAGTCTATTACTCAATTAAGTAATAGTATAATTATATTTATTTAAGTGAACTTATATGTAGTGTTACATTGACTTAGATTATCGACTTACAATGATACATTCATTGATCTCGTCTGATAACAACTTGTTTCAATCCAAATACATATTTTTAGTTTCAAAATGCATTTCACATGAAGACTATTAGCTAAAATAATGTATTATTCTTGAATTAGCTTATAATCTATATTGATGCGTTCATTAATCTTATCTAGTAACAACTTCTTTCAGCTATCAATTAAGATCTTGTTAAAATGCAAAAGATATAGTAATATAACAAACCTCCTATATGTTATAATAAACTATGTTATTCAATGTCTCCTATTAAGGAAAGCTCTACAACTCTATAGTGATTTACTTCTTAAGCTAGTATTCTTATAGTGTTAGTATGCAAATATCACTCAATTATGTAATTGTTTGTTTATAATATCTATTTAGTGAACTTATAGTGTAACGATATAACTTATATATATGAACTTCATTGAGTTGATAGTGATTGTTTGTTATATTATCATCATGAAGATGATGAACTTAAATGGAGTATTGTTATCTTGAACTATCGACTTACATTCATACATTCATTATATTGATCTTATATAATAATAACAACTTGTTTTAATCCAACTATATAGTAACTTGTTTCAATCATAATGCTTATAATAATAAATCATCTATATAAAGCTTGGAACATATGAACCCTCGTTATAATCACTTAGGCCTCATATGAACTGTCGTTGTAAACATATGAATGTATGATTGTCATTTGTTATAATATTATAACATATTAAGAGTCGTTATACTAATTTATAATCAATAGAGTATTAGATTGGTTTTACAATTATTTTGATATCAATATTATATTTTAATGATTCAACATATTAGTATTAATATTGTTATTATTATTGTTAGTATTCCTGTTCTTATTTGTATTACTATTGCTATTGTTAGCCTTGTTACTATTACTATTATTATTTGTATTTTTACCTATTATTATTGTCGCTTTATGTTTATTAGTATTATTATTCTCTTTACCATCATAACTATTTACCAACTTATATATCAATCATAATGCTTATAATAATAAATCATTTATATAAAGTTTGGAATTGATCGTCTACTCGTTATTATTGTCGTTGGTTATAATATATAATATTAAAACATATGAAGAGTCGTTCTACTCCTTTACTCATTAGAGTGGTTTTACGCAGTTGATTATTCGAAATAAGAGTTGACTAAGAGAATACACTAAACATCACGATAATCAATATAGTGTTTTTATTGGTTTTTCGTTGTCATCCATATATTTATCGCATACACACACATATGTGTATATATGTCGATCTTAATACTTTTATTAATATGATTCGTTTACAAAATCCATAACAAAATCAAGATGGCCCGATCAGGAGTTACCCGAAGTTGAGTTGACGTTAAATAGCGAATGGACCCGATGTTTCACAATGATCGAACTAAGGTCATTACTAATTCAACCCGAGTACATTTGACTTAACTCAACCGTACATGAAACCTAAATACGACATGCGCAAACCCGGCAAAAAAAATGTCAACGGGCGATCATATCCGGAAATGAATCGACTTGTAAATGGAACGCTCAGACCTGTTCGGCACCCGGGAATCCAATGATTCAAATGTGTTCGACCCAGTTGAACAAAACCTGACCAATCATGACCTGGGGCACTGACAATCAGAATCCTGACCTGTCCGGGTCTGACCTGGTTCACCGTGGGTATACCCAGAACCTGTTTGAGAACCTGTTTTGACACCCCTAATTATCTTTTCCTACTCTTGAGTGTATGGCCCACAAAAATTAAACCAAGAAGTAGGTTCGAACTCGAGACCCTCATTAAATGGTACCAAGCCGCTTACTACTTGGACCAACCCCACGTTGGTGCCTTTTGTATTTATATCCTCTACAAATATATCATGTCTTATGTTGACTATTAGTGAAGAGCCAAATCTCATACAGAGAATACAATTAGATCTTCCCCACCAACTGACCAATAGTCCAATACCATATCCTAGATACTTAATGTCCTATTGGAGAAAGTAATAAGAGTTCAAGGTCATAATGAATTAATGATAATTCAGGCACCCTTAATATCCTACTTACATCTTAGTCAACTAAACATTTTGTTTCCAACAAGCAATTTTAAAAGATTGCACTGTTTATAGCAGCCTGTACGTCAACATCTTTGGTTCCAAAGTGCGTATAGGGGAGTCCTAAGACATTGGACTACTTTCTTATATGTCAACATTTCTGTTTCACCACTTATATAAACTTGCACTTCATGTCTTCCTTCAATTTCTTCGCTCTCATTTTCTTTTTCCCTCTGAAATTTTCCTCTTCATTACAATGCAGCCAGAAACCTTGTTATTCACAAAATACTCCCATATATTCTCAATCTTGATCATCATCTTCACCTTTTTTATCAACAAAACTTTAAGTTCAGATCCAAATTCTACACTATGTGCTCCTCAAAGTTGCGGTGATCTTTCAAGTATAACGTCTCCGTTTTGGATACCAAGTAAACAAGAATCATATTGTGGCCACCCGAGTTTTCAAATATCCTGCAAAAACAATACAGCCCCAATACTCAGAGTTTCAAATGTTGATTATGTTATAACCCATGTTGATTATCATAACCATACTTTTCATCTAGTAAACACTTTAGTCTATGATGATTCCATTACCTGCCCAACTCCATCCAAGAATATTACCCTTGAAACTACACCATTCAGTTTTACCGCGGATTATGCTGATTTTTATCTTTTCTACAACTGTTCTAATCTCCCTAAGAAATTCTTTGTGTACTTCCCTATAAGCTGTAACGTGGTGAATGATGATAAAAACAACACTTTTAAGTCGTTTGGCAACTTCCATTTTGAGGAGTTGGTTCAGCAAAATTATTCTTTGGGATTATGTGAGTCTGTGGTTGTTGTACCAGTGGATTTGGATACGGGTACAGATTCGGGTAATCATGGTAATGGTGCAGGAGATTATTGGAGGATGAATTACAGGAAAATCTTAAGTCAAGGAATTACATTGAATTGGACTCTATATAATTGCAATCTATGTGAAAGTAGTGGTGGAAAGTGTGGATTCATTGATAATCGATCTGTGTGCTTTTGCAAGAATAAAACCAGTTCCAGAACTTGCCATGAGGGTATTTTCTTTATATATGATTATTTAACTTTGGTGTTAGATTACAGTCAGCGTTGGATTTTGTTGGTTCAGTTTATGAGTACTCTGGCTATAATATTGTCTTTAATATTATGCCAATCGTTGCTGTTTCCGGTATGTCTTTTAATGTCAACGCACAGTTAGTTAGGGATAGGGGCGCGCATATAATTTCTTGCTATGAGTCTGCATTGCATTAGATTAGCATGGAGAGCACAATAAGAGGGTGTGCAAGATGAAAATATAGTTTAGTATTTGAAATCCATTGTTTGTTTTAGTCTCATGGTCTGCACCTCCATAGGTTAGATTCTTTATTCTGTTAAACTTTCCACATAATATGGTTATTATTTAACTTTTAATTGAAAAATGTTGTATAATATCAAATTTTTAGAGGTCCCAATCAGTATAGTTTGTGCATGGCTTGTCTGGTTCCAAGATCTTATTATATGATGAAAACATCGTGATTTTGTGGGTGAAATGAAATTTTGGTTGCGTGAAAAAGATATGACAAATTAGTCTAGAAAATGCACACTCAGTATTTGCCTCTAAATGCAGGTGAGCAAGGGTCTAAGAAGGATGCAGTTGCCTTAGGTGCTGGAATTGCGGTATGCTTGCTTCTAAGTACCACTTTGTGCTTCTTTTTATATCGGCGTCATCGTAAGAAGGATTCTTCTGAACATTTCCTGACTGACAATAAGTCATATAGCCCATCTTCCTCAAAATCAGATATTCATATTTTAACGGGAAGTACGTATTTTGGAGTCCATGTATTCACTTATAGAGAGCTTGAAGTAGCCACAGAGTATTTTAACCCTGCAAAGGAACTAGGAGAGGGAGGATTTGGCACTGTTTATTATGGTATGTTTTGCTTACATATATGCTTAAATACCATATTCAGTCGAACTTAAATTTAAACTCTATTCACTTCAACTTATTAAGTAATAGTGTAAAAACTTCAATCAACACAAATCAATTAAAATGAGTGAAAAGAATTTTTAACAGTCAAGAATAAGCAGACTTGGTCGATAAAAATCAGTTTCACACACCAAAAATAATATAAGTTCATTGAATATCACCTAAAAAGAATAGGACCTTCTTCTATTGCTTCCATGTTTACTAAGTTCATTCTAATTCTAATAGGCAAACTTCAAGATGGACGTGAGGTGGCAATCAAACGCCTATACGAAAACAACAACAGACGAGCAGAGCAATTCCTGAATGAGCTTGAGATTCTTGCAAATTTACGCCACAGAAACTTAGTGAACCTTTATGGTTGCACTTCCCGTCAGAGTAGGGAGCTTCTTCTTGTGTACGAGTATGTTAGAAATGGCACCGTAGCAGACCATCTGCATGGTAAACAAAGCAGACTCGGCTTACTACCATGGTCAACAAGGCTAAGTATCGCCACTGAAACTGCAAGCTCGCTGGTTTACCTCCATGATTCGGACATTATCCATCGTGATGTCAAGACTCAAAATATCCTCCTTGATAATGATTTCTCTGTCAAGGTAGCCGATTTCGGGCTTTCCCGTCTTTTCCCCTTGGATGTTACTCACGTTTCAACGGCTCCTCAGGGCACCCCAGGCTATGTAGACCCTGAATATTATCAGTGTTACCAGCTAACAGAGAAAAGTGATGTTTATAGTTTCGGGGTCTTGTTGGCTGAGCTTATATCTTCTTTGCCTGCTGTCGATATCACAAGGCGGCGGAATGAGATTAATTTGTCTACTATGGCAATAAATAAGATCCAAAATCATGCTTTGCATGAATTAGTTGATAGTTCTCTTGGGTATGAGTCTGATTTTAAGGTAAAGAAAGAAGTAACTGCAGTAGCAGAGCTGTGTTTTGAGTGCTTGCAGAGTACAAAAGACATAAGGCCGTCGATGAATGATGTGTTGAAAAGATTATTGATTATACAAGATCAACAACGAAGCGAAGTTGACAGCGCAGAAGTAGTTGATATTCCAGCTGACGATGTTCTTATGTTAAAGGGAGATTTCTCACCTAGTTCACCACTCAGGGAGGAAAACTTAACTACACGGTATAAGCCTAATGCTAGTGTTTGATCTTTATTTTATACTATTACTAATAATTTGTATGAGTATTAATCAGAAGATGTTATTATATACATTAGGTAATTGTAAGTTTTGCTATTTGCCACATTATATTAGAGGTTTTTTATATGTATATTAATTGGAAGACTTTTTGGTTGAAATAATCGATATATTAGTTAATCCCTGCTCAAGGATCTATAAGCTTGTTCTATCTATATATTGATTATGTCAACTTTAGGCTAATGACATCAACTGAATTGAGACTATCCTGACTAGATTGATTGTTAACGTTGATGACTGCAACTTACGGAAAAACAATAAAAGAATGGAATCAAAAGAAGACACTATAAATAGTGACAGGAAAACCCCAATGAAGGTGAATAAAATCCGTGGGTGATTATTAGTCCTCCAATCCACTAGTAATATAAAGAGTGTAGCAAAATAGAGGTCACCAGTTGGCAATACAGAGAGTTGAACTAGAAGATTAAAATATGATTGGGCACAACCGCTTTATGACTAAAAAAAGTAGTTTGCTCTCAAGAAACTGAACAATGTTATGATAAATTCAGGAGTATTTCCTAAATCTATCAATTTAGAAGTGTTTATCTAAAGATATTTTTTTAGAGATAATATTTCTTTCTATTATATTTAGTTTAGGATATATTTTCCTAATTCTATCCCTATCCTAAACTAAATCTAATACAAAGAAATATTATCTCTAAACAAATATTTCTAGATAAACACTTCTAGATTGATAGATTCAGGAAGTACTCCTAAGTCAATCCGAACACCTTCCCGCAATCGAATTGCGGTAATACGCATGTTGGGACTGGAGATAAAAAAACCTATTATTAGTAAGAGTTGTAGATCAATCGGATGAACTAAAACTTGTTATCATTGAAGTCGATTAACAAACTAGTGATGTCGGCTTTGCAATATTGTAAGGTTTTTCTCAAGCAAAATCAGGCTCACATTGTGTAACAGTTTTCCTGGAGCAAAACCAGGCTCACATCAGGTAATAGTTTCTTGAGTAAAACCATGCTCAAATCATATTAAACCCTTGTCTCATGGCACATGGAGAACCAATAAACCTCTGTCTCGGGACACAGTAAGAGCCAAAGTTTTGGTGGAAGGAGTTTATGGTTGAATAATCAAGTAAGTTAGATTCGTTCATTGGTGGAGGGATTTTATGGTTGAAGAACAAATCAAGTTAGGTTTGTTCATTCGTAAAAGGATTTTATAGTTAAAGAATCAAGTAAATCAGGTTCTTCCTTAATTGGTACGTAGAGGGATTCTATTATTGAAGAATGTTAGCATTTTATTTTAATACTGCAAGTGAACGGTGTCGTAGCACTGATGTTATGGTTTTATATAGAGTTTTTCCCCTTATATTTAAGCTAAAATGTGTATCAATGGTGCTCTTAGGAGCCATTTCATGCTAACTTTCTTCTTCTAGTTGTGGTTTTCTGTTTTGTGACGATTTGTAGGTATTAGGGAGCTTTTTCCCTATTTTCTACTGCCTTACATCTTCCACAATCGAATGGAGAGGTTTGAAGGCATACATGATGAATTCCGGGGTCCCGAGAACACTTTTCGAGGCCTTGGACAAAAGAAGAAGTGAAGCCTTGGCGTCTGAAGCCAAGAAATGAAGAAACGGTGCCTCGCCCAATCTCATCGGGCGCCTCACGCCCGATCGGGCGTCCATCATTGCCAAAAGCAAGTTTCGTTGCGGGCCAGATCAGGCGCTTCGGCTCTGTCGTAGTTCGGTGCCTGGCCCGACAGCATTGGGCGTGTTCGTGGCGAGGGCGATACATGCGTCTGCGTGTTGCGAAGTTCCATCGCCCGACTCCATCAGGCGGCATGGCCCGACAACATCGGGCGGGTGCTCGAGTGCTGCTGTGTGCGTCTTCAGAGCTCGCGCTGAACATCGACTAGCCCGACTTCATCGGGCGGCCTAGCCCGACAGCATCGGGCGGATGATCTTTTGAGCGCTGCTACCTTGTTTGAGCCCGATTTGATCGGGCAGACTTGGCCCGATCGGGCGACTGACTCGACGCGTGTTTTTAATGATTTTCGGGCTATTTTTCTAAGACTTTTCCTAGCTGTTTTAGGATTAGTATAAATAGCAAAAATCAGAATATCTTTGATCATCTTTGATTTTAGCCCTTATTTTCTCATAGTTTCTCTCAAGAACCCTAGTTTTACTACTTTTCATTGTGGATTCAAGATCAAACCTTTGGATTATTCGCAAGTTCAATATAGTTCTTCAGTTTGGTAATCTTCTTTATTGCTTTCTCTATTATTGATTAGATTAATTTCTTAGTTATTTGCAATAGTTCAAAGTATGAATTTTTACATGGAATTTGTTATTGTTTTCTCAAGCATGAGTGAGTAGTTTTATTTCTAGGATTGTGGGGATCTATGTATGCAATGAGGGATTGATAGATTAGTATAATTACCCTTTATTTCAATTGTTTCATGTGATTGAATCGTTCATGCTAGATTTATGAATTAGGCCTGATTTGTATTTCTATTATCGCAATATTGAATCTGCTTCGAGAGGAGAGATTTCGTATAGGCTTTCAATCATTAGGCATAGTGATCCTTGACCATGCGAGAGCGGCTAGGTGATCTTTGAGGGAGGTAATGTTCGAGAGAAATTACTTATGCCTTAGATAAATTGACTTATTGGGTGGTTATTATTCATCTCTGATTTCCCGAATTGTGTGCATAGCGATCCATAGTCCTAGTCTTCATTAATTGATTCTTTCCTTCGTATTTAATTCTGTTATTTGTTTAGTTCAGTAAAAAACAACCATTTTCATTCGATTAGTTAGTATAATATTAGAATTCGGATACAATAGTATAACTTTCTCCCCGTGGATTCGATCCCCGACTTCCCGACTACTTGTTAGTGGACCTTAGATTATTTTTGATAAGGTGATACGACTTTAGCCTGTCAAATTTTAGCGCCGTTGCCGAGGAGACGGTTTATTTTTATTTTGTCTGAATTATAGTATTACACTAACCTCTACTCCGAAGAACACCTGTTCTTTGGAGCATCTCACGTTTGTTTTAGTGTTTTTGGTGTATGAGTAGGAAATTGAAATCCCCAAATCTCATTCCATTTGACCCGGAGAATGAAAAGACTGCTCGTAGACTCAAAAAGAAAACTAAGCAAACCAAGCTGTCTGCAGGGACACCTTCCCAAAAGACACCTTCTCCACCATCTTCACCACAACAAGGATTTTCCGCCTCACCTATTACTGCTAGAATGGGTAACGAAGCTAAACCAACCTTTAGAGATTATGCACAACCATCTCCTGATAATGTGCCCAATGGGGTACGGTTGCCTACTATTGCTGCTGCGAACTTTGAAATCAAGTCTCATGTTCTAAATATGGTTCAGAATAATCAGTTTGCGGGGATACCATTTGAAGACCCAAATCAGCACCTGCAGCGGTTTTTACAATGTTGTGCTACTCAGAAACAAGCTGGTGTTACTGCTGATGAGATGAAACTCATCTTATTTGGTTTTTCTCTGTGCGACAAAGCTCTATTTTGGTATAATAAGCTGCCCTCCACCATCACCACCTGGGCAGAACTTTCAAAGATCTTTCTCATCAAGTGGTACCCTTACCAAAAGACTGCAGATATGCGTCATGAGATAGTGACTTTCACCCAAGATCCTAGAGAGTCATTGTATGAAGCTTGGGAAAAATTCAAAGATTTGCAGCGTCTTTGTCCTCACCATGGTTTTGACAAGTGGTATTTGTGTCAAATTTTCTACACTAGAGTTGATGCAGATACGAGACGGGTAATTGATGGAGCTTCTGGTGGGTTCTTCATGGATAAAGCCATAGACGAAGGGTATGAACTTCTAGAGAAACTCGCTTCTAATCAAGCGTCTACTATTCGTTCTTCTATGACAAAGGGAGGAAAACATGATGTTGAGGCCATTTCTTTACTGTCCGGGCAACTAGTTGCTCTTCACCAGAAGATTGATTCTTTGAAGCTAGGTAACAATTCCTCCCCTCACATGAGTGTCAATGCTATGCCTAGTGTTTTCGGTTACAACGCTTTCATATGTGACGCTTGTGGGATAGCTGGACATAACTCTCAAGAGTGCCCCGTTCTCTCACATTCTAGTGAGCCAGTGCACGCATTACAATCACAACACAAGCCCCAGTTCGATCCCTACTCCAATACCTATAATCCTAGGATGCGAGATCATCCAAATCTCTCGTATAGGAGTAATAATGTGCTGAATCCGCAACAACAACATTATCCACAACATCAACAACAACAACAGTATCAGCCACAACCACAAGCTCCTTCTGGATTTCAGAAAAGTCAGTTTCAACAGCATCATAACACACCTCCTTCAGACCCAGCTATTGCTGAACTCAAAAATCTCATGTTGCAGATGCAAAAAGGTATTATTTCCTTTCAAGCAGATACCAGGTCTCAATTTGAAAGCCTGCATACTCAGAATAAGCTACAAGGGACACATAATAAGATGTTGGAGTCGCAAATAGCTCAGCTGGCTAGTTCATCTGCTAGTAGGCCATCTGGGTCATTGCCTTCGCAACCAATGCAACCAAGGGACAATGCCAATGCTATTACCCTTCGAAGTGGAGTGCAGTACGATGCTCCGGCAATGCTAGAGGTGGAATCATCAATTGCTAAGAAACCACAAGAAGTGCATGAAGATGCTGAACCTCAGGCAAAGCAAGGAGCTGCAAACAAGACTATGGAGGTGACTAAGGAGAAAAATGTGCCTCCGGTGATCAAGCTACCATTCCCAAATCGGATGCTCAAGAAGAAGCTCGACCTCCAGTATGGTAAGTTCTTAGAGGTGGTAAAGAATCTGCAGGTAACAGTTCCTTTTACTGAATTAATAAATCAAGTACCTGCTTATTCTAAATTTTTAAAAGAACTGTTGATGAGGAAGCGGACTCTCAATGAGGTGGAAACTGTGGCTTTTACTGCTGAATGCAGCGCTCTTTTACAAAACCAGTCTCCACCTAAATTGAAAGATCCAGGGAGTTTTTCTATCCCCTGTCACATTGGCACCATATTTATTAACAAAGCTTTATGTGATTTTGGTGCCAGTGTGAGTGTCATGCCTCTTTCTATCTGTTAGCAACTGAACATGGGTGACTTAAAATGTACTACCATTACTCTGCAAATGGCTGACCGTTCTGTGAAATACCCACTAGGTATATTAGAGGACGTTCCTGTTAGAGTAGGTAAATTCTATATCCCTGTGGACTTTGTTATATTAGACATGACAGAAGATACTCAAACACCCATTATCCTTGGGAGACCTTTCCTCCATACTCTTTGGGGCAATTATAGATGTTAAAAGTGGAACCCGGACACCGATCGTGGGAGATGATAAGGTTATGTTTAGCCTAGCCAATGCCCCTAAAAGCCCAATGCTAGAGGAATCATGTTATAGTGTTGATGTTATAGATGAACCGATCCATGATTGCATGCCTCATTCCCCCTCCCGTGATACTTCAAATGATGTGCTTGTCTTAGAGTCTATTGCAGGTGATGAACATTTTCTAACAGTTTTACAGACTCACAAAAAGACCATTGGCTATAGCACTAATGACTTGACAGGAATAAGCCCTGACTTTAATGAGCACCGCATTCATCTACATGAGGGCCACCACACTAGCATTACAGTCCAACGCGGGCTGCAAGAGGTGGTACGACATGCGGCTACTACACAGCTCGATGCAGGCTGATGAGCAGCTGACGTCCATGTCCCTTTCCTTCCCCTTGTTGCAATGAGGCCATTGCCAAGTTCGACTGGGGAGGATTTACGTAAGTATTAGTATTGTTTGTCTTTTTGTTTTTACCGCTTTTTAGGTTAGTTAAGTTAGTTTAATTGCTTTGAAAAAATGAAAAAAAACACAAAAATACGAGTTGAATACGAAAAGATTGATTGCTTCCTTGTACCCCGAACTTTGCTTTGAACAAAGATTTAACTCATTATACTGGATAGTTGGGCATTTGTGATTGGGATGTTGTGATGTGATCTCTGAATTGCCTTGAACTTGAATGGATTTTGATGATAAAGTGCTTATTTTAACTGCATGCTTGAATTGGTTAGATTGTGAGGATTCATTCTAGCCCTCGAATTTATGTCTATATCCGGTCTATGCTTGTGTGTTAGTTCCTCGTAGCATTCTTATCTTGGTTTTGGCATTGTACTCGTTGATTTCTGGTGACTTTAGACATGTGCTGTGATAGAGGCGTTCATTTGTTTAATTTTTAAGCCTCAGAGTTGTTTAGTGAATCATTTTTCTCCCTAGCCCCGCTGAGCCTAATGACTCCTTTTTGGATCTATATTAAGCCGCATTACACGCCTTGAGCCTTTACAATGACTATTGTCCCAAGCCTAGCTTGGGGGAGCATTTGTTAAGTTGATACTATATTGTGTGGTTGATCCCGTAGGGTGGTTGGAAAATAATGATATGTTGGTACAAAGAAAAGAAAGAGAAAGAAAAAATAAAGTGAAAAATGATAGTGAAAAATCTGAAAAATTTCTATGATCTTCATTCATTAACTTTCAAAATGTTGGAAATTATGATGAAAGAGACAATTATTGGTTGGTTCGTGAAAGTTCAGAGTTGGTTATTATCTTGGTTATGTTGTTGATGACATGGGAGTTGTTTCGATCACACCTATTCATACTAGTGTTTTTTTTTTGCTCCCCTTTCGTGGCTTTTCCACCACATTCCTTAAATAATTTCCGTACCTTTACCCGAGCCCCATTACAACCCTGAGAAAGACCTTTTGAGCACGTGTTTGATTGTTTATTGGAATAATACTGAGTCAATATGCCAAAGTTGAAGATTAAGTTTGTTATTTGAGTCGACCTGATTAGGATGAACGATATTATACCTTTCTAAACACATGAGAGTGTGAGTGGGAAGGGCTATTATGGTTGGGTTGGTGAGCGATCGAGCACATATTATGCCTGCCACAAAATTGAGAGGAGTGACACCTCGGTGAGCACCTTTTCAAGATTTGCATGATATGTAGGGCAGCTGCATTTGATGGTTTGCTTAAGTGATTGGTAGTCGGGTGATCTCGAGCAAGCGAACTTGAATTTTGCTTGCTTGAACGATTTTGAGTTGGAAATAATAGAGTTTAAAATTTCCTATCTGAGGGGTGAAGCAATCCTATTCTTATTCATGTTGTGCTTTGCTTGGGGACAAGCAAAGGTTTAGCTTGGGGGAGTTTGATGTTATGGTTTTATATAGAGTTTTTCCCCTTATATTTAAGCTAAAATGTGTATCAATGGTGCTCTTAGGAGCCATTTCACGCTAACTTTCTTCTTCTAGTTGTGGTTTTCTGTTTTGTGATGATTTGTAGGTATTAGGGAGCTTTTTCCCTATTTTCTACTGCTTTAAGTCTTCCACAATCAAATGGAGAGGTTTGAAGGCATACATGATGAATTCCGGGGTCCCGAGAATACTTTCCGAGGCCTTGGACAAAAGAAGAAGTGAAGCCTTGGCGTTTGAAGCCAAGGAATGAAGAAACAGTGCCTCGCCCAATCTCATCGGGCGCCTCACGCTCGATCGGGCGTCCATCATTGACAAAAGCAAGTTTCGTTGCGGGCCCGATCAGGCGCTTCGGCCCTGTTGTAGTTCGGTGCCTGGCCCAATCAGGCGAGAAGGCCCGACAGCATCAGGCGTGTTCGTGGCGAGGGCGATACATGCGTCTGCGTGCTACGAAGTTCCATCGCCCGACAACATCGGGCGGGTGCTCGAGTGCTGCTGTGTGCGTCTTCGGAGCTCGCGCTGAACATCGACTAGCCCGACTTCATCGGGCGGATGATCTTTTGAGCGCTGCTACCTTGTTTGAGCCCGATTTGATCGGGCATACTTGGCCCGATCGGGCGACTGACTCGACGCGTGTTTTTAATGATTTTCGGGCTATTTTTCTAAGACTTTTCCTAGCTGTTTTAGGATTAGTATAAATAGCAAAAATCAGAATATCTTTGATCATCTTTGATTTTAGCCCTTATTTTCTCATAGTTTCTCTCAAGAACCCTAGTTTTACTACTTTTCATTGTGGATTCAAGATCAAACCTTTGGATTATTCGCAAGTTCAATATAGTTCTTCAGTTTGGTAATCTTCTTTATTGCTTTCTCTATTATTGATTAGATTAATTTCTTAGTTATTTGCAATAGTTCAAAGTATGAATTTTTACATGGAATTTGTTATTGTTTTCTCAAGCATGAGTGAGTAGTTTTATTTCTAGGATTGTGGGGATCTATGTATGCAATGAGGGATTGATAGATTAGTATAATTACCCTTTATTTCAATTGTTTCATGTGATTGAATCGTTCATGCTAGATTTATGAATTAGGCCTGATTTGTATTTCTATTATCGCAATATTGAATCTGCTTCGAGAGGAGAGATTTCGTATAGGCTTTCAATCATTAGGCATAGTGATCCTTGACCATGCGAGAGCGGCTAGGTGATCTTTGAGGGAGGTAATGTTCGAGAGAAATTACTTGTACCCTAGATAAATTGACTTATTGGGTGGTTATTATTCGTCTCTGATTTCCCGAATTGTGTGCATAGTGATCCATAGTCCTAGTCTTCATTAATTGATTCTTTCCTTCGTATTTAATTCTGTTATTTGTTTAGTTCAGTAAAAAACAACCATTTTCATCTGATTTAGTTAGTATAATATTAGAATTCGTATACAATAGTATAACTTTCTCCCCGTGGATTCGATCCCGACTTCCCGACTACTTGTTAGTGGACCTTAGGTTATTTTTTATAAGGTGATACGACTTTAGCCTGTCAAGCACATACGGGTCAAACTCAGAGGGGTACAAGATTAAAAACTAGTTGGTTCTAGATTATGAAATAACTACACAATTCAGATATCAATAAAAGGCTATTAACTAATAGTTAAACTAATGACAGGATATAACATACTCGATGAATATGAATTATTCACCACTAATATGAATTGATCAAACCATAACTCACTTCCCAATTATTCAATTATAGCTTAGGCGAAATTGACATTCCCTTATGACTCAGTAATAAAGCACAGATGCGAACCGAAACTAAATCCTCGATCATTCCTCAATGCCTAAAGCTCACTTTCGTGATAGAAAAAAGCCGAACGAACATGTATGTCTTCCTATTTTCATGGCTTACACACATAATTAGAAGCATTAAGAACCAATGTCAAATAATTCCCAATTCTAGTTCTCACCTATATATTTTCATGTGAGAATTCAAATCAATGACAAGACTATCTAAATCAAGACCCAACTTTCGTTAATGAACTCAATTAATAAAATAACCATTTAGCATAAAATAAATAACTCCTAATCCCAACTCCAACTTTCGCTGATAATATAAAACTAGGGATATAACAAGATCCAAAATTGACAACAACAACTATCATATCAAACCCTAAACATATAACTCAAGAACATGAGAATTAGAGAAGAATCATATGATTAATCCAGAATAGGGCTCAACTCAATCCTAGATAAAAACACTACTCACTAATCATGACAATAAAAACAACAAACTTAATGGAAAACATAATTAAATAAACAAAAGAGAAAGGAAAGAATAAAACTAGACCAGCAATGCTTGAATAGAAGACGAATCCAAAATCTTGATCAAAGTCACAAGAATAAATCTCCAAATAGCAATAGGAAATAAACTAGGGAAAATATGCGAAACTAGATAGAATACCTAGAAACAAAATTAACGTCAAAAATGAATAATGAATAATAATCCTAGCCTAATGTAGGCGTGATTTGGTTGCCTACGCGGGATGAACGCGTATTGGACTACCTCATTGTAAAGGTTTTATTGAAAAAGTTTTGAATTGAAAGAAGTCGCCAACAAGTCTTTAAAGGACGACTCATAAACCTAATTGGATATTGGGAAATCGTAGGGACAACTTAGGGACTTATCCAATGTAGATTTCTCCGCCATGACTCCACTAATGGTCAATGAACCATAAATTGAGTTCGAGGGTGAGGGTACGAACACGGTCATGAACCACATTCGCCCATTGCTGGCCTTTATTAAATATCGATTCATATCAATGTTTATGCAAAAGAATACCAAATAATATTTACAAGCACCCTAAAAATATTAGTCTAAATTGATTGATTAAACACATCAAAAAGACTATTTTTTAGTGACAAGTTATTAAGCAATCAAAATTACAAGGTTCGTAACAGGTTGTCCAAATTATCTGATTAATATTAGAACAATTCCTTAGGTCTTGATTAACAATGATAAAATGTTAGGTGATGAAAGCATGAGCAGGTTAATCATAACAATATATATATATATTATTATTTACTATGATTATTTTTATTATTATTAATTATTCTTTATTTTTTATTATTATTTTTATTATTATTGTTTATTATTACTATTGTTATTATTATTATTATTATTATTTATTTATTTATTATTTATTATGATTATTTTATTATTATTATTTATTATTATTATTATTTATTTATTATTTATTATTATTATTATTTATTATGAATATTTTATTATTATTATTTTTTATTATTATTATTTTTTATTTATTATTATTATTATTTAATATTATTATTTTTTATTTATTATTATTATTATTATTATTATTATTATTATTATTATTATTATTTAATATTATTATTTATTATTATTATATTATTATTATTTATTTATTTATTTATTATATTATTATAATTATTTATTTATTTTTTATTATTATTATCATTATTATTATTATTATTTTTATTATTTATTATTTGTTATTTATTATTTATTATTATCATTTGTTAATTATTTATTATTATTATTATTATTTATTATGCATTATTTTTATTTATTTTTATTATTATTATTTAATATTATTATTATCATTATTATTATTATTATTATTATTTATTATTTATTTATTATTATTTATTATCTATTGTTTATTTATAATTATTTATTATTTATTTTTATTATTATTTATTTATTTATTTAGTATTATTATAATTATTATTATATTTACTATTATTATTATCATTATTTATTCAGTATTTGTTATTTATTATTTATTATTATTAGTATTAAATTATTTATTATTATTTATTGTTATTATTATTATTTATTATTTATTATTTATTATTATTTAATATTATTATTATTTATAATTTATAATTTATTTATTATTATTATTTATTATTATTGTTTTTATTATTATTTATTTATTTATTATTATTATTATTATTTATTTAATATAACAATAATAATAATCAAAATAAATAATAATAATAAATAATAACAATAATAGTAATAATAAATAAAAACAATAATAATAATAATAATAATAATAATAATAACAATAATAATAATAATAAATAATAACAATAATAATAATAAGTAATAATAATAATAATAGTAAATAATAATAACAATAATAATAATAATAAATAATAACAATAATAATAATAATAATAATAATAATAATAATAATAATAATAATAATAAATAATACAATAATAATAATAATAATAATAATAATAATAATAATAATAATAATAATAATAATAATAATAATAATAATAATAATAATAATAATAATAATAATAATAATAATAATAATAATAATAATAATAATAATAAGTATTGATAATATTATGTTAATACTTATTGATTATTATCGATAATTATTATTTTAGAAAATTAAATATACAATTCAGTTCAGTTTCTCTCATTTCAGTTAATTTCAGTTAATTTAATTTAATTTAATTTCAGTTCAGTTAATTTAATTTCAGTTCAGTTAATTTAATTTCAGTTAGTTTAATTTAATTTCAGTTTAGTTAATTTAATTTCAGTTAAGTTAATTTAATTTCAGTTTAGTTCAGTTAATTTCAGTTAATTTAATTTAATTTAATTTCAGTCAAAATAAGTTCAAAAGAACAGGGCCTTCATCTATTTTTTTAGTTGCAACAATTTCCATATTTAGGTGTTTTTATGTAGTTGCAACATTTCCTTTCTTGGTAAATGTTTTTGGATAATTTGACCATTTTATCTTCACTTTACCTATCCCACATGCAAAAAGCATGGGAAATTAAGTCAAATTATACTCTCTCTCCTCTTTCCTTAAAGTTTGTGCAAAAGCCAAAAAGGCAATTGTTGAAACTAAAAAACAGAGGTATTATATTATAGAGTTGATCATTCGGACCTTTCAATTCATTGTGAATGCATTTCAATGAGAGTGATAATTTAGAAGCCTACTAATTAGTACTATCCTTGACTCTTGGAGCATATAAGTCGTAAAATTAATTAGAAAGATGGCTCATTAAACTGTAAACTTCTTATCCATAGTGAAGTAGCAACAAATAATCATTGTTTATTAAATTGAAGGTGAATGGAAAATGATGTGACAAACTCTATTAATACCATCAACGGTTTTGATGTATGCAACTCTAAGAATTAATAGTTATAAATACATATATTTCCTATAATGCTACTAATTTAGAAATTTAGGACAAAATCACGTATAAATTGGTGTTATTAATGCTTAGTTTGTTGCTTAATATATCCACTCTTAGCTTTTATACCCTTTGACTTTTTTTTTTTTACTTCAGTTGACAACAACCGAGTTGTCCTGACACCTAGGGATTACGTCAATGCAAGCTTTGTAAAAGTAAGTGATGTGCCCTCTACATTTGCTACAAACTTGTTTCATTGCTTACGCTTGTTATTTGTTATCGTTTTCAATTAAACGAAAAAATGGAAAACAGAAAGAATCGTATAAAATTTCCAGTTTAAAAATAAATATGAATAGTATAGGTTAATATACAACTTATATCATGTGATTTGTAAAATCTAGAAAATATGAGAAACTGACATGATTTGGAAACCGGTCTTAAAAGGAGTTTTCAGTTTTCTGTTATATAACTAATATCATAAGACTCATACAATACAATCGTATATCCAAAAGGATGAAACTCAGGGGTGAAGCTATAAGGAGGGCTGGTAGGGGGCCGGCCCCCACGGCCCAACTTTGCAGCCCTTATATTTATATAGTGACCCCTGTAGGTTTTTGAGATATACTTTATTAAATTAGCTATTATATAATATAAATACTCTTATTCAAGTGGTAAAGTGGGAATGATAAATATAAATATTTTTATAATTTTGTTAAAAAAATATTATTGGCCCCGTTAACTTTTAATTCCTGCCTTCGCCCTTGATGAAACTGGCAGTGTTAATTCGAAGGTCCCTAGTTATCTGATCATGGTTTTGAATTATATGCCAAATGTAGTCTTGTGCTGAACATGCTCCTAAGTTTATAGCTACACAAGCTCCATTGCCCAACACATTAAAAGATTTCTGGGAAATGGTGTTGCAGCATCGATGCCCTGTGAATATAATGCTTACAAATTTGGTCGAAAAAGAGGTAATTTCGAATACTGCTTTCAACTCTTGAATTTTCTTCACATCTCAGGAAAACTGGAAAAGTAACAGACTAATTAAATTTTCTTCAGTTTTTGTTGCATTTCATAACATTCTATATATGCAATTTTCATGCAGAAATTGAAATGTCATGTCTATTTTGAAGCTGAAGATGGACCTAGTGAATTTGGTAACATTTCTGTTGTCACAAAATGGACAAAACCAAGTGGGAGCTCTCTCAGTTTTCGCGGTTTGCAAGTGATCAAGGCAGAGGTAAGGTCATCTCAATTCTCATGCATACTGCATTCATATGCGAGCTTTCTTTCTCTAGTGTTTAATGTCCTTTGATGAGATCGCGGCTGCGTATTCTGTTTAACATTTGTTGCAGTCGCAAGAGCCGCCATTGCCGGTTTAGACGGTTGGAATATAGTCTTCAATATGTAGTTAGAAAGCTGGAGAGGTTGAATGTGGGTCTTTGTCTCACGTGGAAGGAATAGATTGTTGTTGATGTTTTTATATTAACTCTTGTGCTAGTTATATTAAATTGGACAAAGGCCTAACTACTTGGGTCAAGTAGAGCATTGGGCTTGGATGTTCTTGTATTTGAGTTATCAATATAATATACTTATATATTACTAATCAAAGACTAGCACTTATATAATAATAATAATAAGTTTTTAAATATAAGTATGATATGAACTTATATATTACTAATCAAAGACTAGCAGTAGCTTTTAGATTGGAACAAATGATCTTTCTCTCTATATAAGGCAACTATACCCTATCTGGGGAGGGTGAAGCAGCTTAATATCGATACCGAAGTGTGCTAGTTATCTTTAGCAAGTGATCCTTGAGAGGCTGATAAAAGATTGGGTTTTGAAGTCGTTGAAACACAGACTAAGTTGAAATTAATTCCCCAACAAGGTTGTAGCAAAGAAGAGTCTACCATAGTGTATAATGAACATGATTGAGGATATAACACTAGCGGCCCGTTTGGTAGTCGTTAATAAATGGTGGTAATGAGAAATAATTTTAAGTGCAATGTTACAAGGGAAGCACCCTTAAAATCTCCATGGGGAGGCAATTTCAACCCCAAGTTTTTTTTTTTTTTTTTTCTTCATGAGGAAGCAATCTCACTCCTAATTAGCTTGTGTTTTTTCCTCCAAGGGGAAGCAATTTTTATTACCACTCATTACCACCTACAAGGTGGTATTGGATTGGTATGAAAATTTAAGAAGAAAAATAAACAGTTTATGATATATTAGCATTACCATGGGAATAAATATTTTTTTTTATAGATTTACATACAAATTCATATATAACCAACTACTAAACCGCCATAGTTGTTAAAGAACATGGTAAATACACGGTGTTTTGCATTGCAGTGCTTTGATATGGAGAATTAGATATACATTTTGTGTAATTACTTGGACTTCAACATTGTTGAGTATTCAAAACTCAGAATTTATTGGAATAGCAGCCTATTGCTGTTTGCTTCTTGATTTAATTATCAACAGTTGTACACATATACTGGTGCTCCGCTAGCTGAATGCTTTCATATATACTATTACTTGATGTACTTGATGAGACGGTGCCTCACTGTCGTGCTCACGTATGTTATTAATCTTGCAGTCAGATGAGGCACCACTGTCTGTTTTGCATTTTCAGTATCTTGAGTGGCCAGATCATGGTGTTCCCAAGGACTCATTAGCTGTTCGAGAGATTGTGAGTATTATCATGTGACCCTTAATATCTTTCTAACATTGCTGTCTATATAGATATTGAGTTATAACTAATGTATTTATTTCTTTATTATTAATCCATATAGGCGTAGTAATAGCATGATATAGGGCTTCACAAATAACTTTGATTTTTATAGCTCGTTTTCGAGGCCAAAAGGCATCCTCAACTAACCATACATCCCCTTCTATGTGATGAAGAACGTCTTGAGCCTCCGGCCACATGGGTATTTGATGAAACCCCGAATAAGCGTCCATAAAGCTTAACAACGCATGGCCAGCCGTGGAATCATTAAACTTTTATCCATCACTAGTAGTCTCTATTATTAAACATATTACCTATAATCTCCCAAGAAAATACTATTTTTCCTATTAACCCTTAAGAGCACTGAAGATCATAAGCTAATCAATAATCAAGGATAGCACTGAAGTTATAGGAAAAATACTAAATACGAGGGCAGTATTCACATGAGTTATACTTTTCTTTCAAACCCCAATAACAGGAATCTAAAAAATAAAAATGCTCCGTATAGTAGTTTTTCTTAAAAAAACGTTCAATATCAAATATAACTTCTTCTTTGTGCTTTGAACAAAACCACGAATTGGGATAATACACTATTCGATCACCATATCATAATTCTGAAATTAAAGACACTAAATTGTTTTTCGGAAACTGAATTAAAATTAGAGAATTCACATAATACATTGTGAAATAAAAGAAACTCATTAACAATAATGGAAACTCAAGTGAAATTCACATATTTAAACAATTTACCTTGTTAATTTGCTGCTAATCACAATCTAGTCGTCTTCGTCGCTACTAATCACAATTCACCCTTCTTCGTCGCTGCTAATTGCAAGAATTCGCTGCTAATCGATCATTAAGGTTTTAATGAGGATGAATTTTCTACTTGTGCGGGGATTTTAGGTGTTTACACCTATTTTTAGGATAAACGAATTTCTTTTTTTTGCCACGCAAGTAGGCAATTGTATTGATAAAACTCCAATTTACAACCTAAACTAATCTAATGGGAAGCAAACCAACTAGGTTGGACTCCCTCAACCATTAGATTAGGACCAAGCTTAAACAAGCACCACATACATTTGTAGATTTACTTAGAAACTATAAAACCAATTAAAATCCTTCCTAGATATTCTTTGAGGAATGACAGCAGTTACTGTCATCTTTACAAGACTCTTCACCTGTTTACAGACTGTACTAATACTGGGAGTACATTGTTGCTAATACACCTGATTTCTACAATACCAAATCATGTATACTAGAGCAGCAACTCCTGCTAGCAAGACTTGTTTCTGAAACTTTGATCTCCTGCTAGTCTGGATCCATCGAATAAATTGAACCAAATCTCTAGTGATTGCATTACAGGTGAGCCAAGCTTTGATGTTAACAGGCATCACTTAGATGGCATTGAAAGAATAAGCGTTGATGTGTCTCTCTATTGCTAGTACACAGCAAGCACAAGTCACTAGTACTAATACCAATCTGAGCAAGTCTAGCTGTAGTTTGGAGTTTTTCTTGAACAACTAGCCATAGAATGAATCTATTTTTCGGTAGATTCATTCTATTCTATACCACATTATCCCAATACACCCTTGTATGTTCTCCTGTCAATCTATCATATACAGCCTTTATTGAGTATTGATCCCTACTAACAAACTCAGCCGGTGTAAATACTTGTTTCAGTTGTTCCTTAACATGGCATAGCTTTTTCCAATACCAGCTTGCCCCTGAGGTTGGCTAGTATGCCCACCAGTTAATTTCTTTGATATAAACTGCATTCACCCATCTAAGTCACACACTATCTTGTTTCTTTGCAATTGTCCAAACATATTTTCCAAGGCTGGCTATGTTCCAAGTAATAACATCTCTAAACCCAAGTCCTCCCACAGACTTAGGTGTGCATACTTGATCCCATGCAATTGCTCCTGGCTTATGAGTAAAGTACTGACCACTCCACAAGAAGGCCCTGCATATTTTACTGATTTCACTAAGCACTTTCTTATGTAATACAAATACCTGTGCCCAGTAAACATGTAAGCTA
Organism: Beta lomatogona; assembly: GCA_947646795.1. Classification (NCBI taxonomy): domain Eukaryota; kingdom Viridiplantae; phylum Streptophyta; class Magnoliopsida; order Caryophyllales; family Amaranthaceae; genus Beta; species Beta lomatogona. The sequence continues at coordinate 546,935 of CANSNZ010000073.1, forward strand.
AGCAACACTAAGTTGATTAGTTGTGCCCTAGCAATATAAGATAAACGCCTAGTACTCCATACTCTAATTCTTGATGTCATTTTCTCAACCAGAGCTTCACATTGAGATGCAGAGATTCTTTTAGCACAGATCTGTACCCCCAAATATCTGAAGGGAAAGGTGTGTTGTATGAAACCTGATGCATCCATAATTCTTCTGCTTTCACTAGCCTCCATACCACATATATATAAGGCTGACTTCCCAATGTTAGATTTCAAACCAGTGGTGTCTGAGTAGATTTTGAAGGCTCTCAACATCAAAAAACAAGAAGGATAATCACCTTTACAGCACATAATTAAGTCATCAGCAAAACACATGTGTGTTAGCTTGACTTCCTTGCATCGAGGATGGTACTGAAATTGATCCAATTCCCCAAGCTTTGTAAGAATTCGTGAGAGATATTCCATACAAAGAACAAATAGCAAAGGTGAGATTGGATCACCTTGCCTCAATCCTCTAGATGATTTAAAAAAAACCCTTCATAACTCCATTTATTATCCAAGAAAACATAGGAGTTGAGATACATTCCATAATCAAGGTTGTTAAATGTACGGAGAAAACCAAGTGCATCAAGCATCTCTTTAAGAAATTCTCAACTTACAATATCATATGCTTTCGTAAGTCAATCTTGAATAGACAACTAGGTTGTACATGCTTTCTACCATAGTGTTTCACCAATTCCCGAACAACCATGATATTATGAATGATATATCTTCCATGCACAAACCCTCCTTGATTCTCCATGATCAAATATGGCAAAATTTGTCTCAATCTACCACATAAAACTTTTGTAATACATTTATAAATAGTATTACAACAAGAGATAGGCCTATACTCAGTGACATTTTTAGGGCATGTAGTTTTAAGAATCAAAGTAATAACCGTGGTATTTACCTCTTTGAGAATTTTACCTCCTTGCAATGCATCCAAGACTGCCTCAATCACATCATCACCAATAATGGACCATGCATCTTTATAGAAATAGGAGCCAAAGCCATTTGTGACTGGTGCTTTTCACCCTGGTATTGAGAAAAGAGCCTTTTTCACTTCACTTTGGTTGTGTATGGAAAATTTAAAATAGCCCTGTGGTCATCATTAATCACAGGTCCCTCCTGTACTAATTGTTGCAAGATAGGTTCCTAGCATCAAATCTTCCCCCTAGCAACTTCTCATAATATGCCAAGAAGGCTTGAGTTACAACATCGTCTGCGTCATGCCGGGCACCTTGCTCATCATAGATGTTTATTTGATACTACATTCTTCTTGCTCTTATGCTTTGATGGGATAAAGAGGTGTTCTCATCACCATCTTTAATCCAATCAGCCTTAGCCTTCTGTGAGAGGAATTCAACATAGGCTTTATGTTTTGTATGATACCCTTGCACTGCTATCAACTCCTCTCGCCGCATATTGTAATTGATTAGGATGATCATGCATAAGTTGCTTGAGCAATCATCATCTTATAATAAGCTTGTAGTTTAGCGGCTTGTATGTCAGAAAACCCTTCCTTACTCAACTCCTTCAAGCATGCTTTAACTATCTTCAATTTCTTCATAATCTTGTACATTTTTGTGCCTTGTACATCGAGTTCCATCCATCACTTATTATGTCTCGCAAATTTTGGAGAAGATCTTCACATAGTATAATATTTAAAAGGCTTCTTACCCCCTTGCTTCACGGGAAAAACGAGAGTAATGCGGGAGAGTGGTCAAATTCTCCTTAATTTCTGAAATGATACTTCAGCAGATTGAAAGTGATCTAACCAAGGCTGATTGGCTATCATTCTGTCCAATTTTGAAAACACTCTACTGTTGCTTTGCTGTTTATTGTTCCATGTAAAAAAAATTGCCACTACTTTTTATATCCTGCAACCCACAATGCATCAGACATTCAGTGATATCCCTCACCTCTATGTCTCTCACTGGTGCACCTATTCTCTTTGTAGTACCCATTACATAGTTGAAGTCACCACAAAGCAACCATGGACTAGCAGTGTTGAGCTTCACAAGGTCCTCCCACAAATCAACTCTTCTTTCTCTTTCATTAAAGGCATAAATGAAAGTAACAAAAAAACCATCACCACCACTCACAGGTTTTAAATGACAATGGATAAGCTGATTTGTGCAGTGCCAAATATTTACATGAAAACTAGTAGGTTTCCATGCTAATAATATTCTACCTCTATCAACAATACTAGAATTAAAGGTAAAACACCACCCACCAAACAATCTTTGATAAAGGCTCCCAAGGTTCTGAGCCTTTACCTTAGTTTCTAAGAGGCCTACAATAGCGGTGAAGTTTTATGTATGTCTTGCTAAACATCTCTCCGCTTCTTCTTGCTATTCGGACCTCTTATATTCCAACATAAGACCCTATCCATCAGGATCAGGAGGTTCTCCCCCTCCTTGTTGTTTCTCAATACTGCTGCCATTCACTACAGAAATATCATCTTGTTGATTCAAAGACTGAAAGTGATTATGTGTATTAGTGGGAATAACTCTAGAATTCCTTACTTTGATTGGTTTCAAAGCACGTTGGTATCCATCTTGGTCCACCTCTACTTGAATTACATTATTTTTCTCCCGAGCTGCTACAATTGTTTCCACCACTGTCCCCCGAATTATCGCATTTGGTACCACCCCGTATTATCATTGCATGAGTTGCTTTCTTTGGTACCCAAACTTGCCTTCTCTTCTTTAATCTGCATTCCTGAGATGCATGATCAATTGCCTTACAATGCTGACACTGATTAGGCAACCATTCAAAAGTAACAGGTACTTTAGCGAGTTCTCCTTTCTCATTCCGAAAGTGAATATGATCAGGGAATTTTTTATCTAGTTTCACTTCAATCAAAATTCTCGCATATTGCAACATATCTCGATTCCTAGTTGATTCATCTCTTTTGATGGGATTACCAAGTTGTGTGGCAATCTTATGCAATGATTTCTCTCCCCAATACTACAAATTCAATCTCAACCGAACCCCAAATAGGCAAGGTTTTAAGATCTTCCTTCTCAAAATCCATTTCAGGATTCCATTGCTTCATGATTAAAGGTTTTTTTTATCAAAGAAGTAATGTCCAGCTAGGATATGATCTCGTGAATCCATGGCATTAAATCTAACTAGGAACACTAGTAGAATAAATGCTTATTCTTTGCGGTGGTATTCTTTGCGGTGGTATTCTCTTTTACCCATACGCGGCAATATATCACGACAAAAGAAAAGGTAAACTATAAAATAACCATATTGCTTTGCGGTTTGTAATAAAAATCGTAGCAATATGGTTCCAACGGAATATTTTTCCAAAAAGTTGACCATTTGACCAACCATATTGCTGCGTTTTCTAGAGAAAACTGCAGCAATATATTTCCAACGGATTCTTTAAAAAAAAGTGGAATATTTTTTTCCAGATAGATATTGCTGCGGTTTTTGTCAGCAGCAATATATTAAAATAATATATTTTTAACATTATTTTAATATATTGCTTTGCGGTTTTATCGTGAAACCGCAAAGCAATATGTTTCAAAAATCTGGAAATTTATTCCTAATCTAGGAGTAGAGATATTCTTGCGGTTTTACGTCGAAACCGCAAGCAATATATTAAAATAATATATCTTTAATATTATTTTAATATATTGCTGCGGTTTCTGACAGAAACCTCTGCCCAAAATCTGAAAAAAAATACGGGTTTGAATTTTTTGATTCACTGTTTCTCTCGACTCTCTCTCTCTACTCTCACTCTCTCTCTCTACTCTCACACTCTCTCACTCTCTTACAAATTCCGGCGAAAAGGTTCCATTTTCCGGCGACAAGGTTTCGGTTTCCGGCGACAAGGGTCACATTACTCGTTTTTCCGGCGGTTTTCGGCCCTCTTTGTTGCGGTTTTCGGCCGGTTTTGCCCCTATTTTGGTGCGGTTTTCGCCCCTCTTTTGGTGCGGTTTTCGCCCCTCTTTGGTGCGGTTTTCACCACCACCGACGAGTTTTCGCCCTTCTTTTCCACCGACGGGTTTTCGCCCCACTCCTCAACTCCGTTCACAGCCGCCAGCGCCACCTTCCCCTTGTCATAAAAGGTTAGTTTTTCATTATTTCTTATTAATTTTCTATTTTCTTTTATAATAGTGCTTTAATAAAAAATTTGGCTTAAATAGTAGTTAAAAATGCTTAATATATATATATATATATATATATATATATATATATATATATATATATATATATATATATGATTAGTTATAAGATTTAAGGATTAAACACTAATTTTGCGATGATTTTGCTTAAGTTTTTGTATGCCCTAGAATGTTATACGGGATTGTTTTTGCATAAGTTTGGTGAATTATTTAAAGTGATATGTATAATGGGATTATTTTTGCAATGCCTTCATATTAATAGACTCACCAATGGGAAGGGGAAGGGAAATCTAAGGAATGGTTTGGTATTTGTTGTTTGGTGATGACTTGGAATCGCTTGAATGCGATTGTTTTTATGTACATCATAATGCCTAAATACCCGTTCAAGACTTACTCATTAGGAGTAAGTCTTGAATAGTCCCCGTTTTGGGACTGTTCTTAAACGTCACATCTCACTTAGGTAGTGAATGCGTGTTGATTCTTTGGTTCTAAGTGAAATACGGTTAATCATTTCCCTAATTTGTTCTCCGGGTGCATATAAGATAAGCAATTATCTTCATCGTTTACTTGGAGAGCGAAGGGAAATGCTTTGCCGAATTTTACTTAGAATCAAAGATGATACATGCATTCACTAGTGGGATTGGACGTTTAAGGATGGGTTAGGTTGGAGTGATAAGGACCCAATGGAAGCATGCATCGAATATTAGTTTGTTGTGTTATATTTATGTGAATTTTTTAATTGATAATAATTTTTTATGTATGTATATATGTGTGGGGGTTTTTAGAAATGGATTGAAGTTGGATGTATGGAAAGCGGAATACGTTGGAGTTCGTACAAGGTGTGAATGAGTTTTATAAACGTGTTGTAGAGCATCAACAACTTACTTGCGAGGATGAGATATATTGTCCATGTGTTGATTGCTACAATGTGAATACGATTTCTGATATTAGGTTAATAAGAGATCATATTATTCGTCGAGGATTTAGAGTTGAGTATTATATTTGGTTATGGCATGGTGAGAAGGGAAAATATACTCAGAATAGGGTTATTGTTGATGATGGCACTAGTAACTCATTAGAGATTGATATGCCGAATGTTGGGGCTGAGGATGAAGTTGTGATTGAAGATCATGTTAGGATTGAAGGTGATGATGTTGTAGGTAATGAAAATGACAACGGAGATAGTAGTGACACTGAGGATGAAGAGTTTGGTGATGATCGATTAGGTGAGATGTTGGAAGGGGCCCGTGACCATTTTAATGAGCGGCCACGAGTGTTTGACGGTTTGTCGAAGGCTGCTGGGAAACCCCTTTATACGGGGTGTACAAAATACACTCAATTGAGTGGGGTTTTAACTCTTTTCAACATCAAAGCGAAACATAATTTGACCGATGTAGGCTTCATAGAACTCTTAGAAGCTTTACAAGATATGTTTCCTGAGGGTAACTTATTACCAAAATCCACCTACTATGCCAAAAATATAATGTGTCCTTTGGGTTTAGAATATGAGCGGATTGATGCATGTCCGAATGATTGCGTGTTGTATCGAAATGAGAATGCAGACCTTTATGAATGCCCGAGGTGTGGTAAGTCCCGCTATAAATTGCCGGATGGGGGTTGAGCCTGGGCCGGGCAATACGGGTCCTTCTGCGAAAGTGTTGTGGTATCTTCCAATTGTGCCAAGGTTTAGGAGGCTCTTTTCTATCAAAGAAGATGTAAAGAACCTAAGATGGCATGCTGATCGGAGAAAGAAAGATGGGATGCTTAGGCATCAGGCAGATTCTCCTCAATGGAAGGCTATAGATTCCCGGATATCGGGAGTTTGGTCAGGAAGCTAGGAACTTGAGACTTGCATTGTGCACGGACGGAATGAACCCTTACGGTACTTTGAGTAGTCAACATAGTACTTGGACTGTTCTGTTAGTGATATACAATCTTCCTCCATGGTTGTGCATGAAGTGAAGTATATTATGTTGTCTCTCTTAATTTCTGGGCCTAAACAGCCGGGAAATGATATAGACATCTATCTTGCACCTCTCATTTAAGATCTTAAAAAGATGTGGGACGAAGGTGTTATGGTATTTGATGCGTATTCCAATGAAGATTTCAGGCTTCGTGCTATGCTATTCTGTACTATAAATGATTATCCTGCTTATGGCAATTTGTCAGGGTATAAGGTCAAAGGAAAAAAGGCAAGTCCCATTTGTGAGAATGGTATGGAGGCTACACATTTGCCACATTGTGGGAAACATGTCTATATCATTAATAGGCAATTCCTACATAATTCTCATCCATATCGGAAGAAAAAAGCACCATTTAACGGGTTAGTTGAAAATGCTCCAGCTCCTAGACCGTTGACCGGAAAAGAAGTTTATAATCGTGTTAAGGGGATGGGCACAATATTTGGTAAGGGGGTTAAACCTTCGGAAGACGATGGTGTCATTTGGAAAAAAGAGTCTATATTTTGGAGACTTCCTAATTGGAAATACTTACCAGTTAGACATTGTCACGATGTAATGCACATTGAAAAACATGTTTGTGATGCAATTATTGGTACTCTGTTGAATATGCCGGGAAAAACTAAGGATGGTCTAAAGGTTCGCAGAGATATGGAGAAATTGAAGATTCGGCCTAATTTATGGCCAAAGGTTAAGGAAAAAGCTAAGAAAGGAAAGGGAACAACAACATATTTGCCTCTAGCTTGTTATACATTGTCTAGGCAGGAGAAACGATTGTTCTGTGAGTGTTTATACGGTATTAAGGTTCCCACTGGATACTCATCTAACATGAGAAGACTTGTTTCTTTGATTGATCTGAAATTAATTGGGCTGAAGTCCCATGACTGTCATGTGTTGATGCAAGTGTTTTTGCCGATTGCAATACGCGGGATTCTTCCAAAACATGTCAGGCTTGCCATCACGAGGTTGTGTTCATTTTCAATACCATATGCAACAAGGTACTTGACCCTGATAAGTTGGATGCTTTGCAAAATGAGGTGATGATAACACTTTGTCAATTTGAGATGTATTTTCCACCTTCTTTTTTTGACATTATGGTTCACTTAGTCCTTCATTTGGTAAGAGAGATTAAACTGTGTGGTCCTGTGTTTTTAAGATGGGCGGCATACCCTTTTGAGAGACATATGGGTTCTTTGAAAAAGAAAGTGAGGAACCCAGCAAGACTAGTGGCGAGTATTATTCAAGGAACAATTGCCGAAGAGGTTGGAGGATATTGTTCTTCTCATTTTGCTAAGGCTGTGACGATAGGCCTTCCAAAGTCCAGACACGAGGGAAGGTTAGAAGGCAAGGGTGGTGTCGGAATGCGACATATTTCGCCTTCATTGAGTGAGTTGAATAAAGCTCATCTTTTCGTGTTGCACCATGTTACTGAAGTTAATCCATACTTAGAGAGACATATGCGTGAATTGCGCCACAAAAACCCGTCAAAAGGGGAGAGGGCGTTGATGAATGAGCATAACAGGTCTTTCATTGATTGGTTCCACAATAAAGTAATTGGTGAATTGTCTGCAAACGACCATCATGTACCCGATACAATTAAGTGGTTGGCATACGGTCCACGTGACAGTTTTAAATCGTATGAGGGGTATGATATCAATGGATATACCTTTTACACTAAACGTCAGGACAAGAAATCAAAGGTGGTACAGAAATGTGGGGTTTCAATAGTTGCATCATCTAGGGAGTATGCGAGTGCAAAGGATAAAACTCCGATTGATGCTAAACAATCATATTATGGGATCATTCAGGAAATATGGGAGCTCGATTATTGTGACTTCACTGTGCCTATTTTTCAATGCAAGTGGGCGGATAATAGATGTGGTTTGCGAACGGATGAGTGTGGTTTTACTCTAGTTGATATGAGTCGTCTGTGTGACACTGAAGAACCTTTTATCCTCGCATCACAAGCAAAACAAGTGTTTTACGTATCTGATCCTGTAGACACTCAGTGGTGCATTGTTGTTAATGGTAAAAGGCGAATTTTAGGAGTAGGTGATGTTGACGATGAAGAAGAATATGATAAGTTTGATGATATCCCCCCTTTCTGAATCCCAAGTGATGATATGATGGATGTGTCTGATACTGAAAATAGTTACATGCGAATGGATCACCAAGAAGGTATAACGGTCATCGAGCAACCTATTGACCAAAATTAAAGGTAAAAAATGTTCTATATGAGTAATTTGAATTATAAATTGACGTACTTATAATAGATTTCATTACAATAATGTGTTGATATATATTCTTTTATATTTTATTAACACTTTTTGTTGTTTCTATGTATATGTTACAGATATGGCTAGTGACGGTTCGGGCGATTAGTCATCGGATTTCGATGCATCATTTCACCTGGAAAAGGAGGCTGACCAGGGGGAGGACAGTGATCGTGCTGCAGATGCGTTTGATGCTTGGATGGAAAGAATGGAAGTAGAAGCTGATAGAAATGCTTTACTTAACATTGAGGTGACATCTGATCCACGTTAGCCACCCCCCTCAGGTTCGCGATTATTGTAATATTGAATATGTCATTTATTTGTTCGTTCTCTAATTTAGTTTCCTTATTTTGATTCTTAGATCCTCGTCAGACCAGTGCATATTATGGTGCACAAGGGAGGGGGAAGAAGTCAGGTGGGAAGACAAAGGCATCTAGAAAGAGTAAAAGAGGTCCCACGATGAATCACCACAACACAGAAGATATGTTCTTAAAGTTTGATGAATTGGGGAGACCAACAGGTAATTATTGATTGTAAGATAGTTATAATTTATCATGCTTACGATTTAATGTTTGGATTTCTAATTGTTTTTTCTATTAGGCACGTGGCGAGCCAAGTATGGTATTTGGGTCGGTCTTTCTATACGCAGGCTTAACATCAATTGAAAATGGAAAAACATTTCTCCTGCTGTGTTGGATTTGATGTGGACAGACACTATGGTAAGATATGTTTCATGTACAAATTTGGGATTTATTGTTCTAATGCTGAGCTAACGTGCTTATTTATTTGTTTATGATGGAAAACAGAATATGTTTCACCTTCCGGATGAGATAAGCTATAAGAGGCACTACTTGACTGCTGTGAACTCTAGATGGAGGGATTTCAAGAGCAAATTGGTATCTGGTTGGATCACAATGACCAGAGTCAGATCAAAGAAGGAGAAGCTAGGTGATACTCCGCCAGATGTATACAAGCACATCAAGATGGAGGATTGGCTTACCTTCAAAGAGGCTATGATGTCAGATGAGGCTGTAGTAAGTTTATAATCAAATTAACTTGGTTTTATTAAATTAAATTATATTCTACTAACTTAATGTGTTTTTTATTGCAGAAAAAGCGAGAAAAGGCGCTCGAGAGTGCAAAAAAGAATACACATCATCACCACTTAGGTCAAAGGAACTATGGGGATGCTAGAGAATTGTGGAAGCAGGAGAACTTTTGTCCACCTAGTTTTGATTCTGGATCGTCATCTAGTACACCATCCTCGCCGGTGTCCTCTCATGTTACTCGGGGTGATGACTGGTGGTGCGCGATGCATAAGAAGGATCCAGTCACTAAACATCGATTTATTCCAGTTGAGGAAACAAAGATTGCAGCTGACAAATACGTATGTATATCACTCTAACTTTTAGTTTGACATATATGTGTTTTTTATTTATTAAATACATATATGGGTTATTTGGAACTTGTTTTTTGGGCAGTTGGAGTACAAGGAGAAGCAAGCCAAGGGTGAGTTCACTCCGGTACGTAACAAAGACGCCCTTTTTATGGCTCTTGGAGAGAAGCCAGATCACTCGGGTCGTTGTTATGGTTTTGGAGGCTACAATGTTGGCTATAGGAAGGCTTTTGGTCTTCCACCTCCTAGGAACTATTGGAGCTCGAGTCAGGAACAAGAGGAAGCTTTAATGCAGAAAATGACTGAAAGGTGGAGAATTGACATTATAACATATATGGAGAATGTGGCGCTTTCACAGCCCACTCAGCTACCTACTCTACCATTTGTTGCACCATTTGTTCCATCACCTGCTTCACCATCTACTGGGCCAGCTGCTTTTCAGCCCACTCAGCTACCTTTTCCGCCATTTGTTCCATCACCTGCTTCAGCATCTTCTGGGCCAGCTACTTTTCAGCCTACTCAGCTACCTTTTCCGTCATTTATTCCATCAGCTGCTTCACCATTTGGTCCATCAGCTGCTTCACCATTTGTTCCATCAGCTGCTTCACCATCTGCTGGGTCATCTACTTCACAGCCCACTCAGCTACGTACTCCACTATCTGGATTTTTCGACACTCATTCTCCTCATTCGAAGGTACATATATTTATCATATATACATGTGTTTTATACAAATAATTATCATATATACATGTGCTTTATACAAATAATTATCTTATATACATGTGCTTTATACAAATAATTATCTTATATATTTAGAACTTTATGTTATTGTTAGGACGAGACTCCCTGTCGATTGTATTTGATAGATCCAACTAGTGGAAAGATTTGTTTAGTGGCAGATGCACATTCTTATGCTTTTGATGAGACCACTACAGTTCATGGGTCTAGAATGATGAATAATCACCTTCGAGTGAAAATTCATCGTTTTGTAGAGAAGTATGGTCATTTGCCACTACCTGTCCCCGTCCCTGCATATGAAATCGACACTACAGAAACTGCTTTGGGTACATGGGTGCAATGGCCAAAAAATTTAGTGCAAATATTAGGTGATGAGGCAATTGTTCAAATTTTATCCATTTTTGTAAAAATAATAGGATTAAATTTAAAAATTACATAATCTTATGCGCGTTCTCAAAAATTATTATTAGGTTACACCGACACCTAAAAAACAAAAGGGGATTTCGGGGGAGGCTGTTAGATGTCCTAGCCAGCATCTTTCAGTCGGTTCGGCTACTCGTTATAGTCCAGTTGTCGATGATGTATCGTTCTTGGAATCCCTCACTGAAGACTGTAAGGAGTTAGCAGATACGCTTGCCCTTGCCGTCGCAGACGATGATACCGTTGCTATAACCTTGCCGAGCTCATTGTTCCATTATTCAGAAGATGCCACCGCTTATCTGACGAAGGAGGATATTGCTCAGTTCCTGAAAGGGGAGATGCTTAATATTTCTATTATCCAAGTGTACATGAGGTAACAATAATCAAAGTTATGATTTTTTTTTTACATTTGATTGTATGATAGTTGTATTTTCCACATAAAATTTACGTTTATCTATTTTTTTAGGGCAACACAGTCTGACTTGGATGGATTTGGGGCTGCTGTTCGAGTTTGTTGGATGTGCCCGGAGAGTACCGCGGATGTGCATGCTTTGGAGAATATAATGACTTACATTCAGTGTGCTTTGACTGGATCCGTCGTTGCTGGTGCTAGTATCATCTTCGCGCCAATCTTTCAAGAGTAATATTCTATCATAATAGTTTTACAAATATTGATTGTTGCATGACATGTGAATTTTTTAAGTAATTATTATTATTCAATCTTGCAATAGCCTTCATTGGATGCTCCTTGTCATACGTCCCATGCTCGGGATAATTTATATCTTTGATTCCGCTAGCTTTCACAAGGAGCAGAAGTTAAAGATTAGACCGCCTATGATAGCGTAAGTTGATCGTTTTAATATATTTTAAATGAATTTAAATTATAATATAAAACAAGTAAAGTGTAACTCATTTGATTTTGTTTTATGTAGTGCTTTTAGGAGGTTTCGGATGAGCGGCAACGAAGTTCGTCGGGACAAGCTTCTTTGGAGATGTGTTCAGGTATAATAGACTTATTTTATTCAATTAAAAGCATATGTTATGTCATTCTCATTATACGATAAACTTCCTCATTTTCTTAAAACTTTCTTTAAAGTGCCCACAACAACAAGGAGGCACGGAGTGCAGTTATTTTGTCATGCGCAGCAATACTGCTTTTTTATAATAAAAAATATACATATTGCTGCGGTTTGTCCTACAAACCGCAGCAATATGGTTTATTCAAATAATGAAAAAAAGTAAATATTGCTACGGTTTGTCCTATAAACCGCAGCAATATGTTGTAATATTGCTGCGGTTTAAAATCGCAGCAACAGTTTAATTACCTATTGCTGCGCCGTCAATTGTTGCGCGGTCAAAACCGCCGCAATAGGCCACTTAATGACCGCAGCAATAAGCATTTATTCTACTAGTGGAACATTCCATTTTTAACCATAGCTGCCTTATCCACATTCTGATTTTTCCATATTCTCCTTAAAAAGCCTTCCATAACTTGAATAGGTGAATTGGATCCAACTACATAACAGATTAGGGATGAGTTCCAGTAATCTATTTCCTCCTTAATATCCTCTAACTCAACGTGAATATCAGCTAATGATTAACAGCAGGATTTTCAATTTCAGTCATCATTATTTCATCAATAAGCTAATGAGTACATTGGTTATTATTAGCTAGAAATTTATAATTAGTTATTTTTTATTAGATGAGTATAGCCGGAGCTTGACAAGGCATGCTGGAAACTTTTTCTCCTTGTCTACCTAGCCTAGCTAGGTGCTGTTTTCAAAATAATCGGTTTTTACTCGTGAATGTCAAGTATTTCGGTACTGTATAGCTTATGGTTATTTTGGAAATAACCGGCCAATAACTTATGGTCTAACATAACAATACTTAAATTTAATGTTCACAATTAATTTATGTCCTAAAAGTGACTAACTAATAAATATTTCTCCGTTTTTATTACTTACAACTTTAGAGGTTGTTAGATTCACCTCAAATTCCATTGGAATTTGGATTTCCTAGAAAGTATAAGATAAGGTAGTTATTTGGTATGCTCTGAAATAAGGAATTCATGGAATATAAAAGTTTCTGGAAAATGGAAATTTCTATGTAGTGTAAGAAATTAATCACCAACCCTCCCCCTCTTGGTGATTACTGATTAAAAATTCTTGTGTCAATTACAAATTCGTATGCTCAGCCAAACACCCAAAGTCCTTTCCTAGGAAATAGATAAGGGAATTTACTTCCCATGAAATAAGACTTTCCATGGGAATTAAGTTCCAAAGGTAACCAAACGAGACCTTAGCGTATGACACAATAATTTGGAACATGAGAAATAGAGAGATAAAAAAATGAATTTCATGTGCTAGAAGAAAGAAAGAGATAATATATTACCAAAAATGTTAATTTTGCAAGTTATATGCAACTTACTAAAATAAAATACGTTGCAATAAGGAAAAAGATGGGGGAAAATATATGATGTTACCACCTCCTTTTTACGAAAAATACTTAACCACTGTAGATACACACTTTAAGTAGTATAAACTTCCCATTTTTTAATTGTTTCATTTCATATTTTCATGATACATTCAAAAATCAGAAACATGCTTTGTATAAGATTAGATGACATGACCTCAAAGTTAGCATACTACAGTTCTGCCCAATAAACTATGCAACATTTAATGCTACTTCCTATTTTTTTAATTGCAATTTTTTTCGCTTATTTAGAAGTTTCATATTAATTGAAACATTTCCTTATTTAGTAATATCTTCTTTGTATCTCTCTCCTATCACATGGATCCTACTTTTTATCTATTTCTCTCCTCTTTACATGAGTTTCTTAAAAAAAAAATATATATGCCAATGGGTTATGTAGAAAGTATTATTTTAACATAAAAATATTAAGAACTCGGATTAACTCCCGAATAAAAAACTAGTTACTCATTATATACCTATATTAAGAACCTTTTATTTTAGAAATTGGAGTTGGCTCAAATAGTGAGCTATCCCACCTTCTCTCGGGGTGAAAGTTATTAAGATAAAAATTGAAATCCTATTCAATCCAAACCAATATAGTAATTCGGATTGGACTCAAAGTATTCAGATTGGATTCGAATATATCTTTTTTATATTTTTTTTTAAAAAAATAGGGTTTCGGGTCAGATTGAATTCAGGGTGTTGGATTTGAAAAACAAAAATTACTGAATAGTAGATAGACCTCTAATTATATAATCATAATTGGAACTTCTTTTTTTAAAAAACAAATGGTCGAGCGGCCTTTCCCTCCACCTAAAACTCTAACTGGCTAACTTTTTAATCCTTATCGAACATTTTATTTTGATACTCGTGTCTATCGAAAACTTTATTTTGATGATGGTGCCTAATTATGGGATTGTACAAATTAGTTCTACTATCGAAAACTTTATTTCGATGCTCGTGCCTAATCTATTTCATCGAAAAAATGATATTTTCAAAATTCAGTTCTTAGAGTTTATTTTTCGGACTTTAAAAATATGGAGAGCATACATGTACTAATAGTATCTAGTGATGTATGGTTAATTGAGACTACTAGTGAGGGATAAAGAATTACCCACTGTTCAGCTTCTTCTTCTTATAATTAAAAATTGTTAAGATGGTGGAACTCTTTCAAATTCATGATGTTCTAGTTTTAGCTTTAATTTGAAACAAGACCAAGTCAAGGATGACAATTTTGGCACCAAGTATGTTGTATACTTGTAGATAATTTGGGAAAAAATTCTCTCATTGGCCCAGCAGCAAGTATTAGTCAAAATCTAAACCCCTTTTTTCTGGATCGATTGGATTGAATAAGAAGATGTAAGTAACCGTGTTGATGTGATAAATTTGTGTATGATTGATATTTCTATCCTATTCATCAATAATAATTTTTCTTACACTACTTTCTAGTACTTTGGATAATATTTTTGTGCTTTCTTAATAAATCTACCCAGTTTAACTTTTATGTTTATTACCATAATTTTTTTTACTATACTTTAAGTATGCTATCACAATTTATTAATTGCAAATCACGAATGATAATTAAAGCGGAGTATGTGAATAGGGTTAAAAGAACAATAAAGTCTAAAGATTTTTAAAATATAGGGAGTAGGATTGTTTATAAATTGTGATTTTTATATGTGATACTTGAGATGCAATAATACATTCAACCATGTGAAATTGTGAATGTGTTAAGTTTGCACTATTATCTCTTGAATATTGAACAAGAGTGAATTTTACAAATTTTTAGGTGACTACCTAGTGTAAATATGGCAAATTTTGTGTTTTTTTATATGAAATTACTCCTTATCACAGTAAACATCAATAGAAGGACCTAAACTATTGTACAATTTGGACTTCAACTACTAAAATGAAATCTTAGAAACCTCAAGTGTTATAGAAGTTAAAACTCTAGTGTAGGACGTCAGCAGTGAATGATTATCCAATTAAATATTTAGCCTAATATTAGGGATTGTACAAATTACTTCTATAATTTGCATCTACATAATTAATTGTATTTGTTAAACTTACACATATAACATGAGAGAATTGTGGATTCCTACATATTTCAGAGACTTATTTATGGGAGGAATTATGAAAACAACTTCAAGATCGAGAAAGTGAGAACAATTTCTTTTCTTCCTTTCTCAACCCTCATGTAACTCTTGTTGAGTTTTATATGAGATTTGAAAGTGCAAAGGATGCTCAAAGGCATGCTCAAGGTGAGAATGATAATAATTCTGAACATAATAATCAGAACAACATACACATATAACCAATGTACTCATTAACTTATTGATGAATATATTAGAAAAAAATCACTATTTCATAAGCTAATTATTTAAACCATATTATGTAACTATATATTGTTGCTTGTAGAGCTAGTAGTGGTGTGGGTCAAATTGCCATATATGAGAATTAACGCTAACTCGTTTACATTTAAAGAGGCCATGCATACTATACTTTTTTATCAAATATGATAACTCATTGTACTTTTAGGTAGTATGTACAAGAAATTCTTTTTAAGTACGAAAATTAAAAAAAATCGTCTTGCCTAAGAACCCTTCTTACAGAACAACTTGGGTTTAGTCTCTAATACGAAATGTATTTTGGCCACGTGTCATATCTCATTTTTCTGTGATTGTTTACCTCAAATCACATATCCAAAGCTTGGAAAAATACTTTGATCTAGAAAGTAAAAGGTTCTGATTTTTTCTGGAAATTTAAAAAAAAAACAAGCGCATTACTATAACTTCAGTGCTCTATAATTTGTTAGACAGTGGTGTTATGAAGTCATTTTGAAGGAGAGCCTATTGAGAATACTATATTATTTATCACTCATCTTTTGAAGCAAAAATTATCACACAAATGATTAAACACATACTCATTTGAACAGAGGTGGAGCATGTAATTGAATTATAATTCATTATCTTTGGACATTAGTCATAATAAGTTAAAAAAGTATGTGTTTAATCATTCAATTAATCATTCAATTATCTTAATTAATTAGTTAATTTTCTGATAATGAGTTTTATTTTTCTTTCTAAGAGTTTATTGTCAGCATGTGTTTATGCTAAGTATTACTATAAATTCATTCAAAACCCTTAATATCAATTGAAGTGCTTCAAACACTCATCTCGCCTTGATTTATGGATTCTTCACATTCACAATATGAAAATACCGCTAATGAGTTCTATATAACTAAATCCTTAGGGCATAGAATTTTTATAAGATTATCATCAATTAGGATAAGATTAAGTCTTAGACCGTCTCACGTTAAGACTAACGTGAGACCTGATTATTCACACACCTTTGATTATGGCCTAGCAGTGCAATTTAACTAAATTATGAAAAATATATTGTTAATTAATTGCAAAAAATGAGCAACTATTTTTATAGCATAAGATTTAATGAAAGTATGTTAATCAATAAATTAAAACTCATAAATATTGGCCAATAAATCATAATTAACTGTTTGACTCGGAGAGAAAATAATTAAGCGTTCCGCTCGGACCAGGGCGGTTGCCGGGTGCTACGATCAATCATCACGCCCGGCCAGGGCGTCCTTCAGATGCTTCTCTCCAAATGGACTCGCCTCGCGCCCTCGCCCGACCAACCCGGGAGGATGTCGCCCGATCGGGCCCGCAAGAAAGGTTACTTCCTTTCTTTTCGAACTCAAAATGTGGCTAAAGTAATGTCGCCCGACCGGCTGGGGCGAATATCGCCCGACCGGGCAGTCATCAGGTCTTTGACACCCAACTTCCAATCTTCAAAGTGTCATAACTATTGTGTTAATTGTCGGAATTAAGCAAGTGACCACTTGTTGGAAAGCTCTTGAATTGTAGAATCCAAACCAAATGAAATGCTCGAGCTCTCAAAAGTGCATCATCTCTTGTAGTGGTATAAATGAGTAGGAAATGCATCAAACATGCTAATTCCTACAATAATCATCTTGAAACTACAAACACACTATAAGAAACGCATTAGTACTAAAAATGGCTCCGAAGAGCGCAATTAAGACCAATAATCAATGAGGGACGGAGGTAAAAAAAACTCTATATAAAATAGACATATCACTAAACACTAGAGTTTTTATATCATTCAAAACTCAATTGAGGGTGATTAAAAACTAAGAGATTAGTTATTCATTTCGGGATTAGTTACATCTTCTTATTCAACCCATGTACTCCTATGTGAAATCGATAATAGTATTTAGTGAGTTTGTTCGGAGTTACGGATTACCCCCTCTTAAGGCTCTCCTTCATAATGATTCCATAACACCCCTTGTCTAACAAATCTAGATTTGTTTAATCATATGAATAGCTGAAGATCATTAAACTTTTATTATTAAACATATTACCTATAATCTCTTATCACTAATCTATTTATAAATTCATCACCAAATTCATCACCAAAAATAGTCTCTTATAATTTTTTGCCTTATTCCTAATAGATTTGTTTAATTCTAAAGGTGAGTTATTTATAATCTATTTCATTTTTCTTTCCACAATAGAATTGGCCATTTAGGGTGAGACATAAGATCGAACTACGATGGTTTTGATCCATGAGTGGATTCCAATCCCGCAATGATTGGTACGTAGTGCAACTTCAGTGCTCAAACCTACCATGTACAAATGATATATTGGTCCTAAATAAAAATGGTTGATGTGCATATGTGCAAACTATGTGATTTTCTTTTTTTTTTAATAGTCATGATTACTTTAATATGAAAAATAACGCATTTAGTAAGAGCCCGTTCTGTAGAACGGAAGAGGAGATGAGTTCCAGACGTTCGTACCTCTTAACCTAAACCCCGAACCCTTTCTCATGATATGAAAGAACAATTTTCAAAAACGCCTTATCCATATGAAGTCATCATCGTCTTAAATGATATTCCTAGAAATTGATTTTAAAATGATTTATTAAATAAGTAATAATTTTAGACTATCATGTCACTACTACATAAATGAGCTATTGCAACCCCTAAAAACCGTTGCAATAGACTCGATAACCGTTGCAATAGAGCTATTGCAACGGTCGGGCTAACCGTTCTTTGTTCTTTGCCCTTGCATTAGCTCTAATGCAACGGTCTTGGACACCTAATGCAACGTGCGGTTGCAACACCAAATAATCGTTGCAATAGTTCTAATGCAACTCATGTTTATTGTCTAATGCAACGCCTCTATGGTATCCCATGAACCGTTGCATTACATATGATGCAACACATTTCATATACTAATGCAACACCTCTATGGTATCCCATGAACCGTTGCATTATATATGATGCAACACATTTCGAAGTCTAAGGCAACGCCTCTATGGTATGCCATGAACCGTTGCAAATTTTTTTCCATATTGTGGCTTCTGCAACGACGGATCTATAAATATGTTTATATTAACCTGTTAACTTGATGTTGATGCAAAGCTGAAATTATTCAAAAAAATTCCAATAAACATAATGATAAAAATTTAGATTTCCAAATAGACCCATAAATATATTCAAGGTCATCCAATCGTTCGACAATTTCCAAGACCAAGTACTTGATATAGTACTATCGTATATATATCAAATCCCAAGAGAAGTTTGATCACCTAATATATTTACTTCCAACCTAATATATATGCACCAAAAAATATCTACTTCTAGCGTAAATATATTCCCAAAAAAAAAGATTACTAGCTAGTTGCCTAATTAATTCCAAAACCATGCTCCACTTTTAAGCGAGATCCACCGCCCAAAAATTGTCATTCGTGCAACTACAATTGTTCTTCATGTCATACATTTTCCTCTCCTTGATGTACCTATAGAATCATACAAAAGTTTAATAAAGCATGACATATGGTTATAATAATATACATAGAGACAAGGTACTAATCTATCATCACGGGACATAACCAAGGTTAGAAGTAAGCTCTCAATGGAGTTCCTTCTGTGCAGTATAACAAGCTAGCAACAACAACAGTATAATAACAAAAAGATGATAAAAACACTTCATCATTTTGTGCAGGGAGTTCCTTCTAAGTTGCAGCCTATTAAAACCTCAGTAAATTGGCTTAGATTTGTCACTTAAAAGCTCTGACATTGTGTTTGAGAATTTCTTATTTCAAAATTGTCACTTTAAGAGATTGTCTTACTTACATTGTCAATTCTGTGCAGGGAGTTTTGAATGAACTTTAAGAATCAACATTTTCCACCCCTGCATCCCAACCACCCCCCGCCCCTCCCCTGCCTTGCATTCCCACCAGCAGACATCCCCCCCCTCACCCCTGCTGCATTCCCACCAGCAGCACCCCCACCCTACCCTCCCCCGCTCCTGCTATGTTCCCATCAGCAGCACCCCTTACTGTGCGTTTACACCAGCAGTACCCACCCACCACTGCTGTGTTCCCACCAGCAACACCTCTCGTCCAAGCAAAATTTTCCAAATGAGCACATCCATATCTTTCTCGTTGGAGAAAGTCCTGTTCAGAGGCAAGTTACAATTCACTTATTATAAGAAGCCAAACATAATAGCCTTAAAGAGAATATGGCGACTACATGATTGAATCAGTCACCAAGTAGTCTGGGGAAGTCAGGATGTATGTTATAAGCAGCCTAATACTAGAAATGCATTATTAATGATACTGAGTAATTAACAAGAAATTTACCTTTGAAGTTCACTTACCACCGCATCAAATTGTGTGCCCCTCAGAAACGCAACAAGCTTCGGACTCCTTCCCCGACATTAAATAGCTAGCATGGCTTTCCAAAATATTTCTAACAGAAGCAACATGAGCACTCTGCTCTTTATGAGAGCTGCTACACCAAAGACAATATGGTCTTGTTACCATCACTTAGAATTTCAGAAGGCTCAGCAGCAAACACTCAACTGCAAGGAAGCAGGATAAGTACATTACCTCTTTCGAATCAAAAGGCTGCTTCTTTGAAGAGAACAAAAAATAACCCAAAAATCTAGGTGAAATTCCATCTGATTCTGTCGGTGCCTGCTTATACTCTCTTCTAGATCTCAGTAGACACCTCACCTGAAATGCAGTTTTTTTGTGTATGTGAAAATGGGTAAAAGGCGAGATTAACCCACTGAAAGTAACACCTAATCTAAACTACTTACTAGTTTCCCGGCAAGTTCATACAAAGAATCATCAAGAGTTGCCTGCAAAACGTAGAGGCTCCCGGTGAGTCAGAGGGATGACAGCAAATTGAAGATATAAAATTAGTGAAGTTAAAGATACACAGTCAAAAAAGCTCACTAAACAACCCACACTTCATATTAGTTGCGTAAAGAATCATGAGCATCCTTTACTGCTCAATGAGGAAGCAAATCAATAATATTCCTCACTTCCTCTAAGTGTTGTTTACATATATATTCACATTTCACATTAACACATCCCAAAGGAGAAGTTAATATATAGTCAATAATATGGACGTCCCAACATGACAATCAACTCAACGACGACTTGTTCAATATTAATCCCCCGCTAAAATAGGAGACGAATCTCGAAATTGGGGTCAGATGTCAACTCAAGATCTTTCTGAAAAGGAGGACATTTGAAGTGCTAAAAACATTTGATGTGCGAAGAAACATTGAAAGAGCAGCTTTGCATATTTCCATTACAAATGCAAGGCACTAATAGCCAAACAACACCAACAAGTCGTAATCAAGATCTCTGAGTTCGCACAAAAGTCGGTCAAGTTCCAATATATTCAAGTTATACAATAAAATCGGATGAATCTTTGTGAAATGAAAATTGAACTTAATTTTAATAGATATTTCTCTTTGCCCTCACCTTTCAAGAATATTTTATTAAAGAAAGGTACAGTACTTTTTTCCCTAAGTAAGGAGATATATTTAAGCAGAAAAACATTTTAGAATAAAGTAAAGTATAGAAGAGTAAACATTAGCAAAGTATAGAAATGGAGTTTATTCTTTCTACACAGATTGTTATTGTTCCAAGCGCCTGTTTTTTTTCCCCTCAGATTTCTTGTTGCACATGTTCAGCCATAAGACATTCCCTCTCCCGGACCGAAAACCATCTAAAAGCGAGTTTGACATCCACCAGCTACTCACCTACTCTTAAAAGTTGCTAAGGATTTAGATCCTTATGAGGGAAAGTCAATATAACAGCAGCTCTAAAAGATGATTAGATGAAGATATAGGACAGTCACAAAATGAAATCCAAAAAGCCAACATATAAGAAGTCACCATGTCTTTGTGTCAAACATAGGTTGTACTACCTACCGGGGCAAAATATAAGAAGTTGTTTTGAGCATGGGAGCGAGAAGAAATGAAGAAAAGCCAATTGGTGCTAGATTGCAAAACATCTAGACCTATTAATTTGAACCAATTATTGCAAGTCATTATATGAATTGCATATAACTTGGATACCGCATAAAGATGAAACAAATCTCAATGGCTTCACAATCAAACTAATACTCCTAGTAAAATAAAGAACATGATCAAACAAATTGCTAATTTATTGTAATTCAAAATTGGTTTATATAACCTAATTAACAAATTTTTGTATATTTATTAATTATGTTGTAAAGGTAGTAGTCCTAAACTTACAAATGAAAAATTTGGAACTGAGAAGTTCTATATATTCCAAATATTTTCAAACATCCGAATTGTAATTGGATTCAAGAATTCCTAATTTAAGAATTGACTATATACCAATTCTAAGTTTTTCCACACAACCTTGCACAATTATCATTTCTTTGATAGCTTCCTCTCATAGTCTCGCTAAGGGTCTAACATATGACTGCCGAGACCTCGTTTAGATCAAATTATCTGTTAGAAAGGAATAAGCTCCTATCAAAAGGCAACAAATAGTAGGAACTAAACACACTAGTCCAAAACAAAGACATCAATTGACTGTTGATATACTCTCCTTACTTGGCCTTATACTTGAGTCAGATGCTCGATAATCCAATATGCATACATTCACTTAAACACTCTAATTTTCACCATAAAGGAAAAAACACAGTAAATTTTGTGAAAACGACCACAGCCTAGCACCTGGACAAACATGCAACACGAATAATTGCAGTAGCATCCATGTAACAAAGGTATATTTTAATAAATTGATTTAGTCACACAGACTAGATTTCTCCACATTGTGACAATTTGAACTATATTGAACATGGACGTAAAATAGAAAACATACACATTGCAAACATCCAAATACAAGCATTTTTCTCAGCCCTAAGAATATAAAATTCAGCACCAAATCAGCTAACGGCAAAATAAACTCAAAATTCGTCAAGATTGAATCTAATATGGAAAAGAAACTAACTCAGATATTTTTCCCCACCTCTTTCTCTCTTCTCTTAGTTGTTCCGGCGAGGTTTAAGAGAAGCCGACGAACAATTAAACAGCCTTCCTCTTTGCAATTGTTCCGGCGACGATTAGGATAAGCCGAGGAGCAGTACACCAGATTCCCCTTCGCGCGCAGTTATCCCGGCGAGGAATAACAGAAGTCGACGAGTATGAGGAGTTCAGGACCGAATTAGGGATTCCCCTTCGTCTTTGATTGGCTGTGTTGTGGCTGTGTGCCTGTGTCAAAGACGGGAGAAAAAAAAAGTATTAGGGATAGGGAGGGAAATCAATTCTGAGCGCGGGTATGGGCCGTACGGCCAAATTTTTTAGACTTTAGCTATTGGATCGACCGTTGCAATAGATTAAAATGATGTTGCGTTTAACCTTTTAATGCAACGGTTCACTTTAACCGTTGCAATAAGTCATTGCAATAGCACTACCTGTTGCAATAGTCGTTGCAATAGCATTGTCCGTTGCAAAAAGGTGTTGCATTAGCACATGTCGTTGCAATAGACCGTTGCTTTATGGTCAACTGTTGCATTAGACCGTTGCAATTGCTTCAGAATGTAGTAGTGTGTGTAATCAAGTTTTCTAAAACTCATAGTTATCTCTTCCCAACAATTTAGAATGTGGAATAATAGAATTTTTATACACAGAAAAGTTTGCTATTAAACTTACACGTGATTATACTGCCCTCGTAATAATAATTTATAGTTATTAATAAGTGTAAAATGTGGTGAACTTGTCACCCTCAGCATTAGATGAATTCGTTCGGAGTGAGAGTAGAAGTATAACTCGTTGGAAAATGGTCAAACATGCCCTCAGTTTTGAATTGTCACTAAATACTTGACATTCACGAGTAAAAACGATTATTTTGAAAACAGCACCTAGTTAGGCTAGGTAGACAAGGAGAAAAAGTTTCCAGCATGCCTTGTCAAGCTCCGGCTATACTCATCTAATAAAATGAAATGTGGATTAATCCATATGGGTACCTACATCCATATTTTGCATCGAAGAAGTTGTTAGCCAATAACTATATCGAGAATATCAATAATATAAAGTCTAGGGCATAGGTTCACCAATGAACAATATTCCAGGATGAAACACAATAATAAAAAATGAATAACGCAGTCAAACAGGTTGATTTCCTCTCTCGAGTCGAAATTAACCATGGAATGATATTAACAGGCTCTCGCAATTTATTAATACCAACTCTACCTATTGAAACTAGCCTTAATATCAAGTTTATACCTCTCGCCGCATAACCTAATATTGCAATACTATAACAATCAAATCTGGCCAAATTGGATTGAATAGAAATAATACATTCAATAGGAATCAACATACATCATCAAAAATCAATACTCTATAAACATCCCTTCATAAATATTCATGGAACCCCTTAACTCCAGAAATAAACTGCTCAATCATAATTAAGGAAAACATAATCATGATGAAACAAGTAAACATGGTGAATCAATAATCAAGTATTGAATAAGAATAACAAGAGAAGAGAAGAAATACCATTGTAGAACCAATCTTGCAAAATCCAAACTTCTATTGAAAATCCAATGTAAAAATGACAAAGAGTAATACCATTACTCTTGAGTAATTAAAATGTGCTTCAAAATGTGTTTAGAAAACTAAAAGTGAAGCTATAATGTAAAAACGTAGTTTTTTAACCCTAAAATAAGAGTCAGCACAACACGCGCTTCGAAATCATCAAAATCCAACTTGCCCGACCAACCCGGGCGGAACCCGCCCGACCGGGCTGTTGCCAGGTGCTACAATCAATCATCACGCCCAACCGGGCGTCCTTCAGCTGCTTCTCTCCAAGTGGACTCGCCTCGCTTGACCAACCCGGGCGGATGTCGCCCGGTCGGGCCCGCAAGGAAGGTTACTTCCTTTCTTTTCGAACTCAAAATGTGGCTAAGGTAAAGTCGCCCGACCGGCTGGGGCGAATATCGCCCGACCGGGCGGTCTTCAGGTCTTTGACACCCAACTTCCAATCTTCAAAATGTCATAACTTTTGCGTTAATTGTCGGAATTGAGCAAGTGACCACTTGTTGGAAAGCTCTTGAATTGTAGAATCCAACCCAAATGAAATGCTCGAGCTCTCAAAAGTGCATCATCTCTTGTAGTGGTATAAATGAGTAGGAAATGCATCAAACATGCTAATTCCTACAATAATCATCCTGAAACTACAAACACACTACAAGAAACACATTAGTACTAAAAATGACTCCGAAGAGCACAATTAAGACTAATAATCAATGAGGGACGGGGGTAAAAAACTCTATATAAAATAGACATATCACTAAACACTAGAGTTTTTATATCATTCAAAAAATTATGAGATATAAAACCAATCCAGAATTTGACAAGGCAATTGTGTGATAATTATCACACAAATGATTCAACACATACTTTTTTTAACTTATTATGACTATTCAATAGACACGCTGTCTCGTTCATAACTGCATATTTACTAGTCAATTTATGAGCATGTGTTTATATTTCATTCAAAAAATTATGACCATATTTATGATTAATATGTATATCATTCAAAAGATTATGACCGTCCAGATTTAGTCCAATGAGAGACTAGTTGTTCTAGGTTACATCTGGTGTGTTATTTATCACTTTATCAAACTTTTATAATTATAACCCTTAAGAGCACTGAAAATCATTTTCTAAATTCTTTATCCATCACTAGTAGTCTCAATTAACCATACATCTCAATATAACATGTATGAGCACAATTATAGATTAGGGTTATATTAACCTCACATGAGCTATCCATAGTATTTAGTGTTTTTCATGAATAAAAGCCCCCTGGTTCTCTGCTACAATGACAGGTAATATGTCTCTCATTCTTGCACATATAACCTTAGTGATGCATTTATAGACCACATTGCAACAAGCAATTGGTCTAAATTTAGAAACATTACTAAGGCATTTTACTTTTGGGATTAAAGTGATCAAGGTATTATTTGTTTCTTTTAACAATTTGCCATTTAGAAAGAAAACTTTCACAGTAAAAATAATATCATTACCTATAATATCCGAAGCTTCTTTGTAGAAGAAAGTGCCAAAACCATAAGGACTTGGAGACTTATCTCCAGGTATTGAGAAAAGAGCAGTATGGATTTCTGCATCAGTTACAGGTTTCATCAAAGCATTTTGTTGATCCAGGGTAAGACAAGGACCCTGAGCAATGACATCAGGGCAAATTTTTCCAGAGCAAATTTTTGCAGTTCCAAGGAGCTGCTGATAATACTCCACAAAAGCCTCTGCCACTTTCTCACCTTCAACCCACTCCCCTTGAATGTTATTAATACCATAAACTATGTTATGAATTCTTCTTTGTTTTATAGCTCTATGAAACAAAGCAGAATTTTCATCACCCTCCTTAAGCCAGGCAAACTTTGTCTTTTGCTGAAGAAAAGAGAGGTATTGATCATGCACCATATTATACTCCGCTGTAGCCTTTCTTTCATTTTCACTATTCCCTTCAGTATGACTCTCATGTAAACTCTTTTGACAGTCAATCAAGTGAGCATAAGCCTTTGCATATTTACTCTGGATTTCTGCAAAACTCTCCTTGTTAAGCTGCTTCATAGTTCCCTTCACCAATTTAAGCCTTTTCATTAGACAAAACATGGCTGTACCCTGAACATTCTGCTCCCAAGCCTCTTTAACCCTACTGAGAAAAGTAGGTGCAGAGCACTACATCTTATAGAAATGAAAAGGGCTGGCACCTCTTCTTAATTGGTGCACTTGCAATAACATAGGAGAGTGGTCAAACATGCCCTCAGGATTTTTGATTAAGGACAATTTTGAATTTTAATTGGAAAATATAGACACAAGAAGAAATCGAACAAAAATTATTTTATAAGAAGAAAAATTTATCAGTATGTTAATAACCCAAAGAAGTGTAGGTGCTACAATTATGGACAAATAGGTCATATAGCAAGAGAATGTAAAAATAAAGTAAACAAAAATATTAACTTTATTGAATTACATATAGCTGAATATGAAATAGGGAAAAATAATATACCGCCAGCAGAAGAGATATATGTTCTAGAATATGAAACAGAAAGTGATGAAATAATAATTAGCGAAGAAGACAACGTTCAGACTACTAGTGATGGATAAAGAATTACAGGAAGTAGATTACGATGAAGAAATTACTCCACGGAGTAAAGACCAGAAGAGGCTGTTTTTGATCTTCAAAAGTATAAGAACGAATATTTAGTGATAGCCGATAGAGAACATGTTATTGATATAACTCAAGTGCAAGGTAATACTAAAGTTCCATTAATAACAAAAGAAGTGCTAAACGAGGAAATAACAAAAATTAATCTTGTTTGAGGAGGCTCATCTGGATGTAGGAGACTCCATACCCATGCTTTCATAGTTTTTTCAGCATCATGGTTATATTCCCTACTTTGAGTTATAACTAATGTATTTATTTCTTTATGATTAATCCATATAGGCGTAGTAATATATACATATTAATAAAAGTATCATTGTACATCATGTGTTTAAGCAGAATTTTCATCATCCTCCTTAAGATTCTTTTTTATCTTTGATTACATATTATCATTTGAATTTGGAAATCAATTATCTAAAAGATAAAATCTGATTTTTCATATATAATATCATCTTTTGATTTAGAAAATAAATAATAAAACTAAATTAATTATCAAGAATAATAAATTGGGTTTTATGAAAATGTGCTTTAAAAATACAATTAATTATCATGAAAAATTAATTGGACTTTTGAAATTGGCTTGGAATAAATAAATAGACTTGTCATTCTTAAAACAAATTTGGGTTTTGCTCTTCATGTTGTAGCCTAACATCTACGGCTCCCTTAACGACACATGGGCTCATCAGAGCCGTACACGTGTCATCCTATTTAAAATAAAAATAAGGCTTAATCTCTGGGCTATACTCGGTTGGGTAAAAGGATTGAATTTCGGCCCAATAGTCGAGCCCAGCGGTGCCAAATGGCTGAAGGAGAGTGGTTAATAGACATCCCCGAGTCATGGTGCGCCACGTGTCATGATCGATTCCTCGGCCAATCGGAAGGCCCCTATTGTAGGTCGGTTTTTAAGGTTAGGCTGTCAACTTGCTATCACTATAAATACCCCCGAAATCGGGGAGAAAACACATTGAAGGCAAACGAGTGTAAAGTTACTCGATAAAATTCTCTCTCACTTTCTCTTTCTATCTCTACTTTCTCTTACAACTCCGATAACCGACTTAAGCATCGGAGGGGGAACCACCACCCAAACCTCCGGGGTGGGTCCCTTTGTGTAGGTTCGGGAGCGAAGCCAAGGCTAAGGATTAAGCTATAATTCGGGCATTGTTGCACAAGTCTCCATCGAAGAACACTCAAGATACTAATTTACTTGCTCGACAAGGAAGCTAAGCCTACGACTTACTTGTTGGACAAGTGAACAAAACATTTGGCGCCGTACGTGGGGAGACGCAACGATGCCGATTGTCAATCGTCCAACATTGCCGGAATCGAAGCCTTCAAGTTAATGTCGAAGATACGGTGGAGCATGAAAGACCACCTAGAGGAAGAGATAGACCCGGTCCATTGTCAATGTTCCTGGACCAAGCCAGAATCGGTCATCCAAGTGAATCCGGATCGTCCGGTGACTGCGCCCACCCGGAGAATGTCTTTGAATGACTTTCAAACTAAGATGGCGGCGGTCGTCCGAGGAACAGATTAAAAGCAATATCTTTGTTTTTTCATCACAACCGGGCAGTTTGCTAACAATCCACCTCGTCCTAGAGGACGTTCTCAAGTAGATCGTCCGGGTCCTAGTCGCCATGTTCGCCGGGGAGCCCTCTAGGAGGACGTCAAGAGGAAAGCGGCCGGGAGGATAATGATCAACGAAGAAAGATGGGCTGGAACTTGGTGGTGAGGACTCGGGACCATGTTCGTCCAAGCCGGGCACCGCATGGAAACGAGATGCGGGAGAGTATCTAGAAGCAAAGAAAGCTGCTGCATTACGGCGATCGGCGACGGGATCTACACCATATTTGAGAGACCCTCCTTTGAGGTTGTCGTCCGGAGGGGAGGGACGAAGTTTAAGTCACTCTCTTGTTCATCCGCGACGAGGAGAAAACGGTGGCTCGGCCCATGGTCCATAGGCGTCCGGTGCACGCAAACACTTCATCCAATCCTGTAATGAAAGAATATCGCAAGGAGTTCATACCCATCGAGGGACAGTGGGAGCCCTCCCGGATCAGCGGCCTACCCCATTCTCGGCCGGGGATCATGGAGCGCGCCCCCTTCCCGAAGGTAAAACTCCCAACCATTGAGCCTTTTGATGGAACAAGCGATCACGATGATCACTGTACGCTTACAAACATCGGATGTACGTCCAGGAGTGGACGATGCTACTTGGTGTAAGAATTTCCCGGCTACCTTGAAGGCGTAGCTCGGAAGTGGTTCAATAATCTTCCCCCTAATTCAGTCAACAATTTTACTGAACTCGGTTTCTTATTCACTAGTCACTTTGTTGCCAACAAGCGAGAGCAAAAGACAAGCATGCACCTAGGCAAGGTCGTCCGGGGGACCTAAGGAGGCTCTTAGAAGTTTTGTTAAGAGATTTAACCTAGAAGCACTTGAGATCCAAGATCTTAATCTTTGGAGTAGCCTTTGACGCCTTCATCGGGGGTCTAAGGCCGGGAAGTTTCAAGTTTGATCTTGTTAAGAAGAAAATCTCCACTCTTCTTTGAGGCTTTAAGAGAAGCGGAAGCGTTTATCCACGCTACCGAAGTGTGTCTTTGAAGCAAAACATCCCGAGTCTAAGAAGCCTGAAGAGGTTGCTCGGCCAAGAAGAGCAACCCCAAAAAGGCCGAGACCCGGGCTATAGCCGCAACCACCACTTCGTCCCGAAGGAGCGAGAGAAAGGAGGCCGAGCCATCCTCATCCAATCCTATTGAGTTTAACAAAGACCCAATACTCCATTCTCATGGAGATCGAGGATCAATATGAGTTGAAGGCCCCGGTGAGATGAAAACCCCTTATAGAAATAGGGATAAGAGCAAGTATTGTCACTTCCACAAGGATTGTGGTCATGAGACTAATGAATGTAAGCACCTCGAGAGAGCTTTGGAAGAGTTAGCCCGAAAAGGAAAGATGAATTCCTATATGCCGCAGGGGAAGGAAGTTTCGAGGAAAGATGATTGGCATAACAAGAAGAAAGAGAGTGCAAGCACGAGACGAAGATGTTGTTCTCGTAATCTCGGGTGGATTTCTTCTTTGGGGGACCAACTAATAGAGGGCACAAAAACTACCTTAGGGAGCTCGGCCAAGTTTTGTTAGGCGATCGGACGAAGGTGAGCCCTTCCCGAGGGTGGTAGTTAGTGAACAAGATCGAGGCGGGGTTGAGGACTCCCCATGATGATCCCTTGGTCGTAGAAATGAAAATAGCAAACTTGAGAGTAAGAAGGATCTGATCGACACGGAAGTTCGACGGACATCATTAGTGCTGATTACTGTCCGGACTAAAGTTTGAGGAAAAGAACTTAGTTCCCGTTCACCATCCCATCATAGGGTTTGGGGGAGGAGTCATCCATCCCATGGGAGCCGTGACTTTGCCCGTTCGAGTGGGAGAGAAGGAAGCCTCAAGAACTCTGTTTATCAAGTTCTTGGTGGTCCGAGACTTGACGACCTACAATGTCATTCTTGGACGACCAACTACGAATCATATCAAAGCGTAATAGTAACTCACGATGTTGATGAAGTACGAGTGTGATGACGGCAAGATTGGCTCCTTGTATGGAGACCGGCGGGCGGCTAAGGAATGTTACCTAACTACTGCGAAACCATCATCATGGAAGGGTGACAAGCAAGACCGGACGCAAGTTCTTTGGCGGAAGGAAAATGTGCGGAATAGAGAAAGATCGGACGAAGGTTGCTAGCGAAAGGAAAACGTGCGGAATAGAAAAGGATCGGACGAAGGTTGCCGGCGAAAGGAGAACGTCTGGAATGGAGAAAGATCGGACGAAGATGGCTAGCGAGAGGAAAACGTCCGAATTTGTCAAAGATCGGGTCGCCTCGTTAAAGGCGACCTTTGAGAGCCCTCGGACGCCTCTTGCTCCCTCGAGGAAGGCGTCCCGAACATCTCCCTAGCAAGAAGAGGAAATATGAAATCATCAAGGAAGAACCCTCCTCGTCGAAGAGGTCATGGCCATCATGGGGCTAACGGTAGAACGTCCGAGCCGGTGGAAGCCCCTGAAGAAGTACGTCCGGATGAAGCTCGTCCCGAAAGGACCCTCAAAATTGGATCTTCGCTCGATCCTGGTTTGAAGGGTCATCTAGTCCACTTGTTGAAAGAGTTTGAAGATGTGTTTGCCTATTGCGTCGAGGAAATGCCGGGAATTGATCCGGAAGTAGCCGTCCACCGGTTGAATGTTGATCCAAATTTGAAACCGGTTCGCCGGAAGAAGAGGCATTTGGGGCCAGGCTAGAAACCGGGCGGTCGACCGAGAAGTTCGAAGTTGTTGGAATCCAAGTTCATCAAAGAAACCTATTATCCGGGCTGGATAGCAAATGTGGTTATGGTGCCAAAGCCTAATGGCACTTTGGAGAATGTGTGTGGACTACACGGACCTCAACAAGGCTTGTCCTAAAGACGGTTTCCCTTTGCCTAAGTTGGATCGTCTAGTAGACTCCACGGTGGCCATGCTTTCTTTGAGCTTCATGGACGCATATTCGGGTTTTCATCAAATCCCAATGTGGCCGGAGGATCGGGACAAAAACGTCCTTCATTGCGAAAAAGGGTTGTATGGCTAGGTGAGGATGCCATTCGGCCTACGCTAATGCCCGGCCACTTTTCAAAGATTGATCAATAATGTTTTTCGGCCGTGATTAGGACGAAATATGGAGGCATATATTGATGATATGATAGTCGAGAGCCGTCGAAGAAAGCCGTGTTGGTGATTTGAGAGAAACTTTTGAAACTCTCGGGAAATACAAGTTGAAGGCGAATCCCGGCAAATGTGTCTTTGGGGTTTTGTCGGGGAAGTTTTTAGGTTTCTTGGTTGATCGGAGGGGAATAGAAGCCAACCACGAAAAGATTCAAGCTGTACTAGACATGAAGTCTCCTTCGAAGGTAAAAGAGGTACGGCGGGCGACGGGTTGCTTAGGCGCCCTTAGACGATTTTTGTCTAAGTCGGGCGACAAGTGCCATCACTTCTTTGCCACGATCAAGAAAAAAGCCAAGTTTAAATGGACGGCGAGAGGCGGAGGAAGCCCTTCGGCATGTCAAAGATCATCTTCGGCATTTGCCTAGGTTGGTCGATCCCGTGAGAGGGGAAAAATTGTTTGTATACTTGGCTCGTATCCGCTCAGTCGTGAGTGCCGTCCTATTGGCTGAAAGAGAATCCGTCCGGATCCCAATATACTTCGTGAGTCACGTGCTCAAGGACGCGGAAAACCGGTATACTCCTGTTGAGAAGTTTGGATTGGCCCTTGTCATGGCCAGCAGAAAGTTAAGGCCCTATTTTTTGGCACACGGTATACTCGTCTATCTTGATCAACCTTTGAAGCAAGTTCTGCGAGAAGATGGAAGCCGTTGGGCGAATGTTAAAATGGGCGGTTGAGCTCAACATGTTTGACATATCATTTAAACCAAGGAAGGCCATTAAGGGGCAAGCCTTGGCCGATTTTATAGTTGAGCTTACTCGGCCAACCATAAAGCCAATATTCGATCCAGTTGAAGGAAGGAAGCATTGGACGCTCATGGTTGATGGATCGTCCACGATCCAATGGGTGTGGGGCGAGGAATCATTTGTCAATCTCCCGAAGGGGACAAATTTGAATATGCATTAAGATTCCAATTCAAAGCGTCCAATAACGAAGCTGAATATGAAGCACTCTTATTTGGAATCAAAATGTGCAAGGCGGCCGGAGCTGTAGAGATTGAGGCAAAATCGGACTCTCTCTTAGTTGTCAGCCAGGTCAACGGAGATTTTGAATGCAAAGAAGCATCAATGGGCAAATATATGCAACTGATCAAGGATGAGATTGAGCCATTAAAATGATTTGTCCTCGACCAAGTACCAAGGTCAGAAAATCATCAAGCAGATGCTCTCTCGAAATTGGCCGGCTCGGGCGAGGGTGATGTGCCAAGAACCAGTCTTTTGGGAAATCAAACCCAAAAAGAGCATCGACCAAGAGGAGATTATGTTTCTCAGCCGAGGGAATGTCTGGATGGAGCCGATCATAGAATACAAGAAGACAGGGCGATTGCCTTCGGATCCTGTAGAGGCCAAGTATGTGAAGCCCAGAGACAAGTGGTTTGAACTATGGGACGAGACACTTTACAAGAAGTCGTTCAACCGACCTCTGCTCAAGTGCGTCACCAGAAAAGATGGTCTGGAGATTCTGAAAGAACTCCATGAAGGAGCTTGTGCCTCTCACATTGGGGGAAGAGCCTTAGGCGAGAAGGCTTTAAGGACGGGGTACTACTTGGCCTACCTTAAAGGAGGATGCTTTAGTCTATGCAAAGAAGTGTGACAGTTGTCAGAAGCATGGAAATGTGCATCAGAAGCCGTCCAACTATTTGACCCCCATCTTGTTCCCTCTGCCTTTTGCCAAATGGGGCATGGATATCCTAGGACCTTTCCCTGTGGCCGTTGGGCAAAAGAAGTTTGTGATTGTAGCAGTGGACTATTTCACTAAATGGATAGAAGGCTGAAGCCATGCGAGGAATAACAACAAACGACGTCAAGGGCTTCATGCGGAAGAACATTATAACTCGATTTGGCATGCCTCGGTCAATCGTCTTTGATAATGGTCCACGGTTCGAAACGCCTAAGCTGAAAGAATGGCTGTCAGAAAGAGAAATCAAAGCTCACTTTGCAGCAGTCGCCCACCCACAAGCTAATGGGCAAGTCGAGTCCTTCAACAAGATTCTATCAAATGGAATCAAGAAGAAGCTGGACAACGCCAAAGGGCAATGGGTTGAAGAACTGCAATTGGTGTTATGGTCCATTAGAACAACTGCTAAGAATTCTACAGGCGAGACGCCTTTCATGCTAGTCTATGGTACTGAAGCCGTCTCGCCCATTGAGATCGAGGAGCCCACCCTACGAGTCATGTTATACACAGAGGAAGCCAACTGGGCCGCATTGCGTACGGCCTTGGACCAAGTCCCAGAAGTCAGGGGCAATGCCTTGCTAAGAATGCAATTGTACAAACTGCCTATGGCTCGGGAGTTTAACAAAAGAGTTGTTAGACGACCGCTAAAGGTGGGGGATCTTGTTCTGAGAAAGATGGAAGCAGTTGGACGAGCTAAAGAGTTGGGAAAACTAACACCAAATTGGGAAGGACCTTATCTGATTGTCCAGGAGATACACAGTGGGACTTTTCGTGCACGAGGTCTATGGAAGATCTATTCAGCGTGACCTGGAATTCAGACAACTTAAAGAAGTACCACGTCTAGCTCCAGATCTTCGTCAGATATAAGTAGGGTAATTTGTAGTTACTCTAAAGTGCCACGACACATATTAGTAAGAAAAGAATTGTATACATGCATCTTGGCTTTCGACCAAGCAAAATCCATATAATACAATTCCTACTATCTTATCTTTTTGTTTATTTTCACCAAGTTACTTCACTTTGGGGCATTAAATCGGTTACTCGTCTAAAAGTGACAGTAACACTGGACAAAAATACAAACAATAGCGAACGTCGGAATTGCTCGCATATACGCCGAACATCACTCCCTCAAAGAGACCGGCCAAATATATAATGCATATATGGCCGTCAAATTGACAAAACCTCTAGTAAGAGTAACGTCAAAGTCTACGAGAGAAAGGCGGCCTGAAATAAGCCCTTAGTAAAGGATACTTACTTTCAAAAATACAGACAGCTAGGTAGTCCAGACCCTAGTAAGGGATCGCTACTTAAATGACGAGTGTTGCTCCCTCAAGGAAGCCGGCTAAAACATTATTTGAACATGTATCTCACGCTCGCCCATCAACTTCAGCAGGCTCAGCCGAGGCTGGCCGTTCTCCTTCTTGGACTTCAGCTCCCCTTCAATATACGATTGAGCTAAGCCCAAGAACGGGGGGATAATAGAAGCCTATAGGACGAGCTAAGGAGAGCAGGTCGTCCAAAAACCAGGATGGCCCCCAGGACGAAGGTGGCCCCGGGGAAGGTGACCGTCTAAGAATGGACGCTCTCCTTCATTGGGTGACCCTCGTCCAAAATTGGAGGCCAATTCCAGACGAAGATGGCCCCAAGAAGGTGACCGTCCAAGTGTGGACGCTCTCCTTCATTGGGTGACTCTCGTCCAAAATTGGAGGCCAATTCCAGACGAAGATGGCTCCAAGAAGGTGACCGTCCAAGTATGGACGCTCTCCTTCATTGGGTGACCCTCGTCCAAAATTGGAGGCCAATTCCAGACGAAGATGGCCCTAAGAAGGTGCTCGTCCAAGTATGGACGTTCTCCTTCATTGGGTGTCCCTCGTCCAAAAATTGGTAATCGTTTAATCCTAGACGAAGATGGTAATCGTTCAATCCTAGGATGGCAATCCCAGACGAGCCTCTTTTAGTACTTAGATGCATATGCAATTATCAAAGGCTCTAAATATTGTAGACCGTCCAATAATATCAGGACGAGTCACATTTTTACTTCGGACAGAATTTTGTAATCTTCAGGAAAAGCAGATCCTCCGATTGTTCAGGACGAAGGTGATATTATACTTGGTCAAAATTAGAATTCAGAAAGATAAAAGGCAAGAAATTGGCAAAAATACTCTTTCATATATAATTGGTAAAGAATTACAACGTAAGAGCTGAAGAGTTAAAGATACAGCAGCGAACAAGCTAAGAAACATGAAAATAAACCTAAGCTTAGGCTTCGTCTTCAGAGCGGGTTTCTTGGTCGTCTTTTGGGGTCTCCACCTCAGCAGCAGCCTCGTCGTCTGACTCTTCAAACTCCGGAGGTTCCTCGGCGCATACCATAGCCCGATGAACACTCTCTTGATACTCCAAACGACGAACGAAGCTGGGAACCTCAGCTTCCTCAGCTAGCATCCCAAAGGCTTTGACGGCCCAGTCCTTGGTCGTTTTGACGACTTGTTTCAACCATTCCTTGGCATCGTCGAAGGACTTGGCCGCCTCCCTTTCCAGACGGGCAGTCTTTGCCCTTAGGTGCATGTTCTCTCTTCTCAGCTCAGCGGCAGCAATAAGAGCGACATCCCTTTCGCCTTTCAACTCAGCAGAGAGAGCGTCTATGATCATCTTTAGACGATCCTGCTCGGAATATAGCTGGTTGATTTTAACAAGATGATTCTTGTTCTCAGACTCCAGGATTGCCGATCTCTTCTCCAAGGCCTCCAGCGACTGGCGATGAAGGGTGTTAGCCATCTCGATGTCGTGAATGGCTTTGTCCCCTGCCGTTGTAGCTTGGTGGACGAGGTGCTTATTTTCCTTTCTAAGCTCCCTCGCCCAATCTTCAGTTAGCATGCTGCGAGCCAGAAGCTGGGGCAAGGAAAACAAGTCAAGTTATTAGACGATTTGCAAAGTGAATTTATACAAGTATAAAACAAGGCAGTGATAAAGCACTACCTCGGCAGCAAGCTGAGACATGTAGCCCACATGCCCGGCGGACGCTCCCCTTAATCCCTTGATGTAGGATTCGGGGAAGCATTTGAAGAGCTCCCTGCTTCAGCCGCTCTTTCTCCGGCCTTGACATTTTGGCGAAGGCGGGGAGAGGACTCCTCGTCCGAGTCGGCAGTGGGAGGAGTTGGGGGAATAGCAGGGCCTTTGCCCTTATCTGAAAGAGGGGGAGAGTCAGTTATCTTGATAGGGAAGACGATGGCTTGTCTATTGGACGGACTCATGGACCGTCCACCGACCCGCATCGTCCTAACTATGTTGGGGTAATACGACTCACCAGATGAAATTGATGCCGTCCTAACAGCTAGAGGCATCTGTGTCACCAGCTTTGCCACCGAGCCGCTGAACCCTGGATAGTTCTCGGCAGCAGCATCAGATCCCGGTGCAACCAAAGCCAAGGCGGACTCTGGGTTGACCTCGGCAGAGTCGGCCGGCAAAACGCAGAGCGGCACAGCTGCGTGTGCACCCCTTCCCTCCTCGGCCGATCCGGCAGTCGAAGGCTCCCTCTTAAGAGCCTTAGCATGTGGGGGAGGCATTCTTTTCTCCCCACTCTCGGCAGCAGGAGCCGCCTTATCCGCCCTCTTCCTTGTAAAGCCCTTAGGCTTCTTCGCTGAAGGCTGGTCAGCGGCTGTAGTGGGCCTCTTCTTGGACGAGTACGACTTCCCAGGTGGAAGCTTGTTCGTAGGAGCATTTTTCTGCAAAAAGTAAAGGCATCAGATTGATCGTCCAAAAATCCAGGCGAGTATGGCCCCAAGAAGGTGACCGTACAAGTATGGACGTTCTTCTATGGCTGACCCTCGCCCCAAAATTGGATGCAAAAATCCAGACGAGTACGGTCCCAAAGAGGTGACCGTCCAAGTCTGGACAATCTCTTTCCTTGGCTGACCTTCGTCCAAGATTTGGTGCAAAACTCTTGGACGAGCATGGCCCCAAGAAGGTGAACGTCCAAGTCCGGACGTCCTCCTTTTTGGGTGGCTCGCCCAAGAATTGGACACCAACTCTTGGACGAGCATGGCCCCAAGAAGGTGAACGTCCAAGTCTGGACGTCCTCCTTCTTTGGGTGACTCTCGTCCAAGAATTGGACACTATCTCCTAGACGAGCATAGCCCCAAGAAGGTGACCGTCCAAGTCTGGACGTCCTCCTTCTTTGGGTGACTCTCGTCCAAGAATTGGACACCAATTCTTCGACGAGCAAGACACCAAGAAGGTGACCGTCCAAGTCTGGACGTTCTCCTTCTTTGGGTGACTCTCGTCCAAGAATTGGATACCAATTCTTGGACGAGCATGGTCCCAAAGAGGTGACCGCCCAAGTCCGGACGTTCTCCTTCTTTGGGTAACTCTCGTCCAAGAATTGGACACCAATTCTTGGACGAGCGTGGGCCAAGGAGGTGACCGTCCAAGTCCTGGACGCTCTCCTTCTTGGGGTGACCCACGTCCAAGAATTGGATGCCAATTCCAGACGAGCTCATATGGTCCTCGTCAAAAAAAAAAAAAAAAAAAAAAAAATTATTACCAATGTTTCCGCCCTTTTTTTGCGCTGCTCTTTGCATACTCCTTCCACGGATTATCGTCAGAATTGGGACATGCTGATTTCCCCGTCCAAGATGGTTTGAGGCGTTGTCTCGGCCGAGTCCGAAAATACAAAAAAAAAAAAATATGTGTGTTCGTCATATGAGTTATGGACGAAGAGTTTTACTTGGATGATTTTAAATGTACCTTTATCCTCGCCCAACCGCAAGCCGGCAGCCACCAAGAAGTCGTCTTGGTAAAACATTTCCTTAAAGGGTATCCAGTTAGACGATCCCTTAAAAGATCGGTGGCCGGTCCCGGAGTACTCCTTCACTCCGAAGTACTCCACCACCTCCTCGTCAAATTCGTCCTCCGGCTCCAGCCTAAGACCGCTTCCGTCCGGTATTAGTGACGGATCTATTATAATATCTCGTAGCTCTACGTGACATAGTCGGCTGGACGCCCGTAAAAAAGATGAAATCGGCTTTTCAATCGTGCATCTTTGACGATTTCCCCCAAGTCGTCATGAAGCCTGGACGGTTGCCGATGCTTGAGCCATGCTCCGTCCATAGCCCCGTGTACCTTAGACGCATAATGGATATGGGTAAAGGCTTGAAGGGAAAGGGCTAGGCCGCGTAGCTCGCGAGACGGCAATAAACGTCGGGATGTTGTGCCAAGCGTTTGGTGCCACTGGTTATGACCGATGTGGTAGTCTTTGCAGCACTTGTTCTACGAAGTCGTGAATAGGAAACCTCAATCCAAGCATCTAAGGCCGGTTTATAGACGGCGAAATGGCTCCTGGGAGCACTCGGGATCGTCGCGTCGTTATTAGGAATGACAAAGGAGAAGCCCGGCATGGGCATGAAAGACGACAAGAAATTAGGGTCTGGTCCTAGTTTCTCTAACCACTTACGGTTAACTAAAATGAAGCCGAGGATCGAAAGGGGACCTAAACGTTTTCTAATCTCGACGAGGTGGTAGAGGCCTCGTCGATTCTTCGGCAGCCTCGGGATCGCTACCATTATTACCTTCGCCGATCTCCTCCGTATCGGCGTCCCCGCCGAAGATCGGGTCTCGGTTTTATTTCGAAGTCTCTGCATCAAGGTCAAACGAAGGCCTGTCCAAAGACCGAGCACTTTGGACCTCTCTTGCCTCATCTCGGCACTCGTCCGCGTCGATTCCTCCATATCCGAGCTATTTGATGGAATTATTGCTTTTCGTCTTAGACGGGCCGTTTGCTTGACGCGCGCCGCATTACCCCGCACGGTAAAGACCGGGTCGTCGACTTTCTCGGCCAAAACTATGAAAAAAATATGTACTCGGCCGGAAGAGGCCCAACTCTAGAATGTGCCGAAGAAGAAGTATCGGTTCTAGGGTCAAGACAAGCTCTTGGTCGGCTAGGATTATTTGACGAAGATGATTCCATTTTATTGATTTTCTAAGAAAAAATAAAGAATAAAGAAGAATAAAAGGATCAAAGAAACGATACCGCTAAGAACGTCCGGGAAATTCGGTGAAGGATGCTTGAAGCCGGACGATCTCTCTCTCTCTCTAGAAAAATTTGTTCGAGGTGTTAAATGATTGAATGTTTTCACACCAAGGATATTTATAGAGGAATAAGAAACTCATGCGCAATGGTCAAGAATGACCGAAAAGGGAGTCCCACTGGTCTAATATGACCGGTATAACACAAGAAAGGGCGCGTCATTTCCTTCATTTTGAATACACTACCTTCGTATAACGGGCCTTAACCGCCGACGGGCCAACAAAAAGCTACCTTGGGTAAAAGGGCATTAACCGTCAGATGGGCCAACAGTGAAAGCCCTTTTAGGGGCAAATGTTGTAGCCTAACATCTACGGCTCCCTTAATGACACATGGGCTCATCAGAGCCGTACACGTGTCATCCTATTTAAAATAAAAATAAGGCTTAATCTCTGGGCTATACTCAGTTGGGTAAAAGGATTGAATTTCTGTCCCAATAGTCGAGCCAGAAGTGCCAAATGGCTGAAGGAGAGTGGTTAATAGACATCCCCCAGTCATGGTATGCCACGTGTCATGATCCGATTCCTCAGCCAATCAGAGGCCACTATTGTAGGTCAGCTTTTAAGGTTAGCTGTCAACTTGCTATCACTATAAATACCCCTGAAATCAGGAGAAAACACATTCAAGGCAAACAGTGTAAAGTTACTCTGATAAAATTCTCTCTCACTTTCTCTTTCTATCTCTACTTTCTCTTACAACTCCTGATAACTGACTTAAGCATCGGAGGGGGAACCACCACCCAAACCTCCAGGGTGGGTCCCTTTGTGCAGGTTCGGGAGCAAAGCCAAGGCTAAGGATTAAGCTATAATTCAGGCATTGTTGCACAAGTCTCCATCTGAAGAACATTCAAGATACTAATTTACTTGCTCGACAAGGAAGCTAAGCCTACAGCTTACTTGTTGGACAAGTGAACAAAACACTCCAGATGTCTCTTCCTTTAGACCGGACCAATTAGGACGACGATATGTTTCATCATCGGGTACTAAAATGGGGAGACACAATTATGTGTCTACAACCCTCAACTGAGTAAGTCTTATTTCAATACTGATTATGTATCCTTATGTTTGTCGGTTTATTGATGAATATTAAAGGTTCCAACTTGTCACCCTGAATTTATTGGTTTCTAAGATTTCATTTTAGTAGTTGAAGTCCAAATTGGACAATAGTTTAGGTCCTTCTATTGATGTTTACCGTGATAAGGAGTAATTTCATATAAAAAACATAAAATTTGTCATATTTACACTAGGTAGTCACCTAAAAATTTGTAAAATTTACTCTTGTTCAATATTCAAGAGATAATAGTGCAAACTTAACACATTCACAATTTTACATGGTTGAATGTATTATTGCATCTCAAGTATCACATATAAAAATCACAATTTATAAACAATCCTGCTCCCTATATTTTAAAAATCTTCAGATTTTATTGTTCTTTTAACCCTATTCACATACTCCGCTTTAATTATCATTCGTGATTTTCGCTTAATAAATTGTGATAGCATACTTAAAGTATAGTAAAAAAAATTATGGTAATAAACATAAAAGTTAAACTGGGTAGATTTATTAAGAAAGCACAAAAATATTATCCAAAGTACTAGAAAGTAGTGTAAGAAAAATTATTATTATTGATGAATAGGATAGAAATATCAATCATACACAAATTTATCAACATCAACACGGTTAGTTACATCCTCTTATTCAATCTACTGATCTAGAGAAAAGGGGTCCAGATTTTGACTAATATTTGCTGCTGGGCCAATGAGAGAATTTTTTCCCAAACTATCTACAAGTATACAACATACTTGGTGCCAAAATTGTCATCCTTGACTTAGTCTTGTTTCAAATTAAAGCTAAAACTAGAACATCATAAATTTGAAAGAGTCCCACCATCTTAACAATTTTTAATTATAAGAAGAAGAAGCTATAATCTCCCAAGCTAATAAAAACACAATCGGATATTAAGGGTTATATTTCAATGATTTTCTTGTGTAAATACTTTGCATGACCTGGCGCACTGTACGATTTGTTAGACATGATTACACATGATTTAGAAAACTGTACATCCGAATGATAATTTGAAGGTTGATAAATAATATAGTTAAACATGTTGGTATTAATGTATAATTTGGTTTTCAATTAGTTATCATTGTGCAATTGTGTGATAATTTTAGGCCATAATTCTCGCCCTTGTCATAATTACTATTCAATAGACTATTACATGCAAAAATTATCACACAAATGATTAAACACATACTCATTTGAAGGTTGAATGCACCTGTGCATCGGCCATCGGGGACATAAGGTGTTAATATACACATTTAATATTGTACTCTAAATCATATAATTCGTGTTTGGCGTGATGATATCTTCCTTTGCTGTAGATATATTGGATGATTGAGTAACTCTTGTGGTTCATTTTGTTTGGCTTCAACAACTATTGTTTTTTAACTTTGCAGTTGATGTGATATAATTTCCTTGTGGCAATAATAGTAAATCTACGCCAATGTTTATGTGTGTTGGAACTTAGTGTAAGGCCGTAAGGGTAATCCAAAGTTGGCTATTTTACCTAACAATAATCAATGTCTATAATAATTTCAAAATGGTGCACTCTGATCATTCCAGTTATTTTTTTTGCTAGTCTCTCACTATTCTCAGCTTCCTCCTTCCCTTTATACCCAAAAAATATGACTTGTGGCACTAGTGACTTGTTGAACCGATTTATATATTCATGTCATCAAATCATATTGAGAAGGTACCCCTATAGATGGATTATATCATATAACCCATAGTTGGGATGATTATTGGAAGGTTAGTCATAATTCAGATTATTCGCATGAATTTTTTTTGTTTTCTTCTTCATTCCCCTCTCCTTTCTTCCTAAATGCCTATCTATATAAGTTGCTGCCTCATCATCAAACATTTTTTGCATTGTTTTCGTTCTCGATAAAAAGAATATATTCAAGACAAACCCCTTCAAACGTACTTTTGATGCTATGTTGCATAGAAAATTGTTCAATTATTCTTTCTCATGGTTGCAATGCTTGGTTCATTACTTGTTCAGCTCCTGTATGAGCCATCTTTCAGCAAGACATTGCTAGACTAGGTTTTAGAACTCATGTACCTTCTGCAGAAACAATGCAACATTCCTAATAAAACAAATTAAACATATATAGTTGATTCGTATCACATCAACAAACACTAAAAGCAAATACAACTGAACTTTAAGTTGTGTTTCTAATCAGCACAATACATATAAGAAAACATGAATTTTCCATTTGTATTTTGTTGTAGAAATTCTCGTTCCAAGGTTCAAAAAAAAACGGGACAACAGATTAGAGGCTTCAAATGACAGCACCAGGATGGATTCTGCACAAAGAAATAACCCATGATGCAAAAAATTTATGACAGACAAAAAACAGACAGAGAAAAAAAGAAGAAGAAATGCATAGAAAAGATTAAGAGAACAAGTAGATTATAGCATTAAGCACTTTTCTCAGAATTGTACCTTAATACGAGTTCCTCCAGTTCATCAACAACAGTCTTGTAGCAGAAGGAGTATTGATCCTAGATAAATGGTAAAATCATAAACATGTTAGTATGTGTCTAATACAGAGAAAATTACATCCTAATATTAACAGAAATTACAGCATTTATATGAAAGCAGTTTAATATATCTTTTTAACATAAATAACCTTTATGATTAATTAAAGATATTGAGATGGTGAACATTTATGTTATCATTATTATTCTTTGTATTGAATAAATATGATTCTGCAATGAACAACATACTATCTGTATTGAATATCCCAATTGAATAATAATATAAATATCCAAAAAGCAGTAAGTACAAAAGATGGTACGTTCAAGATGCAGTTTGTATCCAAAGGCTAAAATGTAACTAAAATAATACAGTGTGTCCCATAAGAACACCAAGGCATTACAAAAGAACATTTATTGCTAATTAGAAACTATTGAGTTCATTAAGAATATATTTTCGCTTTCGAACTTCCTGCTTTTCTTATTGATTTGATTTGGGAGATCTGGACACCGTAATCTTCGTTAGTTATTTGATCTTGTCGAACTTGAATTGATACGAGAGAGCAAAGAGTGGTAGTTAAAACAAAATTCTTCAAGTTTATAATTCAATGGACATAATAGTTCAAACACACAATATTGAACATATTTTGATACAATAAACATGTTCTTAGACACACAATGAATATATGACTAAATATAACGAGAATCTGACTAAATAATTTTAATGAACACATGTTAATAATACAATGAACACTAGT
Organism: Beta lomatogona; assembly: GCA_947646795.1. Lineage (NCBI taxonomy): Eukaryota > Viridiplantae > Streptophyta > Magnoliopsida > Caryophyllales > Amaranthaceae > Beta > Beta lomatogona. Next base: position 590,721 of record CANSNZ010000073.1, read on the forward strand.
CCAAAAATGTGCATTTGTACTTATAAATACTACAATAAACATCATATAATCATACAAATAATATTTGAACAAATACTACACATTTGTAGACAAATAAATGAAAATTAATCCACCATTAATTCATATCTTATCATTGAATGTATTACAAATACACAATGAACATATGACTGAAATGCAACGAACATCTGACCAACATGTGTTTTAGTGTACACATGCTAATATGACAATGAACATATGCCATAATACATGTTATTAATGCAACTACTACGTGCCAAACAGTGGCGGGTCTAGGAATTTGAGAATGGTTGGTCACACTAACGCAAATCCGTAATACAACCAATAACCGATCTTAGTTTAAGAGGGGCAAGCCGCACCGAGGCCCAAAGCGCAAGGCGAAGGGAGGCGCAAGGTGCCTACGCCAAAAAAACTTAAATTTCAATTATAGAACATATTTTATACTCAAAACAATATAAATAACTAAAAAAAATTAAGTTGTACATTAAAAATAATGCCTTCTAATTCCAAAATTAGCTCCGAAATCTATATACACAAACACAAATATATATAATAGTAAGTTTGAATGAATTTACATATATCAATATTCCACAAATCTACACAATTTCACTTTCATTCAGTTGGAATTTGTCTAAAACATTTTGAGATTTTAATTTCCATCAAATGAAGTCTGCTTCATCAGTGTTTCACAAACATTTAATTCTAATGAAATGTCAATAACAAATATACACTCTTCCTCTGTTCCTCACAATGCCATCAACATCTTTCAGCCAGGCCCGGTCCTTACAATTTATGGGCCCAGGGCGAGATGAGTCTTAGGGGCCCTTCTGTTGGTCCCACATTCAAGCCTTCTCGATCCCATATTTTTAGTAATCATATATTATTTAAGAATTGATTAATGACTATTGCATGCAAATAATTATTATGTTTGTAATTAAATAGTAATATTTAGCGAAAATTAACTCTAAGGTAAAAAGCATAGAAGTAACTCAATATCCATCTATCTATACTAATATATTAAAAAGAGTTCTTAAACAAAGAACTGTTCCACGTGGTGTTATCCCTTAGAATATTTACTTCAGGTACAACACAAAAAATAAAAAAACTAGAAAATGCGTTGTATAAGATTTGATCCCATGACTTCAAGTTAGTATATTGATGACTTAACAACTAAACCAAGTAATGTTTGATGTTACAATTTCAATGTAAGATATAAATAAATAAAAATTATAATTACCCGGGGCATTGCCCGGACCTAAAATTTAGTTGGTGTCTATTTATGGGGAAAAATATATATAACCATTCATGTATTTTTTGTATTTTAAAAATTTAATTAATTAACTCATTTTTTCTTTGCATAATTTGCAAGGACAAAAATGTAACACTTTCTAGCCGTTAGATTAGAACGACATCTGACAACACTAAGATGAAACAACAGCTCGTGGGCCCTACGAATTTGGGACTTTACCTTATTGGGTGGGTTACGATCAACCCTTAGACTTAACAAAAGCACACATGTTAGTATCTGTATTCTCTCTCTCTCCTATTCCCCTACCTTTTTTACTTTACTGCTGCAAAAAACTAGGTCCATCTGTCCATGAACCACTCAACCAAGCCCGAATAGATTTTTGATTTTGGGCCCCTTCAAATTCCGGGCCCTGGGCGGTTGCCCCTCTTGCTAACCCCCAGGGCCGGGCCTGCTTTCAGCATTTCGGCCCTAGGTACTTTTGACTATCCTTCGTCATCAAAACAAACAAGAGAACAAAGAAGAGCAACTAGATTTTTCTTCAATTAGATGGAAATTAAACAAACCTCGTATTATTTGAAAGCAAAAATCAAACAAGTAACAAGAATAATAACAAACCCTTGACCCTAGGCTACATTTCTTCCACAAATTCGTTGAAAACAAACAAGTAACAAGGAATTAATCTTTCGAATAACCAAACCAAACTTCAAATACAACAAATCGAAGCATTAATTGAGCGAAAAATCAACGAAAATCTAATGCAAAAGCAGAACCCTAAATCCATGAAACTGAAAATTTGACAAGGCGTCCAATTCATTCACTAAAATCAACACCCAAATCAATTAATTTAACATGGATCAGGAAATTTATAATTAGTTACTGCAAGTATGTACTGATTTTGTAGGTTGAAGACAGTGAACTAGTTGATGTAGCAGCTGTCAGTGCTGACAACAACTATGAAGTCAGTAATATGATTGTTGAAGCAATGAAGGTGTTGTGACTCTTGAAGATGGAAAAAGTGCGCATAATAGTTTATATGTTGTTGAAGGGATGCAGTTTGATAGTGGTTATATTTCACCTTACTTTGTGACTGATGCTGAGAAAATGACAGTGGATTACGGGAATTGCAGGGACTGCAGTGCACTTCACGAGTGCTAGTAATACTAGAGTTGTCTTACATCTGCCACATTATTTTGTGATTTGGATTCATTTTTTTTATCCCATATTGAATTGTTATTGCAGTTGCTTCTAGTTGACAAGAAGATTACAAACGTGAAGGATCTGGTCAACATCTTGGAAGACACCATCAAGGGAGTATACCTTGTATTTACAATTACAGAAGATATTGAACAAGCTCATCTGGATAAGCTCTTCTTCTAGATTTAAAGGCCATGAACTTATATCCAATTCTTATCACCTTCAATATTTTCAAATCTCTCAGCCCTAAATTTTCTTGGCTCATCCTAAACTTTAGGGTCATTTTGAATATGTCATTCACTATGGCCTTGCTACACTGGGGGACGCATAAAAGAACAAGGTAAATCCCGAGTTAATTACCTAAGAGAATGCCTTAGTTTACTATCCTAAGATGCTCACCATTTTATATATTATTGCATTACTCCTATGTTGATTACTTAATTTTGGGCAGTCACTTACTGTTTCAATATCATATGCGTCTCAATTTTTTGGATACCTTGATAGATATGGGAATGACATCCACCCTTCTTTCAATTAGACATTTGTGGATAAAAGTATTTACAAACTTTTGTGCTTATATAACCTAATAACAGGACTATTAAAATAGTGATGGATAAAAGTGGATTGTAGCAGAATACTAACGGAACATCGTTTAAAATAGTAAAAATTGTTAAGTATTAGTCAAAATTTGGACCCCTTTTTTCTGGATCAGTGGATTGAATAAGAAGATGTAACTAACCGTGTTGATGTGATAAATTTGTGTATGATTGATATTTCTATCCTATTCATCAATAATAATTTTTCTTACACTACTTTCTAGTACTTTGGATGATATTTTTGTGCTTTCTTAATAAATCTACCCAGTTTAACTTTATGTTTGTTACCATAATTTTTTTTACTATACTTTAAGTATGCTATCACAATTTATTAAGTGCATATCACGAATGATAATTAAAGCGGAGTATGTGAATAGGGTTAAAAGAACAATAATGTCTGAAGAGTTTTAAAATATAGGGAGTAGGATTGTTTATAAATTGTGATTTTTATATGTGATACTTGAGATGCAATAATACATTCAACCACGTGAAATTGTGAATGTGTTAAGTTTGCAATATTATCTCTTGAATATTGAACAAGAGTGAATTTTACAAATTTTTAGGTGACTACCTAGTGTAAATATGACAAAAATTTTTTTAATGAAATTACTCCTTATTACGGTAAACATCAATAAAAGGACCAAAACTATTGTACAATTTGGACTTCAACTACTAAAATGAAATCTTAGAAACCTCAAGTGTTATAGAAGTTAAAACTCTAGTGTAGGACGTCAGCGGTGAACGATTATCCAATTAAATATTGTTATTGTCAAACACTTTACTATTCAGCCTTAAGAGGGATATTCACTTGAGCTAACCGGGTTATACTTTTATTAACTTTAATATTCAGCCTTAAGAGGGATCCGAATGCATTCTTATACACAATCACTCTACCTGTATGAGCACAGAAAACGAAACAAATTCCTTTGTACGACTGAATAGTCACTCCTACTATTTAACACTTTCTTCGTTTTTTTCTCTATTGCAACAATTAGATTTTTACAGTATTAACCTACCACCCTTTCACTATCTATTGTGATTCTTAGGTAAGGAAAAACATAGTCATGTGAAATCTTGTTAGATTTGTGTGAAATATATAATTAAAATAGCAAATATTTATAATTTCTACTAGAAAGTAATTAAAAATATTAAAAGTTAAAGTTGTGCATTGGCAAGCGTGAAAACTCAATTGTTACAATACAAAAAGAACGGATACAATATATATATATGCTTTGAAATGCTTGTTAAAAGGGTGATGTTAATATTATCGGTTATTTCACCATATACTCCCGACAAATATTTTTTTTGCACCATATACCCTTTCAACTTTTGAAATTCACCATATACCCCTCACTTTTGAAAAAATACATCCAATTACCCTTAATGACTAACGACGTTAAACTCCGTTAGTCATTAACCCCTAATCCCCCCTCTAACCCTAATTAACTAACTTAAATCTATCCCTAACCCTAATACCCTAATACCCTACTACCTTGACCCTAACACCAAACACCCCCCCCCCACCCCCTTACCCCCGCCGCCTACTTGCCCTCACGCCCACACCAGCCCTTACCCCACCACTCCAACAGCCCCCCCCAAAGCACCCCTCCCCCTTCCCCCGCAAAGCACCCCTCCACCCTCCCATTCCCCGCTGAACCCCTCCCTTTCCCCCGCCGACGCCCCTCCCTTTCCCCCGCCGACGTCCCTCCCCTTCCCCCGTTGTTGTTCGCAGATGAGGTTGCGCGACGACCCCTCCCCTTCCCTCGTTGTTGCACCGCAGTCTTTGTCGTTGTTGTTGTTGTTCGCGCAGATGCTCGCCGTCGAACCCCCCGTTGTTTTTCACGAATCTTGCCGTTGAACCCCCCTCCCTTCCCCCGTTGTTGCACCGCTTCTCTCTCTTCCCTTGGCGGTGTTGTTGCCATCGAACCCCCTGTTGTTGTTCGCAGAATCTGCCGGATTTGTTATCGTCGATGTTCCGGATTTGTTGTCGTCGTTCACCGACGCTTCTCTCTTCCTTTACCGGATTTGTTGTGCGACGGCGGGGGAAGGGGAGGGGTGATTAATGCTATGGAAATGGGAGGGGGAGGGGGCCGAGAGAGGGGGGGGGCGGGGGGAAGGGGGTAGGGGGGGGGCTGTTGGGGTGGTGGTGCGGTGCTGGGCCGTGGGGGCTCTGGGGTGGGCTGGGTAAGGGGGTGGTGGGGTAAGGGGTGGAGGAGGGGGTGGTTAGGGTTAGGGTATTAAATTAGGGGATTAGGGTATTAGATTAGGGGGTTAGGGTTAGGGTTTGACTTAGGTTTAGGTTAGTTAATTAAGGTTTGAGGGGTATTAGGGGTTAATGACTAACCGAAGTCTAACACTATTAGTCAAAAGGGTAGTTTGATGTATTCTTTGAAAAGTGGAGGGTATATGGTGAATTTCAAAATTTGAAAGGGTATATGGTGCAAAAAAAATTTGTCAGGGGTATATGGTGAAAAAATCGTAATATTATTGAAACTCCAACAAAAGCCTTGTTTAATTCATTGCAAGTGATTTACTTTGTAGGTTTCCGGAGCTTTGATCAAGATTTAAAGAGCATCGAAACACCATCTCGGTTTACTGAGCCACAATATCGTACTTCTTCCCTCCGAGCCTAAAACTATTCACGGGAAACATGCTGCCGTTGAACAAGAAATGTAGAATTCATCAAAGATCACATTAAGAACCACTAGAGCAATCAAACAAATTGAAGTTTACACACTTGCATATCATCTCAAAATAAACTTTCACATATTTAGAATAATTTAAATAAAATGAAAATGAACATGTAATCTGACATATTTCTAAATTCTCGCACAGGCATATCTAGACGATACAACAATCTGAGGTCTGATGGGGATGCTTTTTAGCGAAGTCTTAACTAAGATTGCTTTCTAACAATTTAAAATTCAACATACTCATAACATGTACATACATATTTAGAACATAAGCAATTAAAGTTTAGAACATGAGGAACAAAATTTAGAACATTACAAACTGAGATTAATTAGTAAAAAATAAACCTGATTCAGGAACTGATGAAGAAGATATATGCACATCAACTTCAACTTCCATATCTCAAAGAAAACAAAATACTAATTAACCTAAAAATCAAACAAAGAAAAAGAATCCATGCCATAATTGTCATGAATATTTCAATCTCTCACTCCAACTCCAGAGTAGAAAAAATCAATAATTTCACACTGACAGGCTAAAGTCGTATCACCTAATCAAAAGTAATCCTAAAGTCCTCTAACAAATAGTAGTCACGGAAGTAGGGTTGGATCCACAGGGAAAATAGTGTTCTTTTCCTAATTGTCGATCAAATCTAGATTATAGGGAACGAGTGTTTGGTTGTAGTTATACTAAACTAGACAATAACTATATCAAGAATATCAATAAAATAAAGTCTAGGCGTAGGTTCACCAATGAACAATATTCCAGGATGAAACGCAACAATCAATAATGAATAACGCAATCAAACAGGTTGATTTCCTCTCTCGAGTCGAAATTAACCATAGAATGATATTAACAGGCTCTCGCAATTTATTAATACCAATTCTACCTATTGAAACTCACCTTAATATCAAGTTTTTATACCTCTCGGCGCATAACGTAATATTGCAATACTATAACAATCAAATCTGGCCAAATCGGATTGAATAGAGATAATACATTCAATAGGAATCAACATACATCATCAAAAATCAATACTTTATAACCATCCCTTCATAAATATTCACAGATCCCCTTAACCCTAGAAATAAACTACTCAATCATAATTAAAGAAAACATAATCATGATGAAACAAGTAAACATGGTGAATCAATAATCAAAGATTTTTAAGAATAACAAGAGAAGAGAAGAAATACCAATGTAGAACCAATCTTGCAAAATCCAAACTTCTATTGAAAATCCAATGTAAAAATGGCAAAGAGTAATACTAGGGTTCTTGAGTAATTAAAAATGTGCTTAGTAAACTAAAGCTGAAGTTATAATGTAAAAACGTCCTCCTTCAACCCTAAAAGGATAAGTATTTATAAGACAATAAGAGTCAGCACAACACGCGCTTAAAACTCCTTAAAAATCACCCCGCCCGGGCTGCCGGGGCGGATCCCCCCTATCGGGCGGTTGACAGGTCAAAACCCGTAGAAAAAGTAAAACAGCGATCCGCCTGGCCGGGCAAGATCCCGCCCGGCCAGGCCCGCAAGATACCAAAACTGCTCATTTTTAAAACTTCATAACTTTCTCGTCTCTCGTCGAAATTCAGCGTGTGACCAATCGTTGGAAAGCTCTTCAAGTCTACTTGCCAACTCAATTGGAATCAATCCATTTGGATTTGTAGAACTTGAGATATAATCAAAAGAGTGGACTGGAGTCATTTTTCTACTTCATTCACTATTCGCTTTGCTTCAAAACTCTTCCAACTCAATGCTCGTGCTCTCGAAAGTACATCATCTCTTGTAATGATATAAATGAGTAGGGAATGCACTCAAACATGCTAATTCCTACAATGATCAACCTGAAACTACAAACACACTACAAGGAGCACATTAGTACTAAAAATGGCTCCGAAGAGCGCAATTAAGACCAATAATCAATGAGGGATGCGGGTAGAAACTCTATATAAAATAGGCATATCAAACTCCCCCAAGCTATACCTTTGCTTGTCCCCAAGCAAAGAATAACATGAACATGAATATAATTGCTTTACCCCTCAGATAAGAAATTCAGGCGCAAATATTTTCAAACTCAAAATCTTTCAAGCAAGCAAAATTCAAGTTCAGTTATTCAGATCACCCTGACCACCAATCACCTAAGCAAACAATCAAATGCAGTTGCCCTACATAACATGCAAATCTCGAAAAGGTGCTCACCGAGGTGTCACTCCTCTCAATTTTTTGGCAGGCAAAATATGTGCCTAAACACTCACCAACCCAACCATAATAGCCCTTCCCACTCACACTCTCATGTGTTTAGAAAGGTATAATATCGCTCATCCTAGCCAGGTCGACTCAAATAACAAACTTACTCTTTAACTTTGGCAAATTGACTCAGTATCAATCCAGTAAACAATCAAACACGTGCTCAAGAGGTCTTTCTCAGGGTTGTAATGGTGCTCGGGTAGAGGTAAGGAAATTATTTAGGGAATGTGGTGGAAAAGCCAAGAAAAGGGGATCAAAAAACACTAGTAACAGGACTAGGTGTGGTCGAAACAACTCCCATGACATCAACAACATGACCAAAACAATGACCAACTTTAAAGTCTCACGAACCATCCAATACGTGTCTCTTTCAGCATAATTTCCAACACTTTTTGAAATTTAAAGAGTGAAGATCATAGAGATTTTTCAGATTTTTCACTATCATTTTTTACTTTATTTTGTCTTTTTCTTTCTTTTCCTTGTATCAACATAGACATTATTTCCAACCAACCCATAGAATCGACCACAAATCATAGAACCAACCTAAAAAATGCTCCCCCAAGCTAGGCTTTGGGACAATAATCATTGTAAAGGCTCAAGGCGTGCAATATGGCGCAATATCAAAATAAAAAGTCATTAGGCTCAACAGGGCTAGGAGGGTATTAATTCATTTATCAAATTTGAGGCTTAAAATTAAACAAAAGAACACTTATATCACAGCACATGTCCAAAGTCACCAGAAATCAACGAGTACATTGCCAAAATCAAGATCAGAATGCTACGAGGAACTAACACAGAAAAATAGATTGGATATGGACGTAAATCCATAGGCAACAATGAATCCTCACAATCTAACCAGTTCAAGCATGCAGTCCAAGTAGGCGCTTTATCATCAAAATCCACTCAAGATCAAGGCAATCAGAGATCCTATCACAACATTACAATCACAAATGCCTAACTATCCAGTATACTGAGTTAAATCATTTTTCAAAGCACAATTCGGGGAACAGTGAAGCAATTAATCCATTCATATTCAACTCGTATTTTTTGTATTTTTTCAGCAATATTTCATTTTTTTGTGATTTTTCATTTATTTGAAAGCAATTAAATTAACTAAACTAAACTAGAAAGCAGTAAAAGAGTAGAAGAAAAGCAATACTTACAGAAATCCTCTCCCAAGCTGAATTAGGCAATGTCCTCATTGTTACAAGGGAAAGGAAAAAGACCACGGGTTGCCTCCCACAAAGCACTGTATTTTACGTTTGTAGCTTCAACCGCAGTCAGAAGAATCCAATGCCTTTAGTAACTTATCAAATGCTCCTGCAAACATGTCACTAAAAACAAGATATGGCTTGATTGCATGCACATATATCTTCACAAACATAATGTCAGCAGAAACAAAATAAAAATGAAGACAAGCATAATCAAAAGAAAATGGAGAAAAGGAAGACAAAGTATAACTTTCCTGTATCTGTTGTGTAGACACCAGAGATCTCAAGGAAAGAATATCAATAATGTCAACTTGGCCAAACATATCTTTTAATGGTGGCCCTTTTAGAAAATATGAGGGAAATAAAATATGATGGGAAGAAACAAGATCAAGCCTTCTTGAAAATGGAATATGGGGACAAAAAATTATAGGTTCAACCTCTACAGTTTCACTTACAATGTCACCACCCTCTAAAATAGGCTCATTAACAAAGGGGTTTGTAACTAAGAGTTTCTCCTCCACCAAAACATTCATCCTATCCATAATTTTCTCATTCTCATCATTCCTTTCGATATCGGGAGTCATATAATCACCATTCTCCACTGACATGGCATTATCAACACAATTATCATCATCAAAGGAAAACATATATTTGTCTCTTATTTGTTGAATGTCTGGTAATTGATTAACCATCAATTGTTGTTGGCCACACAATTGCTTAAGGCTAGCACTTAATTCTTTGTCAGACTCATTCAATTGTTTCATTAAATTAAGAAGATCTGTAATACACTGTGATGATTGTTGTTGAGGATAGTTATGCAAGTCCAATTGGGGAGGGGAGTTCCAAGTATGCACATAAGACTCATAGGGAGCATATGGTAATCCATTATAATCTAAGTTAGGATTGGAAGAATATTGATTATCATAAGATGCACAAAAATTAGAATTCGGATAATCAAAAGATGCATCATAATAAGGCACTTGACCATCCCAACAATTATAATCATATTGTCCCTGACAATCAGTGAAATTTGCTCCATAATGGTGATTCCACTCCATTATAACACAGTCAGAGGAGATTTAAACCAAAAAAAGGAAAAATATATACAATTCTAGGGAACACATGTTCCTTCGAATGGGGGTTAGTATAGACAAGGAATAATCTAGACTCTAACACACTTAAAAATTAAACAAAACCGTTTCCCGGCAACGACGCCAAAATTTGACAGGCAAAAGTCGTATCACCTAATCAAAAGTAATCCTAAAGTCCTCTAACAAATAGTAGTCAGGGAAGTAGGGTCGAATCCATAGGGAAAACAATGTTCTTTTCCTAATTGTCGATCAAATCTAGATTATAGGGAACGAGTGTTTGGTTGTAATTATACTAAACTAGACAATAACTATATCAAGAATATCTGTAAAATAAAGTCTAGCCGTAGGTTCACCAATGAACAATATTCCAGAATGAAACACAGCAATCAATAATGAATAACGCAGTCAAACAGGTTGATTTCCTCTCTCGAGTTGAAATTAACCATAGAATGATTTTAACAGGCTCTCGCAATTTATTAATACCAATTCTACCTATTGAAACTAGCCTTAATATCAAGTTTATACCTCTCGGCATAACCTAATATTGCAATACTATAACAATCAAATCTGGCCAAATCGGATTGAATAGAGATAATACATTCAATAGGAATCAACATACATCATCAAAAATCAATACTTTATAAACATCCCTTCATAAATATTCATGGATCCCCTTAACCCTAGAAATAAACTACTCAATCATAATTAAGGAAAACATATTCATGATGAAACAAGTAAACATGGTGAATCAATAATCAAAGATTGAATAAGAATAACAAGAGAAGAGAAGAAATACCAATGTAGAACCAATCTTGCAAAATCCAAAGTTCTATTGAAAATCCAATGTAAAAATGGCGAAAAGTAATACCAGGGTTCTTGAGTAATTAAAAATGTGCTTAGAAAACTAAAGTTGAAGTTATAATGTAAAAACGTCCTCCTTCAACCCTAAAAGGATAAGTATCTATAAGAAAATAAGAGTCAGTGCAACACGCGGTTAAAACTCCTTAAAAATCGCCCCGCCCTGGCTGCCGGGGCAGATCCCCCCGGTCGGGCGGTTGACACCCGTAGAAAAAGTAAAACAGCGATCCTCCCGGCCGGGCAAGATCCCGCCCGGCCGGGCCCGCAAGAAATACCAAAACTGCTTAATTTCAAAACTTCATAACTTTCTCCTCTCGTCGAAATTCAGCGTGTGACTAGTCGTTGGAAATCTCTTCAAGTCTACTTTCCAACTCAATTAGAATCAATACATTTGGATTTGTAGAACTTGAGATATATTCAAAAGAGTGGACTGGAGTCATTTTTCTACTTCTTTCACTATTCGCTTTGCTTCAAAACTCTTCCAACTCAATGCTCATGCTCTCGAAAGTACATCATCTCTTGTAATGATATAAATGAGTAGGAAATGCACTCAAACATGCTAATTCCTACAATGATCCACCTGAAACTACAAACACACTACAAGGAGCATATTAGTACTAAAAATGGCTCCGAAGAGCGCAATTAAGACCAATAATCAATGAGGGATGGGGGGGTAGAAACTCCATATAAAATAGGCATATCACACACATAATTGGTTTTTAGCCACCGAATTCAAAAATTCTCATATTGAATTCACATTTCTTCAACAATAACATGTAATCTTATAAATAATTCAGTGACACAATAGTGGAACTTCAAGCACTGAGATTCGACAAAGACGCAACTCTAAGAAATGAATTTTCTACCAACTGTGGTTTGCTTTCAAAATTTTGATGGAAGCAACAAAAACAATTATCTCAAGCTTATTTACCATTATCTAATCTCAAATACCATATACCTAACTCTTCATCTTTCCACTTGTAGCTTTAATTACAAAGCAACATATTATTGCTCATAAACTATGGCATAATCACTTGGGACTTAATACCATCTTACCACTAGCATTAAAATCTAAAAATCTGAAACTCTAATTTGAAGAAAACTACATTAAAATCAAACAACAAAATGAAATCAAACAACAAAATGAAATCAAACAACAAAATCTAATCTAAAAACATGAAAAAATTAACTTTACAATTTCCATTGCCTAAAAAACGTAGCCATTATAGATGGTGGTGTGGTTAACGTTGTTGCAGTAGTGCTTCGCTGGTTCTAGTGATGCAGATAATGCGGTAAAAACAACAAAATTGAACTAAAACTATGAAGAAAACTCCATTAAAATCAAACAACAAAATCGAACTAAAACTTTGAAGAAAACTCCATTAAAATCAAACAACAAAAACCAACTAAAATCTGCAAGAAAATCAAATTAAAAGTTTGAATAATACATGATGAATTCTGGAAAGAATAGTGTGGAATCTGCAAAAAATCGAACTAAAACTTTGAAGAACTCTCCATGAACGACATATTACATAGGAGAGAGAAAGAGAAGATGTGTAAAATGTTAGAGAGAGAAAGAAAGTGGCGTGAAAGCGGCGTGGAAGAAGGGGTTAAGTGTTAACCTAAATTACGAAATTGCCATTACTCATAAGTGTATTTCAAACGGTTAGATTAGATTAGATCCAAAGGTCCAGATTTGTTCTCACATAAAAAAGTGTTCTCACATAGAGGAGGTGTTCTCACAAGAGCCCTCCCCTATATATATATTGCCATTCTGAGCTTTCTTTGAAAATTATTAAGAAGTTTTCTTTTGTGTGGTGGTTCGTCAGGTTCTTTAGAAATAGAATGATATTCAATGATGAGGGCATTTCCGCTCGCCGTGCTAGTTTTCAGATTAATAGTTTTTTCGCCCAATGGGCTAAAGCGGACAGTGAGGTAGGAGAGGTCTCATCTGTCTCTTCTTCTTCTCTCAAGTGCAATCATCCCACGAGCATTCGAGCGGGTACTAATCTCAGTTGGTCCCCCCTCCTTGCAAGTTTTGCAAGCTAAACTTTGATGGTTCTAAATTAAGTAATGGCAACGCCTCTTAGGTTTTGTGATTAGAAATAGTGATGGTGAAGTTCTTTTAGCAGGTGCCAAGTCCCTAGGCTCTAATATCTCTATTATTCAAGCTGAGGCTTGGGCTCTTAGTGAAGGCATCAAGGGAGCTTCTTTCCTTAACATCACTCATCTTACTATAGAAGGCGATAATTTAGGGGTCATTAATTCTATGAAGAATTCTTGGCGTATTCCTTGGGAGATTTCTAACATTATTAAAGATGCAGGTGTGGATGCTCGTCGGTTTCAGCCTTTCAGGTGTGCCAGTTTCGTCATTGCTTTCGCGAAGCTAACAAGGCTGCTGATTTTATGGCCAGGAAGGCGCATGATTACCCTTCTCTGTTATATTGGTTCCCTCCTTACTGTATGGATTTCTCCCTCATCATCCGCAAGGATGTTTTAGTCTGGCCTCCAGATTAGGGTGCTAGTCTAAGTTTGTTCTCCTTATATATATATATATATAAGCCAAGGGGGAGCTATGGTGTCCCCTTTTGAAAAGACTTAGATACCCTTAATCTCACAAAAAATAATAAAGAAAAGATTTTCTTAATTCTTTCCTCATTTACAAGTATGAGTAATAAGGAAAGTTCTACATTACCAAAAAAATACATAAAAAGTGTGTAGAAAGAGAAAACTCACAATTGAAATTATAAACTGATGGCTAAATCAATTTTCAAACAATTATAAAATCAAAGATTTACAGGGATTCTTACTATCTAAACTCTCAGTTGCAATAATAATTTCAAATAACATGCATATATAAACAAATCATAAAAGAATTAAGAAATTTAGAAAATATTTATTTTTTGGGAATCACAATCAGGTAAGATAATAAATAATTAAAGAGATAAACATACATCATTAGATAATATCAATTTATAATTTTTTTTTTATCGAAGCACTACTCTCCATAGTATGCCTAAAAATCTCAATTACCTAGTGAAATTAAAATGAACTACTACTCATAAAATACGCCTATAAAATATATGTATTTTTAAATAAATAAAAAACATAACCTAGATCATTGTTTAAAAGGAGAGTTGTTGAATTATCTACCAAATACAAGATAACATATCATACCCTAAGATAGTCCTTTCTAAAACATTACTCTTTACACTAGAAGCAATGCAAATAAAAAATCACAATGCTCATCAATATTCACCATAAATATTACACTCTTAAGTTAGCTTTTTAACATTTTTTGATGTTAATATTAATATTAACCTACTGTCGCATGCATCGCCTGCATATAGTTGCTAGTATATATATATATATATATATATATATATATATGTGGATGGATGGATAGAGCGGGTGATGGGTCCAAAAAATATCATCCATATCCGACCCGACCCATCACCCGATCCACCCATCACTCGTCCGTCACCCACTTCACCGCCGCCCATTTATTCGAAGCGGGTAGCTTGATTCTTCGTATTGCATGGTGTTCGATGGTGCGTCGCAAAATCATTAATTTCGTCGAAAATGGGCTAAATATGGCAAAACATAGAGAAAATAGCGAAAAATAGAAGGAAAATTGGGAAAAATCTGGAAAAATATGTTTTAACATATACTTAATTTACGTTTTTTTTTTCATAAAAAGTAATACTTTTTTCTCGAAAAATGGGCAAAAATAGAAGACAAATAGGAAAAATAGGAGGAAAAATATTGAAAAAATACTTCACTCCTTTGGAAAAACTTTCAAGCCCCCGGCGTGCCTAACGATCACCCCGGCTGCCATAGACCTTCATTCCCTTTCCAGTTTTGCCTTCGCTTGGCACAACCCTCGCTAGGCTTTAGGCGGGCCTCCGGATGGCACCACATGCCCTTCCAAGGCCCGAGTGTGCCTTCAAAGGGCCTCCCACAGCCCCGGGGGGTGGATGATCCACTCACCAATGAATAATTGTCAGCTCTAATTGTTGACTCGAACATAAACCCAATCCGATCCAACCCAATCTATTAACTAGCCCGAGCTTCAAAAACTAGTTAAAAATAATAAAAAAAAACTATAACAAAAAGACTTGGGAGTTGTTAGATCGTAAGGCAACTCAGCTAACAACCAATCCCCCAAAATTAAACCTTAAACCTAACTTTCCATACAACCCCCAAAATTAATCTTTGTTGTGACTTTCCCAATTTCTTCTCAAATTAAACTAGGAATTTCCTTGCTTCTGCTTGTTTATACTTCGTAATCTAATTTTTAGAAGTTTTAGCATGGTAATTACTTCAAGAACTTTTAGGAATTGCAAGAATCAAGTAGGTATTTCTCTTCTTCTGTTTTCTACTGGGGCACATCCAATATTAGATAGAAAAAAGTCACTTCAAAATAATGGATCTTACCTCTGCCAAAATTTTGGATTTTGGAAGAAATGCGACGGACTTGTTTCAAACTCACGTCTTTTTCAGGATAAATGGAATAGGGTAAGTGAGAATTTGCCTTCTATTTCATGTATTCATTTCCCCCTTTTTTGGTCTTTTTTTTCTGCTCATTTGTAGCTTTGAATTGAATCGATTTATCTATAAGAAGCTCTGAATCAGGATTAAGTTGGGGGTATTTGCCTTTTGGAGGGGGATCACAGTGGTGGAGTTCGAAAATGTTGGTTTTAGTGGCATGTAGGATCTACGTTACTTCGGCTCTTCTAATTTCCTTATGTACCCATTTCGGACGCGACACAACACTTGGATACTTCATTTTAATTTGAAATCTTAGACTGTGAAGTGGACTCATGTAACCGAGGCTGGGTAATGTAGTGTAGGATAATGTATTATGATATTTTAAAAATGTAGAATATAATACGTTTATGCTAGATCTGATGTACATTTGATATATGTAGAAGCGTTTATCAGTTATAGTGGTAGTTTTTCCAAAGTGGTAAAGCTGATTTCACAAAATGTATGCACTTTGAAATTGGAGTTTTCATTTTTTAAAAGGAGAATTACTGAAACCTTGACTGTGTTCAATCATTTCGACTTGATATTATTATGGACTTATGGTGTTACAAAAATGCCACTTAATTTGCAAAATTTGTTTGTATCCGAGATTGAGTTGAAGTTTCTACAACCTGCATTACCTGATTCTGCTGGATTTCTTTTTTGGGTGAAAGATGAAGTAATAGAATCAGTGTGATGGACTTCATTTTTTCTGTTAGCACCTGCAGTCAGAAAATATGGATAAGTTTAACACATCAGTGTCACGAAAATTAAAGACCCATCAGCTCGGCAAGTATAGTAATGTTCTTATTTTTTGATTTGGATCAACAATCTCCATGGATAGAGAATTGGTATCAGGGATAAGAAACATAAGTTGAATAACTTAAGCTAAAGAGGGATTGCCACAGTCTACTTCCAGCAGAGCCAAAGCAGCCAGTTCATTGTAGAGGGGAGAGCCTCTTTAAGATCTCTGCGGAATTGGTAGAGTATTTGAAGATTTTAAGAACACAAATTACTAGGCTACTGTAAGCTATAAGAAGAGAGTGTTTAGCAAGAAAACATGGTGTTTTATTTCTTTTTGGGTGTTTTTGGGTGGATACAGAATTCACTCGCTTGCTTCCAACCGATGCAGAGTGAAGGATTTTATAATAAAACTAGAAATGAACTATTTCTAAAGCAGGAGGGGTGACTCACCCTTGCTTTTCAAAGATTCCTTTGCTTTTATAAAAGCAATGGTTGTGGTTTAAAGTACTTTTTTAAAAGCATAAAAACGTGTTTCTTTGTTCTGAGAAAAGCTAAATAATGGATGATGACTCATCATCCATTAATACAAATGTAAACTAATAAGAGACTAATCGTACGGATCTCGTCCCTGTAGATCTATATCTGTATCTCCATCTTCATCACTAGGATATTGTTCAGACATTTCAACATCCTCTAATGGTTCGCCATATGGAGGTATGTTGAGCTTGATAGTTAATGGTCCCCATATCTTAAAATATGGTCCTTCCAGCTAAGAGATCTGCGTGACGCCGGTTGGAATTTTTTGATGGCTTTTTCCGCATAAGCCATTTGTATAATTCGGCTATATTAATATACTGGAAATTTTGAGGAGTCTCGTTGTAGACTATAAACAATGGATCAATATGATATTGTTGGTAAAGCCGGTCGTTGGTGTAGACCTTCTACCTTGGGTAAGGTGTTGATGACTTGGACTACACTTGATCCGATTGTCATGTTAGGTTCACCTATGTTGCGATTTAGTTAAACTTTAAGAGTTAGGAATTTTAATAATCTTCTCGTGGGATCGACCCTTTCTTACCCTTTTACTAGTTGTTAATATTTTTGAAGGACTAAGATAGGTATTATAAATTATTAATTTGTGTACGTTAAACGACACGTATCACCCCGCACCCCCCCGCACACCAGACCCCCGCACAATGCACCCCTTCACTCACCCCCCGCACAACCCTCACCCCTTGCACTCCCCCACCCCTTCACCACTACCCCCTTGCGCCCCCACATTGCGCCCCCACCCTCCCGAATCGCCCCCACCCCGCACTCCCCGACCCCTTCACTTTGCCCCCCGGTCGCCCCCCACACACGCCCCACCTCGCCGCACACCCCCGAACCGCACACTCCCCCCGAACTACCCCACCCCGCACTCCCCCCACCCCCTTCACTTGCCCCCTTGACGGCCCCCGCACAGCCCCCACCCTCGCCGCACACTCCCCCCGAATTGCACACTCCCACCCCTTCACTTGCTCCCTTGACGGCCCCCGCACAACCCCACCCTCGCCGCACACTCCCCCATTGATCGCCCCCCGCACGAGGCCCCCTGAACCGCACACTCCCCCCTTCACAAGCCCCCCGCACAACCCCCCTTCACTGTCCCACCTCGCTTGCACAACACCCCTTGCACAGCCCCCTCCCCGCCCCTAAAAAAAACAATCCATAATTACACCCCGAACGACATTCATCTACCCAATTCGGTTTTCAAATCATGTGACCCGACTTTTTAGTGACTCTAATAGGCTAGAAATGACATTTGCTCACCCAAAATAGGTTTCAATACATGTGAAGCGAGTTTAGTTGATTGTAATATATATATATATATATATATATATATATATATATATATATATATATATATATATGGTAATTGGATCTATACATGACCTAACATGCGGCTAAAAGCGAGAAATTAAGTTAATTGAGGTCGAAAAAGCCGAAATTGGCCCGAAATGACATTCACTTACCTAAAATGGGTTTCAATACATGTGAAGCGAGTTTAGTTAATTGTAATACATATATATATACAAATAAGAACTATACATGACCTAACATGCGGCTAAAAGCGAGAAATTAAGTTAATTGAGGTTGAAAAGGCGAAATTGGCCCGAAATGACATTCACTTACCCAAAATGGGTTTCAATACATGTGAAGTGAGTTTAGTTGATTGTAATACATATATATATAGTAATTCGAACTATACATGACCTAACATGCGGCTCAAAGCGAGAAATTAAGTTAATTGAGGTCTTGAAAAGCCGAAATTGGCCCGAAATTACATTCACTTACCCAAAATGGGTTTCAATACATGTCAAGTGAGTTTAGTTGATTGTAATACATATATATATACAAAAATAGGAACTATACATGACCCTAACATGCGGCTAAAAGCGATAAATTAAGTTAATTGAGGTTGAAAAGTCGAAATTGGCACGAAATGACACTCACTTACGCAAAATGGGTTTCAATACATGTGAAGCAAGTTTAGTTGATTGTAATACATATATATATACTAATAAGAACAATACATGACCTAACATGCGGGCTAAAAGCGATAAATTAAGTTAATTAAGGTTGAAAAGCCGAAATTGGCCCGAAATGACATTCACTTACCCAAAATCGGTTTCAATACATGTGAAGTGAGTTTAGTTGATTGTAATACATATATGTATACTAATAAGAACTATACATGACCTAACATGCGGCTAAAAGCGAGAAATTAAGTTAATTGAGATTGAAAAGCCGAAATTGGCCCGAAATGACATTCACTTACCCAAAATGGGTTTCAATGCATGTGAAGCGAGTTTAGTTGATTGTAATACATATATATATAGTAATTGGAACTATACAAGACCTAACATGCGGCTAAAAGCTAGAAATTAAGTTAATTGAGGTTTAAAAAGCCGAAATTGGCCCGAAATGACATTCACTTACCCAAAATGGGTTTCAATACATGTGAAGCGAGTTTAGTTGATTGTAATACATATATATATACTAATAAGAACTATACATGACCTAACATGCGGCTAAAAGTGAGAAATTAAGTTAATTGAGGTTGAAAAGCCGAAATTGGCCCGAAATGACATTCACTTACCCAAAATGGGTTTCAATACATGTGAAGCGAGTTTAGTTGATTGAAATACATATATATACAATAATAAGAACTATACATGACACTACATGCGGCTAAAAGTGAAAAATCAAGTAAAATGACATTGCAAAGCCGAAAGCCGAAATTAGAACCAAAGAAGTCGAGCCTATTGTTTACTTTTGCCACCTTCATTTGAAGTATTAACCATTATCCCTTCCCCGTGATATGCACGCATGTAACTTGTCGCTAACTCCGCATCAGTGACATCGGAGTTGGGAATGGTGAAAGGCGGGGTGTCTTCAAACGCATCATACTCCTCCTCATCCTCAACATCACCAACTCCGAGTATACGTCTTTTTCCCGGAACAACAATTGACCACTTGTTATCAGAAGGGTCAGTTAGGTAGAATACTTGCTTAACTTGTGATGCAAGCACGAATGGCTCTTCACTATCACGCAACCGACCCAAGTCTACAAGAGTAAATCCACAAGGGTCATCTTTTCTTATGTAGCGCCAGTTATACTCAACCCACTTGCATCGAAATAAGTAGACCGTGAAACCAGAGTAGTGAAGCTCCCACATATCTTGAACTCGTCCATAGTATAACAATCTAGCATCAATAGGAGACTTGTCTTTGGCACTTGCATACTGTGTAGATGATGCCTCTACTGAAACACCACTATTCTGGAGAGATCTCAACTTTTGATCTTGACGATCTGTCCAATACGTATATCTGTTAACATCATAACCCTCATACGAGTGCACAGCTTCTCGAGGACCTAATGCTAGCCACTTCAGAGTTTCAGAAACATTGGAATCTACTTCACGCATTATTCGGTTATGGAACCAATCAATAAACGTCTTATTATGCAACTGCATAAATGCTCTAGTCCCTTTACCTGGATTTTGGTCACGCAACTCCTCCAAATGCTCATCCAAGTACGGATGCACCTGTACCATATGCTGCAATACAAATAAGTGTGCTTGTATGCGCCTTTCAACAGGAGGTACTATCATTTTGGAGCCAAGTGTACCTTTACCCGCGAGTCTGCCCTCGTGTCGAGATGTAGGAAGTCCAATAGGATCAACATTAGTTAAGAACTCAGCCATAAAATTACCGACCTCTTCACTCACAATCCCCTGAATTATACTTTCTTCTGGTTACGCTGGATTCCTTACTTTATCTTTCAAAGAGCCCATATGTCTCTCAAAGGGATAACACCACCTCAAAAACACCGGACCACATAGCTTAATTTCTCGAACTAGATGTACAACCAAATGGACCATAATGTCGAAGAAAGCAGGTGGGAAGTACATCTCAAACTTGCACAAAGTCTGTATCACGCTAGCCTGCAGAGCATCAAGCTTCGAGGGTTGTAACATTTTGCTACATATAGTATTGAAAAAAGAACACAACTTTGTTATGGTATGTCTCATGTGTTTCGGCAATATCCCTCGAATTGCAATCGGTAAGAATACTTGCATCATTACATGACAATCATGAGACTTCATGCTCGATAATTTCAACTCACCGTCTAAGGTAACAAATCTTTTCATGTTCGATGAGTACCCTGATGGAACCTTAATGTTGTACAAACACTTGCAAAAAAGACGCTTCTCACCTCTAGATAGAGTGTAGCAAGCCGGAGGTAAATAGTTCCTATCATCATCCTTCACCATTTTCTTTCCTTTTCTTTCAATTCCCGCAGCGACCCTTCTTCTTCCTGTTCCTCTTCTTTTCCCTTTCCTTTTCCTTTTCCAGACACTTTCTCTTTTTTCTTTCTTTTCTTAGTGTCCCTCTTTTGAGCCCATAGTTCTGGTCGAAGCCCCTCACTTTCCAGATACAGTCGCACCCCTTTGCTATCCTTTGTCTTATGTGGAATATTCATAAGTGCCCCTAGAATGGCGTCACATACATTTTTCTCTATGTGCATGACGTCGAGACAATGTCTAACCTCTTGATCTCTCCAATATGGAAGTTTCCACATAATAGACTCCTTTTTCCAAAGTCCCTTATCACCAACACTCGCTTCTTTGCCGAATATCGTTTCAATACCCTTGACTTAATCATAAACCTCAATACTAGTCAATGGTCTACGAGCAACCCCTTCCTCAACTGTTCCATCGAATGCCTTCTTCTATTACGATAAGGATGGTCGCGTCGAAGGAACCTTCGGGTGCGCATATAAACATCTTTGTGACAAGTAGTAATGTATTTAGATGTTGTGTCGTCCAGGCAAATCGGGCATGCTTTATTCCCTTTGTTCTTATGCCCGGATTAGTTCCCATAAGCAGGATAGTCATTAAGAGTGAATAAAAGCATGGCACGCAATGTGAATACCTCATCAGCATGTGCATCATACACAAAAACTCCTTCATCCCACATTTTTCTCAAATTATCAACAAGTGGCTGGAGGAAGACATCTATGTCGTTTCCAGGCTGTTTCGGCCCTGAAATAAGAATCGACAACATGATGTATTTGCGTTTCATGCACAACCAAGGAGGCAAGTTGTATATAACTAGAAGAACCGGCCACGTAGTATGCTGAGAACTAAGATTGCCAAATGGGTTCATTCCATCCGTGCATAGGCTAAGCTTCAAATTTCTGTCCAGGGCACCACAGGTCTTATGACAATGGTTGATACCTTTCCACTCAGGAGAATCAGCCGGATGTTTGAGAAAACCTTCCTTTTTCCTTCGTTCTGCATGCCACCTCAAGTTCTTAGCATCTTTTTTGATTGAAAACATGCGCTTGAATCGTGGTATAATCGGAAGATACCACATCACCTTTGCTGCAGGACCTTTCTTATCACCAACCCTTGCGCGTCTACAACGCGACTTCCCACATCGAGGACACTCATCCATATTTTCATATTCATTTCGATATAGCACACAATCGTTTGGACAAGCATGTATCCTCTGGTACTCTAAACCGAAGGGACACATCAGTTTCTTAGCATAGTAGTTCGACTTGGGTAGTTCATGGTCGTCCGGCAACATATCACCAAATGCTTTCAACAAGGAAGTGAAACAAGAGTCACTTATACCGGCTTTCGTCTTGATACTAAAGAGTGTTATCACGGCCGTCAGCTTGGTGTACCTCGTACAACCGGGATACAACGGTTTTTGAGATGCCTCGTCCATGCACTCAAAAATACGAGGCCGTTTGCCAGAATGATCTACCCCCGCCATCATCTCCTCAATATGATCCCCTTCATCATCATCATCTTCCACTTGAATATCCTCATATTCATCCTCGATGTTGTCATTCTCAATGACATCAAACTCACCTTCTTCATGCACATCGTTAACAATGGCATTTCGACCATCATACATACCCTTCTCAACGTGCCAAACCCATACATAGTAGTCTTGTCTAAACCCGCGACGAAAGATATGCTCCCTAAGCGACTCAATGCTACTAACGGTGCTCACATTACCACAATCAACACAAGGACAATAAAACCCCTCGGTTCCCTTTGCAGTCTGATGACTTAATGCAGCATCACAAAATTCAATGACCCCATCCACGAATTCACACGTGTCACGACTACCATACATCCTTGCACGATTCATTTCAACCAAACCTAGCTCTAATTAAACACAAGCAACAAGTACCCAATGTCAATGACGAATTTCACTACATTATAAGAGTTTATACACGATATATATTTAATGAAATTAGGCATGCTTTCCAAGGGTCCTTATCACTCCAACCTAACCCATCCTTAGATGTCTAATCTCACTAGTGAATGTATTGCCTTCAGTTCGAATCTACGGAAAATCCGGCAGCATTTCCCTACAATTCTCCAAGTACACGATGTAGTTATATAGGTATTTATATCTACGTATGTACCCAGAGAACAAAAGTAGGGAAACGACGAGCCAAGATTTTCCTCTAGAATCGAACTAAAGACATACATTCACCACCTAAGTGAGATTAAACATCTAAGAACAGTCCCAAACTGGGGACTATTCAAGACTTACTCCTAATGAGTAAGTCTCGAACAGGTATCTAGGCATATGATATGATGATGCAAACATAGGTTTTTAATAACAACAAAACATTTTACATCTAATCTCAATTCAATGATAAATATATACACATTTGCACATATATATAAACCAATTTACTATGAAAGAAAGTTAAATATGAGTGATAACATACCAATATCAAGGTTGTGAATAGGGAAATCGAGCTCAACACTCCGTCCCTAGCTAGCTTCAATAATCAACAATAAAGTTTAAAAGTTAACATCAGTATAAATTAGCAATTCAAACAAAACAAAACAAAACTAAATATCTAAACCAATAATCAACAACAATGTTTAAAGTTAAAACCTAACTAGTTAGTAAGTACTACAACTACAACAACAACAACAACAACAACAACAACAACAACAACAACAACAACAACAACAACATCAACAACAACAACAACAACAACAATAACTACTACCAAAGCAACAACCACAAAAAATAGCAATTACAACAAAGCCCTAGTTTTTTTTAACCTAAAAATCAAACTAACTACTTTAAATAAAAATAATTAACTCAAATCAATCAAATTTACACCCTTTAACTATTATACAACCTAATTTCATTAACAATTATTCATAAAAGAACAATTAATTATAAACTTGAAGCTTCAAATATGAGAAGGAATGGTGGAGGTAGAGGTAGAGAAGGAATGTAGGTACCTAAGAAGAGGTAGAGAAGGAATGTAGGTGTTTAGGAATGGTGGAGTTGCGGCGGTGGTGGTGCTGCCACGGAGGAGGACGCGAGGGTGCAGCCACGGGAGGAGGACACGACGGTTGGGGTTTGTGGTTGAAACCCACCGAATTGGAGAGGAGGATGCAGTGGCGGTAGTCGTCGGGTCGGGGGAAGGTGGAACCCGGTGGTGGTGGTGGAACCTAGTGGTGGCAAGTGGTGGTGGTGAACCCTTGCGTGAAATGTCGAAGGAGGAGTCGTTTTTTTTTTAAAGGAAGGACGGAAGGGGAGTTAACAGTGATGAGAGGGGAGCCGGGGCCTCTTTGACGCGAAAAAGAAAACAAAATAAACCGCTACAGTTCATAAAAGCGCAGCGGTTAATAGCGAACCGCAGCAGTTGATTGTTAACCGTTGCGGTTTTATGACAACCGCAGCGGTTTGTTAGGCCACTTTTCCCACCCAAATTTGCGACGATTTACCGCCTGCGGTTCTCTTAAGGACCGGCTGTTTTTGTTCGTGACATATGGCGTTTTTCCACTAGTGTTTGGAGATTTGTGTTTGCCTAATTAGAATTTGGTCATTTAAAGCGAGACACAAGAAACGACCTAAAATCAATTTGGAGATCATAATTACCAATCTAATTATGTCAAATTATACGATTAATCCATTTTAAGATGGAGAACAAATTTAGAATGTAAGATGGATCATCATACAATTTAACTTAATTAGACTTGCAATTTTTCCTTTTAATTAAGATTGGGTCATTTGATTCATATACTATGATATATTCGCCCAACATGCAAAATTTGTAACATTGGTTGTTCATTTTATTAAAAAGATTAGTGGAATTATTTATGAAAAATTATGCATAAACATCTCCATAATTTTTTATTAATGAGTGATGTAACAACTATTTACAAAAAAAAAAAAACTATTATTACAACAATATGTACAAACTCTATGATCTATACAATATCTTCAATCTTGATCTTCACCATGATGCTCCTTGATCTTCATCTCCTTAAATGGGCTTTGGAATTCATCTTTATTTGTAAACTTCCGAAAAATTAGAGTTTAATTCACCTCTTTGATTTTGATTTTTTTATGACAATTATTATTGATTTTTATTTTCATGATAAAATGAGACATTTTAAGAGAAACTTAAAATTTAATGATTCTTAATTAACATTTTCGTGTCAAGAAAATTATTTTTTTATGAAAGTTGAGTTAATCATGTTATTTCATTTTCCGGATTACACTTTTATTCTTGTACTGACTTACAAAAATCATAACTTTCTGTAAAAGCGTCAAATTAAGGATGTGAGACATATATGGATAGGTAAGTGAGTTCATTATGTTGTATCAAAATTTCACAACCTTTTAGTGAAAACTTGAATTATGATGAATTTTATACTCCAAAGCTGGTCAAAACAGGACCTTTATCCAATTTGTTCTTTGGAAACCTAACTGTATTGAACTTATTTTTAAGTGAATTTTATTATTAACATTCTAGACACTTTGAAGAACTAGGCTGAAAATGTTCACTTGAATTCGACACTTTTATTGTTTCTTAGCGAAAGAAAACCGGTTTTTGAAATTTAGTGATTAACATGAGCGGTTTGTAAAAACGATGTAAATTGGCAAACTCCTTATGAACAAGATTTTATATTTTTGAAAAGCTAGAGATGTTTCTTCAAACTTAGTGTTTAGTTTTATCTAAATGATTTCATATCAAACTTTATTGTGAGAACAAGCTAAGGGTTCACTTGGACAAAATCGGTTATGCACAACAAAGTTGTAAATCCTGCAAATTATTCGATAAT
Organism: Beta lomatogona; assembly: GCA_947646795.1. Classification (NCBI taxonomy): domain Eukaryota; kingdom Viridiplantae; phylum Streptophyta; class Magnoliopsida; order Caryophyllales; family Amaranthaceae; genus Beta; species Beta lomatogona. The sequence goes on from CANSNZ010000073.1 coordinate 616,820, forward strand.
ACAGAATGAGAAAAATTAAATATAGTACAAAAAATTAAAACTAATTATAATTACAGCATCACATTTTCTTTTTTTATGGAGATGTTTACGCACAATTTGTCTTGAAATTTTTTTTATGAAAATATTTTTATGATGAACAACAACTTGATTAAGGAAAATCACATAATCAAATTGTTTCTAAGAGTCTTCCCATTAGAGTTGAGTATTCTAGGTGGGGTCATTTAAGGTTGGGAACCTATTAGAGGCTTCCTCATACCTGAGTATCAAAAAAATTAAAAAATGATGAAGAAACGGAGAAAGTTTGGCAGATGATTAAGAAGATAATAAAAAATAATAAGACTTTCTGACTTTACCTTGCTAGCTTCGATGATGCACTTCCTTTTTGCAAATTTTTCTACCTTTTTGTGATTTTCTTAATTTCTAAGTGAGTTTCATCCACCTAATTACTGCTTATTTACTTACTAATTATTTTCTAAGTTTTACTTTCTTTTTTCGTGAATGAGATTTCTTATAGGAAGGAAGTAGTACCAATATGAAAGGAGTATGGAGAGAAGTAATGAAATTAAGTTGAGTTTTTTACAACTTGGTTTTGAAGTAAAAAAAAGCAAAAACCTCTTTCGAGGAATTTTAGTTTTTATTCAAGTGGTACATGGTCGAATGCCGAGAGTATGCGTACATGGCACCAAGCATTGCGACAATACGAGGTTTCCGGCCCCTCCCTTGTTTAAAGGTCCCCATAATTTGGAGGCTGATAGAGTTATGCCAAACAAAGTGTGTGAATTAGAACCTTTTTGTATAAATAAAAGAAGGTATAGGTCAGATATCACCCTTACAAAGAGGAGAATTCAATCCTCCTCATCACAACTGGAACCTCGTTCCATATCTTACCCTACCTTGTCAGAGGTTTTTACCCTCCAACATATTCACAAAAACTATTACTGGATAAGCCCCCAACAAGGCCATGAATGATAAGTTTTTTAATTCTCGTAAAGAAATAATAGGAATTACAACAAGAGTGTGCCTATAAGGCTAATACAATTGACCTTATTGGAAAACACAACTGTAATCTTATAGCGAGATTGCAGCCAGCCTAGACAAGAACTCACAGTATCGAACAAAACAACAACCTTAAGACCCCGTTAGCTACATATTCTACCTCCTTTATTAAAAAGGGTTTAACACCACATAAAAAATATTCCTTTCCACTACCTTAAACCCGCACTCGAACTAAACACAAGAAACATTACAACAACTACTTGAGAAAGATCGTGGAGCAGATGTGGTAGGAATCATAGCGGAAAAGGTTGAAAATGGTGTAATACAACACATGATCAACCGCTAGAAAAAAGTTAGTAGGAATACACTTTGGAGAACTAATCAATGAAAGAAAAATCCAAGGTGTGAAGAGGTCCAAAGGAAATCTTGACAATAATGAGTCAAGAAGTAAATGCGAAGAAATAGTTTATACGAGGTCTCTTCCAGGCAGATATTAAACTATACAATACCAACCTAAGCGAAGGCACAAATAGTTGATATGTTAGATCTTGGGATGATCAACCTTCTCAATTACAAAACTAATAGTGATATTCCAAATAGACTAGGTGAACGACTCACCTATCAGCACTGCGATCTGCAACATAGGTGAACCCTAACATGACAATCGGATCAAGTGTAGTCCAAGTCATCAGCACCTTACCCAAGGTAGAAGGTCTACACCAACGACCAGCTTACTAACAGTATCATATTGATCCATTGTTTATAGTCTACAACAGCACTCCTCAAAATTTCCAGTATATTAATAAGCCAGAATTATACAAATGGCTTATGCAAGCAAAAGCCATCAAAAAATTCCAACGGCGTCACAGTAATCTCTTAGCGGAAGGACCATATTTTAAGATATGGGGACCATTAACTATCAAGCTCAACATACCTCCATATGGAGAACCATTAGAGAGATGTTGAAATGTCCGAACTAGGGGGTGGGCACGGTCCCAAGGACCGGATCGGACCCGGACCGAACCAAGGCTGGGCCGGTGGACGGAATCCGGGTTTTCCTGGACCGGGACCGGACCGGACTTTCTCCCGGTCCGGTCCAGTCTGGACCCGGAATTTTTCCGGTCCGGTCCGGTCCTGGACCTCTTGTACCGGAATTTTTTTTTTTTTTTAAAAAAATCTTTGTTATATTTAAATATATTTATAAATTATATACATTTAAAATTAATAATTTTAATGTCAATAATCCTAAAAGAATAAATAGTAGGTTTTTAAATTTATAAATAATTTTTTTTAACATATAATTTTTTTTTTTGCTAAAATAATAGAAATTTAGGTCCAACCGGTCCCGGACCGAATTTTCCGGTTTGGACCGACCGGACCGGTGGACCGGAATCATCATTTTCAGCGGACCGGGGGACCGTGATCTTGGAATCTCCGGTCCGGTCCATATTCCGGTCCGGTCCGGTCCCAAATTCCCGGCCCGGACCGGTTTGTGCTCACCCCTAGTCCGAACAATATCCTAGTGATGAAGATGGAGATACGATATATAGATCTACAGGGACGAGATTCGTACGATTAGTCTCTTATTAGTTTACACTGTATTAATGGATGATGAATCATCATCCATTATTTAGCTTTTCTGTAACAACAAACACGTCTTTATGCTTTTAAAAAGTACTTTAAACCAGAACCATTGCTTTTATAACAGCAAAGGAATCTTTGTAAAAGCAAGGGTGAGTCACCCCTCTGCTTTAGAAATAGTTCCTTTCTAGTTTTATTATTAAATCCTTCACTCTGCATCAGTTGGAAGCAGAGTGAATTCTTGTATCCATCCAAAAAACACCCAAAAAGAAATAAAACACCATGTTTTCTTGCTAAACACTCTCTTCTTATAGCTTACTGTAGCCTAGTTATTTGTGTTCTTAAAATCTTCAAATACTCTACCAATTTGCAGAGATCTTAAAGAGGCTCTCCCCCTTTTAATTTGGTATCGGAGCAAGTAACGATTCTAGCTAAAAGATCATACGAGGCCACGGGATCTAAAACCAGGGTGCAAGACGTCGCCGGCAAATAAGTAAGCGACCTCAAGGTAGTATTGTTATTTAATTTCATACCTTTGTCATAAAAATATCTATTAGTATTTATTGATAGAAAGAACTTAAATGAACAAAAGAAAAAGCTATAAGGCGTTTTCATCATTAAAGAAAATTTAAAGACAATTGCATACTTAGATCTTGCTTATAACTCAAAGGATAGACATTTTGTTTCACTTGGCAAAAACAAGTTTCTTTGTAGATTTGATAGTAAGTTTGATCATAAATTACATAGTGATAGTTCCCACCTTAATAGCATAACAGATTTGTTAATTAGTCTATCATAAAACCTAGAAAGACAAAGTTATCACGAATCTCTAGATAAAATAATTAGAGCCTTTATGAGACAATAGAAAACTCTTAAAAGAAGTCCGGAATAACAACGATTTCCTAAGATCACGGATTAGCTCATTAAGCAAAGAAGTTAAGACCTTAAAAGACAAAACTCCTACTAAGGAAGAGGTTAGACTGACTTAGTTTTGACATACAACAAAACAAGCCTAAACTCATCAAATTAGAGACTAAAAGGATCTTAAACCAAACAACAGAAAAATGAAGTAAGGTTGAAGCCTTGCTACACGAAGTAAAAGAATTAGTAATAGGCTAATGTCCCGAAAAAATAGAGAAGACTATTTAACGGCTGAAAAGAAATCAAAAGAATATTTGGATTTCACGTATAACGAATTTGCAACTTATAATCCACCAACAAAGGGGATAAGTACAATACTATTAGATTTAATATTTTAACGGAATTAATTTTAGATCTAAAACAACAAATAAAAGAATTAAAAGACGAACTTAGAGGTATCAAAGGACAAACTTCAACTACAAACGAAGAAGGTTTAATTAAAGCTTTTAAGAATCTTAGTGTTTCTCCGGAAGGATTAATTAAAAAGGTTAAACCAATAACAGTATAAATATTTTATACCAAAAATAGCAAAATGACTAGTTTTCCGAGAACAAGTAGAACTTTAAATAGATCTTTAAGCACAATAACAACGGAAGAATTAGACACTAATGAACGTCCTAGTCCCTTTAAGTGGTTAACTAAGAAAGAGCCTATATCCCAACTAGAAGAATTAATAGATATAGAACAAAGCTTAGATAGATTTAAGAATAATAGGGTAAAATTGTTAGAACCAAAGATTCTATATAATCAAGGAATATTCGACGGATCAACCATAGTATTTAGAACATATAGAGAAGAAGCCATTAGCGTAAAAAGTGGATCTAAAGATATATAACTTATATCACCACGGGGCAGTCCAAACCCTAACAAAAAGCACAATTATCTTCATCTAGGAATGATAATTATAGGAGTTAAAGCCTTAATTAGAAAAGAAACGAGGAACTAAAGCTTTGTTATTAATAGTAGACAATAGTTGGACAGGACCCGGATAAAGCTATTTGTCGGGAATGGAAGTAGATCTATCATCTAATAGAGGATTATTTTCTTGTGTACCGGATCTCTTAAAATCAGTAAAAGATATTAATAACCTCGGTATTATAGTTAAAACCAAGGGTTTTGAAGGTTACAAAGGCAATAACTTGTCAGTAACAATAGGAACTATAGCTAAACTTAGTAAAACTACTACAACAAAGTATAAGTTAGAAGTAGATAAGGTTATTAAAACTATGATGTCTAAAGGAATAAAAATGATAGAACCAACAGTGATAGATAAAGAAATCTTAGCGGGGAGAAGAATGGAAACTCTCGAATTATTTCAAAACAACAAGAACAGTCCTTTAGTCCCACAAAGTAGTTATATGTATAAAGATAGCAAAGGAAGACTTTCGGTTAGATTCGGAGAATATGAAAAACTGGATCTAGATCTAGAGGCGAAGAAAATGATACGGAATATAGCTTAGCAAACCACGAACTCAGTGAAATAGCTAAAGATTTAGATGAATTAAGAAAGAAAATAGAAATAGCAAAAGCGAGAAAAATATTATATTAGTAAAAGACTTAACTACATCCTATTTACGGATAAGTAGTGCTAAGTTATATACGGAAGAAGGTCGAAAGATAAGAGAAATTGATCAATTAGAAAAACAATTAGAAGATAAACTAAAAGAAATATCACTTTTTAATGAAGAAGAACCACCTACTTATGATGAAAGTGATACGGGAGGATAACTTCACGGACTTAGGAAGTTACACTAGAATAAATGAAGATCGCCGGAAGAAGAACAAGAAGTTCTTATTAGTCAAATACGAGACTAAAACTAGAGAAGAAATTTTTAATAAAGATTTTCAAATATATAATATCCGAGAAGTATTAGACGATATTACTATAGAACTAATGAATGACTTAGGAATGACATATTACGAAGTGAAGAATAAATAAGAAAGAAATATCATATAGAAAAAATAGATCTAATTCAAGAAGGCAAATTAGGACCGGATAGTATCTACAAAACCGGAGCAGCCTTTATGGCTAATGGAAATAGTTCATATGGTGATGTCTATAACCCATCGGATGAATACATGATTAGACCTACAGACAGACCATTATGGAAACTGATCAGGGAGTACAATCCATCTAACGAAGGATTAAAATCCTTTGGAAAACCTTATAAGAACATCCCTTATAATCATAGATTGTTAAACCTAGATTATGTAACCCCCCATCAGTATAACTCCCTTATACAAAATTGGGAACAACTAATTATCCAGGAATGGGCAAAACTAGCTAACAAAGAAGAAACAGATATGTTTGCCTATTTAGAAACATTCTTAGGAGAACAGCTCATGGCATGTACATGGCATATAAGACTAAATATCCAGACAAACTAAACAACATAAAAGTAATGGGAAATAACCCCAATAACTTTACAAACGTAATTAGAATTATAGTCATGGGTACAATACCACAAGCAGACACTGTAATTCAACAAGACCAAGCAATTAGGGATCTAGAACAGCTGTCAATTTTAAAATTTGACTATATTAATGAATTCTCTAGAGATTTTATGCGTAATATAGCATTAACAAACAGAGCTTTAGACGATTCCTTAGCAGAAAAATATTTTCAAAAATTACTAGGAACTTTAGGAAAACAAATTCATGACGAGTGGATAAAACACTATGGAACAGTAGAAAACCTAGGAATAGGACCTAGAATTGCTTACACATATCAATACCTTAGAGATAAATGCACAGAAGAAATGGCAAATCAAGAAGTAAAGAGACAATCTTATGCATTCTGTAGAAGAGCCATTTACGCACCACAGAACTATGGGTACAAACCCAAATACAAGAAAAAATTTAGGAAATCTAAATATTTTGAGAAAGGTAGAGGAAAACCTCAAAAAGGACACCATTTCAGTAAACCAAAAAACAGAAGTTGTCAATGTTTTATTTGTGGAGAAGAAGGACAATTTGCTAGAACATGTCCAAAAAAGTATAAAAACCAAGAACGATCTTACTTAATGGAAGAAGCAGAAAAAGTAGGATTTGATAATATTAAAGATGCTTGACTCGGATGACGACTCGGTATGTAGCTTTATAGAAGAAGATGAAACAGAAATAGAATATATTATGACTAATACAGAATGTAAACACCATTGGGTTCATAGAAGAGGAACATAAGATAAACCATGTCATTTATGTCAATGGTTTCCAGCAATAGAATTGAGGTACCAATGTAATACTTGCTTTCTAGAAGCCTGTAGACATTGCCTAGAAAAACCAATAGAAGAACTAGTCCCTAAAACTCTTGAAACTGGAGAAAGTAGTTCCAATATTCTTAATAGAATAGAAATTATAGAAGAACAAGTAGCAGAAACTATTAGAAGGGTTAAAAGAATAGAACAGTCCCTTCAAAATGAAGAAGAAACTATGAGTTACATTAAAACCCCACTATTTACTAGCCGGGGTTTACAAGTAGCCTGCAAACTATGATTTGATCAACAAGCCACAGTTGAAACTTATGCTATAGTAGATACAGGGTGCACTAAGAGCCAGATCACTACAAACTTAGCACCAGCCTAATTCAAAATAAAACATAAAGATATTATCACCAATATTTTAGCCGATGGGAAAACATGTTTAATAGAATACTATGTTAAACCCCCAACCATACAATTTAAAGATTTTGCGGGAGGATATAGCCAAAAATATGACATACCTCAAATTAACATTTCACCTGACCTATAATTCGGAACCCGGTTCTTGTTAGGCTTAAATTTTATAATTTCTCAACAAGGTAGTATCTCCATTACTCGGAATAGCATTACCATCGGTAAAAATATTTACCATATCCCAACACGTTATTATCGGCGAAATAAGAGTTCTTTGCGAAAGCGTGGTGGACGGAATAAGGAATTAGATTTTTCGGGAGAAGAAAATCACTTATGAATCGAAGCGGTAAGTTTCCTTCAATATGAAGAGTTAAGAGAACTAGAAAAGGGTGTAATATATACCAAACTTCCAATGTATCCTACAATTCAAAAACTTAGAACTAAAGGCTTAATTGCCAATGACATTAGCAAATGTAGAGTTAAAACAATTATTAATCAACAGGTGAAAAATCCAGATATAACTATCACTACAGCGAATATAGATTATTCCCCTAAAGAAAAAGAAGAATTTAAAAAACAAATAAATGAAATGCTCAAAGCAGGATTAATTGAAAAATCAAATAGTCCTCATAGAAGTGCAACATTCATTGTCCAAAACCACAGTGAGCATAAGCGAGGGAAAGCTCGTATAGCTTATAATTACAAAAGGCTAAATGATAATTTAGTAGATGATGGTTATTGTATCCCTAAAAAGGATACATTAATCAATTTAATCCAAGATAGGAATATATTTAGTAAATTTGATCTAAAATCAGGATACAATCAGATTAAACTAACAGACAGTTTTAAACCATGGACAACATTCATTTGTAGTGAAGGCCATTTTCAATGGAAAGTTCTTTCATTTGGTTTAAAAAATGCTCCAGCTATATTCCAGAGATTTATGGATAACATCTTTGGAAAATTAAATTTTTGCTTTGTTTATATTGACGATATTTTAGTTGCTTCAAAATCTATACAGGAACATACAAAGCACTTAGAGGAAGTTTTTAGCATTATAGATAAAGAAGGAATTGTAATAGCTGATTCCAAAATGGAATTATTTAAAAAGAAGATAAATTCTTAGGATTAGAAATTGGCAATGGAAAAATTCAATTAGAAGATCACATTGCTAAAAAGATATTAGAATTCCCAGAAAAAATGGAATATAAAAAACAGCTTCAAGCTTTCTTTGGACTTTTAAACTATGCTAGGACATTTATCCCAAACTTATCAAAATTAGTAGGACCATTGTATGGCAAAACTTCAAAAAACGGACAAAAATACTTTAACCAAGTAGATGTCCAGCTAGTTTTAAAATCAAAGAAAGGGTAAAAACGCTTAAACCATTAGAATTACCCTTAAGCACATACTATCTCATTATTGAAACAGATGGTAGCAAAGAAGGTTGGGGAACAGTATTGCTAACCAAACCTAATAAATATAGTCCTAATATAGAAGAAAAATTAGCGAGGTTATGCAAGTGGAAACTTCAAACGTAGTACTAATTGGTCTTCAATAGATTATGAAATACAAGCAGTAATAAACGCACTAGAAAAATTTAAAATACATCTAGATAGAGAAATAAGCTGTTAGAACAGACTGTGAAGCTATAGTTAAATTTATTAAAAACAACAATAGTAAGAAAGTTAACAATAAACGATGGATTAGCTTCCAAGATTTAATTGCAGGAAAAGGCTATCAGATAGTGTTTGAACATATCAAAGGAATAAATAATAATTTAGCTGATGTGTTGTCACGAATAATTGACAGATACATACAGAAGAATGGATAAGCCTATAAGCTTAAATCCAGCAGCTCTACACACAGCGCTAGCTCGTATAACACCCAGGTAAAAATAGAAGAATTTTCCTTTGGGAAAAATAAATTATACAGCGTTGAACCAAGTAAGGGATTCAAACCCTTGAAAGGTGAAACATTAGACAAAACACAGCAAGTTATCTGTGATAACTTATGGGTCATGCAGTCTACACAGCATAAGGTATTAACATTAAATTGTCTTACCTATTATTTTAATAAGATACATGACAGGCTAAAGTCGTATCACCTTATCAAAAATAACCTAAAGTCCACTAACAAGTAGTCAGGAAAGTCAGGATCGAATCCACAGGGAGAAAGTTATATTATTGTATCTGAAATCTAATATTATACTAACTAAATCGAGTTGAAAATGGGTGTGTGACTAAACTAATAGGCAAATGATAGAACTAAATATGAAGGTATGAATCAATTAATAAAGAACTAGGACTATGGATCACTATGCATACAATTCAGGAAATCAGAGACGAATAATAACTACCCAATAAGTCAATTTATCTAGGGCACATGTAATTTCTCTCGAACATTACCTCCCTCAAAGATCACCTAGCCGCTCTCGCATGGTCAAGGATCACTATGCCTAATGATTGAAAGCCTATACGAAATCTCTCCTCTCGAAGCAGATTCAATATTGCGATAATAGAAGTACAAATCAGGCCTAATTCATAAATCTAGCATGAACGATTCAATCACAGGAAACAATTGAAATATAGGGTAATTATACTAATCTATCAATCCCTCATTGCATACATAGATCCCCACAATCCTAGAAATAAAACTACTCACTCATACTTGAGAAAACAATAACAAATTCCATATAAAAATCCATACTTTGAACTATTGCAAATAACTAAGAAACTAATCTAATCAATAATAGAGAAGCAAATAATAATGAAAAGAACAAGGAAGAAGATTACCAAATTAATGAACTATATTAAACTTGCGAATAATCCAAAGGTTCAATCTTGAATCACAATGAAGAGTAGTAAAAAGCTAGGGTTCTTGAGAGAAACTATGAGAAATAAGAGCTAAAACCAAGATAAAACAAAGATACCTAATAAAAGTTTTCAAATCTCCCTTTATACTAACTGGCCCAAAATCATTAAATGAGCGCGCGGAGGCCGTTGCCCGATCGGGCCAACTAAGCCCGATGACATCGGGCTCAAACGAAGCAGCAGGGATCAAAACAGGACCCCGCCCGATGACATCGGGCCGACCCGCCCGATGGAGTCGGGCTGCACACCAATGGTTCCAGGGACAGGGGGCAGGACAAGCCAAGGACGCCCGATGAGATCGGGCCTATCCGCCCGATCGGGCTTCTCACCGTAATAACGATCGGGCAACGTTGCCCGATCGGGCCCGCAACGTCTCTCATCTGTGGCTTCTGAGGCGCCCGATCCTATCGGGCTCAGGTCCGATACTCATTCCTTGGCTTCCAACGCCAAGGCTTCAATGCTTCTTCGCTCAGAGATCCCGAAAAGTATCCTCAGGACTTTAGAACTCATCAAATATGTCTTCGAACCTCTCCAGTCCAGTGAAATAGTCAGATAGTGGTAGAAAATAGAGAGATAACTCCCTAAAACCTGCAATCAGACACAAAACAGAAAACCACAACTAGATGGAGAGAGTTAGCATAAAATGGCTCCTAAGAGCACCATTGATACACATTTTAGCTCAAATACAGGGGGAAAAACACTATATTAAATCATCACATCAAACTCCCCCAAGCTAAACCTTTGCTTGTCCTCAAGCAAAGCACAACAGGAATAAGAATAGGATTGCTTCACCCCTCAGATGGAAAAGTTTAAACTCAATTATTTCCAACTCAAAATCATTCAAGCAAGCAAAATTCAAGTTCAGTTGCTCAGATCACCCGACTACCAATCACTTTAAGTAAACCATCAAACGTAGCCGCCCTACATATCATGCAAATCTTGAAAAGGTACTCACCGAGGTGTCACTCCTCTCAATTTTGTGGCAGGCAAAATATGTGCCCGATCGCTCACCAACCCAACCATAATAGCCCTTCCCACTCACACTCTCATGTGTTTAAAAAGGTATAATATCGCTCATCCTAATCAGGTCGACTCAAATAACAAACTTAATCTTCAACTTTGGCATATTGACTCAGTATTATTCCAATATACAATCAAACATGTGCTCAAAAGGTCTTTATCAGGGTTGTAATGGGGCTTGGGTAAAGGTACGGAAATTATTTAGGAAATGTGGTGGAAAAGCCAAGAAAGGGGAGCAAAAAAACACTAGTAGGACTAAGTGTGGTCAAAACAACTCCCATGGCAACAGCAACATAACCAAGATAATAACCAACTTTTGAAGTTTCACGAACCAACCAATAACTGTCATTTTCAACATAATTTCCAACACTTTTGAAAGTTAACGAGTGAAGATCATAGAAATTTTTCAGATTTTTCACTATCAAATTTTTTTTCTTTCTTTCTTTCACTTTATTTTTTTTTTTCTTTCTTTGTACAACCATATCATTATTTTCCAACCACCCTACGGAATCAACCACACAATATGATATAAACTTAACAAATGCTCCCCCAAGCTAGGCTTGGGACAATAGTCAATGTAAAGGCTCAAGGTGTGTAATGTGGTTTAATATAGATCCAAAAATAAGTCATTAGGCTCAGCAGGGCTAGGGGGGAAAAATCATTAAACAACTCTGAGGCTTAAAATTAGACAAATGAACGCCTCTATCACAGCACATGCCTAAAGTTACCAGAACTTCAACGAGTACAATGCCAAAACCAAGATAAGAATGCTACGAGGAACTAACACACAACAATATATCGGATATAGAGATAAATCCGAGGGCTAGAATGAATCCTCACAATCTAACCAATTCAAGCATGCAGTTAAAACAGGCACTTTATCATCAAAATTCACTCAAGATCAAGGCAGTCAAAGATCACATCACAACGTCCCAATCACAAATGCCCAACTATCCAGTATAATGAGTTAAATCATTTTTCAAAATAAGTTCGGGGCACAGGGAAGCAATCAAACTATTCAAATTCAACTCGTATTTTTGTGATTTTTTAATTTTTTTTTAAAGCGATTAAACTACCTTAACTATCCTAAAAAGCAGTAAAAGAAAAGGAAAACATAAAAAACAAAAAGAAAAACACTACTAATACTTACAGAAATCTAATACTTACGTAAATCCTCCCCCAAGTGAACTTGGCAATGGCCTCATTGCAACAAGGGAAAGGAAAGGGACACGGGCATCGACCATCCATAGAAATGTCCGCACCATCATCATCCTCACCTCCATCATCCTCTCCTCACCTCCGCCACCCCCTACTCTTGGACCCCCGGGCCGGTTGTAATTCGGGTTCCAAGAGTACCAGGATGGGTGGGCGTCGGCTTCTGCAATCGTATGCTGTCTGCAGTAGTCATCGTACAGGGGATACAGAGCTAGGTGTTGATCATTGGCCAATGTATCAACACGCTGGCTGAGGCTCTGGAGAAGGACGGAGTTGGCATCAACCTCGCCGACCGATGTTACGAATAGCGGTAGAGTTGGCAAGTGATACCGGACTCCATCCGCCGGAGCATGCTCATCATTCCCCGAAAATCAAAAGAAGGAGCAGGAGCAAGAGAATATGGGGGGGGGAGCATCGAAGTAGAGGCAATATCGGCAGGATGAGGGGGCGACGGTGAAATGTGCGTTGGGGAATGTCGGGGATGGGGGTGGGAAAGTCGGAACCAGCTATGGGAAGGTGGTAGTGGGGCTGCCCTGGTCGAATTTTGGCTAAGGGACTAGGCAACTCAATAGAGCGCCTCCCGTTGATGCGCCATTGATATTTATCCCCAGCCCTCGCTAACCAATGGAGGCGATCGAAGAAAGCATAGTCCAGGAGGGTGGGTCCTAGGGCTGGCTGGTAGCGAGACTCATCAAAACCAGGAATTTTCCTAGCAAAAAGAGTCACTAACCCCCCATTTACAATAGCCCGAGAGGTCAAAGTACCGTCCGCTCTCCTCTTAGGGTAAGTGGTGGCAATACGCTCCATCTGGAGCGCAACATGATGAGGGATGTTATATTGAAAATGGTCGGGCGTCCCTTTAAGCATGTAGCTGCCAATTAGGTACAGTTCATCCCCCCTTATTAATTGCCCTTCCACCCGCCCAAATAGTGTCTGCGACATAAATCGAACCCACATTTTAAAGATGGGTTGGTGATGAATTTACCCTTGCAGTGTTGTAGGGTGAAGTCATTACCATCACCTGTGATGGCAAAATACGTGCTACGATGATGGTAGTTAGGGGGGTGCCCAATCTCCCCACCACATTGTACTCGAAGTACCCGTGCAAATTCCGGCAGAGTGAGGTGGAAATCCTGATTGAGCAGTCTAAAGGATACATAGGATACAGGTCCAGTTCGGGGTTTGGTAACCTTAAGACTGCTATAAAATTCATAGACCAGTACAGGATAGGTATTAACATGGACGGAAAAGAAAGATTCCATGCCGATTATTTTCATGAAATCTTTAAACTCAGAAGCAATACCCAATTTATTTAAAAATTCAATATCAAGGAAATGGGTAGGACTCACCTCGCGCCCTTTTAGGCGCTGAAACCGTTCACGTTGCTCCGTCGACGAAAAGACGACATCCGGAAAAGTCTCGTCCCGTGGTGGTGGTGGTGGTGGTGGTTGGGGTGGTCCGGTGCCGGATCCGCGACGCCTCCTTGAAGACATGATGCTTGAAAAAAATGTAGAGATGTCACACTCACTTTATGTGGAATGGGGTGGATGAGAGAGATGGAGTGAAATAGAAAAAAATTGAAGATGATGTGGTGGGTAATTGATAGGGGAGATGAGAGGGTTGATTTTTGTGGAGAGCTAAGTAGCTTGGATTGAAGGTTGTTAATGGTGGATGGAGAATTTGGGGAAGAAGATGAGAGAGTTGGGGTTAGGTCTTGAAGAAGAGAGAGAAAGAGATTGGGAGTGAATGGGGAAAGTGAGTGAGAAATCCCAAGTTTAATGAGTTTGCCGGCACGAAGCCCGATCGGGCATGAGGAGCCCGATGTAATCGGGCGGAATTTTTTTTGTCTGGGAATCTGAAATCCAGTTGCGGGCCCGATCGGGGCGGCTTCGCCCGATACAATCGGGCGTCTGAGTTTGTGCCAGGTACTGACGGTGCTCAGCCCGATCGGGCGAATCCTGCCCGTTCCCATCGGGCGAAGATTCTCGCTGACGGTGGACTGCCCGATCGGGCGTAATGACCCGATTTGATCGGGCGGTATTTTGTTTCGCTTTTGCCAACTCCCTGTTGCGGGCCCGATCGGGGTGAAGTGGCCCGATTCCATCGGGCGGTTTTCTTTTTGACTTCTGTCATGTGGTCTTCGCGGGCCCGATCGGGCAAAGGAGCCCGATTCCATCGGGCGGAGCCGGAACTTGCACTTTTCCGGATTTTGCAATATTTTCCATGAAAAACGAGCTTCGCTATCATCGGAAACCAAAAAATCCTGCACACATATAACCTCAATGTAATGATCAATACCCTCTCACTCTCTCACCTAAACTACAAAACTAGAAAAACTAAAACAAAACTATACTAAGGAAAAAAAAGAAAAGGAAAGGGAAAATCGGGTTGCCTCCCGATTAGCGCTGGTTTATGAGGGTCCCGCACGACCATAATGCCGCATCCCTCAAACAGAAGGGGAAGGGGGTTGGAGGTATAATTCCTCCACAGATCCAGCAAGTGCTCCTGTATGATAAAGCTTTAAGCGTTGGCCATTAACCTTGAATTTTTCACCTGTTGCATTCATCACCTCAATAGAACCAAACTTGTTAACATTAGTGACAGAAAATGGACCAGACCATCTAGACTTCAACTTACCAGGAAAAAGTTTTAATCGAGAGTTGTACAATAAGACCTTGTCACCAATTGAGAACTCTCAACTCAAAATTTTCTTATCGTGCCATCTCTTAGTACGCTCTTTGTAGAGACGCGAACTATCATAAGCATTCAAAGGAGTTTATCAAGTTCATTAATCCGCAAAAGGCGTTTCTCTCCCGCTAACTTAGCATCAAAATTCAGCTCCTTAACAGCCCAAAAGCCTTGTACTCTAGCTCAACAGGTAGGTGACATGCTTTCCCATAAACTAACCTTGTAAGGGGGTGGTGCCAATAGGGGTCTTAAAAGCGGTTACGTAAGCCCATAAGGTGTCATCTAATTTGTCACTCCAATCCTTCCTAGATTTAGCAACCACTTTCTCCAAAATAGTCTTTATCTCACGATTAGACACTTCTACCTGCCCACTTGTCTGAGGGTGATAAGCTAGGCCGGTCCCTATGGTAGACACCATACTTCTTAAGCGAGCCTCGAAAGTGCGTTTGTGAAAATGAGATCCACCATCACTTATGACAACCCTTGGTACCCCAAACCTTGGAAAGATAATCTTTTTAATCATTTTCATAACGACTTTAGAGTCGTTAGTTGGTGATGCAAGGGCTTCTACCCATTTAGACACATAATCAACAAAGAACAAGTATGAAATTATTGCCGGATGAAGAGGGAAAGGGGCCCATAAAATCAATACCCCATACATCAAATAATTCAACTTCCAAAATGGGGGTTTGAGGCATCTCATGTCTTCGGGAAATATTTCCCGTTCGTTGGCATGCATCACAGGACTTAATAAAGGTACTAGCATCATGAAATAAAGTAGGCCGGTAAAAACCAGATTGAAGTACCTTAGCAACAGTTTTGGAGGGCCCAAGCATGGCCTCCACATGGCAGGGAGTGGGAGTGCTTCAGAATGTCATGTACCTCCCATTCTGGAATACATCGCCTATAGATGGTGTCAGCGCAAAGCTTGTACAGTAGAGGGCCGTCCCGGAAATACTTCTTAGCCTCATGGAGGAATTTCTTCCTCTGCTTGGTAACTCGGCTACGGGGAGTTCGGCCACTCACACAAAAGTTGGCGAAGTCGGCATACCACGGGGTGACGAAGTGACCGCCAGGAGCTTATCATCGGGAAATGAGTCATCAATGGGTAGACCTTCTTCCATGTCTTCATACTGTAATCGGGACGGATGATCGCCCACTACATTTTCTCGCTCCTTTTTTGTCTCGATCTCTAAATCGAATTCTTGGAGCAGCAAAATCCACCGAATGAGTCTAGGTTTGGCCTCCTTTTTGGCTAGGAGATACTTCAATGCAGCATGGTCGGTATAAACAATGACCTTAGACCCCAACAAATAAGTTACGAACTTGTCCCAGTGCATAGACCACGCCTAGAAGCTCTTTCTCGGTTGTGGCATAGTTAACTTGAGCTTCATCTAGGGTCTTACTAGCATAGTATATCGCATGGAGAATGTTGCCCTTCCTCTGACCAAGCACAGCTCCCACAGCATAATCGCTAGCATCACACATAATCTCGAAAGGAAGGTTCCAATCCGGAGATCGAATGATCGGAGCAGTAATCAAAGCTTGCTTGATCCCTGTTGAAAGATATAAGACGGTTATCGTAAACAGGAACGGGGCATCCTTGAGGAGCAACCGAGTAAGTGGTTTAGCAATTTTAGAGAAATCCTTGATGAAGCGGCGATAAAACCCCGCATGACCAAGGAAACCCTCGCACCCCTTTTACATTCACGGGAGGGGGTAATTGCTCAATCACTTGAATTTTTGCTTTATCCACCTGGATGCCACGTTCGAGAGATAATATGACCAAGTACCACTCCTTCGAGTAACCATGAAGTGGCACTTCTCCCGATTCGAGGACAAGATTGACATCTTCACACCTTTTCAAAACTTTAGCCAGATTTAGCAAACATGCATCAAAATCAATTCCATACACGCTAAAGTCATCCATAAACATTTCCATAATGGACTCAATGAACTCAGAAAAAATGGCCATCATACAACGTTGGAAGGTGGCAGGGGCATTGCATAATCCAAATGGCATCCTTCGATAGACAAAGGTACCATAAGGGCGGGGTAAATGTGGTCTTCTCCTGGTCATCCGGGTGGATAGGGATTTGGAAGAAACCGGAATACCCATCTAGATAACGAAATAAGAATGACAAGCTAGCCTTTCCAACATTTGGTCAATGAAGGGGAGGGGAAAGTGATCCTTCTTGGTGGCAATATTTAATTTCCTATAGTCAATGCACATACGCCAACCAGTTACTACTCTTGTAGCGATTAATTCATTTTTTTCATTTTTAACAACAGTAGTACCTCCTTTTTTAGGAACCACTTGAACTGGACTCACCCACTTAGAATCAGCAATGGGGTAGATGATTCCAGCATCAAGCAATTTCATGACCTCTTTCTTAACTACTTCCTGCATATTGGGGTTCAAACGACGTTGGCCTTGTATACTAGGACGATGATCATCCTCTAAGTGAATTCTATGCATGCAGAAGTCAGGGCTTATGCCTTTCAAATCATCAATATTATATCCAATGGCTTGTTTATGTTTTTTCAAAACAGACAAAAAGTTGAGACATTTGACCATCATTCAATGAAGCACTAACAATCACGGGATAATTTTCAGATTCATCCCGAGAAAAGCATAGGCGAGAGAAGAGGGAAGGGGTTTCAGTTCAGGTTTCTTTACCTCTACCGGTTGAGTATCATATACTAACCGTTCCTGGTCATGAGTGGTAATACCGTCAAGCTCTTCACATGCTAGAACCGCTTCCCAGTCATCCGCGGCAGCACTCAAGGGATTACCATCACCTGTAGAAGACTGCAAAACAAAGCAAAGCCTCCGGGAGGATCCCGGAAGGGATTGAGGCATGTCATCGTTAACTAGCACATCAATGACATCAATTCTATAACAAGGCTTCCTCTAGCATGGGACTTTTCAAGGCATTGGTTAAACTAAAGGTCACCTTGTCATCCCCCACAGTCAAAGTTAATTTACCATTCTTAACATCTATGACAGCTCCAGCAGTATGAAGAAATGGTCTCCCTAAAATGATTGGGATCTGAGTATCCTCTTCCATGTCAAGCACAACAAAGTCCACAGGAATAAAAAATTTACCTACTCTCACAGGGACGTCCTCTAAGATACCTAAGGGGTATTTGACAGAACGGTCAGCCATTTGAAGAGTAATATTGGTGCATTTTAAATCTCCCATGTCAAGCTTTTTGCATACAGTAAGGGGCATGACACTAACACTAGCACCCAAATCACATAAAGCCTTATCGATAAAAATAGTGCCAATGTTACAAGGGATAGAGAAACTCCCCGGGTCTTTCAATTTAGGTGGGGATTGGTTTTGCAAAAGAGCACTACATTCTTCAGTGAAAGCTACAGTCTCAATTTCATTAAAGGCTCTTTTCCTAGTCAGAATTTCTTTCAAAAATTTAGCATATGCAGGAACCCGAGTAATAAGGTCGGTAAAAGGAACAGTTACTGCAGATGTTTCACTTATCTCCAAAAACTTACCGAGCTGATGATCAAGCTTAGTCTTCAATAGTCGATTGGGGAACGGTACCTTGATCACAGGAGTGGGAGGTGAAACTTTTTCAACTACTGTCTGCTTCTCTGCATTGCTGACATCCTTAGGAGCTGTGGAATTGTCAGTGACAGCTTCATCCTTGTCGGAGCTAACCGGATCATCTTTAGGCATCTCTGGACTATCATACTGCGCTCCACTCCTAAGAGTGATGGCATTGGCAGTATCTCTTGGTTGCATAGGCTGCGAAGGTAATGATCCAGGTGGCCTACTAGCAGAAGAACTAGCCAACTGAGCTAGTTGAGTCTCCAACATCTTGTTATGCGTACCCAAGTTTTCCAACCGAGCCTTTGTGTCGGCTTGAAAGGCATTAAAACCTTTTCGCATCTCGAAACATCATATTCTTCAACTCTGTCATGGCTGGATCGGTAGGAGGAGCGGTGGTTGTGGAGCTTGATTTCTCTGAAAGCCGGGGAGGAGCTTGTGGTTGATATTGTTGAACCCGATTCTCGTGGGACATACGGTTGTTGAGGTTGAGGATTCAACACATTATTGCTCCGATATGAGAGGTTGGGGTGATTTACGTACCCGGGGTTATAAGTGTTAGAATATGGGTTGAGAGCCGACCCCTAGGTTGTGGCCGAAACGCATTAACCGCCTCACGGTTGCTCCCGACATTAGAAGATAGGAGCGCGAGGGCACTCTTGACAATTGTGCCCAGGTATCCCACAAGCATCACAAATGGGAGCAATATAATTAGAAGCACTAGCCATCGCATTAACACTCATATGGGAGGAGTCATTACCTAGCTTCAAGGAATCAATCTTCTGGTTGAGAGCAGCTAGTTGCCCGGACAATAAAGAAATAGCTTTGACATCATGTTTCCCTCCCTTCTTCATGGAGGAACGAATGGTAGAGGCTTGATTAGAAGCGAGTTTCTCTAGAAGTTCATACCCCTCATCAATGGCTTTATCCATGAAAAATCCACCGGAGGCTCCATCAATTACCCTCCTTGTATCCGCATCAACTCTAGTATAGAAAATCTGACACAAATACCATTGGTCTAAACCATGATGAGGGCAAAGGCGTTGCAGATCCTTGAACCTCTCCCAAGCTTCATATAAAGATTCTCCAGGGTCTTGGGTGAAAGTTACTATGGCATGACGCATATCTGCAGTCTTTTGGTAAGGATACCACTTGATGAGGAAGATTTTGGATAGTTCTGCCCAGGTGGTGATGGTGGAAGGCAGCTTATTATACCAAAATAGAGCTTTGTCGCGCGAGAGAGAACCCAAAAGGATGAGTTTCATATCATCGGCAGTAACACCGGCTTGTTTCGAGTAGCACAACATTGTAAAAACCGGCTGCAGATGCTGATTTGGGTCTTCAGATGGCAACCCAGCAAACTGATTATTCTGAACCATATTCAGAACATGAGACTTGATTTCAAAGTTTGTAGCAGCAATGGTAGGCATCCGAACCCCAGTGGGTACATTGTCAGGCGAAGGTTGTGCATAATCTCTGAAAGTTGGTTTAGTTTCGTCACCCATTATAGCAGTAATAGGTGAAGATGGCGGAGTAGTTGTCTTTTGGGAAGGTGTCCCTGCAGCCAACTTCGCTTGCTTAGCTTGTTTTCTGAGCCTACGAGCAGTCTTTTCAATCTCCGGATCAAATGGAATGAGATTTGAGGATTTCAATTTCCTGCTCATACACCAAAAACACTAAAACAAACGTGAGATGCTCCAAAGAACAGGTGTTCTTCGGAGTAGAGGTTAGTGTAATACTATAATTCGAGACAAAATAAAAATAAACCGTCTCCCGGCAACGGCGCCAAAATTTGACGAGGCTAAAGTCGTATCACCTTATCAAAAATAACCTAAAGTCCACTAACAAGTAGTCAGGAAAGTCAGGATCGAATCCACAGGGAGAAAGTTATATTATTGTATCTGAAATCTAATATTATACTAACTAAATCAGTTGAAAATGGGTGTGTGACTAAACTAATAGGCAAATGATAGAACTAAATATGAAGATATGAATCAATTAATAAAGAACTAGGACTATGGATCACTATGCATACAATTCGGGGAAATCGAGACGAATAATAACTACCCAATAAGTCAATTTATCTAGGGCACATGTAATTTCTCTCGAACATTACCTCCCTCAAAGATCACCTAGCCGCTCTTGCATGGTCAAGGATCACTATGCCTAATGATTGAAAGCCTATCACGAAATCTCTCCTCTCGAAGCGGATTCAATATTGCGATAATAGAAGTACAAATCGGGCCTAATTCATAAATCTAGCATGAACGATTCAATCACGGGAAACAATTGAAATATAGGGTAATTATACTAATCTATCAATCCCTCATTGCATACATAGATCCCCACAATCCTAGAAATAAAACTACTCACTCATACTTGAGAAAACAATAACAAATTCCATATAAAAATCCATACTTTGAACTATTGCAAATAACTAAGAAACTAATCTAATCAATAATAGAGAAGCAAATAATAATGAAAAGAACAAGGAAGAAGATTACCAAATTAATGAACTATATTAAACTTGCGAATAATCCAAAGGTTCAATCTTGAATCACAATGAAGAGTAGTAAAAAGCTAGGGTTCTTGAGAGAAACTATGAGAAATAAGAGCTAAAACCAAGATAAAACAAAGATACCTAATAAAAGTTTTCAAATCTCCCTTTATACTAGCGGCCCAAAATCATTAAATGAGCGCGCGGAGGCCGTTGCCCGATCGGGCCAACTAAGCCCGATGACATCGGGCTCAAACGAAGCGGCGAGGGATCAAAACGAGGACCCCGCCCGATGACATCGGGCCCCTCTCGATGACATCCGCCCGATGGAGTCGGGCCGCACACCAATGGTTCCGGGGGACGGGGGCGGGGCAAGCCAAGGACGCCCGATGAGATCGGGCCTATCCGCCCGATCGGGCTTCTCACCGTAATAACGATCGGGCAACGTTGCCCGATCGGGCCCGCAACGTCTCTCATCTCGTGGCTTCGAAGACGATAACGCCCATGGCGTGGCGCCCGATCCTATCGGGCTCGGGTCCGATACTCATTCCTTGGCTTCCAACGCCAAGGCTTCAATGCTTCTTCGCTCAGAGATCCCGAAAAGTATCCTCAGGACTTTAGAACTCATCAAATATGTTTTCGAACCTCTCCAGTCCAGTGAAATAGTCAGATAGTGGTAGAAAATAGAGAGATAACTCCCTAAAACCTGCAATCAGACACAAAACAGAAAACCACAACTAGATGGAGAGAGTTAGCATAAAATGGCTCCTAAGAGCACCATTGATACACATTTTTGCTCAAATACAGGGGGAAAAACACTATATTAAATCATCACATCAATACAGCAAAAAGAATTTTAGTTTTTATTCAGTGGTACATGGTCGAATGCCTGGAGTCTATCGCACATGGCACCAAGTATTACAACAAATAGAGGGTTTTCCAGCCCCCTTGTTTAAAGGGTTCCATAATTTTGGAGAGGCAATGGAGTTTGCCAAACTAAAATTAGGACGAAATTTCTTTGTAGCAGATAAAGGTGATATCACCTTACTAAGAGGAGAATTCAATCCCTCCTCGTCACAGCCTGGAACCCCTGTTCCAGATCTTACTCACAGCAGAGGTTTTTACCCTCCAACATATTCACAAAAACTATTACAGACAAGCCCTAACAAGGCCATGAATGATCAGTTTTTTAATTCTCAGAAAGAAATAATAGAATTACAACAACAGTGTGCCTATAAGGCTAATACAATTGACCTTATTGGAAAACACAACTGTAATCTTACAGCAGAATTTTAGCAGCTTAAGAACTCACAGAAGTATCAGAACAAAACAACAGCCTTAAGACCCAGCTAGCTACATATTCTACCTCCTTTATTAAAAAGGGTTTAACACCACATAAAAATATTCCTTTCCACTACCTTTAACCCAGACTCAAACTCAAAACACAAGAAACATTACAACAACTACTAGAGAAAGATGGTGGAGCAGATGTGGTAGAAATCATAGCAGAAAAGGTTGAAAATGGTGTAATACAACACATGATCAACCTCCAGAAAAAGTTAGTAGGAATACACTTTGGAGAACTAATCAATGAAAGAAAAATCCAAGGTGTAGAGGTCCAGCAAGAAATCTTGACAATAATGAGTCAAGAAGTAAATGCAGAAGAAATAGTTTATACAGGTCTCTTCAAGACAGATATTAAACTATACTATACCAACTTAAGCAGAGCAAAAATAGTTGATCTGTTAGATCATGGGATGATCAACCTTCTCTATTACAAAACTAATAGTGATATTCCAGTAGGACTAGGTGAACGACTCACCTATTGCCTACAGTACTGCAACATAGGTAAACCTAACATGACAATCGGATCAAGTGTAGTCTAAGTCATCAGCACCTTACCCAAGGTAGAAGGTCTACACCAACGACCAGCTTACCAACAGTATCATATTGATCCATTGTTTATAGTCTACAACTGCACTCCTCAAAATTTCCAGTATATTAATAAGCCAGAATTATACAAATGGCTTATGCAGCAAAAGCCATCAAAAAATTCCAACTGGCGTCACAGTAATCTCTTAGCAGAAAGACCATATTTTAAGATATGGGGACCATTAACTATCAAGCTCAACATACCTCCATATGGAGAACCATTAGAGGATGTTGAAATGTCTGAACAATATCCTAGCGATGAAGATGGAGATACAGATATAGATCTACAGGGACGAGATCCGTACGATTAGTCTCTTATTAGTTTACACTGTATTAATGGATGATGAGTCATCATCCATTATTTAGCTTTTCTGTAACAGCAAACACGTTTTTATGCTTTTAAAAAGCACTTTAAACTAGAACCATTGCTTTTATAAAAGCAAAGGAATCTTTGAAAAACAAGGGTGAGTCACCCCTCTGCTTTAGAAATAGTTCCTTTCTAGTTTTATTATAAAATCCTTTACTCTGCATCAGTTGGAAGCAGAGTGAGTTCTTGTATCCACCCAAAAACACCCAAAAAGAAATAAAACACCATGTTTTCTTGCTAAACACTCTCTTCTTATAGCTTACAGTAGCTTAGTAATTTGTGTTCTTAAAATCTTCAAATACTCTACCAATTCCGCAGAGATCTTAAAGAGGCTCTCCCCTCTTTAATTTGGTATTTCTGTTGTTTCCAACAGTTTTCTTTATTTGGGTGCAATTCCTGCTAATATATATAATTAGTCTAGTGGAAATTTTTACAACTAATTAACATCTGATACAGATATATATTGCATCCCTATCAGTTGGTACTCGGAGATGGCCATTCTTTGCTATTCTTCGAAGTTTCGAGCCTTTTTTTAAGGCGGTTGTCACTACTGGAGAGCTATCCTCATAATCCGGAAATAACAAATGATCTCCTGAATCATATTGTTTGCACTATTGAAAATACGGCTTTCTGCAACGGGGATATACGTTACGACATTGAAAGGCTATGTAGATGCGCAACGTTTCAGTGATCGATAACTTCTTTGCAGGTTTTTACACAACAAACGTATATTTCTTGACTCGATGCCTATAATATTCTTTTGGCTGCAACAAGTGAAAGGAGTGACATTGAACATTCACTTGTGATATTTAAGGATATATTGGTCTCCTCTAAAGGGATGAGTCGAAACGTTATTTCAATCTTGCCGGGGCTTTTGTAAACACGGATGACGGATCCCTCGCTACTCAAATTTATCGAGAAATATCTCGGTGACATCTCTTGTGGTGTCCTGGTTTTAAACAGAATGATCTTTGCCTTTCTTTGAGTGTAGGCAGATTGATAAGGCTTTAATAATATTTGATCATATGAAGGTTTGAGAATGCAAGCCGAGACTTGGTCACTTACAATACAATCGTTGGGTTGCTAGGTCGAGTTGGTTTGGTGGATGATATCTTTGCGGGAGTTTGCTTCCATGAAAAAGGCGAACATAACTCCGGATATTGTTACATATAATACCCTGTTAAACAATCTGCAAAAATTGGGAAGATTAGATCTCTGTTTAGTGTATAATGGATGAGAACGGGACTCATGCCGATTTGAGAACGTATACTGCATTGATTGAGAGCTTTGGTCGATCAGGTAACATAGAGGAAGCATTGAGACTTTTCACTGCAATGAAGAGCAAGGAAGTCCAGCCCTCTATCTACATAATACAGGTCATTGATTACAGGCCCGGTCCTTACAATTTATGGGCCCAGGGCGAGATGAGTCTTAGGGGCCCTTCTGTTGGTCCCACATTCAAGCCCGCTCCTGACAATTAGGGACCATATATTCTCTCTCCTCATTTTCCTCTCGATCCCATATTTTTAGTAATCATATATTATTTAAGAATTGATTAATGACTATTGCATGCAAATAATTATTATGTTTGTAATTAAATAGTAATATTTAGTGAAAATTAACTCTAAGGTAAAAAGCATAGAAGTAACTCAATATCCATCTATCTATACTAATATATTAAAAAGAGTTCTTAAACAAAGAACTGTTCCACGTGGTGTTATCCCTTAGAATATTTACTTCATGTACAACACAAACAATAAAAAAACTAGAAAATGCGTTGTATAAGATTTGATCCCATGACTTCAAGTTAGTATATTGATTACTTAACAACTAAACCAAGTAATGTTTGATGTTACAATTTCAATGTAAGATATAAATAAATAAAAATTATAATTACCAGGGGCATTGCCCGGACCTAAAATTTAGTTGGTGTCTATTTATGGGGAAAAATATATATAACCATTCATGTATTTTTTGTCTTTTAAAAATTTAATTAATTAACTCATTTTTTCTTTGCATAATTTGCAAGGACAAAAATGTAACACTTTCTAGCCGTTAGATTAGAACGACATCTGACAACACTAAGATGAAACAACAGCTCGTGGGCCCTACGAATTTGGGACTTTACCTTATTGGGTGGGTTACGGTCAACCCTTAGACTTAACAAAAGCACACATGTTAGTATCTGTATTCTCTCTCTCTCCTATTCCCCTACCTTTTTTACTTTACTGCTGCAAAAAACTGGGTCCATCTGTCCATGAACCACTCAACCAAGCCCGAATAGATTTTTGATTTTGGGCCCCTTCAAATTCCGGGCCCTGGGCGGTTGCCCCTCTTGCCAACCCCCAGGGCCGGGCCTGATTGATTAATAATTTAAAGAAATGGGGAAGTTGAAGGCTGCAGGTGTTCCTTTTGGATGAGATGAATCATTCTCTCCCAAACCTGGTAGGTCCTAAGGATTTTAAAAGAAAAAGCAGTTGAAGAACACAAACTATAATCATGGATGCAGAGTTATTGGAGTATATCTTGGTATTCTAGGAAACTTTATGATTTGTGTATATTTTACTAATTAAATGTTGTATTGTCATAGGAAAGTTACTTAGCTTAGTTGTATATATATCAACTACAATATCAATGAGAAGTCAACCAATTCTCTCAAAACTTAAACCTTTGCCGTCAATTCTCTTCATGGTATCTAGAGCCAAAGGTTATTGATCCAAGTTTTTTTTTTCCCGGTTGCTTCGCTTGGTAATCTGCCCCAATCTGGTGCAGTTCATTGGCGGCTTGGTGGTTGACGTGGTGGTATTTTTTTTCTCTTCCGCTACATCTGGTATTTGGTACACTTCTGCCCAAATTTTTTTTTTTTATTATTCTCTCATCATCTTCTCCACTATGACTGGTGGTGATAATATTAAGAAGGTTCCCCAACTAATTCATGATTCTTCTTCCGTATACTATTTGCATCCCTCTGAAGGTCCAACTATTGCTTTGTCTAAGTATCTATTGTTGGGTGATAATTATGATGTATGGTCTAAGGCCATTACTAATGCTCTAGAGGGTCGTAATAAATTGGGATTTGTCAATGGTGATTTCACTAAACCTGCTGATACAAATACTACTGAATGCTTGGAAATCAAATAATTCCACAATATGTGCTTGGATTTTTAACTCAGTGGATTCCACTATTCAACCTAGTATTGTTTCTCATAAAATTGCTAGTGAAATGTGGACCGATTTAAAAGAACGTTATTCCATTATTAACGGCCCTCGCATTAACCAGTTAAAATCTGAATACCATCTTCTTCGTCAAAAGGGGATGTCCATGGTTGCCTACTATAACAAATTTAAAAGTTTGTGGGATGAGTTGTATGGGTTGGAAGACCTCACGTGTGGATGTGTTTGTGCGGCCGCTGGTAAATTGCGGGCTCGGGTAGAAAATGATAAAACTCATGATTTTGTTATGGGTCTTGATGATGATGATTACGCTGCGTTACGGACCCAAATTTTCAGTATGGATCCCTTCCCGAACCTTAACAAAGCATTCTCTCTAGCCACTCAAGAAGAGCGTCATCAATCCATTGTCCGAACCCGTGACACTAAGACTGAAGCCATGAGCTTTGCCGTTCAAGCATCTTCTTCTTCTCTTAGTTTACATGATTCGGGTGGTACACGACCTAAGTGCACCTTTTGTGGTCGTTTAGGCCACACGTATGAGCGTTGCTATCAACGCAATGGGTTTCCACCAAGCACTTGCAGTCGGGGTCGGGGTCGTGGTAATTCTGGTCGAGGGGGAGTAGCCCCTAGTGCTGGCCGACACTCCCAACAGCCCGTAGGGGGTTCTGTGCAACTGCAAGCAGCTGCCAATGCTGCCCAAGCACCACGATCCTCTGAGTCTTCTTCAAATATGCCTCAACCTACATCTATTCCTGGTTTAAATGCTGATCAAATGACAAAGCTCCTGCAACTTCTTGACTCCTCTTCTACAACTGAACCTGTGATGGGTAAGCTTAATAACACTAATGTTTCATGGTTGCTTGACAGTGGAGCTTCTCACCATATGACATGCACTCGTTCTATATTATATGATTGTCATGATTTGCCACCGTCTCCCGTCAACCTTCCTGATGGTGTTCAGACAACGGCCATTTTACAAGGGAGTGTGTCTTTGACTTCCGGATTGGTTATCCGGAACGTTCTTTATGTTCCGAATCTTAAATGCAATCTAATTTCTATTGGTAAATTAATCTCTAATTCTCATTGTATTGTGACATTTAATGGTCGTCTGTGTGTTATCCAGGACAAGGCTACGAGGTGTCTGATTGGACTGGGTGATCTTAAAGATGGGGTGTACGTGTTCCGACCTGTGACTTCGAAGATATTATCATGTTCTACTTCTGCAGATACTACTCTTCTTTTGCATCGCCGCTTGGGTCATCCGACAAGTCAACATTTATCTTATATTCCTAATACTAGCAGTAGTCATGACATAAAGAAACTCTTAGCGTTTTGTGATATTTGCATGCGTGCTAAACAAACTCGTACTCAATTTACTTTGAACCCTAATAAAGTTGTTTCTTTATTTGACTTGATTCATTGCGAGCTTTGGGGTCCATATCCTGCTACTGCATTGTGTGGATCGCATTATTTTTTGACTATTGTCGATGACCATTCTCGAGCTGTGTGGGTTTACTTGTTGAAATCTAAAAGTGTTGTTCCCAATTGTCTGCGGAAATTTTGTGCTATGGTTCAAACTCAATTTGGCAAGATTATTAAGCATGTTCAGTCAGATAATGGTCGTGAGTTCACTTCTGATCCTTTAAAGAGTTTTTATGCGGAGCATGGCATTCTATATCAGACATCTTGTGTAGCTACCCCACAACAAAATGGGCGTGTGGAGCGTAAACACCGAAATATTTTGGAAGTTGCTCGTGCTTTACGCTTTCAGGCCTCTCTCCCTCTTGAGTTTTGGGGTGAATGTGTCTTATCTGCCGTGCACTTAATAAATCGAACACATACTACATTACTTGCCGGAAAGTCTCCGTATGAAGTTTTATTCGGTTATGTACCTGACTATAGTATGCTGAAGGTTGTTGGTTGTTTGTGCTATGCTCACAATAACCCACGGCACAAGGACAAGTTTGGGCCTCGTAGTCGACGGTGTGTATTCTTGGGCTACCCATTTGCTCAAAAGGGTTGGAAGTTGTATGATCTTGAGACTCATGAAACTTTTGTCTCTCGCGATGTTCGCTTTGTTGAACATATTTTTCCCTTTGCTACACCAACTTCCGACTCGCCTGTCCTTTCTCCTCTTCTTTCATGTTCAGATTTCGAGTTGCTCAGTGCTTCAGACGACAGGGGGAGTGTTGACAATGCACCTACTGCCACTACACCGCAGCCCACACATCATAATATCGCTGATGCGGGATCCCAACCACTCATTGGGGCTGCCCAACCAGGTTCTTCTCCATCCATACAACAACATGTGCCCTCTGTTGAACATGTGCGTGATGTTCTCAGTACTGCTACTCCCCGCTCTTCTCCTGACGAGGTTGTCATGCCCTCGTCTACGTCTGCTTTGCTGGACAACACCACCGCTCCTACATCTCCCTTCCGTGAGTCTTCGGATAATGAGGCTTCTTTTGGCTTCTCTCGTCGGGACCGCCGTCCTCCGTCATATTTGTCTGATTATATTTGTCACACGGTCCGTACTACACCCCCTATCTCCTCGTCACCCTCGTCGACAGACTCCTCAGGTATTCCTTATCCTATTGCTAATTTCGTCACATATGATGGGTTTTCTTCTAGCCATAGAAAATATGTTGCATCTGTTACTACTAACATTGAACCCAGGTCCTTTAAACATGCAGTTCAGCATAAGCGGTGGCGGATTGCTATGACTCAAGAGATTCAGGCATTGGAGAAAAATCGAACATGGGACTTTGTTGATCATCCCCCGGGTCGTAAGTCGATTGGCTGTCAGTGGGTATACAAGACCAAATATCGCTCTGATGGTACTATTGAGCGTGATAAAGCTCGCCTTGTTGTTTTAGGCAACCATCAGACCGCAGGGGAGGATTATACGGACACGTTTGCTCCAGTTGCCAAGATGGTTAGTGTCCGGACTTTTCTTGCTGTTGCTAAGAATTGGGAAGTGCACCAATTAGACGTCAATAATGCCTTCCTTCACGGTGATTTGCATGAGGAAGTTTTTATGCGCCCACCTCCAGGTGTGTCTGCTCCTCCAGGGAAGGTGTGCAAATTACGTAAGTCGTTATATGGTTTACGTCAGTCCCCTCGTAATTGGTTCGCTAAACTTACTTGTGCCCTTCGCAAGTATGGATTTCAGCAATCTCACGCTGATCATACTTTGTTTACTTTTCGTAAAGGAGGTGATATTCTATCTGTTTTGGTTTGGTTTATGTGGACGATATTTTAGTTGCAGGCAACAATCTCACTTTGTGTCGTACTTTTAAAAAGTATTTGGATACTTGCTTTCAGTTAAAGGATCTCGGTCCCATTAAGTATTTCCTTGGGATTGAATGTGCTCGTTCTCCGGAAGGCCTATATTTGTGTCAACGGAAATATACTTTAGATATTTTGCAAGAAACAGGTCTTCTTGGCTCTCGTCCGGTTGATACTCCCCTACAATCAAATCATAGGCTTGCTCTTGCAGATGGTCCTATGTATGAGGATCCAGCCCAGTATAGGCCTATTGTTGGTCGCCTTATTTATTTGACGTTGACTCGTCCTGATTTGACGTATTCAGTTCATGTGTTGTCCTAATTCATGCAGTCTCCTCGACAGGAACACTTTGATGCTGTTATCCATGTCCTGCGCTACTTAAAGGGTCATCCAGGCCAAGGTCTACTTCTTCGTGCTGACAGTGATCTCCAGCTTACTGCTTATTGTGACTCTGATTGGGCCAGATGCCCCTTGTCCCGCCGTTCTGTCAGTGGCTATTTTGTGTTGTTGGGCAATTCTTTGATTTCTTGGAAAACAAAGAAGCAGACTACTGTGTCCCGTTCCTCTGCTGAGGCTGATTATCGGGCAATGGCTTATGTTTGTGCCGAAACAAGTGGTTGAAGTATTTTTTGGCTTCTCTAGGCATTCGTCATCGTCAGCATGTGCGCTTATTTTGTGATAATCAGGCAGCCTTACATATAGCTGCTAATCCGGAATTTCATGAACGCTCCAAGCATATTGAAATAGACTGCCATTTCGTTCGAGAGTTACTGCTAAGTGGGGTTATTGTTATTGCTCACGTTAGTACTAAGTTTCAGTTAACGGACTTATTCACGGAAGCTCTTTGCAGTCCCACCTTTTCTTTTCTATTATCCAAGTTGGGCGTTCGCGACCTTCACGCCCCCACTTGAGGGGGAATATTGGAGTATATCTTGGTATTCTAGGAAACTTTATGATTTGTGTATATTTTACTAATTAAATGTTGTATTGTCATAGGAAAGTTACTTAGCTTAGTTGTATATATATCAACTACAATATCAATGAGAAGTCAACCAATTCTCTCAAAACTTAAACCTTTGCCGTTAATTCTCTTCAAGAGTAATTTTGTTGTCACACAACCATGGTCTTGTGCAGTGACGGAGGCAGGATTCTCAAAGCGGGGGACAAAATCCGGACGTCGGACATTCGGAAAAAAAATTTAGAAAAAAAAACACTACAACACAAATTGTTTAATACTTAATGTTTTACATCCAAAATTCCAAAATACTTATAGTCTTATAATCCAAGAGAAATTTTTTTAAAAAAATACTATAAACTAAAAATGAAATTTACAAATTCAGCCTTCGGTTCTTCATATTTTGAAAACGAACAATGATTTTTTTATCCAAAACTTGTAAGAACACATCCTTCCTATTAAAAGTTACCAAACAACCCTTAGTCTTGGACTTGTTTGTATTAGGTGTATGTGAATCACTTGACATTTCATAATTAAATTGATAAATATTAATCAATTACATATCAAACCAAACTAGTCAATTATAAATCAACTCATACTTACAACCTCCAAATTAGAAATTAGAAATTACAAACTAAATAAACCTAAAACATCAATCAACAAATCAACTCAATAAATCATGACCAAACCAACAACCATTTACAATTCAAGTATTCAACTAATTCAAGTATTCAACCATAATTCATAATCACACATTCACAAGTATCACAACTAAACAATGATAAATCATAAATATTACCCAAAAAGAATGAAATTAAAACTTAGGGAGTTAGGGTTTAGAAAAAATTAACTCACTGCCACTGGTGAGTGCCTGAGTGGTGACTGGACTAGGCGTCGGCGACTGGCGACTGGTGGCTGGCTCCGGCTCCGGCTTCGTCGTTCCTCACTTTATTTCCTTCCTTCGAAGTTCGTCGTCCTCCTTCCTTCAAAGTTCGTCATCCTCCTTCTTTCGAAGTTCTTTGTCCACTCGTCCTCCTTCCTTCGAAGTTCGTTCCTCGCTCCATGATCACAGCCTTCGTGGTTCACTAGTTTGTGTGGAGTCTAGACGGATCGTTGGCTCCGGCGGGCGGCGGCTCGTCGTGGCAGGAAGTTAGGGTTTCAAACTTTCTCTCCTTCCTTGGTTCCTCAAATTCTCTGTCTTCCGTCTCACACTTTAGTTTCACGCGTCCTCCCAAGCCCATCGTCCTTCCTTCTTTTTTTTTCTTTTTTTTTGTTTTTCTGTTTTTTTTTTTTAAAACCGTGAAATTACTTTTTTTAAAGTGGGGGGACATCTGTCCCCATGTCCCCCCTGCTGGCTCCGCCCCTGGTCTTGTGGCTGGTATCAAGGATATGTGGAATGAGCTGCAAGAGCGTGTGGAGGGTTGATCTTGAAAAAGGTAAGCTCGTCACTCTCACATATGCGGATATGCCTGGCGTCTTTCTTTTGTAGTTTCTGGTCCGTTGGCCTCTTCTTTGATGTATCAATCTTTTTCTCCCGTCCTGCTCATTGCATGAACTGACAAAATGCTATTTGCATGTGATCACTAATTCTGCAGGACTGTTTAAAACTTATAAGTTCAATAGATTCTTGTCAGGTGATCAACTTTGACTCATGTTGTATCATGTAAGAACGGTTTGTAATTTTCTATGCGTGCTGTCTTCCTTCTATAAACCTTTCATTCTTATGTGACATGGTATTTTAGTCTCTGGTGGTTCACTATATGATTCAGTATGCAATTTTCTTGTGCTTGGGGTGAATTTAATGTGCTAGATCCATTTGATAAATGTTGGAGGTGTTTACTGCCGTCTGTTTGATATGAATTTTGAGTCCGAAAATTCACAATGTTTGCCCTAGAATCTAAGTGACGTTTTTGTTATGTGTTTTATGAACGAATGCTGTAAATAAGAAGTAAAAACAAAGGATAGTACTCTTGATTCTCGCAAGAATTAGAGGGTCTCTTCCTAATCGCAATTAGAAGATGAATATAAGTCGCATCAAGTATTGTTTTGGTTAACAACCGAAATAAGCAACGCTCACAAATTCTCAAATCAATTCTAACCTTTATTCTAGTTAGGAGGCTATATTTATAGAAGAAGAAACAAGAAGACCTTGCCCTCCAAGCTATTACATCACACGGCCAACTAATCAGTTTTTTTAAGGAAAGTTTCTCCTAAACTTAAGCCTAGAAACTAGCTAGAACTTAAGGAAACAATAGCTTTAAGGAAAGAGGTGTAACATTTTCCTTAAATACTCTAAACCACACGCCTAAGCCTAAGCTATTACAACTCAGATTTTTCGGCTCTTATTACAGCCAAACTAAAATAAAAATGACTCAACGACATTAGCTAATTTAACTAACAAACATAATAAAAGACATATTTTTCTTTACATGTAAAACCTTCACTTTAAACCATGGAACAATTCTACGAAAGAAATTTAAGATGGTTCAATCTTGCATCATTGTTTGTCAATGGTCTAATTTTTATTTTGGATTATATTTTCTTAACAAGAAATAAATTCATGTAAAAGAAAAAGTTCAGATAAAAGCGAGAAATTCACCATATATCAAAGGCAAAGGAAAAATACACTAGAATCTTGCAAAAGGTTGGGGTAGTTCCCATAAGCGTGAGCCTAGAGAGAAGCTATGTGCACCACTTATTTATGTAAAGTAATCAAGGAGGACTTAGTTTATGTCTTTGATCAAAGGTTGGGAGCTGATTAGTAACCCAAGTCTGGCGAAATTTCTTCACAGGTTGAATAACGAGGGGTTGGGGGATTAACAAATACTTACTGGTGCTGATTGTAGAGACGCTAATTCTGTTTTACCTATCTATTTCGATAGCAATTGACTGTATGACTGATATCCTACTTCACAGCTAAAAAGATGTAGAAGTCAAGACAGTTTAAGGATTCCATTTTGATTTAAAAAAACATTGTAGTTTTCATGGTAATTTGTATACTTATCATATTGTTAGCTTGTGTAATCTGCATAGTTTAGATAAATGTTGGATGACACTGTATTAACATGGAAAATGGATTAGAGAAAAAAGTGGGAGTAGTAGTCATGACGTCTGGCTATGAAAGCCAAATTGAATTCTAGCTTTGTTTTTCAGGGAATTAAATTGGTAGTGGAGAGTGAGAAAGAGGAGTTAGAGAAGCTCTTAGATTACCGCTTCCTTGTTTCCGTTTCTAAAAAGTGATCAGCCCTGTTTTTCTCGTCTAAAAGTATCAGGCGTGGTATAATTATTATGGAATCTAAATTAGATAACTGCTTTATATCCTTTGTAGATGTTTTGGAAGTGTGACCCCTACGCAGGCCAATTTGGACAGGATATATGGGATTTAGCATTAAAATTGTTGGATGCCTATCCTTGTGATGCATGATGCGTGCAAAGAGTACTTCATCAACTATCTTTAATTGATTTCTTAGGTTGTTGCATGGTTTCACTTTACTCTTAAAGTGAAGTTTTCACATGTAACCAAAAATATGTCTTTTATTGTTATATTAGTTAAAATAGTTGAGTTGTATTAGTTGAATAAAGGTCCCAAATTACTGAGTTGTAATGGCGTGTAACGTTGTTGCCTTAATGCCGTGTGGTTTAGAGTATTTAAGGGAAGTGTTGCACATCTTTCCTTAAAGCTAATGTTTCCTTAAGTTCTAGCTAGATCTAGGCTTAAGTTTAGGGGGAAACTTCCCTTAATTACTATTGCTTGGCAGTGACTCTGCTCTTATTATAAATATAGGCGCCTAACCAGCTTAAAAGGTTAGAGTGAATTTTGATTAAAAGTATTCTAATGCTTGCTACATTGAATGTTGGTGGTCATACCTAAAACACATAAATTGAGGTTTGTGTACATCTCCTAATTGAGGTTAGTGAGAGATCCTTTAGTTCTCGAGGGAACAAAAGTACAATCCTTGTTACTTTGTCACGATTTTCTTAGTTTAGTTCACGAAACTTTCGAGCTTTGTTTACTTGGTAGTTCATAGCAACCAGCTTTCATATCAAGTGGTATCAGAGCAAAGGAATCTAAGTCCCATTGGTACTTAGACGTTCTTGGAGAGAAGAAAGAAGAAGAATAAGAATAAAACCACCCGTAACGGACAGATTTTTGAGGTAATTTTGAACAACTCGTTCTCCCACCTCCGATTGAATTTTTGGGTTATTCTTGATTATAAATTGGACTACTACTTGTCTAGTTTTTTGTCTTAAAATTTCGTAAGATTTGAAGATGATTTGTTATATATTCGAGACTTATTTTTCGAAGTGGTCTAAAGCCAGGTAAATCTGTAACGGTTTTGGGATAGAAATAACTGCGATCTGCTGGCTTCGAATTTTTGCATGAAATTTTGGTCGAGTGTTTAAAACATATAGAACTAGGTCTTGCTAATATTTTGTGTGATTTGGAGCCATAACGAAGTCACATCAAGCAGAAATTTCCAATGAAATTCCTGGCATATTGTGATGGGTTCGGATGTGGAAAAGTTGGATGCTTTGCTTCAAAGGTTGGATAAAAATGAGGCTAGGTGTGAGAACTATGCCAAGCACATATTACAACTCCATGATGAACTTCAGAAACTCAATTTGGAGAAAGGAGAACGAAACAATAGAAGTGAGTTGATCAAAATTGGTGATCTCCCCGAGTTTAGTGGCCTTAAGGGTCCAGATTCGTTCTTGCATTGGGAGAGGTGCATGACTCGTCTCTTTAATCACAAAAACATGGGTGATTACAAACGTTTTGATCATGCTAGCTTGAGGTTGATGGAGTATGCAAGTGATTGGTTTGATAGCTACCAAAGTAGGCGTAGGAGAGAAGGAAAGGAGGAGTTAGCAACTTGGACAGATTTGCGTGTCAAGATGAACAAGAGATTCGTACCTAGAACTTACAAGCAAGAACTCTTCATAAAGTTGAACTCCTTGCAGCAAAATCAACTAAGTGTGGAAGCATACATCTCCGCAGTTTGAAAGGCTATGGTTGGCATGTAATTGCAAAGATGAAGATGAACAAAAATCCGCCAAGTTTCTTCTCGGTCTTAAGAAGAAAATTGCTAAATTTTGTTGAGCTCCATCCATATGAAACGTTTGATGATCTATGTTTGCTAGCCAAGAAAGTGGAAAGACAGCAAGAGCCAAGGGCTAGAGAGAGTGATGTGATGGCGCCAAAGGTCGAAGCAACGAAGGTGGGGGATGCAGCACCTAAATCTAACATCGAGGGTGCATCTTCATCGAGCTACGGGGCTAATACACAAAGAAAAGGTTCTAACTTTGACACAAGGGCAACAAACCATGAAGGAGAGGATGTGTTTCTAGTGTAGGGGTTTTGGTCACCTTCAATGTGAGTGTCCTAACAAACTCTTGGTCTCACTAGATGATCACCATTCTTGCATCACTTGAACATGACAAAGAGGTGGATTCTACGGAGGGCATGGTAACTGAAACTTTTTGGCAATCAACTCCAATGTTTGAACCGGTGCAAGAACACCACAACTTGATCCTATGCAAGACTTTAATGGCTACACCACAAGCTTCACACGAGCAAGAGCAAAGGGAAAATTTGTTTCAAACACGATGCCTCGTCAATGGTAAGACATTTTTGTTTATTGTTGATAGTGGTTCATGTACTAATGTGTGTGTTGTTTCTATGGTGTATGAGGCACGCTTGCCTACTCAACCACACCCTAAACCATATAAGTTGAGTTGGTTGGATGCTGCTAGTGGTGTGTGGGTTAATAAACAAGCACTTCTGTCTTTTCGAATTGGAGGACACATGGACAAATTATGGTGTGATGTAGTGCCAATGATAGCTTGTTCTTTACTTTTTGGGCGTCCATGGCAGTGGGATCAGATTGTGATTCACCATGGAAGGGATAACATGTGTTCCTATGACCAGTAAGGAGAGTTTTAGGGATGTGTTACCTACGTCCTTAGATGCTGCTCTTAAGGGTGCTCATACGTGCTTAAATTCATGTAGGAAGGAAGTACTAGAGGTGCCTACAACTTGCTGCATACACGACATGCTCCTAGCTTGGATGTTGGGGATTATGTTTGGCTCTCGTTGGCTGCACAAAAACTCCACATTAATCACAAGCATGATGAACCAATGGATGAAGGGCCATTTGAAGTCGTGCACAAGCTGGGTTATGAAATGTATAAGGTGCTGCTAGGAAATGGTATATGTGCTACATTGGGTGCAAATGACCTTGTTCCTTGCTTAGAAAAAACTTGAGGTCAAGTTTCTTTTAAGAAGGGGAGTATGATGCATGATGCGTGCAAAGAGTACTTCATCAACTATCATTAATTGCTTTCTTAGGTTGTTGCATGGTTTTACTTTACTCTTAAAGTGAAGTTTTTACATGTAATAAAAAATATGTATTTTATTGTTATCTTAGTCAAAGTAGTTGAGTTGTATTAGTTAAATAAAAGTCCCAAATTACTGAGTTGTAATGGCGTGTAAGGTTACTGCCTTAATGCGTGTGGTTTAGAGTATTTAAGGGAAGTGTTGCACATCTTTCCTTAAAGCTTATGTTTCCTTAAGTTTTTCTAGCTAGATTCTAGGCTTAAACTTTCCTTAATTACTATTGCTTGGCTGTGGCTTATTGTAATCTTGGAGAGCAAGGTTTTTCTTGCTGCTCTTATTATAAATAGAGGCGCCTAACCAGCTTAAAAGGTTAGAGTGAATTTTGATTAAAAGTATTTGAATGCTTGCTGCATTGAATGTTAGTGGTCGTACCAAAAACACATAAATTGAGGTTTGTGTGCATCTCCTAATTGAGGTTATTGAGAGATCTTCTAGTTCTCGAGGGAACAAGAGTACTACCTTGTTACTTTGTCACAATTTTCTTCGTTTAGTTCACGAAACTTTCGAACTTTATTCACTTGGTCGGAACTTTGTTCACTTGGTCGTTCACATCAACCAGTGTTCATATCATCTTGGAAATAAGAGAATAGTCTTAGTCTTTCCCTTTTACTTCTATATGGGATGAATAGTCTTGGTCTTTCCCTTTCACTTCTATATGGGATGAATAGATTATTGCCTTATTAGGAGGTTGAATGATGAGCTCCCGTGAAAATTTTGTGTCACTTAAAATTTCTCCCTCTGGCTGTTGAACTCCAATTCTGCGTTTTTCATTTAAAGCAGTCCCTTTGTTTCTTCTATGAGATGATTAATGTTGTTTCTTTTTCGCTGAAGCCAGTTCTTCCTGGTTTGTCTATCTAATCACCAGTTCTATTTGGTACCGTTTTGCAGAACGTTCTGAATGGGGCCAGATATGTACATTCTAATTTGGGATGAATGTTCGACGAGACTGATCTCCATGTTTCAATATCTATAGCCTACTCTGTGAAACTCGACTGTGCTATTGTAAGATATTACAAGGTTAGATGCTCGCTTAGGTCTATGTTATTTTTAAAAATAATCAGATGTCTCGTATAGTTTGTATCCAACTGATTCTTCATGCAATAATGTTTTTGCATGTGCACAAATGTACGAAGATTTTGTAGGTTATTTTGTTCTTTCTGGTTTTACTGCTGGGTATGTGTATGCGTAAATTTTCTATGGGGATATGTATTTTTTCACTGAATTTTTTTATGAGAATCATTGTATTTACATGCAATAAGCCCTTTTCGAAACATACCCTGATCAATCCCTGTCATGCAAATATAACTTCTTTAAATAGGTTGACTCTTGGACAATCGTTGGCCAAAGTAGCGCTGCTTATCGGACGAGCCTGAACTCTAGTTGGCTCGGCTTGAGCTCGTTTTTCATTATGTATGCTTGGCTAGGTTCATGAGGTCGATGAACTTGGAAAAGTAAAGACCAGCTTGAGCTCGTGAACAAATCTTATGGCTCGAGCTTGGCTCGGTAGCTTGGCTCGGGCTCGAGCACGACCAACGAAATGACAATAAGTTTGAAAAAAAAGACACACACTATCCGGCCCGGGAGCCTTCAAAAGAGGCATCTGCTTTAGAGCCAGTGAGCCACAAAGCACTAGGGGAAAAAACTTATTTTGCTACATTACAAATGCTTGTGTTGTATTTGGAAATGGAGCGTTTGATAGCCTTTTTGAAAAATGAACCAATCAATTTCACAAATGCTTGGGTTGTGTTTGGAAATCGGAGCATTTGATTGGACCCCAGCCCCACAAAAAATAAACACATGTGGCCCTTAGCTCCTCTATCATTTTGGGTTGTTGAACTCCTCCTCTCTCTATTCTCTATCTCTCTCTCCTCACTCTCAGATCTCAAACCTTAATTCCTTAATCCTTCCCGCCTCTTTCTTACCTCTTCATCTTTCCTCTTTGAAATTGAAAAATAGGGGTAATTTCTTGCTCTCATATTTTTTGTAAATTGGGGTTTGTAAAGTTAATTCAAGAGGAAGAGGAGGGGGATGGATGTTCGACATTGAAAAGAAGACAAAGGTTCAACATTTTTTTGGTAATTTCTTCCTTATTTCTACTATTTCTTTCTTGTTTCTTCATTTTCATTTTTTTTATCTAAGTTTGTTTCGTTAATTCGTCATGTTGTTCAACAATTAAAACCTAATTTTAGTGTATTTCATATATGGGTCTATGTATTTGAATTTATAAATTTTTAGGTCTTTTCTCATAATTTAAATAAAACCATGGCTTTTATATTCAGATCTGATTTAGGATTTTTTGAGGTTAGTTCTAATTAATGAAAAACGTTACTCTCAGATATGAATCTTCAACGAAATTATCTCTGCTCCACTTCTCTTTCTCTACCATGGCTACCTTCCGCAAGCTTCTTCATTCCGTGTTTTTCCTCGGACTTTCAATTCTTCGTCTTCTACTTTCTGAAGGTTCGTGAGTTCTTCAAAGTTCACTAACTTATTGATGCAGATGCAAAGGCACTTGTGATACAAGAGCCTATTGACTTAGTTACGGAGCATATGGGATTCAAGCTCAAGGCAAACAATTAAGCATTGGCATGTGTTTTGACTTGGCTTGTGGAAGAAGATGAATGAAAACCATGGGAAGATTCGAAGAATGAGTCCTAGTTCTGTTAGGACTTGTTTACTACATAGTTTCTGATATGGAAGCGAAGTGTTAGTTAGGTAGAGTTAGAAGTCTATGTAATTTAGGTTTTTAATTCTTGGTTTGTTAAGAATTTCATTTGCATTAGGACTATATTTTGTTTAGAGTTTGATTTGCATTAGGATTCTAATTACTTGGGCGTGTGGTTTTATTCCCTTAGCCGTGTAATTAGAAGATAGATTTGTTAGTTTGATTTTATTTATCCTGTATGCTTTATGTTTTTCTAATTGATGTAGGTTTCTTCTAACCT
Source organism: Beta lomatogona (assembly GCA_947646795.1). Taxonomy (NCBI): domain Eukaryota; kingdom Viridiplantae; phylum Streptophyta; class Magnoliopsida; order Caryophyllales; family Amaranthaceae; genus Beta; species Beta lomatogona. Next base: position 656,855 of record CANSNZ010000073.1, read on the forward strand.
ATATATGTTTTCATTCGGTCATTAAAAAAAAACAGTTGAGTTTTGAGTTTAATTCGTGTGAATTAATTGTTTCTGGAAAGAATCCAAACCGTTTCAGGAGTAAATTCAAACCCTAGCTGACTTTTAAGTTGGATTAGTTGATATTCTTCATATCCCTTGTTACTTTCCGATTTATTTGATTGTTCCTCATCAAAGAATTCGGTTCTTACACTAAATTTCAGTAAAGATTGCAACTTTAAATACTAAAACTTAAAAGAAAACCACTAAACTACATCAAAGAGCCCTAAAACCTATGCATCTTGCATCAAGATCCACAAAGTGGTGTGGCTGCTGCCCCTTCCACCTCATGTCTCCCCCTATTCCCTTGCCTCGTGTTTTTTTTGTTCCCCACCATGCCTAACGAACCCCAGCCATGGGAACTCGCCTTCCAACAACTTGCTACTCAAATGTTTGCTTTGACTGACCAGTTTAACCACCTCCAACGTGACACCGACTTTGCATGCCCACCACCACAAAATCAACCTCGACGTGAAGAAGATATCAAGTTGGCTGATATACCTTCTTTTATGGAGACCTAGATCTAGAATCCTACTTGGAATGGGAGAGGAGACTAGATCGCTACTTTGATCACAAGCGCTTGAGTGATGGTTCTCGGTTTTCATATGGCATCCTAAAGCTTACGAAATATGCATCACTGTGGTATGTATCAATGCGTTTGCGACGTGAACGTGAAAAAAAGGCATCAATTGATTCCTGGTCATCTCTTAAAGCCAAGATGCGTAAGCGTTTTGTGCCACGCGCCTACAAACAGGAACTTTTTGTTCGCCTCAATTCCTTGCAGCAATCATATAAAGGAATTTGAACGCCTCCATACGGCGTAATGAAGCAGACGAACAAAAAATAGCACGTTTCCTTGTGGGATTGAAACCGTCCATAGCTAATTTGGTGGAGCTACAACAGTATGCCACATTTAATGACGTTTGTATTCTTGCGTCGAAAATAGAAAGGCAGCAATAAGAGTCTCGCTTTAAGAAACCTTTGTGGTTCAAACCTCCTGTCGCACCTACGGAAACCTCGCCTACTCAACCTCCATCCACTACTGACTTGGCGGTTGATAAGCCAAAGGACCCTCAATCATCAACCACATCCTCCACTGCCCCTTTAAGTGCAACTTTCAAGGGCAAGAAAACATAATGTTTTCGTTGTCAAGGCCTCGGCCATATTGCAAAGAACCGCCCCAATACAACCCTTACAACACGCGAGGAGTTAGTTTGTTATTTGGCCCAAGACATGCACGCACAAACCTCTTCTAAATCGGTCACAACATAACCTACAATGGATGATGATGAGTTTTGGTCTAAGCAACCTATTTGTGCTCCGGAACATGAACAACGTAATCTGATCTTGCGTCGTTCCTTATTTTCTTCCAGCCACGAAGAGGGTGAGGATGAATAGCGCACAAATCTGTTCCACTGCAACTGTTTGATCAACGGTAAAGTTTGCTCCTTTATTATAGATAACGGATCATGTACTAACGTGTTTGATTTGTCTTTGCCTGAGTCTTTGAATTTGCAAACTCGCAAGCATCAGCATCCCTACAAGCACTCGTTGGTTAAATGATGATGGAATTTGGGTGCGTAAACATGCACTCATTGGATTTCGTGTGGTAGAGTATATGGACCAGCTATGTGGTGATGCCTTGCCCATGACTACGTGCTCTTTATTACTTGGCTGTCCTTGACAAAGTGATAGGCATGTGCTTCATAATGGCAAGACTATTATTATTCGGTTTTGATGGGAGCAAAACGCATGGTGCTGAAATCACTGCCTCCAAAAACTCGGCGTTAAAAGCAAATCCATGATGTTGCTGCTTTAATCCTTGATGAACCACCTCTTAAGCATCAACATGGGTCGCATATTTCCTTCGCCTCTTGCCACCATGAGCTGTTGGACACCGCAACAAACAAGAAGGAAAGGCTGGCAATTACCTACAGTTGCGCCAAGGTAGTAAGCTAGACAAGGGTGATCGTGTATGGCTATCCATAAATGCACAAAAACTCCACATCAATCACAAGTATGATTAAACTATGGATGAAGGACCTTTCGAAATCATTGACAAGATTGGGTATGAAACGTTCAAAGTCCTGCTTTGTGATAGAATTTGCGCAACACTCACTTCCAATGACCTCGTCCCACGTTTTTCGGATGACGAAACTTGAGGACAAGTTTCTTTCAAGAAGGGGAGTATGCTATGGAAACGACGTGTTAGTTAGGTATAGTTTTATTTCCGCTAGAATTCTATGTAATTTAGGTTTTAAATTCCTGGTTTGTTAAGAATTTCATTTGCATTAGGACTATATTTCGTTTAGAGTTTGACACTAGAGGAAAAAAGTCCAAGGGCTGAGGTCAAAAGGGGCCCAAGGGCTGCATTTTTTAACCGCAGCCATTGGACTAGCAGCCCTTGTGACCCAAAAAAATAATTTTTTTTTTTCATTTTTTGTTCTAAAATGAACCCAAACAATTATAATTATATAAAAGTATCGTTTTTCATTGCAACTTACAATTTTTTATACAAATATAAAGAAAGTTACAAAAATATATGCTAAAACTAATCTATGATAGGTAGACTTATGATGGGTTTGCTTCACAAAATCAACTATCTGCTGAACTCTTCAAAGTCTACTAGGCAGTTTTGACTTAGTATGCCTACAGCTAAGTGCTGCACTTCCAAACATTTATACCATGTTGCTGCCACCAAACACCTGAAGAGAAGGAATTGATTTCAGAACATTAATTAACCATGATACTTATATTGTAGTTTAAGACTCACCATCAGTTCCTTTGTTCCAAGCTAAGACTGTTGCAATGCTGCAAGAGGGCATAAAAAGATATAGCCATTGTTTCTGATCAAGAGCCCACTCTTCATCTTCTTCGGGTACCTTATTTTCCCGAGATTTAGCCATTACAGCTAGAGCTGCAAATCCTTGTGTAACCGCCTGCCACAAAACGAAGGTAGACTTGTTAAGATCTAAGAAATTACATTAGAAGATGAACTAAATTCCAGACAGAAGAAATTAGCATTGTTTATAGAAAGATGAGAGACCAAAGAAAGGGAAAAATAAATAGCACAAGGACTTGGCAAGCAACAACCATGTATCGCATAAGATTTGTTAATGAAACAACAGAACTTTAAGACAACCATGACCACACACAACGTCCTAAGAATCTATCAATAATTATAAAACGTAAGTTCTTTTAAGTTTTAAATCAAAAATTAACTATCATGAAGACCAAAGAAAGCATAGCTCCAAAACCACACGCCTTTCCAATCCATTATCATAATTCCTGACATAGGGTTGTATTTTCTGAGGCAGCGACAGATCAACAAATATAGTATATTGCTAAAGGAAAAAGGCCTGGACTTACTTGAGGCCATGGCTCTATGTTGGAAGGCATATACTTGGCAGTAGCATCAACCAATTGTGATACATATGAACTGCTACATCTTTCTCTCCAGCCTCCACCACAGAACTAAGAAGCTGAAATAACATGGAAATCTCCTCTTCTTCATTACCAATTCTACCAATGACTACTTGGAGAAGAGTTAACCAATCAGGTGGCAGAAACTCATTCACCAAAGTGTTGAATATATTTTTCAGAATGAAAGCCAAAGAAGCATAGAATGAGATAAACCAACCAGTCAAATCTAGGAAAGGGATTACTTCAAGAAGCTTCATCTTTGCCCCGACAACAGTTGCTCGCACAAAATAAAAATACATATCTTCACAATCAGATATCACCAGTGCTTTGAGCAACGCAGAATACACATCATCTGTCATAGCCTGCAAACCAAAAATCTCAGAGAATAAGTACCCTTCAGAAAACTAGAGGAAGCAAAAGGATATCACAAAGTACTAACTTCAGGTAAAAAAAAAATTAGATTAAAACATGCAGTAAAATTAAGTAAGCATGTCATATTGAACATCTAGCAGTCAGTCTCATAACCACAACACAACCAAATTATCCTTACAGCTCAAACAATCTATATTTAAAGTTACAATTTCAAGCGGAGTAGTTCTTGTAAGATCAGTAATACCTAATTTCATAGGCGGATCTATAGGGGGTGCAAGGGGTACAACTGTACCCCCATTATTTTTGGAAAATAATGAAAACATATCAATATGTTGAGGCTTGTCTTGCTGGTAGCGGAAGGGAAAAGAAAGATTAGTGGATGGATGGGGAGGTCTTGAGTTCGAAACCTACAAAGTTCTTTTTTGTTTTAATTACTCCCTTTAACTCGGGTTTAATTTATCTTAACACTTCTACTATATACTACTCCTTGGGCCTATGGCTATTAGTGCAACTACAAATTTATAGTAAGCTTACTCGCAACTACAAATTTATAAGTAAGCTTACTCGCAACTACAAATTCATAAGCCGCCAAAGATCAAGCTCAACTAATATTTTTGCTTTTAATTACTCCCCTTTAATTGGTTTAATTTATCTTCAACATTTCTACTATATACTACTCCCTATGGGCCTATGGCTATTAGTCGCAACTACAAATTTATAAGTAAGCTTACTCGCAACTACAAATTTATAAGTAAGCTTACTAACTAAAATTCATAAGCGCCCAAAGATCAAAGCTCCAAACTAATATTTTTGTCTCTATTTTTTTCCTAATTTTCCTCATTTATATACTTAAACAACTGTTTTTAAATTGAACAACTTATTTTTAAAGTTTTGATTATTTAAATTGAAACATTGAACAATTAAATAGTTAGCAATTATATCTAAGTTCTTACTCAAACTTAGGCAGACAAAAATGTTAACAAAGCTTTATTTTGAAAAAAAAAAAATTTGACGAGTCTAACTACTTATGTATTTGTACCCCCATGAGTAAATTTCTAGATACGCCACTGCCTAATTTGCATACAAGAATGGGTACATGATCCAGTATGCAATGCACTATCTAGCTTTGTCATAGATTACAAACTTTAAAATATTGAACTTCTTATACTTTAGTCATGATCTTTTTGTTTAAACAATTCCCACACCCATCAAACTATTTACTCATCCAAATTTTTCTCATCATAAAACAACCATAAAAGTGATATAATTAAGAATAAAAGAGATAAAAGCCGAACCGTCCTTGTAAATTTTTAGGAAACAAATATTTCTCAAAGTATCTCCTTAAGAGTTGCTATAACATTGTGTTAAACTCAAGGATATCAGATTGATGACGAGTATAATCACTCACATTTAATATCAATGGAGATAGGTTGTCTTAAAGTGCCAAAACCAGGGACATAAAGTTGCTTCTTTTGGTCTTCATTGATTAAAACTAGCCTTTTATTTCCTTTGCAATACTTAAAGCTGAAAATCTGAGGTTTAATCAAAGCCTTTAACAAGACTTGCAATTGATTTATCATTACAAGTTTATGGTATTTCGTTGACAATTTTTTTTTTTTTTTGGTTTTTAAAGTGGAATTTCCTGGATAAAGTTGACCAATAAAAATAAGGTAACTAACTAGCTCTTTCCTATTTTTATTTTTTGAGTGGAATTTCGTGGATATAGTTGACCCAGTGGCGGCAACACCATCAACAAACACAGTAGATGGGAAAGAAGAACAGAGGAGCAACAGTACAATACCCACAAAAATAAATCACCACTTTCATGGATGAAGCAGCCTTATAATTTAAGATTCGCAACTCTAACTACACACATAAAATCAAAACGATAGATCCAATAATTTTCAAAGCTAAATTTCATTATAAATTTGACATCTGCAAATTAATTAGCAAAATAAAACAAAGGAAAAATTGGCGCGAACAACACCAACTATTGGTTTGGTGCACAAAACAACACGAACTAAACGAGGTGTGATGCACAACACAAACTTTATGACATAGGTGCGCGAATCAACATACATGACGATATTGGCCTAAGATTCGTTTACCCAAGCCTTAATGTTTGTGCTGTGGAACCATGCTAAATCGTTGTTTATGTTGATTCATGCACTCATGCCATAAAGTTCGTGTTGTACACCACACCTTGTTTAGTTTGTGCTGTTTTGTGCACCAAACCAATTGTTGGTGCTATTCGCGCCAATGTTTCCTAAAACAAAAAATATATATAACTCAAAGATCTCTTATTTTTCAATATTAACATAACACAAATTATCAACGAACATGTAAATAATAATAGGAAATACGAAGATAAAACACTGAAAAAAATAAAAAATCAGGAAAATAAGACCTAGTTTAAAAGATAAAAGAAGATAAAAATCAAAAGAAAGAATTAGAGAGAAGAAGATTTTACGGACAGTGACATCGTCGAAGCTCCATCGGCCGAAAAAGCTTGACTTCATTCTCCAACGAATCAGAAGATTCAACTGGCAATGGAACTGGAGCTACGTCCATCGCCGCCATGGTAGAGATTGAGGAGAAACTTGAGGAAGGAGAAAAATACAGAAGCAAAACCTCGAAAAACCCTAGAACGCAAAGTTCTTTTCGCGGTGGAGAGGGTGAGACTTGAGAGAGGGAGGGGTGAGAAATGTAGGTTAATTAATAATCAGTGGCTTATAGCGTGTATTTGGGCCGCTCAAGGGCTAACCGCAGCCCTTCACATTAAGGGCTGCAGTTTTCAATAAACCGCAGCCCTTGTCTTTTTCTCCACTAGTGTGATTTGCATTAGGATTCTAATTACATGGGCATGTGGTTTTATTCCCTTAGCGTGTAATTAGAAGATAGATTTGTTAGTTTGATTTCAGTTATACTTTATGCTTTATGTTTTCTAGTTGATGTAGGCTTCTAACCTATATATTTTTTCATTCGGCCATGAATAAAAAAGAGTTGAATTTTGAGTTTAATTCGTGTGAATTAATTGTTTCTGGAGAGAATCCAAATCGTTTCAGGAGTGAATCCAAACCCTAGCTGAGTTTTAACTTAGATAAGTTGAAATTCTTCATATCCCTTGTTACTTTCGGATTTATTTGATTGTTCCTCATCAAAGAACTCGGTACTTGCACTAAATTTCAGTAAAAATTGCAACTTTAAATAGTAAAACAATCAAGCTCGTTGAAGAAGATGAATGAAAACCATGGGAAGGTTCAAAGAATGAGTCCTAGTTATGTTAGCACTTGTTTACAACATAGTTTCCTAGTTCTGTTAGGAGTTACTATTACATCTTTTGTTAAGTTTATTTTTGGTTGTTTGGAGTTATAGTTTGACTAGGATTCTAGTTAGCGTGAACATGTAGAAAACGTGTGATGGTAAGTAGTAGTTTGTTTTTATCTTGTTCGTTGCTTTCCTAGTTCTAGTTGGAGTGTTTGTTGCCTATATAAGGAGTTTTCAGTTAATCAATAAACTTAGTTGCTTTTGTTTAAACTTTGAATCTTGATTACGGTTTTGCTTCTGAGCTAAACTAATCGAACCATTAGACTTTTCAGGAGTGATAAGTGTTTAGTGCTAGACATCTTAATTACAGGAGTGATATTAGGAGTGTTTAGATTCTTGTTTAAAGTTTCAGGAGTGATCTTTAAGCTAAGAAATATCCTGTTACTTTGAGTTTGTGCGAGTGTTCTTGATTCTTGAATTAAATAAAGTTCAAGATTTGGTTCATAGTTGATTATCAAGCTTCCTTAGCTTGGTACTCACATCAAGTAGTATCAGAGTTTCCAGGAGGGTGAGATTAGAAGGGATTCTTCTTTTCTTGTTCAAGATTCGTGGTAGTGCTGTAAGACTTGATTTTTCCTTCCAAGATTGAATCTTTGGGTCCAAGATTGCATCTTTGAAGCATAAGGTGAACATAGGAAGTGTGTGGAGTTCATCTTGAAGTCCAAGGAGTGGAGATGAAGTCTAAGGTGGAGAAGTTAGCTAAGCAGATGCAAGACCTTATTAATGTCCAATTTGATAATACAGATGGATACAATAGATTGGAGACGAGGATGGATGCTATGGCATCGATTTTACAGAAGAAACTTGATCCTAATAGTGCAACGTTTGTAGGGGCACATTCGGATGAAGAAGGTGAGAACTATGAAGATACATCCACCAAAACCTCATACAACGATGATCGTGGTTTGAAGTTGGAGGATTACACGGGGGATAGTAGCCCTGAGGATTTGTTGGAGTGGATTCGACAATTGGAGAAGGTATGTGATTACAGGGGCTTTGATGACAAGAAGTGATTCAAGATAGCCTCGATAAGACTAACCAAATATGCTAGTATGTGGCTCGAGAGTTTGAAGGCTAAATGTGCTAAGAAGGGCAAGGAGAAGCAGGGTAGTTGGGCACGAGGGATAGCAGCCTTGAAAATTTGTTACAGTAGATTCGACAATTGGACAAGGTATGTGATAAAAGGGATTCGATGACAAGAAGCAATTCAAGATAGCCTCAATAAGACTAACCAAATATGCTGGTATTTGGCTCGAGAGTTTGAAGGCTAAACGTGCCAAGAAGGGCAAGGAGCAGCTTTGTAGTTGGGTGAAACTAAGGGAGAAACTTAAGGGGAAATTCTTGCCAAGTGATTATGAGCAAAAACTATACTTAAAGCTCACAACTTTGAGCTAAGATACGCTTAGTGTTCATGAATACACTATGGAGTTCGACAAACTGTTCCTTGTGTGTGACTTGGAGGAGAAAGAATCTATGAAGATTGTGAGGTAAATCAAAGGCTTGAATCGACAGATTGCAAAGAAAGGGGAGGTGTCCACATATCATACGTTTGATGATGTGACAAAGTTGGCTATGAGATTTAAGGCTCATGAGAAGGAAGACAAACCTAAGGTCTCATATAACAACAAATTTGGCGCAAGCACTTACAAATCTAGTGCTGCGCCTTCTTCTTATTCGAAGTGGTTTGAGCGACCAAAGAAAGACATTGGTGCCAAGGAGGAAACCAAAGGCGAGAAACCGAAAGTTTTTGTTCCAAAAGAGAAGTTTGAAGAGATGAGAAAGTGTTTCGAATGTCAAGGGCGCGGGCACATAGCTAGTAATTGTCCTACAAGAAAGGCTCTTACCATGAAAGAATACTTGTACATTGAATGAAGAAGAAGAGCTTTATGAGTTTGTGCCGGAAGAGATGTACATAATAGAAGATGAAGAGGAAGGGGATGCCTTTGTGGAGGATGATTCGAGGCTGATTGGTGTTGTGAGGCGTGCACTCTATGAGGATCATACACCTAACAAGGAGCAAAGGGAGAACCTTTTCCATACTAGATGCAAGGTGGGGGAAAACACATGCAACGTGATTATAGATAGTGGCTCTCGCACTAATGTTGTTGCGGCTTATGTGGTGTCGAAGCTTAACCTAGCCATTAGGGAGCACCCAAAACCATATAAAGTTAAATGGTTGGATGATAGCACTAGTATGAGGGTTAAGAAACAAGCTTTGATTGCATTTTCCATTGGGGGCTATAAGGATGAATTGTGGTGTGATGTTTTACCAATGAATGCATCCCATCTTGCTTGGGAGGCCGTGACAATTTGATAGGAAGGTAATACATGAGGGAGACTCGAATGTATACTCAGTGTTGGTTGGTTCTAAGAGGGTACGTTTACACCCTTTAGCTCCTAACTCAGTGCCACAAATACAAGTACTAAAGTCGCCAAGCTTATTCCTTTCAACAAAGGAGTTTAAGAGGGAAGTAGAGGAGGAAAGTTATGGTTATGCCTTGTTCGTAAGGCACGCTGCTACAAGTAACAAGACACCTAGTGATGAGAGGTTGGAGACCTTGACGCGGGAATTTAGTGATGTTTTCCCGGAGGAGTTGCCGCAAGGTTTACCACCCTTGAGAGGGATAGAATATGCCATAGACCTTATTCCTGGACCCCATTGCCAAACAAACCTGCTTATAGGTGTGACCCCGTGGCATTAAGATAATTATAACGCCAAATAGATGAGTTACTTGAGAGGGGGTACGTGAGAGAAAGCATGAGTCCATGTGTTGTGCCAGCTTTGCTAGTTCCTAAGAAAGATGGAACATGGAGAATGTGTGTCGATAGTAGGGCAATGAACAATATAACCGTTAAATATAGGTTCCATATGCCTAGATTGGAAAATATGTTGGATAAGTTGCATGGAGTTTTAGTGTTTTCTAAGATTGATCTTCGAAGTGGCTACCATCAAATGAGGATTAGAGAGGGTGATGAATGGAAGACTGCCTTCAAGACTAAGCAAGGGTAGTACGAGTGGATGGTGATGCCATTTGGCCCATGCAATGCGCCAAGTTCTTTCATGAGATTGATGAATGAGGTACTTCGACCTTTTATTAATAAGTTTGTTGTTGTGTATTTGGATGACATTCTTATTTATAGCAAGAGTGTATAAGATAATTTGCTGCATTTGCGTAGTTTATTTGAGGTGCTTAGAGAGCAGTAATTATATGAAAAACTAGAGAAGTGTGAGTTTCTAGTATCTAGTGTGGCGTTTTTGGGGTACATTGTATCCAAGGAGGGAGTTTATGTTGATCCTGAAAAAGTGGAGGCTATTTCTTCTTGGATAGCACCTAGGAATGCTTCAGAGTGTAGGAGTTTTCATGGTTTGGCTTCGTTCTATAGGAGGTTCATTAGAAACTTTTCATCCATCATGCACCTATTACTGAATTGTTGAAGAAGGGAGAGTTTAGTTGGACATCCTTAGCACAACAAGCGTTTGAGGAGGTGAAGGATAAGCTTTGTAGTGCTCCTATTTTGGCACTACTTGATTTTCATAAGTTGTTTGAGGTAGAATGTGATGCAAGTGGTGTAGGCATTGGCGCGGTTTTGTTGCAAGAGAAGCATCTAATTTCTTATTTTAGTGAGAAGTTGAATGGTGCTAAATTGAACTACTATAACTATGACAGGGAGTTATATGCTATTGTACGTGCCTTGGATCATTGGTCACGCTATTTGAGTCCAAAACCTTTCATCCTTCACTCGGATCATGAAGCTTTAAAGTACATCCATGGTCAACAAAAACTCAACCATAAACATGCTAAATGGGTAGAGTTTCTTTCATCCTTCACGTTTTCATCAAACTACAAAGAAGGTAAAACTAATGTGGTTGCGGATGCTTTATCTAGGCGTGCATATTTGTTGGCAGTGGTGGATGCACAAGTGTTTGGATTTGAGCACTTGAAAGAGTTATACAAAGGTGATGCTGATTTTTGGGAGAAAATGGAGAAACCGGAGGGTGTTTTTGTGGTGCAAGAAGGTTTCTTATTTAGAGGAAACAAGTTGTGTGTGCCTAAGTGTGGTGTGAGGAGTTTGCTACTTCGAGAAGTGCATAGTGGAGGCGTGGCCGGACATGTTGGGGTGCAAAGACTCTTGATACACTTCAAGAGAATTTTTATTGGCCGAAGATGGTGAGGGATGTTCACTTAGTGGTTACTAGATGTGCAACATGTCAAAAGGCCAAGAGTACGTTCCATAAGGGCCTATACACACCTTTACCTGTGCCTGATAAACCTTTGGATAGTGTGAGCATGCATTTTGTTGTAGGGTTGCCTCGAACTCAAAAGGGGAAAGATGCATTTTATTGTGGTGGTAGATCGATTCTCTAAGATGACGCATTTTGTTCCTATGCATAAAACTGATGATGCATCTCATGTGGCTGATTTGTATTTAAAGGAGATCATAATATTGCATGGTGTACCTGAAAGCATTATATCTGATAGGGACTCCAAGTTCCTAAGTCATTTTTAGAGGTGTCTTTGGCGCATGGTTGGTACTAAGTTGCTATTTAGTACAAGCCATCATCCCCAAACTGATGGTTAAACGGAGGTTACTTATAGAACATTGGGTTCCTTGTTGCGTGGATTGATGAGTAAGACACAAAAGGATTGGGACAGCAAGTTGGCTCATGCGGAATTTGCTTACAATATGGCGCATTTATCTACTACTTCTCATTCTCCATTTCAGGTAGTGTGTGTAAATCCTTTGCTACCTATTGATTTTGTTGTCATGCCTAAACATGAGATACATACAGATGCAAAGAAGAGGTTAGAAGCATTCACTAAGACTTGTGAACAAGTGAAAGGAAGGATAGAAGAGATGAACACCCAATACAAGACACGAGCTAATAAGGGGCGCAAACAACCAGTTTTCAAGGTTGGAGATCTTGTGTGGGTGCATTTGAGAAAAGAGAGGTTCCCTAGCAAAGCAGATGGCCCTTTTGAAGTGGTTGGAGTCATTGGGGATAGTGCATACAAGGTAGATTTGCCGGACGAGTTTGGAAGAGTAAGTGTCACATTCAATGTGGGTGATTTGTCTTCTTACTATGATGATGACAATTTGATCGCAAATTCTTTTGTGGAGGGGGAGAATGATGCGGATGCAAAGGCACTTGTTATACAAGAGCCTATTGACTTAGCTATGGAGCATATGGGATTCAAGCTCAAGTCAAACAATCAAGCATTAGCATGTGTTTTGACTTGCCTCATGGAAGACGATGAATGAAAAACCATGGGAAGGTTCGAAGAATGAGTCCTAGTTATGTTAGGACTTGTTTATTACATAGTTTCCTAGTTCTGTTAGGAGTTACTATGTAATTTACAGCTTTTGTTAAGTTTACTTTTGGTTGTTTGGAGTTATAGTTTGATTAGGATTCTAGTTAGCATGAACATGTAGAAAACGTGTGATGCAAAGTAGTACTTTGTTTTTATCTTGTTCGTTGCTTTCCTAGTTCTAGTTGGAGTGTTTGTTGCCTATATAAAGCGTTTTCAATTAATAAAAAAAGTTAGTTGCTTTTGTTTAAACTTTGAATCTTGATTATTGTTTTGATTGTGAGCTGAACTAATCGAACCAATAAAGACTTTTCAGGAGTGATAAGTGTTTAGTGCTAGACATCTTAATTTAAGGAGTGATTTTAGGAGTGTTTAGATTCTTGTTTAAAGTTTCAGGAGTGATCTTGAAGCCAAGAAATATCCGGTTACGTTGAGTTTGTGCGAGTGTTCTTGATTCTTGAATTAAAGAAAGTTCAAGATTTGGTTCATAGTTGATTATCAAGCTTCCTTGGCTTGGTAATCACATCATGAACTTGCATCATGCCCTACATTGAAGCTGAAAAGTGTTTTTGGCTCAACTCTTAGCCCGAAAAACATTTCTAAACGATTCTTGTGCCTAAAGTAGTTTTTTTCCATGCTCCACAGCTCCGTCACGTCAGTATGTGGAAAAAATGAAGTTGGATTTTTCGTACCAGTTGTGCCCTACATTAAAGATGAAAAGTGTTTTTGGCATAACTCTTAGCCCGGAAAACATTTCTAAACGATTCTTTGTGACTAAAGTTTGAGAGGCTACATTGGTGCAGCTACCACCGTCAATAATTAAGGAGCAAACTTTGCCTCCTACGGTGCACCTAGTATGAAAAATGGCCACCCTTTGCAATTAGTCCTCATTAGTAGCCAAGCCACTAATGGCCCGTTTGGTTAGTGGTTATAAATAGTGGTAATGGTAATGAAATTTAGTGAAAATTTGTAAGGATTTTCACATGTCCATGACCATGGGAATGACACTTTATCACAAAACATGGGTTTCCCTATATAAATTTTCATTACCACCCAATACCACCTTCCCAAGTGGTAATGGATGGTAATGAGATTTTAGGAAGAAAATGGATATCTTGTGATGAGGTTGCATTACCATTGGTAATGACATTGGATTTCTAATTCAAATTTACACTATAATGCATTACCATTCCCACCATTTATAACCTCTTACCAAACAGGCCGTTAAGGGTTCTCCTCACTATGAAACACTCTCGATCATGAGGCCCTATGAAACGCCCTTCTTCTTCCTCCTCTCCATATTCCTCCTCTTCTCCTACATATCCTTCCTCTATTGCTTCATACTCCGCAAGAGTCACAACCTTCTTGTTAGGACATTCCGAGGCAATGTGCCGTAGTCCCTGACATCTATAACACCTTCGAGGGGTGCTTGGGACAATAGGTTTAGATTCACTCTTTTGGGGTGGTTTAGAAGTGTAAGATGTGTTTGGATTAGAAGGGATTGGGTTTGGTTTAGTGTATGAAGTGTTTTTGGTAAAGCAGCGTGAAGCTTCCCATTACCCTTGGATTTGGTTTTGCTTTGGCATCACAAATATTTTTTTCAATGTGCATTATATCAAGACAATGTCTGACTTCTAAACATTCCCAATATGGGAGGTCCCATAACTTAGACCTTTTCTTGTATAAGTTCTTTGAGACACTTTTGAAGGGCTTGCCAAACACTGTTTTAATATCCTTTTCCCGCTTAGAAACCTCCTTTCCACGTAAGTGTACAAGGGCTTCTCTCATCTCCACTTTGTCGTTGAACAACTTTTTCTTCTTACAAAACGGATTATCTAAAAAAAGCCATGTACGATAATGCAGGTATACATTCTTCCCACAATGATGTAACCGCTCATCAATCATATTTTCATCACAAATAGGGCATGCCTTTGCTCCTTTAACTGCATACCCTGACAAATTCCCATAAGCCAGGAAATCATTTATCGTGCAAAATATCATGGCTCGTAATGTGAAGTTAGTTTTCGCATACGCATCGAACATCGAAACACCTTCATCCCACAACAATTTCAGATCTTGAAGGAGTGGGTCAAGATACAGATCTATGTCGTTTCCAGGTTGCTTAGGACCAGAAATAAGAAGCGATAACATAATAAATTTACGCTTCAGACATAACCAGGGGGGCAGTTTATAAATGGTCAGTAGAGCCGGCCAAGTGCTATGCTTGGTACCTAGTGTGTCAAATGGGTTCATCCCATCTGTACAAAGTCCAAGCCTAAGATTTCGAGGTTCTTTACCAAAACCGGGAAACTTTCTGTCTATATTTCTACATTGCGGAGAATCGGTCGGATGTTTAAGCATCCCATCTTTCTTCCTCTTGTCCGTATGCCACCTTAATAATTTAGCATTATATTCATCCGAAAATAAACGCCTAAATCTCGGAATGAATGGAAGGATACCAAATAACCTTCACCGGAGTTTCTTTCTTTCTCACCCCCTCACCATCCTCCTTTATCTTGTACCGAGACTCTCCACATCTTGGACACTCACCCAAATCCTTGTACTTATTTCGATACAGCACACAAGCATTTTGACATGCATGTATCTTCTCATATTCCATACCTAATGGACACAACAATTTCTTTGCCTCATAAGTAGAGTTGGGAATTTCATTCCCTTCAGGTAGTAATTCTTGTAAAAAAAGTGAACAACTCACTTAGACTTTTATCTGTCCAACTATGCGTCGATTTTATATTGAACAATGTGAGGATGCCATAAAGTTTAGTGAAATTCTTACACCCCGGATACATAGGTTTGTCCGCTGCACTTAAAATACTATCATACATATGCGGGCGATCGGTTCCTTCATCCTCCAAATTCTGCAACATCTCATCTACCCTATCATTCTCATCATCTACCCTATCATTCTCATTATCATCCTCTCCTTTTTCGATATCAGCCTCAACCTCATCATCAATGTGATCAACTTGCAAATCATCACACAAGCTAGTGGAGCTAATACCCTGATCATAAAACTCTCCATGCCATGTCCACCTAGTATAGTTACTCTTAAACCCACGACGAATCAAATGATCCTTAATTTGATCCACATCACGATACCCCTAGAGTTATTGCAATCACAACAAGGACACAAGACTAACTTTGACTCATTCTGCGATTGATGTTCTAACGCAACCCTAATAAATTCATCAACCCTTTGTAGAAATGTCGCTGAAATCCGATTACCATACATCCAGTTTGAATCCATATTCATACACTAGAGACACCAAACAATAACACAATCGATCACATCATTCAAAGTGTCTTATGAAATGCAATCATGAACATTTGGGTCCTTATCACTCCAACCTAACCCATCCTTGAGCTTCTCATCTCACTAGTGAATGAACATTTGGTTTTCAATTCTAAGAAAAATACGGCAGCACTTCCCTACGGTTCTCCAAGTACATGATGAAGATAGTAGGTAAACTATCAACATATGTACCCAGATAACGCTTAGGGAAATGAGCTAGATCTTTCTAAGACTCGAAAACCAAACATTCATTCACATCCTAAGTGAGATAAGAAACTCAAAGACAGTCCCAAACCGGGGACTATTCAAGACTTACTCCTAATGAGTAAGCCTCGAACGGGTATCTAGGCCAATGATGCACATTGCAATTAAACAGCACAAATCAATCCATTCCTTATATTTCCCTCCCCACCCTATTAAGGTATGTCCATATCTCAATTGTTCAACTAATTAACACAACAATACACAAATTCATAATTCATATATAACAAAACAATAATTTCATAAAAAATCCATCAATTCATATACTTTTCAATCACATAACCAAACAATTCCTTAGATTTCCCGAACCCCCATATTGGTTTGGTCATAATTCAACATTACAGGGACAAATAAAACAAATCCACATAAAGCAAAAGGTATAATATATACCTCTGCTCTCAAGGAGCAACGAAGACAAGCACAACGAGGTGAGCTTGGAGCACCGGCAAGCCGACAAGTAGAGTACGAAATGTGATGGCTGCAGTTGGGCATTCACCAACCCAAACATTAAATAGTGATCAAAAGTCATAACTCATAAAAATCAATTATCTAATATTAAGACATTAACAAATTAGTGATCAAAAGTCATAACCCAAAAATTAAATAATAATAATAGAAACCTTAAACTCTTCAAAAACTTCCACCGTGTAATATATAACATGTAGCCCGCCCCTTTTTGGCCTCTCTAGAGTATGCATGATCAATGATGAAGCAGTTAATTAAACTATAATTTAAGTATTTCAATCCATTGTAGACACTAGTAAAAGTAAATAACCCCACTTCCAACTATCCAATAAAGTTTCTCTTGATTGATATATGCTCCCTCCTACATTTTCTATGTTTTTATAAAACAAAGATTAATCTTTTATGTACATTGAGCAATAGTGCTCTGCATACCACAAGAATATTTTGATATAAGGTAAGTACACTATTAAACATTGAAATCAATTATGAGCATGAAGATTGTCTTATTTGAGTTAGTGTTGTTTAAATGATCCAATATATGAGCTTGGTTACGAGAATCAATGCGTTGCCGAAGAGACAATCAATCAAATCAACCCCTAAAAAAATTATGGGAACTTGAAAATACGAGACTTACATTGCCGGAGAGAGAGTGCACCGGCGAAAGGAGTGCTGCGGCGAGACGTTTGCGTTAGTCGGCGGTGAGACAGAGAGAGAGTGCACCAGCGAGAGCAGTGTTGCGTAAGCCGCAGCGAGATGTGAGCGTCAGTCGGCAGCGAGACAGAGAGAGAGTGCGCCGACGAGTAGTGCTGCGGACACGACTGCGAGAAGTATACCTTAGTCGACGGCGAGAGAGAGAGCGGCCCGACGTGTGAGAGAGAAAGAGAGAGAGTATGAGAGAGAGAAAGGAGTGCACCGACGAGTGAGAGAGAAAGAGGAGGCACAGATTCGCCGGAAAAAGAGGGCGGCAGCCAGAGTAGAAGTGCACCAGAGTGGGAGTGCACCGGATTCACCATTCGCAAGAGAGAGAGTGAGAAGTGTGAGTGAGTAATAATTTTAGGAGTAATTTTGGGTAGGGCTTCAATGCTCGAAAAAAAGTAACTTGGTTTCAATGATCAGCGTCACATGCTAACGGGGTCCGACGCACATCATCGTTTGTCTAAGCATCTGCTCCAGATGTGCTAGGGGTCAGACATATACGGCCTTTATGCCAAAATCCAAATGCTTTCCTCATCTGCGTCGGATTTGTGGTGATATCGGACGCACATCATTGCATCCAAGCATCTGCGTCGGATGTGCTAGGGGGTTTCCACCGCATATGGCCTTTATGTCAAAATCCAAATGCTTTCCTCATCTGCGTCGGATTTTTGGTGATATCGGACGCACATCATTGCATCCAAGCATTTGCGTCGGATGTGCTAGGGGGTCCGACGCATATGGCCTTTATGTCAAAATCCAAATGCTTTCCTCATCTGCGTCGGATTGGTGGTGATATCCGACGCACATCATTGCATCCAAGCATCTGCATCGGATGTGCGCTGGGAACAGACGCACATCATCGGAACAAAAAACCATATGCGTTATACATGTGCGTCGGCTTTATATGGATATACAACGCAAATTTACTTCCAAATCATTTTCGTAGAGAATTTGCGTCGGCTTTGCCTCGATGTGCGATGTAAATACTCTGCTATTGATTATTTGCGTCATTTCTTCAAGCATCCGACGCAAATAGTTAATTATGTACTAGTGGAACTGATGAACCGGATGAATCGTCTGAATTTCGGATTAAAAGTTGGGTTTGTCTTTTGAGAAGTTTGATCTCTCTTTTGAGTAACTCAATTTCGAATTCTTGAATTTCTGGCTTCTTTGTTTCCTTTTCTTTTCGTGAAGTAATAGGCTTTGGAATATCTTTGATTGATTTGATAAGTTGATTATCTGCAATTATTTGATCCTGGACTGTCTTTAGTGAACAAAATTTGCCAATGGCAAACTTTTCCCACCATTTGATCTTGAATTAACGTACTAAAGACATGGGTAGCGGTGCTGGGTACCATTGAATAATGTTATAGGACTAGCACATTATCCTTGGAACATTGAACTCTTTATGAAATACGAGTTATGTGGAATATGGAGTATTGGTTTTTACATGTGTGGAGAAGAACTCAGAAGACTTTTTAACTTCCATTGGCCAGATCTGTTGAGAGCTTCCAAAGTAGAGCCACCATTCATAAAACCATATCGGAAAATTATTTGGACATTGAGGAAAAATACTGAGGAACCATGAATGATTGAATCCTCTGAATAAAAATGCTCAAAACCATGCTATCTGATTGTCGATGTAATCGTATTCTTGTGGTTGAAAAGGGACTGAGAATTCTTTGGGAATATAAGCGGATACCCATTCTGTTTTCGGACTGATCTTCTTGATCTTGCATTTTGAATAAGCTATGAAATTACCTTTTTCTGTATGCTCGATTTCAACTGATTTAGTGTCAACAAGTATGAATTCATAGAACCTTTTGTTTTTGTAAGATGTTTCAGGTCGGTATTGACAATAAATTGGGAAAAGGGAATTAGTAAATTTGATAAGTTCAGGAATTTGAGGAGTTTCTCTAAAATGAGTAAGGAGTATGTGTTCTTTATGAGGTTTGGTGATGTATTTATGAATTCCGGAATTTGAAGATTGAGAATTTTGAGGGTTTGATTTTGAGTTTGAATTTTGAGAAGGATATTTGACTGCTTGGGAATAAGATAAAGGTGGAAAATCGGAAAATGCACGAAGTTTATTTTATGAAGTTGTTTTCTCACTTGATGGGAAGAGCTTATGAAATCTCTTCACATAATCTTCGGGGTTTTGAATACCTTTGCCTTTATTAGAATCTTGATTCATTTTGTTTCCTGTAATAATTAAATTTAATTATTATGCCTTTCCCTTGTAAAAAATCTCTAGTTAAAGAATTTGGAAGAGAATTATTTTCGCTTTTTATGAATTCTATTTGAAAATCAAAAACTGATAGTATAGCTTGCCATCTGGCGAAGATTTGTTTTTATACAATATTTTGAACATCTTTTTGTACTATTTCTTTTGCTGATTAGCAATCTATTCTTAATAAAAAAATACTTATTATAAAGAACATCTTGTAATTTTGAAAAAAAAAAGAACAATAGATAAAATCTATGTTTTAATAGTTGAATAAATTTTTTGAGAATCCAACCATAGACCCGAATGAAATTTAACCATTTGCTCATTTTTATTTTCAAGTAATTTTTGTTTAAGAATGCCTCCATAGCCCATGTCAGATGCATCTGTTTCCACTATCATGAATGCATTGGGATTTGGAAGACCTAAACATGGAAGAGACTTGACTTTTTCTTTTAACGTCTGTATTATATGTGCATGTTTGGGTGACCATGCTGGAGGATTTTTCCGTAATCTTTGGTAAAGACATGAACAATATTGTCTTAAATTAGGGAAAAGGTCTGAAATATAATTAAGGCATCCTAGAAATCATTGTAATTGATTTTTATCTTTAATTTCATCTGAAAATTTGTCAGCAAATTCTATGGCTCTATTAATAGGTTATATAATACCTTGGAAAATATTATGTCCTAAAAATCGTATTTTAGTTGGAAATAGTTTCATCTTAGGAAATGAGACGACTAAACCATTCTTTTTAATAACATGTAGAAAAGTATTAAGGTGTTTGAAATGTGGATCTAAAGTATCTAAAAATATTAATACGTCATCAATATAGACTATTATATATTGAGTATAAGGATTAAAAATATCATTCATCATATTTTGAAATTCAAAGTGACGTGGATCTCAAAACCCCTTTTGATGAAGCCTTAAAAACCACGAGTATCTTTAGAAAAAGATTGGATCTTGCTTTCTTGAGCACTAAAATCAACGTAACTTGATTTATGTTACACCAATGAACAATCTGGGAATATTTTTATGTTTTATGATGATTAATGCACGGAAATAATAAGGATATGTTGATCATTGAAGTCTCGGTTCAAGGCTGAAAAGTTGTGGTCTCGGCACAATCTCCTCTCAAAGTCTCGGTTTGAGTTTTTGTGGTTAGCTAACACACGAAGGTCCCTTCAATGAGCACTCTTAATAAACTAAAAAACAAACAGATTTTAGTAATGCATTAAAAAGCCTTTATATAGGCGTGTAACACAAATCAAACAAAGCAAAACCCTAGTCATACTAAAACTAGGAAACTAAAACAAGATAACAAGGAAATAAACACACTCCTAATCCAAGTGGAACAAGCTCCAACTTGGCGCCTACTAACTAGACTCCTAATGAATCTATAATCCTACTCCAATTAGGAATTACAAACACACTCAACTAGAATTACAAACCAACTAAACTTTAAGACTCCTAACATAACTAGGAGTTCTAATCCTACTAAGATTAGGAAAAACAAACAAATCCTAACAAAACTAGAATTTGTTCTAGGGAAGACATCCATTCCACATCATACTCCCCCTCTTGAAGAAAACTTGTCCTCAAGTTTCATCCGGTAAGCAAGGAACCAAATCAGCCGCACTTAACTTCCCCAAAACGCCACCTCCAAGAAGGACATGATAAGTATCATAGCCTTCACGATGAGCAACCTTGCTCCCCTTTGGAGTTGTTGTATATCTTCTGTGCAATAAGACTTAAAAATACAAAATCACCAACTCCAAAAGCATTCGGCTTACGTGCTAGATGTAATGTATTAGCCTTCCTATCCTTTTTGCTCACGTTGGTTGACCTGCAATTAATAGAAATAGGATAAGCAATAGGGTTAGCTTGCACCACCTTTGGAGGTAGTGGCGCTAAAACAAGTCTCTTCCCATCTGTTTTCACGCTATACATATTAGTTTGTCCATTGTGTAAGGTCTCCCTATCAGATTGCCATGGACGACCAAGCAGAATATTACAAGCTGTCATGGGTACAACGTCACAACAAAGTTCATCCTTGTAATTACCAATGGAAAACGTCACCAATGCTTATTTATCAACCCGAAAAGAGCCACTATCACTGAGCCAATTCAGCTTGTGTGGTCTCTCATGCTGCCTTGTATGAAGATTCAAGTTATGCACAAGATCACTAGCAACGACATTTGTACATGAACCCCCATCCACAATCAAAGAGCAACTATTTCCACCCACTAAGCATCTCGTATGAAACAAATTTCCCCTTTGCTCTTGACCATCTTCTAACTCCACATCAACATGGAGTATGTAACTAAGCAAACCTACCATCTTATCATACATTTCAGGTTGCTGAATTTCTTGATCTTCCCAAGTCTCTTCGACATCAACCCTCAATCCCTCCATACTGTCGCAAGCATCCTCTCTTCATTATCATTCCTCTTAGAAAGGTAATCTGCCAGCAACATTGTGCGATCCTCAAGAGACACCAACACTTTATTAGGACATGCCTTTGCAACATGACCACTACCTTGGCACTTATGGCAACAAACACCCGTCATATCCAACTGCCCAGGAGTAAGCTCAACTTTCTTTCCTTTGTCTTTAATGGAAACCGAGGAAGAACTAGCTAGTTGAGATCTAGAAGGTTTCGAATTGAACTCCTTTTTGTACTATTTCCCTTGCCACTAATTCTTGTCCTTCTCAAGCTTCACTCTCTTTTAATTTTCAGCCCTTGTAGCTTGACTAACAACATCATCAAAGAATTGATAATAGCTCATCTCTACCTTGTACCTCACGTCTGACTTTAGTCCCCTAAGGTACCTACTAATATTCATCTCTTCTTCTT
The DNA here is from genome assembly GCA_947646795.1 of Beta lomatogona. Classification (NCBI taxonomy): domain Eukaryota; kingdom Viridiplantae; phylum Streptophyta; class Magnoliopsida; order Caryophyllales; family Amaranthaceae; genus Beta; species Beta lomatogona. Next base: position 679,162 of record CANSNZ010000073.1, read on the forward strand.
CCTTGATGTCACACAAAATACTTAGTCTTTCGAACTCTCTAGTGTACTCGGCCACACTAAACTTCCCTTGCTCCAAAGTACTCAACTTTAAGTAATTATCTTGCAAGTATTGAGCTGGAATAAACTTTTTTCTCAAGTGTCGCATCATCTCAACCCAAGACCTAATTGGCGGTTCCCTCTCTCGAATTCTCTTCATCTTGAAGCTATCAAACCACAAAGAGGCATACTTTGTTAACTTCAATTGTGCCACTTGATAAGCCTTCTCATCATCATAACCCTTGAAGTCAAACATCTTGTCCATTCTCCGCTGCCAATCTAGGTAATCTTATGGATCTCCATCCCCATGGAACTCCGGAAGCTCCAGGGTTACAAATTCTCTCTCCATCACGGCTGACACTATTATTGGAGAGAGTAGTAACCTGATTCTCCATGCCTTGTAGTTGAGCTTGAATAGCCCTTTGTTGTCTAGACTGGTTTTGTATCTCTTAAGACATCCAAGCCACATTCATTACTAAATGTTTCATCCATTCATCAGTGGTTTTAGGAATCTCATGCTCTCCACTAGGTCCAATCATGATCACAACCAACAACTCATAATTCCACACAATCAAACAACCACATAAAGTTCGACTGAAATATAGGCTCCAAAATCCAATCAAAACACCTCAAAAATTTATTAAATTTTGTAAAACCCTAGCCCTATATGTTTCCAACACTTGACCAAATTTTGACATAAAAATATAAAGCCAATCTTTTGTAGTTTTTTTTTTCCAAAACAGGTCCAGGATAGTCCGGTTTCAGACCAGCTCACAAAAAGCAGCCCAGTTTAATAGAAAAAGAATTCTAAAAATTATGAAACTTCATAGGTGCAAATTATAAATAAATAATAACCAGTTTTAAAAAAAATCACCTCAAAAGATTTCTTAACGAAGGAGAATGAAGCAAAACAAACTGACCACCGAAACAAAATTTATGGGATGTGGATCTCAAAACCCCTTTTGATGAAGCTTTAAAAACCTTCAAGAACACCACCCACAAAAAGCAGCCCAATTGTAACACTTCAAGAAACCTTCAAGAACACCACCCACATCCAAGCTCTGATACCACTTGATGTGGATCTCAAAACCCCTTTTGATGAAGCTTTAAAAACCACAAGAACTTTAGAAAAAGATCGGAACTTTTGGGCTTGCTTGAGCACTAAAGTCAACATAACCTGATTTATGTAACACTAATGAACAATCTGGGAATATTTTTATGTTTTATGATGATTAATGCACGAAAATAATAAGAATAGATTGATCCTTGAAGTCTTGGTTCAAGGTTGGAAAGTTGTGATCTCGGCACAATCTCCTCTCAAAGTCTCGGTTTGAGTTTCTGTGGTTAGCTAACACTCGAAGGTCCCTTCAATGAGCACTCTTAATAAACTCCAAAACAAAATGATTTTATTAATGCATTAAAAAGCCTTTATATAGGCGTGTAACACAAATCAAACAAAGCAAAACCCTAGTCATACTAGAACTAGGAAACTAGTCATACTCCTAATCCAAGTGGAACAAGCTCCAACTTGGCGCCTACTAACTAGACTCCTAATGAATCTATAATCCTACTCCAATTAGGAATCCTAGTCCAACTAGGACTTGGACTTCTAACTCAACTAGAATTACAAACCAACTAAACTTTAAGACTCCTAACAGAACTAGGAGTTCTAATCCTACTAAGATTAGGAAAAACAAACAAATCCTAACAAAACTAGAATTTGTTCTAGGGAAGCCATCCATTCCACATCATCATCGAACTAAAGGTATTACACTCCACTTATATTGTCCAAAAGGAACATTAAAGGCAGTTTTATATCTATATTTTTCTTCTATTTGAATTTGCCAGAATCAACATTTCATATGAAATTTTGAGAAGATTTTTGCATTATAAAGACGACTTAATAAATCTTTTTGATTAGGGATTGGGTACGTTATCAATTGTAAGACTTTATTAAGAGGCTTATAACTAATTACTAATCTAGGAACTCCTCTTTCTTTTTTTGCTTGATTCATAACATAAAAAGCAACATAGCTCCAAGGAGATTTAGATGGTCTAATTAGTTTTTTATCTAATAAAGTTTGAATTTTTTTTTTTTACAAAATTACTAACATTTCTTGATTCATCTTAATAGGATTATAATATAGCTAAATCCTTTTGATATACCGGGGCAAGTGATGGAGATGCAGCGCCACCATTGACCACCAACAAAGCTCACACGCTCATTGTTATGGTAGGTGAAGCCATTGTTGAGTTCAAGTCAATGTCCATGGTCAAGTCAAGTGAGTTCGAGGCACTTGTTAGTTTAGTTCACACTTGATTTGTCCTTAGTTGAGTCTGCTTTATTTCCGTTTCATTTCCCTTGTTTGTTGTTTCTTTGGATTAATTCGTGTGTTAGTTTGTGCTTTGAGTTGTAATTTGAATTCCCTAAATGTACAACTAAGAGTCATTGTGTTGTAATGATTCTAAGTCATATACATGAGTCCTAGATGAGTTAGGAGTCATTTGAATTTGCACGTTGAGTTGGTTGCTACATAGAAGGGGCTTGTGCGCATCATGTAGTTATGCTAGAGAGATGTTGCATTGCTGAAAGTTGTTGGAGAAAATGGTGCGTGAAAGTAGGAGTTATGTGGTGAGCATTCAAACCCACAATTAGCCGCACAAAGGAGAGGAGGTTGTTCCACAAATTGAGGCAAGCATGTTGTTGTCCTCAGCACCACTTTCCTCTTGTCCTAAACTCCACTCAAGCATTATCAAGACATGTTCTACATGATCAGCCATGTTCGACATTGTGGACTTAGTTGTCATTATAATTTCTTTATTTTTAATTTGATAAAATCAGAAAATAGGACATGAACTTATGTATTTATGCACTTGAATCATTAATGAAAATATCATTGAAGTTTATGCCTAAAAATATCGAATTTATTCTCACCCTTGAATTATGATTGGGAAACTTAGATTAATTTGCCTTTGCTTAATTAGTCCTAGCTAGACTAATTTGTGATCTTAGGAACTTTAATTAACTAAGGTGGTGTGATTGTATCCTTAGGAGATTAAAGCAAGCTAATCTATCCCTTTAACCTTAGTCGAAGTTCATAGCTTCTTCTATAATTTGCCATTGTTCGAACTTAATTCTTGTAAGCTTTGAGTGATACTCCAAGCCTACAACATCTTGGTATTAGAGCTAGGGGGTGAATAAACCCTCTTTAACCAACCTTAAACCATGCATAAACACAATCCAAACACATCCCCAAAACCCCACTCAAAACCGAGCCCAAAAATCCCCCAAAACCATGGAGTTTAGAGAACAATCCTAACTCCCGGCCAACCAATTGGAAAGCAACTTTGGAAATGATGGAGGATGTAATAAAGGAAAGTGAGGCTAGGATGAATCTCCTACAAGAGCAAGTGAGGCAACTTTCAATTCGATTACAAACACAAAGAGGAGATAGGGAGGGAGAAAACAATTATGACCGAGAAAGTGATGAGACTTTCTTAGCCTTTAGGAGACCTCCATAACAACACCAACACCCATCTAATGATATCAAAGTTGATATCCCTAATTATGATGGTAAGTTAGATGCGGATCAGTTCATAGAGTGGATGAGAACGGTGGAGAGAGTGTTTGATTAATTATATAAGCAAGTTCCAGAGAACAAACGAGTGAAGTTGGTGGCACTCAAATTGAGGAAGTATGCCTCTACTTGGTGGGCTAGTATGTGCGCAAAAAGGGAGAGGGCTGGAAAGGAAAAGGTATGTACTTGGGAGAAGATGAAGAAGCTCCTTAAGCAAAAATTCTTGCCAACGTACTATGTGCAAGAGAATTTTTCTAAGCTTCATAACATTCAACAAGGTTCGAGAAGTGTAGAGGAGTATGCTCAAGAGTTTGAATCTTTCTTGATGAAGTGTGAGTTACAAGAGGATGAACCTCAAACTCTTGTACGATGTTTAGGAGGATTAGACTCCAAGATAGCTAATGTATTGGAACTCCATTACTACTCAACCCTTGAAGAGCTCATCATCTTGGCTCACAAGGTTGACAAGCAACAAAAGACCAAGGGTAAGTGGGATGCCTCACGCCCCTTTGCTAAAACCACCCCTTACATAAAGCCAAACACATTCAATACTAAGCCAACCACCCCTACTGTCTCTAAGCCACCCTTCCAAAAATCCGAAACCAACCCCATCCAAACTATGGCCTCCTTGTTTTAGGTTCCAAGGGTTAGGTCACTTTGCTTCTGAGTGCCCTAACAAGAAAGTGGTTACCTTGATGGAGTACAAAGTCTTAGAATGAGAATTTGAGGAGGAGGAGTATGAAAAAGAAAGAGATCATGAGGAAAGAGTACTCGGTCCTGATGAAGGAATCTGCTTAGTAGTTCGAAGAACCTTTAGTGGAATGGTGTCCAAGAGACCAACTCCAAAGGGAATCAATCTTCCACACTCGATGCACCATAGGAGGAAAGGTGTGTTCTTTGATCATTGATGGTGGAAGTTGTATGAATGTAGCCACTCAAACCCTCATAACTAAGCTCAACCTAAACACAACCCCTCATCCTACACCTTATGTGATCCAATGGTTGAATCAAGGTAAAGGAATACATGTATCAACTCGTGTATTACTTAGCTTTAGCATTGGCAAAACTTAAGAAGAGGAGATTTGGTGTGATGTAATCCCAATGGACGCATGCCATGTGTTACTTGGGAGGCCTTGGATGTTTAATAGGAGAGTTATCCATGATGGATACGAGAATACCTATACCTTCATGAAAAACCACATGAAAATTGTTCTTGCTCCCATCGTGCCTAAACAAAAAGAAACCCAAACCCTTTCTTCCAAAAAGCCAATAGCCTTAACCAGATTACCATGAGTATGCCCCAATTAAGGAACTCATCCTTAGTGGCATTGATAACCCTCCACCTCCACAAAACAACCAACACCCTTTACTCACCCCTTTGCTAGAGAAGTATGTTCACACTTTTTCATAAGAAATCCCACCTGGTTTGCCCGCTAAGCGTGATATAAAACATAAAATAGGCCTCATAACTGGAGCTAGCTTACCCATCAAACCTGCTTATCGAACCAATCCTAAAGAAATCGAAGAAATAAGGAGGCAAGTTGAGGAGTTAAAGTCTAGATGGTTGATTTAGAGAGTCATTGAGTCCATGTGATGTACCTTCCCTCTTAGTGCCAAAGAAGAATGGTGAGTGCACTACAAGAAAATCACAAAATAACGACGGCCTATCAGCGACGGCTAACAAAACCGTCGGTATAATCAAAAAAAGCGACGGTTTGAAGCCGTCGTTGATCACCGACTGCAGTTGTAGCATATAACGACGGTTTAGCTGTCGGTAATCACTAACGACGGCTAAAAGCTGTCGTTGATTTTGTGGAAGTAAAGCATAATTTTTTTGTAGCTTGGGCGACGGTCAGAAATCGTCGTTGATTTCTAAAGGGGGGGTTTAATTTAAGTCTTTCAGTCGGGTTTTTTTTTTTCAACAAAAAAAAGGAGGGAATTTGGGCGATTTTGCAGCGACGAATCTCCGTCGACTCCACCTCCACCTGCCTCTCCTCCTTCCTCCAGCCAACATGAGCGACCCATCTCCACCTCACTTCGCCGGCGGTAAGCTTTATTTTCTCCTTTTTTAAAAAATTTTTTGTACTCATCAACCAAACCCTAACAGTTGGTTTTTTTTTGTTTTTGGGAGAGAAGTGAACTTCAGGCGACGAACTTGGGCGACGAACTTGCATCGACTCTTGCCGGACCTACATTTCGCCGGTGGTAAGCAGTGCTAATTTCTTTTTTTATTAACAATTTGTGTAGTGATGAAACTAAACCCAAAAAATTGAGTCATGCTTTATATTATGTATATTTCTTCATGTAAGTGTTTGATCTTATAATATATCATTTCTTTAATCAAAGTTCATACTACTTATTATTTTTTCAGATAATTTTTATAGTCAGATTTTAGTGATTTGGTGAGTGAAATCAGTAACAAGAAAGAGCATGTGGGTATTTTTGTTTTCTAACATTTGGTGGAAAAAAAGAATGGGTGAAAGTAACCCAAAATTGTTGGACTTAATATCAAAGGAAAAACAAAGGATGATGAATAATGAAGAAAGAAGATATGGTTCCTTCAAAAAAAAAATAAAAAAAAGAAGATATGGGTGTTGTTCATCTGATGAAAACAAGCTTGAACTTAGGCTATTATTTTTTATTTTAGAGATGATGCATCTATGTGTGTTCTGTATGGATGATGATTTACATCCATTTGTTTGTTATTTGGTAATGCAAATGTAAACGTTTATGTTTTTTATCATATGCATTGTACTTTCTGGTGAACATGTTGAGAATTTGGAATTAAGTTTGTTCACAGCGTTTATAACCATGCTTGTGAAATCTATGATTGAATTTTTTTTTTAGTCATTAATTGGAATCTTATTTTAAGTCAAAAGGGGTGCTTGTGAACTTAAATTCGTAGTTACTTATTATTGGAGTTGCTCGTTTAGTAGAAATTGACGCTTAAAGGTGCCGTTTAATAATTGATTTTCTACATGATGTAGGATTACGTAACACTTTGGTGTTTCTCTTTGGCTTAATTGTAAGGTTAGTAGCACTTTTTGTCTTCAATTTATATTGTTTTCGTTCATGTAAATTCTATATTTCAATTTTTGTGTAAGTTTTTCATCATGAAATATAATGTATTAAAAAAACTTTTGTTTAGAGAATGTTAAAAACTATATAATTTTTTAGTTTATATTACTTTGAAGATTAAGTTACTTTAATTGTATAAGTTTAAGTTACTATATAATTATCACAATAGTTTTTATAGTGGTTCGTTTATTAAAGGTTATAAAAGTTATAAACTATATAATTATCACAATAATTTATTTATTGCACATTCCTTTATTTAGTTTACACTATTTAAATAGTTTATATTGTTTTTGACATATTTGTTTTCGTGGAAATAGTTTGGATGATGTTATAAATTTAATTTAAGTGTTTAAATAAATATGTTTGCATCGTCATGTGCCTAGATACCCGTTCAAGGTATACTCATTAGGAGTATATCTTGAATAGTCCCCGGTTGGGACTGTTCTTCGACGTTTGACCCCACTTAGGTGGTGAATGTATGCCTTTTGTTCTATTCTATGTAATTTCCGGTCATGTTGTTTCTCTATGATGTTCTCTGGGTACATTTGTAAGCTTTTACGAAGCTCACATTGTGTACTTGGAGAACTCATGGGAAATGCTGCCGGAATTTACGTAGAAGCGAATAGTTGGCATACATTCACTAGTGGGGTTAAACGTCGAAGAATGGGTTAGGTTGGAGTGATAAGGACCTTTGGACATCATTTTAGGCCCTATATGTATTTCACACAAATGTTTTAATTGTACGTATGATGGTTGTTAATGAGTAGTGTGGTTGAAATGCTTTAGAATTGTAGAATTGGTCACCATGAAACGGAAGGAGCGTTGGTGGATGTATGATAGATATGACAATGTGCGTAACTTGAGGCCCGAGTTCTTGAGGGGGGTTGATGAATTCATTGACTTTTGCAAAGTAAATCCCGAAAGCCCAGGTAAGGATGAAGTTAGATGTCCGTGTCCAAAATGCAAGACCAGACGTATGCATGCCGCAGACACGGTTAAAGTGCATTTGTATAGCAAGGGCTTTATACCTGATTACTACGGCTGGTATTCTCATGGTGAAGAGTTACCTCAACCTGCAGAAGAGCTATCTAATCCATACCGTGAAATGGTTTTCGATGCTCTTGGGAATAACCCGGAACCGTCCACTGTTGAAGAGCCTAGTGGAATGGAGGATGAGCCTAATCCTCAAGCAAAGGTGTTTCTTGACCTATTAAAGGCTTCTGAGGATACGTTGTACGACGGGAGCTCCATGTCTGTGTTGGAAATGGCATCTAGAATAGTATCTTTGAAGTGTGAGTACAATTTGCCACATAGGTGTGTTGATGCTTTTGCTTCATTAATGATAGAAGCAATACCTAACAACAACAACATGAGTGACACATTTTACGATACGAAGAAGATCTTGGAGGGATTAGAGCTTCCCCACGAAAAGATTCATGCTTGCCCGAAAGGTTGTATGTTATTTTGGAGAACTGATGCACACTTGGACAGATGTAGAGTGTGCGATTGCGACAGATACAAGAGGACTTCTAAGGGGTCTTTAGTTCCAATGAAAGTTCTGATTTATTTCCCAATCACATCGAGATTGCAGAGTTTGTATGCAACAAAGAACGTTGCTGAAGAAATGACATGGCATGCCAAAAATCCAAGAGCCGAAGACAAAATGGCTCACCCTAGCGACAGTGAAGCTTGGAAGCATTTGGATAGATCCTTTGGCGAATTTGCATCTGAGCCTAGGAATGTTCGGCTCGGTTTGTGTACAGATGGGTTTGGTCCACATGGAAAGTTTGGGGGTCAATATTCATGTTGGCCGGTCATCTTAACCCCATACAACTTGCCGCCATCGATGTGCATGAAAAAACCATTCATGTTCCTTTCGTTGCTCGTTCCTGGTCCTAAAAACCCGAAGGGAAACCTGGATGTGTACATGCAACCCTTAATCGAGGAATTGAAGCAATTATGGGATGTTGGAGCAACTACATATGACATTTCTAGGAAACAAAATTTCAATATGCGTGCCGCCATTCTTTGGACAATAAATGATTCTCCTGCTTACGGTATGCTATCTGGCTGGTCCACCGCTGGGAAAAAGGCTTGTCCTTATTGTATGGATAAATCCAAAGCTTTTTGGCTCGAGCATGGGGGTAAAGTTTCTTGGTTTGATTGTCACCGTCAATTCCTTCCTCAAGATCATCCTTTTCGTAAAAACAAAGTAGCTTTTTGCAGAAATAAGGTTGAAAAAGGGTCTCCACCACACATCATGTCTGGGGAGGAGTTGTGGTCATGTGTTAAAGACTTGCCAAAGGCTACAGATGGACCAGATGCACTTAACGCTTTGAAGAAGTTGAAAAATGGGTGGTTCAAACAAAGTTGTCTTTGGGAGCTCCCATACTGGAAAGATCTGCATCTTCGTCACAACCTTGACATCATGCACATTGAGAAAAACTTCTTCGACCAACTCATTCACACAGTTATGGATGTGAAAAAACAGACAGCAGACACCGTTGCATCTAGAAAAGACATTGCTAAATTGTGCAAAAGGCCTCAACTTCATGTCACCAAGGATGCAAACGGAAAAGAAATTCCACCAAAAGCACCTTTCGCACTGGACAAGTCCCAAAGGAAAGTATTATGCAACTGGGTCAGAGATTTGAAATTTCCCAATGGCTATGCTTCCGACTTAACAAGATGTGTGGACATGCAGTCCGGTAAGCTGCACAGTATGAAAAGCCATGATGTCATGTCTTCATGGAAAGATTATTGCCGATTGCATTAAAGGAGTTGCTTCCGGTTCATGTGTGGAAAGTTGTCACTGAGATTAGCCTTTTTTTCCGTGATTTGTGTTGCTCCACCATCACAGTAAGTGACATGGAAAGATTGGAAAAGGACATAGCCGAGATCCTTTGTAAACTCGAAAAGATTTTCCCACCATCATTCTTCAATTCCATGGAACACTTACCAGTTCACCTTCCACGCGAAGCTAGGCCATGTGGTCCCGTGCAATACCGTTCGATGTATCCCTTTGAAAGGTACCTTATCCTTCATTTTTCATATATCCTTTTTTATTGTTGTTCGCAATTGTGTAACTCTTTTTGATAACCACCTTCTTAGGTTCCTCAATCATTTGAAACGCAAAATTGGTAACAAGGCTCGTGTGGAGGGTTCTATTTGTAATGCGTACTTGTGTGAAGAGATTGCAAACTTCTGTTCAAACTACTTTCAGCAAGGAGTGGATACTAAGACACGAGATTCAGGCCGTAATGTAAATGATGAAGTTGATAGGATGCTCGACGAAACTGTCCCGCAGCTATTCGGGGTTAATTGTGGTCGGCCGTCTAATGCAGGTGGAACACGATTTTTAACTGAAGTGGAACTACAACGTGCACACCTATATGTGTTAGCAAATACAGGCATCTTACAAGAATTTGAGAAGTAAAACACTTGTTATTAATCATATTATTTATAAATTTAACTTTCATTTTTAATTTAGACATTAACAATTGTTATGTTTGTAAGGGATTTCGAGGACCACATTCTTCAAATTCGACCTACTCTACGTAGGGAAGATGTGTGGGTGCAACATGAAGTAGAATACCTTGATTGGTTTAGATCGAAAGTGAGTTTGTGTGACTATAGGTTATTCAATAGGTTATTCAAGAAATGTTAATGGATTAACAATATGAATGAATTTCAATAGGTTATTCAAGACAAACCCAATGATGATGTACTGTTTGCTTTGGCAATGGGTCCTTCGACATTAGTTCGCACTTGGAATAGATACTATGTTAATGGATACAATTTCCAAACAAAAGCATCAAGCAAACACAAATCCACCATGAATTATGGAGTGTGTGTGTCTAATGATGGAGGGAGTGATTTCTTTGGGATCCTAGATGATGTTATAGAATTGAAGTTTACCGGTGCTCGTAGTCAATATAGCACAGTTTTGTTCAAGTGCAATTGGATGGACAATGTGAGGGGAATGAACATCGATCAATACAAGCTAGTTTAAGTCAACCACACCAAGAAATACCCCAAGTTTGATCCCTTTGTGCTATCATACCAGGTTAGCCAAGTATATTTCGCACCGTACCCAAGCTTGAAAAGAGATCGTGCTCAATGGTGGGCCGTGTTTAGGACAAAGGCAAGGTCCGTGATTGATGCTCCGGTTGACTTCGACTTCCTTCGGGAGACATGTCTTTGGGACTCCAACGCTTTGTGATCCAAATGATATTCCTGATTATGAAGGTGGTAATGATGTCGAGTGTGTTGAAGGAGATGATGAAGAAATTTTGTTTGAAGCCCCATCAGGTGATGATGAAGAAGAGTCTAGTTTCGAGTCTGGAGAAAGCGAGGATGATGACGATGACGATGATGGTTTTTGGGATGACGATAGTGATGATGAACTAAGCGAGGATGGGAATTCACTTTGATTTGTTTGAGTATATCGTAGCTTGTATTAAGGACAACATTTCAATAAAAATATATGACTTTTGTAATGAAAGGTTGAAGATTACTTGTTATGACATTTCCATCTGTAGTTTTTCTTACTGTTGTTGAGTAACATGATCCATTCTGCACCTGTGGTTTTTCTTAGTGTTTTTCTAATATTTAATTAGTACTTGCTTTCTCCCCACTTCCCTTTTCGCATTAATATTAAAATATATGACTGCATTGTGACCACTAATTCTAGTTATTCTAATCAGAATCTACATGGGTCACCTACAAGTATTCGATTATGCTCTTTTAATTATCAAAGATTACATTTTCCTAAGCATTATGATTTGGCCATGGTCTAAAGAGTATGATCAGTTGTTGATTTCTCATGATTTCATTTGGTTTTGGTATGTCTTACTTTGAACTTGATGATTGGATAATTCTATTAAAGAATTTGTACATAGTGCCTTGTTCTACACTTTATTTGTTGGATGTGGTCTAGCTATTATACTCATCTTGGGGTTTCAATGATCATCTCTTTTCTTGATGTATGGTTCTTCTTTGCCATCATTGTACTTTTTCTTTCCTATATTTGGCAAGTTTTTATCCCATGAATTCAACTCTCATGACAGCAAATTATATATGTTGGGTTTGCTCTAGCTGTTGTACTCAGTTCCAGCTGCGAGAGGAGGTCAATGAGGGAGGGGGGAGGGGCTGCAGGGGGTTAGGGAGGGGGGGGGGAGGTCGGTGAGGGGGGGGGGAGGGCTGCAGGGGGTCGGGGAAGGGGGGGGGATGTGCGGGGGGGTCAGGGGGAGGCGGAGGTCGGTGAGGGAGGGGGGAGGGGCTGCAGGGGGTCGGGAGGGGGGTCAGTGCTGCGGGGGTCGGGGAGGGGAGGGGGAGGTCGGTGAGGGAGGGGGGGAGGGGCTGCAAGGGGGTCGGGGAGGGGCTGCGGGGGTCGGGGAGGGGAGGGGGAGGTCGGTGAGGGGGGGGGGGAGGGCGCGCAGGGGGTCGGGGAGGGGGGTTGTCTTTGCAGGGGGTCGGGGAGGGGGAGAGGGCTGCAGGGGGTCGGGGAGGGGAGGGGGAGGTCAGTGAGGGGAGGGGGAGGGGCTGCAAGGGGGTCGGGGAGGGGCTGCACAGGGGGTCGGGGGAGGGGGGGAGGTCGGTGAGGGGGGGGGAAGGGGCTGCAGGGGGTCGTGGGGGGGGGTGTGTTGCGGTCGGTCGGGGAGGGGGAAGGGGTTGCGGGGAGGTCGGGGAAGGGGGGCGTAGGGGGGGGTAAGTGAGGGGGGAGGAGTGCGAGGAGGTCGGTGAGGGGGGGGAGGGCGGGGGTCGGGAGGGGGGGCTGTGCAGGGGGTAAGTGAGGGGGAGGAGTGCATCCTAGAGGACCTATATTTAAAAAGGCAAACTTCCTTGCTCCTATGTTGTACAATTTCTGCATGCATGCATATCAGATATCCACGTTATTAAGCCATGCATACTCATTTGTCATGCATGTAAGTTAGTATTATCTCCAATCTATCTATGTTGTTTTTGCCTATGTTCTTCTTGAGGTAAATTAATACTATAATTAATTTGAAAGTGATAAAGTTGTAATTTGTTAATATTGAAGAAATCAGTTTTTTTTTTTATCCTTGGATTATTCATACTTTAATGTAATTTGTTTAATCTTGCGCATTTTTAAGTTCTTGCATTTTAGGTAATCATGTCTAATCCTAAGGGCCGCGGAGGTCGAGGTGGCTTAGGTGGAAGCCAAGGTCGTGGAACTTTGATTCCGATGCAGCTTTTTCAGTCACCAGAAGTTGAAGGAAGCCAGAACCCTGTAGCAGAGACACAGGGAGATGATTCACAGGCAATGGACATTGGTAGCCACGTACCGGAGACTCCGAACACTCATACGGAGGAAGGTGAAGGTTCGAACCGTGCACCAAGAAAGGTTTTAAGCCCTACTGGATTATGGTAAGTTCGTAAGCTACTATATGCTTCATGATACACAAATATGCAATGGTATTCACAATTCACGTGTTTGTTTGGTTTTCAATTCAGGTTCGATGATAACAAGGTTAGTGGGTCCATCACTGACATTTTCCAGGGCCATTTTCGACAACCTTGGTTCAATTACAGTGAGGTCGACAATGCAACAAAGATGCATTGGTGGAACATTTTCATAGTATGTATGAATCGAATTATGAAAAATTTCATTGATTATATTACTTTATTAATATCTTTGTTTAATGTTTGACTAAAGGGTATTTACGAATGGGCTCCTGAGTTAGAAGGCCTAGTGACGAAGGATTACAAGAAAAAAGCTTCATCTCGTCTGAGAGACTTGCGATACTGGGTTGTTAAGAAAGCCAAAGAAAGGCCGAAATGGTTGGGGGAGACGATCTACGAAGACATGAAGAAGAGAAGTGAAGACCCAACATTTCGGGAAAAATCTGAAAAGGCGAAGAAGAACCGAAGAGGTGGCTCCCTATCTAATCCAATTGAGCCGTCACACTTTCAGGGTTCTATTTCGGCGGCACAGCATGCTAGGAAGATGGTAAATATGTTTCATATCTACTACTTTGTGTAATTTACATTTCATTTTCGGTATGAGTAAAAAATAAAGCCTTTGTTCAACAATGTCTACAGGCAAAGAGTAGAGGAGGAGTACTCCCTACTGCTCCCGAGTTGTTCTTGAAGACTCATTTCAAGACTGTTCCTGGAAAAGGAGAAATCCCAGCAAACAAGAAAGCAAAGCAAATCTCGGTACATACTTCTAAACATATATTTATAGGCAAATATGATTGAAAAGTTTCATGCAAGTTTAGTTAGAATCAAATATAGGCCATTTTAGGCCATTTGACTTGAAATTGAATGTATACGAGTAGTTTGATGCTAGTTTAAGTTATAAACACCTCAAACATCATATATATAGTTAGTTTAATGTGATTATAAGTTGTTTTGATTGAAAATACACAAAATAGGAAAGATAGAACCAAATATAGGCAAATATAGGCCATTTTAGGCCATTTGACTTGAAATTGAATGAATACGACTAGTTTGATGCTAGTTTAAGTTATAAACACCTCAAACATCATATATATAGTTAGTTTAATGTGATTATAAGTTGTTTTGATTGAAAATACACAAGATAGGAAAGATAGAACCAAATATAGGCTAATATAGGCCATTTTAGGCCATTTGACTTGAAATTGAATGAATACGACTAGTTTGATGCTAGTTTAAGTTATAAACACCTCAAACATCATATATATAGTTAGTTTAATGTGATTATAAGTTGTTTTGATTGAAAATACATAAAATAGGAAAGATAGAACCAAATATAGGCTAATATAGGCCATTTTAGGCCATTTCACTTGAAAATGAATGAATACGGCTAGTTTGATGCTAGTTTAAGTTATAAACACCTCAAACATCATATATATAGTTATTTTAATGTGATTGTAAGTTGTTTTGATTGAAAATACACAAAATAGGAAAGATAGAACCAAATATAGGCTAATATAGGCCATTTTAGGCCATTTCACTTGAAAATGAATGAATACGACTAGTTTGATGCTAGTTTAAGTTATAAACACCTCAAACATCATATATATAGTTAGTTTAATGTGATTATAAGTTGTTTTGATTGAAAATACACAAAATAGGAAAGATAGAACCAAATATAGGCTAATATAGGCCATTTTAGGCCATTTCACTTGAAATTGAATGAATACGACTAGTTTGATGCTAGTTTAAGTTATAAACACCTCAAACATCATATATATAGTTATTTTAATGTTATTGTAAGTTGTTTTGATTGAAAATACACAAAATAGGAAAGATAGAACCAAATATAGGGTAATATAGGCCATTTTAGGCCATTTCACTTGAAAATGAATTAATACGACTAGTTTGATGCTAGTTTAAGTTATAAACACCTCAAACATCATATATATAGTTAGTTTAATGTGATTGTAAGTTGTTTTGATTGAAAATACACAAAATAGGAAAGATAGAACCAAATATAGGGTAATATAGGCCATTTTAGGCCATTTCACTTGAAAATGAATGAATACGACTAGTTTGATGCTAGTTTAAGTTATAAACACCTCAAACATCATATATATAGTTAGTTTAATGTGATTATAAGTTGTTTTGATTGAAAATACACAAAATAGGAAAGATAGAACCAAATATAGGCTAATATAGGCCATTTTAGGCCATTTGACTTGAAATTGAATGAATACGAGTAGTTTGATGCTAGTTTAAGTTATAAACACCTCAAACATCATATATATATAGTTAGTTTTATGTGATTATAAGTTGTTTTGATTGAAAATACACAAAAAAGGAAAGATAGAACCAAATATACACCATTTTGGCACTTTATATTATTTGAATATGAGTATATTTAACCAAATGCAGGAGACATACAATAAGAAGCTGGATCATTGTACGACTCAGGGGTCACAACCGAACCCTGATCTGTTGTATTGGGAGACAGTTGGGGGGAGGAACAGAGGAAAAGTTCAGGGGTTGGGTCAGGGAGATCATTTGTACTACAACTCTGCATCAGGCCGAGGAGATGGTGGGTCTTCACAATCATATGAGCCGTCCATTTTTTCTCAGATTGAGGCGCAAGTGGAGGCAAAGGTCGCTGCACGGATGGGAGAGGTGGAGGCAATGGTCGCAGCACGGGTGGAAGAGTCACGTCGGGCCCTCATAGAGGAAATGATGAGGAACATGTCTAGTTTCGGCCACATGTTCTCAGGTTGCAACCCAGGCCCCACTCCACAACGCAGACCAGAAGATGACCCAAGGTTTGGTGGTGGTGGTAGTGCTACAGAGCCACCCTTGACAGTGTAGTTTTTTTGGTTTTGGCAACTAGGTAACTAACTTATAGTTGGATATAGTTAGTCTAACTATTTTCTTGTAGTGTAAATGCTTATCGGCATCTCGCTTCGTTTCTTGATGTGTCGGGTTATTTTTTTCTCAACCCGACATCTACTTTATTTCCCGACACCGGGATCTATTTTTGCGTACATATATTTAGTGTCTATATTTATCGGCATCTAGCTTATTAGTTTCTAGCTTTGTCGATATATATTTTTTGTAAACACCGACATCTACTTTATTTCCCGACATCGGGATCTATTTTGTGTACATAAATGTAATCTATTTCA
Organism: Beta lomatogona; assembly: GCA_947646795.1. Classification (NCBI taxonomy): domain Eukaryota; kingdom Viridiplantae; phylum Streptophyta; class Magnoliopsida; order Caryophyllales; family Amaranthaceae; genus Beta; species Beta lomatogona. The sequence goes on from CANSNZ010000073.1 coordinate 695,456, forward strand.
TGTAATTATACAAGTATCTATGTAAATTTTAATATATATCAAAATTGCATATTTTTGTAATTGAAAAAATTGAATGCGATGGAGAAACAGCTTTAGCGTGGTATATTTAGGTGCAGCTGTGCAGGTACATGTTTAATTATTATTAAGAACAATAGAATTTTAAATAATATTATTTTGTAACAACAGCGACAGTTAAACATTAAATCAACGACGGCTAGGCAGTCGCTGTAAGGATCTTTGTGTACCCATGAACACGAAATCAACGACTGCTTTAATAACTTAGCGACGGTTTTTAACAGACGTTGTTTGATCGAAATCAACGACGGTTTATAACGGCCGGTGATTCAACGACTGTTTTAAACGGTCGGTGAAGCAGCGACGGTTTTAAACGGTCGTTGAATCACCGTCTGTTTTAAACAGTCGCTGACTGGCTATCAACGACGGCTACAGTAAACCGTCGCTGACTGTCTTGAAACCGTCGTTAAATATATCACCGACGGCTTGACGGTCGTTGATTCTAGTATCAGCGACCATCTTTTTACTGACGGCCTATTAACGACGGTTGGCTGTCGTTGATTAATTAGCGACGGCTTTTAAGGCAATCACCGACGGCTTTTAGCCGTCGTTGATTTCCACTTTTCTTGTAGTGGTGGCGTATGTGTGTTGATAGTAGAGCTATCAACAAGATAACCATCAAATACCGTTTTCCAATCCCTAGATTAAACGATCTACTTGATGATCTTCATGGTTCTAAAGTCTTCTCTAAGATTGATCTTAGGAGTGGCTATCATCAAATTAGAATCTATGAGGGAAATGAATGGAAAACTGCATTTAAGACAAAAGAAGGGTTGTATGAATGGCTAGTCATGCCATTTGGTTTGTCTAATGCACCGAGCACATTCATGAGGCTCATGAACCAAACACTTCGACCATTCCTTGGAAGATTTGTTGTGGTTTACTTTGATGACATTCTTGTTCATCGCAAGGATGAGATGGAACATGCTTCACATTTGGAGCAAGTGTTCGAAGTTTTGGAGAAAGAGATGCTTTATGGGAACTTAGAAAAATGTTAATTCTTTTCCAATCAAGTGATTTTTCTCGGATTCCTAGTCTCAAGTGAAGGCATTAAGGTTGTTGACAGGAAGGTGCAAGCTATAAGAGATTTGCCTACCCCCACCTCTATTCAAGAAATTTGAAGCTTTCATGGCCTAACTTCATTCTATAGGCGTTCTGTGAGAGACTTTAGCACTCTCATGGCACCCTTAACTCAACTCACCAAACTCAAACACATCCAATGGAACCCCTAAGCCCAACAAGCCTTCGAAGAGGTGAAAAGGAGCAGATTAACCACAACCCCCATCCTAGCCTTACCTAGCTTTGACGAGGTGTTTGAAGTGGAGTGTGATGCATCTGGTGTGGGAATAGGTGCGGTGCTATCTTAAAATGGTAGAGCTTTTACTTATTTCAGTGATAAACTTAATGAAGCTAAGTGTAAATACTCAACCTATGACAATGAGTTTTATGCTTTGGTTCGTTCATTAGACCATTGGCGCCATTATCTCATAGCTAAGGAATTCATCCTACATTCTGACCACGAGGCTTTGAAAAACTTGCAAAGTTAACAAAAATTGTAAGCAAGACATGCCAAATGGGTGGAATTCCTACAAGCTTTTCATTTTGTCATCAAACATAAATCCGGCAAAATGAATAAAGGGGCAGATGCTTTGTCAAGGAAGTATATGCTATTGAGTTCATTGAGAGATCAAGTCATTGGCCTTGAGATTTTGAAGGAGAATTATGAAGGTGAACCGAATTTTGGTGAATTGCTCACTAAGTGTCAAAGCCACGCATAAGGAGAGTACCATCTCTTTGATGGTTTTCTATTCAAGATCAATCAACTATGTGTCCTTAGGCATAGTGTGCGTGAATCACTCATTAAGGAAGTCCATGAAGGTGGCCTAGCTGGTCATTTTGGTATTGAGAAGACCACAACCATGGTGAATGATTACTTTTATTGGCCGAGGCTAAGGAGAGATGTAGAGTATTTGGGGAAACGTTGTAGTGTATGTCAAAGGGCCACGGGCCATTCTTTGCCTCAAGGCCTTCACATGCCTTTGCCTACAGCTCAAGCTCCGTGGGAGGATGTGAGCCTTCACTTCATCACTGGTTTGCCACACTCACAACACTATAAAGATGCTATAATGGTTGTTGTTGATCGTTTCTCGAAGATGGCTCACTTCATTGCAAGCAATACCACTCATGATGTTGTCCAAACCACTTTATTGTACTTCAAAGAAATGGTTAGGTTACATGGTGTTCCAAGATCCATGGTTAGTGATCGAGACTCCAAGTTCTTGAGTCACTTTTGGCTCACTTTGTGGAAGAAAATGGGAACAAAGTTGAAGTTTAGCACTTCAAGTCATCCACAAACCGACGGCCAAACCGAGGATACCAATAGGAGTTTAGGCACTTTGCTTAGAGCTCTAGCGACCAAGGGTCCAAGGCAATGGGAGGAGATGCTTCCTCATGCTGAGTTTGCCTACAACCGTGTTCCTCACAAGGTAACTGGCCTTAGTCCCTTCGAGATTGTCTATGGTATCAATCCTTGTACTCCTCTTGATCTTTCACCACTTCAAATTCAAAACAAGTTTAGTATGGAAGCTGATGAAAGAGCAAGAGAAATCAAGAAATTGCGTGAACTTATTCGAGCTAGAATCATGAAAGCCAATAAAAAACTTAAGCTACACTTGGATAAGAAGAAGAAGGATGTTCAATTTCAATCGGGAGATCTAGTATGGATTTTGAGGAAGGAACATTTCCCTTCCAAGAGGCGTTCTAAATGGAGTCCTAGGTCCGATGGTCCTTTCAAGGTGCTTGAAAAAATAAATCCTAATGCATATAAGATCGAGCTTCCTGGAGATTATGGACTTTCAGCCACTTTTAATGTCTCGGATCTTAGTCCCTTCCATGAGGATCTTAGAGAGATTCCAAGTTTAAGGTCAAACTCTTCTCAACAAGAGTAGGATGATGGAGATACAACGCCACCATTGAACACCAACAAAGCTCACTCACTCATTTTTATGGTAGGTGAAGCCATTGTTGAGTTCAAGTCAATGTCCATGGTCAAGTCAAGTGAGTTCGTGGCACTTGTTAGTTTAGTTCATACTTGATTTGTCCTTAGTTGAGTCAGTTTTATTTCCCTTCTTAGTTGTTATTTGTTTGGATTAATTCGTGTGTTAGTTTGTTGCTTTTAGTTGTAATTTGAATTCCCTAAATGTACTACTAAGAGTCATTGTGTTGTAATGATTCTATGTCATGTACAAGAGTCCTAGATGAGTTAGGATTCATTTGAATTTGCACGTTGAGTTGGTTGCTACAATGAAGGGGCTTGTGCGCATCATATAGTTATGCTAGAGAGTTGTTGCATTGTTGAAGGTTGTTGGAGAAAATGGTGCGTGAAAGTAGGGGTTATGTGGTGAGCTTTCAAACCCACAATCAGCCGCACAAAGGAGAGGAGGTTGTTCCACAAATTGAGGCAAGCATGTTGTTGTCCTCAACGCCACTTTCATCTTGTCCTAAACTCCACTCAAGCATTATCAAGACATGTTCTACATGATCAGCCATGTTCGACATTGTGGACTTAGTTGTCATTTTAATTTCTTTATTTTTAATTTGATAAAATCAAAAAATAGGACATGAACTTATGTATTTATGCACTTGAATCATTAATGATAAGATCATTGAAGTTTATGCCTAAAAAAATCGAATTTATTCTCACCCTTAAATTATTCTTGTTTCTTGGATTGGGAAACTTAGATTAATTTGCCTTTGCTTAATTAGTCCTAGCTAGATTAATTTGTGACCTTAGGAACTTTAATTAACTAAGGTGGTGTGACTGTATCCTTAGGAGATTAAAGCAAGCTAATCTATCCCTTTAAACCTTAGTCGAAGTTCATAGCTTCTTCTATAATTTGCCATTGTTCGAACTTAATTCTTGTAAGCTTCGAGTGATACTTCAAGCCTACAACAACAAGAAATTGAAAATATATTTTCTTTCCCATAATATTATTGTGTACACCAGTATGATCAATCGAAAAAGGATAAATTTGAGTAATAAAAGGATTACCAAGTATTATTTCATTATTTAAATCTTTTACTAAAATAAATGTATTCTTAAAACAGTAACCTTTATTACAAATATATGCCTTTGAAAGTTTATATTTTATTTTTAATGGTTCACCATTAGCACTATGTAACTTTTTCGTTGTTTTTTCATTAAAAGTACTAGGAATTAGTCCTTCTTTAATACAATTTTGATCAGCTCCACTATCTAGTAATGCTACAGTGTTTAAGTGAAAGACATTACCTATTTTAAGTGAAATGAGAATATACCATTTTTCAAAATTTATTCTATCTATAACATTTAGTTGATCATTATTAGGATCTTGAGATGAAATTTGAATAGGATGTAAGTTTGAAGTAGAAGCTTGATCATTTTGACTATTATTTGATTCTAACAAAGCTATTCTAGTTTGAAGCTTTAAGTCTTTAGTTTTGAATTCCAATAATTGTTCTTTAAGCTCTTTTACTTGTGATTTGAGGGTGTTAACTTCAGTTTGTAAATCATTACTTGTAATTTGTTGAAAAATATTAGGAGTTGGATATTGGTGAAATATTTTTGATAAGGTGACAGGTTCAGTTCTAGTGGGATTTTCTTCTTTACAAATAAGTCATTTAATTTCAAAAGATATTATTTTTTGATATCAGTGTCATTAATCTTGTCTGTACAATTAAAAATTCTTTCTCTTTATTATTTTTTGTAATAACATTGATAGAAGGAAAAGAGATAATGTCTACATATTTTTTAGGTATAGTCCAGTTTTGAAAATAATCGGAAAAGATATTTCTTTACTATCTACTATGTTTGAGTTATCACTATCATGTGAGAACAACGTTGTACAAAAAGTAGCCATGATAATAAAGCAATAAAAATTTAGTGCATAAAGCAGTTAAGTAGATGCATATAAATGGGACCAACGAGACCACCCTTACCGGAACCACCTTTTCTCCTCTTAACCGTTGACCAACAGATTTAACAAGGGCTGACCAATGTCTAACCAACACTTAGTGCAACTTTTTAATTACTAAACTCACAAAAATATATACTATATGATATAGGTAACTTTTAGTGAAAAGTGGTAACACTAGATAGTTAAACTAAACTTAATACATATAAAGTTAATAGATTTCCTTTTAAATAAACAAAACATAAACTATCCTAATAAAATATAGTAGCATGCATCATGAATAACAAAGTTGCATAAGTTATACGTATCATATGAACATGTAAGTTCATCAAATTAGCTATAATAACCCAATTTTTATTTTTAGCATAATTAGTAGTACTTGTATGAGTAATTATACCGAAATTGACTCTAATATCGGCATATCCTACGCCCCGGTGTTTTTTTGGCTCGGATACTAGGATTGACCCCAGGACTGGACAGATTTAGCATCGTCTCGACTGTGTTTCAGATTAATTACCAGGATTGACCCCAGGATTGGACGGGTTTAGCACCGAGTAACTTCAGGTGTATTTTCCCAAAGGATATTACGAAATCATATTTTTAGTCTGTCATGTTGGAATGGAAAAAAAAATGAAGTCGAAATTTTCACACAAAGTTGTGCACTACATAATACCCGAAACATATTACAGGCATAACTCCTAGCACATAATACATTTCTGACTAATTCTTTCGACAAAAGTGGACTTTTTCATTCTCAACAGCTCTGTCAAGTCGGGTTGGTTAAAAATTAAAGTCACATGTTCCACAAAAGTTGTGCGCTGCACAAAACCCAAAACGTATTTTGGGCATAACAACTTGCCCGAATACATTTCTGAGTAATTCTTTCGGCAAAAGTGGTTATTTTTCCATTCTCAAGAGCTTTGCCAAGTCGAAATGGAAAAAAAGTATGATTTTTCATAAAAGTTGTGCGCTGCACAAAACCCGCAACTTATTTTGGGCATAAATCCTTGTCCATAATACAAATCTGAGTAATTCTTTAGCCAAAAGTGGTTATTTTTCATTCTTAACATCTCTATCAAGGCGGTATGGAAAAAAAATAAAGTCGAATTTTTCTTGAAAATTGTGCGCTACACAAAGCCGAAACGTATTTTGGGTATATCTCGGAAAATATTTCTGAATAATTATTTTGCCAAAAGTGGTTATTTTTTCATTGTCAGTAGCTCTTTCAAGTAGGAATGGATAAAAATGAAATTCGCATTTATCAAAGAAAAAAAAATTGTGCAAACCTTTAAATTATTTTAGGCAAAACTCCTAGTACGTAAAGCATTTTTGAGTAATTCTTTTGCCAAAAGTGATTTTTTTTATTGTCAACAGCTCTATCATGTCGAAATGAAAAAAAATGAAGTCGAATTTTTCATAAAAGTGGTACGCTGCACAAAACCCAAAACTTATTTTTGCAATTACTCCTTTACCGTAAAAAAATTCTAAGTAATTCTTTCACCAAAAATGGTTAATTTTTTCATTCACAAGCTTTGACAAGTCGAAACAGATTAAAAAAATTAAGTCTGATTTATCATAAAATATGTGCATCGCACAAAACTCGAAATTTATTTTGGGCATTACTCCTTACCCGGAAAATATTTCTGAGTAATTCTTTCGCCAAAAGTGATTATTTTTTCTTTCTCAAAAGCTTTCTCATGTCGAAATGGAAAAAAATGAAGTCAGATTTTTTGAAAAAGTAGTGCGCTGCACAAAACCTGAAGCTTATTTTAGGCATAACTCCAAGCCGAAAAATAATTTGAGTAATTCTTTAGCCAAAAGTGGTTATTTTTTTCATTCTCATCAGCTCTGTTAAGTCGAAATGGATGGAAATTGATGTCTCATTTTTCGTAAAAGTTGTGCGCTCCATAAAACCTATAATATTTTGGGCAAAACTCCATACCCGGAATACATTTATGAGTTATTCTTACGCCAAAAGTTGTTATTTTCTCATTCTCAACAGGTTTGTCAAGTCGGAATAGAATAAAATAAAGTCGGATTTTTCTTGAAAGTGGTGCATTGCACAAAGCCGAAATGTATTTTTGGTATTACTCCTAGCACAGAATAGAGTTCTGAGTAATTCTTTTGCCAAAAGTAGTTATTTTTTCATTGTCAATAGCTCTATCAAGTCGAAATGGATAAAAGTTGAAGTTACATTTTTCAAAAAAATTGTGCGTTGCACAAAACCCGTAACTTATTTTGGGTATAACTCCTAGTCTGAAAAACGTTTATGAGTAATTCTTTTGCCAAACATGATTATGTTTTTGTCATCAACAGCTCTGTTATGTCGAAATAAAAAAAAGTCAGATTTTTCATAAAAGTGACACGCTTCACAAAAGCTGAAACGTATTTTTTGCATAGCTCCTTGCCCGGAAAACATTTATGAGTAATTCTTTCACAATAAATAGTTATATTTTTCATTCACAATAGCTTTGTCAAGTAAAAGCGGGAAAAACATAAAGGATTGTTTTGGTAAGTAAGTAAATTCATTAAGCTCAAAAAATATTTACAAGTTCAAGAGGCATACCTCTCGGATTACATCAAAAACATAAACAAAACTAGCAAAACTCACCCAAACACCAAGCAAAACATCACAAAAAAACAGAAACAAAACACATTATAAGGTCATCAGACCTTCCAACCATCTTTTATCTTCATCCTTCCATTTAGACTTTGGGATGCCTTGAATCCTCCAACTAACCAATGTCTTGATTTTGCTAACTATCCTAGTAGGAAGAGGCACTAGATCATCCCAAAAAGCAGTATTCCTAGTGTTTCTGTCAAAAAATTAAGGATTGTGATAGGTTGAGAGACTTGATGTGGGCCCTAAGAACGTTCGCCTGAGCTCCGTTATCCGTGCACCAAAAACCTGCAAAACAAGGGTAGACTACTAAAAACTACTCCCTACGTTTCATTTTAATTTACTCACTTCACTTTGGGGGAAAACCAAGGAGAAAGTGCAAAAGTATGAGAGAGAAACTGAAAAGGTAGAGAGAGAAAAATTGAAAAGTGAGATAGAAAAACTAAAATATGGGTTAAAATATCAAAAAGTAGATGACATGGGTGGAAAAAGATGATAAAGTAGATGTGACATGTTACCAAAAATAGAAAAAGCAACAGTGTGTAGATTAAAAAGAAACAGACCAAAAAGGAAAGTGTGTAGATTAAAAAGAAACGGAGGGAGTACTAAAAACTACCCAAAGGTGGACGGTTTTACTAGGGTTTTTGGTGTGTTTCTTTGTGTTAGTTTGCTGCTCCATTCCTCTATATAAGGAGAGCAAATAATGAATGAAAATCAGTTTTGAGTTTGATTAAAAAAAAACCATTGTGTTTATTATTTTTACTTTGAGTTTGTCTCAAGTATTGGCTAATCCTGAAGAAAAGAACAAGGGTGCCTTTCTCTTCTTGAAAACAATCTATTATGTCATAGAAACTTACAACTGGGAATAAAAGGAAAATGGTTCAATCTAGGCAGAATAAATCAGGAAAAAACTCTTTCTTTTATTTTAATACAAAAATATATAATATATAAAAGGTTCGTATATGATGAATATACAATCCATTTTCTTATTCATTGGAATACAATACTTTAGGGGATTTCGTTTGATTTATCATTTAGTTCAGTTTTAATTTAGCTTTTTTTGTAAATATCGAATATATATATACACATATATATACATATATATATATATATATAAAGAAAATAAATAAAGAAAGGAGTCTTTATGTCGCGTTACAAAGGGCCTCGTTTAAATAAAACACGCCGTTTAGGGGCTTTACCTAGACTAACCAATAAAAGGCATAGAGCCGGAAGTGATCTTAGAAACCAATCGCGTTCCGGGAAAATATCTCAATATCGTATTCGTCTAGAAGAAAAACAAAAATTGCGTTTACATTATGGTATTACAGAACGCCAATTACTTAAGTACGTTCGTATCGCCAGAAAAGCCAAAGGGTCAAACGGTCAGGTTTTGCTACAATTACTTGAAATGCATTTGGCTAATTCCCAAGCGTTCCATTATACAAGATTCATATTTTCCCCACTTTCCATTCTTTATCTTACTATTTCAATTAGAGGATGACATCTCTAAATCTTTTATTCGTCCTAGCTCAGTCCATATTCATAGTAGAAAACTCCCGATTTAGATATAGTTCTTCACATCTTAGGTACTACAACTCATTATACAGTTTCTCTACTACTTCGATCCATTACTCATCTCTTGAGTTATTATATTACTAATATAAACATCACCTATTTAATTTACTTCCCAATACTTGATTTATGTTATCCCATAATTTACATCTACTTTACTCAATATGCTTAGATGACCCATGCAATTTATGTAACAAGTTCCTTTACTCTACTAAACATTTAAACTCCGAAAGTTGCGTCCTAATTTACAACCTTGATTGTCCAACTTAACTTTCTCAAATAACAATTTACATTTCGAAGTAGAACTGTTCAAAAATAAACTTATTCTATATATAACCACTCCAACATAGAATTCCAATCTTATAGAACCCAATACCAAAGATTCTTCAAGCATACCTCTGAATAATATAATATGACTTTGATATAAATTTCTTTTCTTCACAAAAACAGAATCAGAAAGCTTAATTTATAACTTTACCAAATCAAACTCCATCTAGTATCCCAAAGAATTTATGACTATCCCCAGTAATTATCATATATCCAAACATGTGGCTCAATCTTCGATAAGTCATAATTTGTACTATACTTAACATTTCAAAACAATAGTTTACTTTTGAAATCTCCATCCTCGAACTTTCCATGATCCAGATAATCCCAAGAACACAAAACTCAAAATAAGACATATATATCCTGAAATTTTGTATCATAGTCAGACTTTCAAACTCATATCTCCCAAAATCTTAGTATCATGAACGTATGTTCGGAATTTGTATAACGAGCTTGAATGAGGAAGCACTTGACCATTACAATATACTCGGTCACTCCATAACATTCTATAGAAGAAAATCTTGGTACATCTATACACCATATAACTATATATAGACGAATTTTAGCGAACACCTAATTAGGTTTTATAAGCTTATCATCCCACTGACTTAATCGTATCCCTTATTGCAAAGCATACGGAAATCCCCCTGATTATTATACTTGTAAAGACATTGGAAATTATATCGACAATTCTTACTTAAGTATTCATAATCGAATATCCATAATTTTCATATAAAATCTTAAAATGTGGATCATTGATTAACTTATACCATTAGATCTCATAAACCATAATATTCTTCAATACGGAACAAGATTGACTTAGTGTAACAGAATTTGGTATCCTTGGATAACCTTTACTTCCTTCCAATTTTCAAATAAAACTATCTTTAATAGCCAAAACTTACAAAGATATATCTCAATTCAAAATTTGGAAATCAATGCAGAACTCTATATAATCAAACACTCGGCGTCAAATCATATACTTAAGAAAAAATCACAAAACTTAGCATTTTAAAGTCTCACATTCAAAAAGAATCTGAACTTTATAATTATAAAACCATAACTAGTTCAAGTCATAACTATAAATCCTTTAGGAAAAATCATGAAATTCATACAACTTTAAGTTGCGCAAGTGAGTGTAGTTATAAAGTGGAGGGACAATGTGTACCTTTACTTAAACTTCAAAAAAATACCGAAGCCTCGAAATTTATTCCGATAATCCATTATTCTGGCCCAATTGATCTTCAACTCCACAATGATTCACCACATCAACAATAACAATAATTAACAATCGTTAGCCAATACTACCTTCTACAACACACTTCTTATCATACTTAATAGCTAAAAATAAACTAATCTGCTTCCATTATTGGAGAATTCTCTTACAAATTATGACCATCACAAACTTAAAATCAGAATACTAATTTCAACCAAACATACCAAGCTTCATCTATAAAATTAAATTCTTTGCATGACAAATGAGGTAGGAAACTGGTTTGCAAATGCATTTTCTTAACACAAGTCTAATTTGCAGATAAACATACTTTAAAATCTCACAATCAATCGAACCTGAAATAGGAGTGGAATTGAACCAACTAAAACCTCCTAATTGTAAGTAATAACAGAGAAATTGAATTAAATTTTAGAACATAAGTTCCCACGTAATTTCAATTCTGACTAACTGGATTTGATCTGTAAAGAAAGAAGAGAAAAAAATTGGATTTGATACCTATCATCATTTGACAGAGAGGAAAATTGAAATAGGAGAGCATAATTCACGACAATAGTAATTCGGAGTAACAGCAACAGAACTGAAATAGCCAAGCATAACTAACAGCAGCAGCAGCGCCGGAGCACTAGCGTGATTGTCGGCAGCAACAACACAAAAGATGGCAGCAACACCATAGAAATAGAGGAAAGAGAAAGAACGCACCACCACAACAGCGCTGAAAGAGGAGATTGACAGGAAACATCAACTCCGCCGGTTCGCGGCAGCAGCTGCACATCGGCCACCGCGACAAACCCAATGAAGATGGCCGGAGAGTACAAGTGAAGGTGAGAGAAAGTGGGAGTGAGAGATAAGAGGGATTATTGGTTTTCTTTTTGTCAAATGAGAGATGATAGCTTGACAACACAACAATGTGGTGGCATCTCCACCTTATGCGACGAGAGAGAGAAATAACAAAGATGAGAGATTTAAGTATTTTTATTTCTTTGTTTCTTTGTTTTGTTTTGCCTAAGATACTTAAGTCAAATATTACATTTTAACAAAACTCACAATAATATAAATATACTTAAAAACATTATTGCATAATCAAAGCTAATAAATTCCAATTAACTTTTAATTAAAGCTATTTAAAAATTGGGCTATTACAAAAATACTTTTCACATTCAATGTAGGGCATTACTTGTACGAAAAATCCAATTTCATTCTTTTCCCATTCGGACTTGAGGAATCTATTGAGCATAGAAAAATGCCACTATAGGTGCAAGAATAAATCATAAATGTCTTCCGAGATAAGAGTTGTGGGCAAATTACTTTTCACGTTCAATGTAGGCAACTCCTTTACAAAAAATCGAGCTTCCTTTTTTTGCATATTCTAACGTGACGGAGCTGTGGAGCATGAAAAAATAACACTTTAGGCAGAAGAGTAATTTAGAAAAGTTTTTTCGGCTTATAGTTATACCAAAAACACTTTTCAGCTTCAATGAGGGCACAACTGGTACGAAAAATCCTACTTCATTTTTTCCCATTCAGACTTGAGGAATCTGTTGAGGATGGAAAAATGTTACTTTATGCTCAAGAATCAATAAGAAATGTTTTCCAAGATAAGATTTATGGGCAAAATAGTTGTCACATTCAATGTAGCGCATTACTTGTACGAAAAATCCAACTTCATTTTTTTCCCATTCGGACTTGAGGAATCTGTTGAACATAGAAAAATGCCACTTTAGGCGCAAGAATCAATCTGAAATGTTTTCCGAGATAAGAGTTATGGGCAAATTAATTTTCACGTTCAATGTAGGCAACTACTTGTACGAAAAATCAAACTTCATTTTTTTTCCACATTCTGACGTGACGAAGCTGTGGAGCATGGAAAAAAACCACTTTAGGCACAGGAATCGTTTGGAAATGTTTTTCGGGCTAAGATTTATGCCAAAAACACTTTTCAGCTTCAATGGAAGGCACAACTTGTACGAAAAATCCGACTTAAATTTTTCCCATTCGGACTTAAGAATCTGTTGACCATGGAAAAATGCCACTTTAGGCGCAAGAATCAATCAGAAATGTTTTTCGAGATAAGAATTATGGGCAAAATACTTTTCACGTTAAATGTAGGGCATTACTTGTACGAAAAATCCAACTTCTTTCTTTTGCCATTCGGACTTGAGGAATCTGTTGAGCATAGAAAAATGCCACTTTCCGCGCAAGAATAAATCAGAAATGTTTTCTGAGATAAGAGTTATGGGCAAATTACTTTTCACGTTCAATGTAGGGCACTACTTGTACGGAAAAATCCAACTTCATTTTTTCCACATTCTGACGTGACGAAGCTGTGGAGCATGGATAAAAACCACTTTAGGCACAAGAATCTTGTGGAAATGTTTTTCGGGCTAAGAGTTATGCCAAAAACAATTTTCAGCTTCAATGGAGCGCACAACTTGTACGAAAAATCCGACTTCAATTTTTTCCCATTCAAACTTAAGGAATTTGTTAAGCATGGAAAAATGCCATTTTTGGCACAAGAATCAATCAAAAATGTTTTCCGAGATAAGAATTATGGGCAAAATGCTTTTCACGTTCAATGTAGGGCATTACTTGTACGAAAAATCTAACTTCATTTTTTTCCCATTCGGACTTGAGGAATCTGTTGAAAATAGAAAAATGCCACGTTAGGCGCAAGAATCAATCTGAAATGTTTTCCGAGATGAGTGGTATGGGTAAATTAATTTTCACGTTGAATGTAGGGCACTACTTGTACGAAAAATAAAACTTTTATTTTTTCCACAATCTAACGTGACGAGGCTGTGGAGCATGGAAAAAAACCACTTTAGGCACAAAAATCGTTTGGATTGTTTTTCGGGCTACGAGTTATGCCAAAAACACTTTTCAGCATCAATGGAAGGCACAACTTGTACAAAAAATTCAATTTCAAATTTTTCCCATTCGGACTTAGAATCTGTTGACCATGGAAAAATGGCACTTTAGGCGCAAGAATCAATCAGAAATGTTTTTCGAGATAAGAATTATGGGCAAAATACTTTTCATGTTAAGTGTAGGGCATTACTTGTACGGAAAATCCAACTTCTTTCTTTTGCCATTCGGAATTGAGAAATCTGTTGAGCATAGAAAAATGCCACTTTCCGCGAAAGAATAAATCAGAAATGTTTTCTGAGATAAGAGTTATGGGCAAATTACTTTTCACGTTCAATGTAGGGCAGTACTTGTACGGAAAAATCCAACTTCATTTTTTCCACATTCTGACGTGACGAAGCTGTGGAGCATGGATAAAAACCACTTTAGGCACAAGAATCGTGTGGAAATGTTTTTCGGGCTAAGAGTTATGCCAAAAACAATTTTCAGCTTCAATCGAGGGCACAACTTGTACGAAAAATCCGACTTTAATCTTTTCCCATTCGAACTTAAGGAATTTGTTGATCATGCAAAAATGCCATTTTTGGCACAAGAATCAATCAGAAATGTTTTCCGAGATAAGAAATATGGGCAAAATACTTTTCACGTTCAATGTAGGGCATTACTTGTACGAAAAATCCAACTTTATTTTTTTCCCATTCGGACTTGAGAAATCTGTTGAACATAGAAAAATGCCACTTTAGGCGCAAGAATAAATCAGAAATGTTTTCCGAGATAAGAGTTATGGGCAAATTAATTTTCACGTTCAATGTAGGGCACTACTTGTACGAAAAATCAAACTTCATTTTTTCCACATTCTGACGTGACGAGGCTGTGGAGCATGGAAAAAAACCACTTTAGGCACAAGAATCGTTTGGAAATGTTTTTCGAGCTAAGAGTTATGCCAAAAACACTTTTCATCTTCAATGGAAGGCACAACTTGTACGAAAAATCCGACTTTAATTTTTTCCCATTCGGACTTAAGAATCTGTTGACCATGGAAAAATGCCACTTTAGGCGCAAGAATCAATCATAAATGTTTTTCGAGATAAGAATTATGGGCAAAATACTTTTCACGTTAAATGTAGGGCATTATTTGTACGAAAAATCCAACTTCTTTCTTTTGCAATTCGGACATGAGAAATCTGTTGAGCATAGAAAAATGCCATTTTCCGCGCAAGAATAAATCAAAAATATTTTATGAGATAAGAGTTATGGGCAAATTACTTTTCACGTTCAATGTAGGGCACTACTTGTACGGAAAAATCCAACTTCATTTTTTCCACATTCTGACGTGACGAAGCTGTGGAGCATGGATAAAAACAACTTTAGGCACAAGAATCGTGTGGAAATGTTTTTCGGGCTAAGAGTTATGTCAAAAACAATTTTCAGCTTCAATGGAGGGCACAACTTGTACTAAAAATCCGACTTTAATCTTTTCCCATTCGAACTTAAGGAATTTGTCGAGAAAGGAAAAATGCCATTTTTGGCACAAGAATCAATCAGAAATGTTTTCCGTGATAAGAATTATGGGCAAAATACTTTTCACGTTCAATGTAAGGCATTACTTGTACGAAAAATCCAACTTCATTTTTTTCCCATTCGGACTTAAGGAATCTGTTGAACATAGAAAAATGCCACTTTAGGCGCAAGAATCAATCTGAAATGTTTTCCGAGTTAACTGTAATGGGCAAATTAATTTTCACGTTCAATGTAGGCAACTACTTGTACGAAAAATCAAACTTCATTTTTTTCCACATTCTGACGTGACGAAGCTGTGGAGCATGGAAAAAAAACCACTTTAGGCACAGGAATCGTTTGGAAATGTTTTTCGTGCTAAGAGTTATGCCAAAAACACTTTTCAGCTTCAATGGAAGGCACAAAACTTGTACGAAAAATCCGACGTCAATTTTTTCCCATTCGGACTTAAGAATCTGTTGACCATGGAAAAATGCCACTTTAGGCGCAAGAATCAATCAGAAATGTTTTCCGAGATAGGAGTTATGGGCAAATTAATTTTCACGTTCAATGTAGGGCACTACTTGTACGAAAAATCAAACTACATTTTTTCCACATTCTGAAGTGACGAGGCTGTGGAGCATGGAAAAAAACCACTTTAGGCACAAGAATCGTTTGGAAATGTTTTTCGGGCTAAGAGTTATGCCAAAAACACTTTCCAGCTTCAACGGAAGGCACAACTTGTACGAAAAATCCGGCTTCAATTTTTTCCCATTTGGACTTAAGAATCTGTTGACCATGGAAAAATGCTACTTTAGGCGCAAGAATCAATCAGAAATGTTTTCCGAGATAAGAATTATGGGCAAAATACTTTTCATGTTAAATGTAGGGCATTACTTGTACGAAAAATCCAACTTCTTTCTTTTGCCATTCGGACTTGAGAAATCTGTTGAGCATAGAAAAATGCCACTTACCGCGCAAGAATAAATCAGAAATATTTTCTGAGATAAGAGTTATGGGCAAATTACTTTTCACATTCAATGTTGGGCACTACTTGTACGGAAAAATCCAACTTCATTATTTCCACATTCTGACGTGACGAAGCTGTGGAGCATGGATAAAAACCACTTTAGGCACAAGAAACGTGTGGAAATGTTTTTTGGGCTAAGAGTTATGCCAAAAACAATTTTCAGCTTCAATGGAGGGCACAACATGTACGAAAAATCCGACTTTAATTTTTTCCCATTCGAACTTAAGTAATTTGTTAAGCATGGAAAAATGTCATTTTTGGCACAAGAATCAATCAGAAATGTTTTCCGAGATAAGAATTATAGGCAAAATACTTATCACGTTCAATATGGGGAATTACTTGTACGAAAAATCCAACTTCAGTTTTTTCCCATTCGGACTTGAGGAATCTGTTGAAAATAGAGAAATGCCACTTTAGGCGCAAGAATCAATCTGAAATGTTTTCCGAGATAAGAGTTATGGGCAAATTAATTTTCACGTTCGATGTAGGCAACTACTTGTACGAAAAATCAAACTTCATTTTTTCCACATTCTGACGTGACGAAGCTGTGGAGCATGGAAAAAAACCACTTTAGGCACAGGAATCGTTTGGAAATGTTTTTCGTGCTAAGAGTTATGCCAAAAACACTTTTCAGCTTCAATGGAAGGCACAACTTGTACGAAAAATCCGACATCAATTTTTTACCATTCGGACTTAAGAATCTGTTGACCATGGAAAAATGCCACTTTAGGCGCAAGAATCAATCAGAAATGTTTTTCGAGATAAGAATTATGGGCAAAATACATTTCACGTTAAATGTAGGGCATTACTTGTACGAAAAATCCAACTTCTTTCTTTTGACATTCGGACTTGAGAAATCTGTTGAGCATAGAAAAATGCCACTTACCGCGCAAGAATAAATCAGAAATGTTTTCTGAGATAAGAGTTATGGGCAAATTACTTTTCACGTTCAATGTAGGGCACTACTTGTACGGAAAATCCAACTTCATTTTTTCCACATTCTGACGTGACGAAGCTGTGGAGCATGGATAAAAACCACTTTAGACACAAGAATCTTGTGGAAATGTTTTTCGGGCTAAGAGTTATGCCAAAAACAATTTTCAACTTCAATGGAGCGCACAACTTGTACGAAAAATCCGACTTCAATTTTTTCCCATTCGAACTTAAGGAATTTGTTAAGCATGGAAAAATGCCATTTTTGGCACAAGAATCAATCAAAAATGTTTTCCGAGATAAGAATTATGGGCAAAATACTTTTCACGTTCAATGTAGGGCATTACTTGTACGAAAAATCTAACTTAATTTTTTCCCCATTCGGACTTGAGGAATCAGTTGAAAATAGAAAAATGTCACTTTAGGCGCAAGAATCAATCTGAAATGTTTTCCGTGATAACTGTTATGGGTAAATTAATTTTTACGGTCAATGTAGGGCATTACTTGTACGAAAAATCAAACTTTATTTTTTCCACATTCTGACGTGACGAAGCTGTGGAGCATGGAAAAAAACCACTTTCGGCACAAAAATCGTTTCGATTGTTTTTCGGGCTAAGAGTTATGCCAAAAAAACTTTTCAGCATCAATGGAATGCACAACTTGTACAAAAAATTCGATTTCAAATTTTTCCCATTCGGACTTAAGAATATGTTGACCATGGAAAAATGCCACTTTAGGCGCAAGAATCAATCAGAAATGTTTTTCGAGATAAGAATTATGGGCAAAATACTTTTCACGTTAAATGTAGGGCATTACTTGTACGGAAAATCCAACTTCTTTCTTTTGCCATTCGGACTTGAGAATTTTGTTGAGCATAGAAAAATGCCACTTTCCGCGCAAGAATAAATCAGAAATGTTTTCTGAGATAAGAGTTATGGGCAAATTACTTTTCACGTTCAATGTAGGGCACTACTTGTACGGAAAAATCCAACTTCGTTTTTTCCACATTCTGACGTGACGAAGCTGTGGAGCATGGATAATAACCACATTAGGCACAAGAATCGTGTGGAAATGTTTTTCGGGCTAAGAGTTATGCCAAAAACAATTTTCAGCTTCAATCGAGGGCACAACTTGTACGAAAAATCCGACTTTAATCTTTTCCCATTCGAACTTAAGGAATTTGTTGAGCATGCAAAAATGCCTTTCTTGGCACAAGAATCAATCAGAAATGTTTTCCGAGATAAAATATATGGGCAAAATACTTTTCACGTTCAATGTAGGGCATTACTTGTACGAAAAATCCAACTTTATTTTTTTCCCATTCGGACTTGAGAAATCTGTTGAACATAGAAAAATGCCACTTTAGGCGCAAGAATCAATCAGAAATGTTTTCCGAGATAAGAGTTATGGGCAAATTAATTTTCACGTTCAATGTAGGGCACTACTTGTACGAAAAATCAAACTTCATTTTTTCCACATTCTGACGTGACGAGGCTGTGGAGCATGGAAAAAAACCACTTTAGGCACAAGAATCGTTTGGAAATGTTTTTCGGGCTAAGAGTTATGCAAAAAACACTTTTCATCTTCAATGGAAGGCACAACTTCTACGAAAAATCCGACTTCAATTTTTTCCCATTCGGACTTAAGAATCTGTTGACCATGGAAAAATGCCACATTAGGCGCAAGAATCAATCATAAATGTTTTTCGAGATAAGAATTATGGGCAAAATACTTTTCACGTTAAATGTAGGGCATTACTTGTACGGAAAATCCAACTTCTTTCTTTTGCCATTCGGACTTGAGAAAGCTGTTGAGCATAGAAAAATGCCACTTTCCGCGCAAGAATAAATCAGAAATGTTTTCTGAGATAAGAGTTATGGGCAAATTACTTTCCACGTTCAATGTGGGGCACTACTTGTACGGAAAAATCCAACTTTATTTTTTCCACATTCTGACGTGCCGAAGCTGTGGCTCATGGATAAAAACCACTTTAGGCACAAGAATCGTGTGGAAATGTTTTTCGGGCTAAGAGTTATGCCAAAAACAATTTTCAGCTTCAATCGAGGGCACAACTTGAACGAAAAATTCGACTTTAATCTTTTCCCATTCGAACTTAAGGAATTTGTTGAGCATGCAAAAATGCCATTTTTGGCACAAGAATCAATCAGAAATGTTTTCCGAGATAAGAAATATGGGCAAAATACTTTTCACCTTCAATGTAGGGCATTACTTGTATGAAAAATCCAACTTTATTTTTTTTCTCATTCGGACTTGAGAAATCTGTTGAACATAGAGAAATGCCACTTTAGGCGCAAGAATCAATCAGAAATGTTTTCCGAGATAAGAGTTATGGGCAAATTAATTTTCACGTTCGATGTAGGCAACTACTTGTACGAAAAATCAAACTTCATTTTTTTCCACATTCTGACGTGACGAAGCTGTGGAGCATGGAAAAAAACCACTTTAGGCACAGGAATCGTTTGGAAATGTTTTTCGTGCTAAGAGTTATGCCAAAAACACTTTTCAGCTTCAATGGAAGGCACAACTTGTACGAAAAATCCGACATCAATTTTTTACCATTCGGACTTAAGAATCTGTTGACCATGGAAAAATGCCACTTTAGGCGCAAGAATCAATCAGAAATGTTTTTCGAGATAAGAATTATGGGCAAAATACATTTCACGTTAAATGTAGGGCATTACTTGTACGAAAAATCCAACTTCTTTCTTTTGACATTCGGACTTGAGAAATCTGTTGAGCATAGAAAAATGCCACTTACCGCGCAAGAATAAATCAGAAATGTTTTCTGAGATAAGAGTTATGGGCAAATTACTTTTCACGTTCAATGTAGGGCACTACTTGTACGGAAAAATCCAACTTCATTTTTTCCACATTTTGACGTGACGAAGCTGTGGAGCATGGATAAAAACCACTTTAGGCACAAGAATCGTGTGGAAATGTTTTTCGGGCTAAGAGTTTTGCCAAAAACAATTTTCAGCTTCATTGGAGGGCACAACTTGTACGAAAAATCCGACTTCAATTTTTTCCCATTCGAACTTAAGGAATTTGTTAAGCATGGAAAAATGCCATTTTTGGCACAAGAATCAATCAGAAATGTTTTCCGCGATAAGAATTATGGGCAAAATACCTTTCACGTTCAATGTAGGGCATTACTTGTACGAAAAATCTAACTTCATTTTTTTCCCAGTCGGACTTGAGGAGTCTGTTGAAAATAGAAAAATGCCACTTTAGGCGCAAGAATCAATCTGAAATGTTTTCCGAGATAAGATTTATGGGTAAATTAATTTTCACGTTCAATGTAGGGCACTACTTGTACGAAAAATCAAACTTTATTTTTTCCACATTCTGACGTGACGAGGCTGTGGAGCATGGAAAAAAACCACTTTAGGCACAAGAATCGTTTGGAATGTTTTTCGGGCTAAAAGTTATGCCAAAAACACTTTTCAGCATCAATGGAAGGCACAACTTGTATAAAAAATTCGATTTCTAATTTTTCCCATTCGGACTTAAGAATCTGTTGACCATGGAAAAAAGCCACTTTAGGCGCAAGAATCAATCTGAAATATTTTCCGAGATAAGAGTTATGGGCAAATTAATTTTCACGTTCAATGTAGGCAACTACTTGTACGAAAAATCAAACTTCATTTTTTTCCATATTCTGACGTGGCGAAGCTGTGGAGCATGGAAAAAGACCACTTTAGGCACAATAATCGTTTGGAAATGTTTTTCGGGCTAAGAGTTATGCCAAAAACACTTTTCAGCTTCAATGGAAGGCACAACTTGTACGAAAAATCCGGCTTCAATATTTTCCCATTCGGACTTAAGAATCTGCTGACCATGGAAAAATGCCACTTTAGGCGCAAGAATCAATCAGAAATGTTTTCCGATATAAGAATTATGGGCAAAATACTTTTCACGTTAAATGTAGGGCATTACTTGTACGAAAAATCCAACTTCTTTCTTTTGCCATTCGGACTTGAAAAATCTGTTTAGCATAGAAAAATGCCACTTTCCGCGCAAGAATAAATTATAAAAGTTTTCTGAGATAAGAGTTATGGGCAAATTACTTTTCACGTTCAATGTAGGGCACTACTTGTACGGAAAAATCCAACTTCATTTTTTCCACATTCTGACGTGACGAAGCTGTGGAGCATGGATAAAAACCACTTTAGGCACAAGAATCGTGTGGAAATGTTTTTCGGGCTAAGAGTTATGCCAAAAACAATTTTCAGCTTCAATGGAGCGCACAACTTGTACGAAAAATCCGACTTCAATTTTTTCCCATTCGAACTTAAGGAATTTGTTAAGCATGGAAAAATGCCATTTTTGGCACAAGAATCAATCAGAAATGTTTTCCGAGATAAGAGTTATGGGCAAAATACTTTTCACGTTCAATGTAGGGCATTACTTGTACGAAAAATCTAACTTCATTTTTTTCCCATTCGGACTTGAGGAATCCGTTGAAAATAGAAAAATGCCACTTTTGGCGCAAGAATCAATCTGAAATGTTTTCCGAGATAAGTGTTATGGGTAAATTAATTTTCACGTTCAATGCAGGGCACTACTTGTACGAAAAATCAAACTTTATTTTTTCCACATTCTGACGTGACGAGGCTGTGGAGCATGGAAAAAAACCACTTTAGGCACAAGAATCGTTTGGAAATGTTTTTCGGGCTAAGAGTTATGCCAAAAACACTTTTCAGCTTCAATGGAAGGCACAACTTGTACGAAAAATCCGGCTTCAATATTTTCCCATTCGGACTTAAGAATCTGCTGACCATGGAAAAATGCCACTTTAGGCTCAAGAATCAATCAGAAATGTTTTCCGATATAAGAATTATGGGCAAAATACTTTTCACGTTAAATGTAGGGCATTACTTGTACGAAAAATCCAACTTCTTTCTTTTGCCATTCGGACTTGAAAAATCTGTTTAGCATAGAAAAATGCCACTTTCCGCGCAAGAATAAATTATAAATGTTTTCCGAGATAAGAGTTATGGGCAAATTACTTTTCACGTTCAATGTAGGGCACTACTTGTACGGAAAAATCCAACTTCATTTTTTCCACATTCTGACGTGACGAAGCTGTGGAGCATGGATAAAAACCACTTTAGGCACAAGAATCGTGTGGAAATGTTTTTCGGGCTAAGAGTTTTGCCAAAAACAATTTTCAGCTTCATTGGAGGGCACAACTTTTACGAAAAATCCGACTTCAATTTTTTCCCATTCGAACTTAAGGAATTTGTTAAGCAAGGAAAAATGCCATTTTTGGCACAAGAATCAATCAGAAATGTTTTCCGAGATAAGAATTATGGGCAAAATACCTTTCACGTTCAATGTAGGGCATTACTTGTACGAAAAATCTAACTTCATTTTTTTCCCAGTCGGACTTGAGGAATCTGTTGAAAATAGAAAAATGCCACTTTAGGCGCAAGAATCAATCTGAAATGTTTTCCGAGATAAGATTGATGGGTAAATTAATTTTCACGTTCAATGTAGGGCACTACTTGTACGAAAAATCAAACTTTATTTTTTCCACATTCTGACGTGACGAGGCTGTGGAGCATGGAAAAAAACCACTTTAGGCACAAGAATCGTTTGGAATGTTTTTCGGGCTAAAAGTTATGCCAAAAACACTTTTCAGCATCAATGGAAGGCACAACTTGTACAAAAAATTCGATTTCAAATTTTTCCCATTCGGACTTAAGAATCTGTTGACCATGGAAAAATGCCACTTTAGGCGCAAGAATCAATCAGAAATGTTTGAGATAAGAATTATGGGCAAAATACTTTTCACGTTAAATGTAGGGCATTACTTGTACGGAAAATCCAACTTCTTTCTGTTGCCATTCGGACTTGAGAAATATGTTGAGCATAGAAAAATGCCACTTTCCGCGCAAGAATAAATCAGAAATGTTTTCTGAGATAAGAGTTATGGGCAAATTACTTTTTACGTTCAATGTAGGGCACTACTTGTACGGAAAAATCGAACTTCATTTTTTCCATATTCTGACGTGACGAAGCTGTGGAGCATGGATAAAAACCACTTTAGGCACAAGAATCGTGTGGAAATGTTTTTCGGGCTAAGAGTTATGCCAAAAACAATTTTCAGCTTCAATTGAGGGCACAACTTGTACTAAAAATCCGACTTTAATCTTTTCCCATTCGAACTTAAGGAATTTATTGAGAAAGGAAAAATGCCATTTTTGGCACAAGAATCAATCAGAAATGTTTTCCGAGATAAGAATTATGGGCAAAATACTTTTCACGCTCAATGTAGGGCATTACTTGTACGAAAAATCCAACTTTATTTTTTTTCCCATTCGGACTTGAGAAATCTGTTGAACATAGAAAAATGCCACTTTAGGCGCAAGAATCAATCAGAAATGTTTTCCGAGATAAGAGTTATGGGCAAATTAATTTTAACGTTCAATGTAGGCAACTACTTGTACGAAAAATCAAACTTCATTTTTTTCAACATTCTGACGTGGCGAATCTGTGTAGCATGGAAAAAGACCACTTTGGGCACAAGAATCGTTTGGAAATGTTTTTCGGGCTAAGAGTTATGCCAAAAACACTTTTCAGCTTCAATGTAAGGCACAACTTGTACGAAAAATCCGGCTTCAATTTTTTCCCATTTGGACTTAAGAATCTGTTGACCATGGAAAAATGCCACTTTAGGCGCAAGAATCAATCAAAAATGTTTTTCGAGATAAGAATTATGGGTAAAATACTTTTCACGTTAAATGTAGGGCATTACTTGTACGAAAAATCCAACTTTATTTTTTTCCCATTCGGACTTGAGAAATCTGTTGAACATAGAAAAATGCCATTTTAGGCGCAAGAATCAATCAGAAATGTTTTCCGAGATAAGAGTTATGGGCAAATTAATTTTCACGTTCAATGTAGGGCACTACTTGTACGAAAAATCAAACTTCATTTTTTCCACATTCGAAGTGACGAGGGCGTGGAGCATGGGAAAAAAACCACTTTAGGCACAAGAATCGTTTGGAAATGTTTTTCGGGCTAAGAGTTATGCCAAAAACACTTTTCAGCTTCAATGTAAGGCACAACATGTACGAAAAATCCAACTTCATTTTTTTCCCATTCGGACTTAAGGAATCTGTTGAACATAGAGAAATGCCACTTTAGGCGCAAGAATCAATCTGAAATGTTTTCCGAGATAAGAGTTATGGGCAAATTAATTTTCACGTTCAATGTAGGCAACTACTTGTACGAAAAATCAAACTTTATTTTTTCCACATTCTAACGTGACGAGGCTGTGGAGCATGGAAAAAAACCACTTTAGGCACAAGAATCGTTTGGAATGTTTTTCGGGCTAAGAGTTATGCCAAAAACACTTTTCAGCATCGATGGAAGGCACAACTTGTACAAAAAATCCGATTTCAAATTTTTCCCCTTCGGACTTAAGAATCTGTTGACCATGGAAAAATGCCACTTTAGGCGCAAGAATCAATCAGAAATGTTTTTCGAGATAAGAATTATGGGCAAAATAATTTTCACGTTAAATGTAGGGCATTACTTGTACGGAAAATCCAACTTCTTTCTGTTGCCATTCGGACTTGAGAAATATGTTGAGCATAGAAAAATGCCACTTTCCGCGCAAGAATAACTAAGAAATGTTTTATGAGATAAGAGTTATGGGCAAATTAATTTTCACGTTCAATGTAGGGCACTACTTGTACGGAAAAATCGAACTTCATTTGTTCCACATTCTGACGTGACGAAGCTGTGGAGCATGGATAAAAACCACTTTAGACACAAGAATCGTGTGGAAATGTTTTTCGGGCTAAGAGTTATGCCAAAAACAATTTTCAGCTTCAATGGAGCGCACAACTTGTACGAAAAATCCGACTTTAATCTTTTCCCATTCGAACTTAAGGAATTTGTTGAGCATGCAAAAATGCCATTTGTGGCACAAGAATCAATCAGAAATGTTTTCCGAGATAAGAATTATGGGCAAAATACTTTTCACGTTCAATGTAGTGCATTACATGTACGAAAAATCCAACTTATTTTTTTCCCATTCGGACTTCAGAAATCTGTTGAACATAGAAAAATGCCACTTTAGGCGCAAGAATCAATCAGAAATGTTTTCAGAGATAAGAGTTATGGGCAAATTAATTTTCACATTCAATGTAGGGCACTACTTGTACGAAAAATCAAACTTCATTTTTTCCACATTCTGACGTGACGAGGCTGTGGAGCATGAAAAAAAACTACTTTAAACACAAGAATCGTTTGGAAATGTTTTTATAGCTAAGAGTTATGCCAAAAACACTTTTCATCTTCAATGGAAGGCACAACTTGTACGAAAAATTCGACTTCAATTTTTTTCCATTCGGACTTAAGAATCTGTTGACCATGGAAAAATGCCACTTTAGGCGCAAGAATCAATCATAAATGTTTTTCGAGATAAGAATTATGGGCAAATTACTTTTCACGTTAAATGTAAGGCATTACTTGTACGAAAAATCCAACTTCTTTCTTTTGCAATTCGGACTTGAGAAATCTGTTGAGCATAGAAAAATGCCATTTTTCGCGCAAGAATAAATCTGAAATGTTTTCTGAGATAAGAGTTATGGGCAAATTACTTTTCACGTTCAATGTAGGGCACTACTTGTACGGAAAAATCCAACTTCATTTTTTCCACATTCTGACGTGACGAAGCTGTGGAGCATGGATAAAAACATCTTTAGGTACAAGAATCGTGTGGAGATGTTTTTCGGGCTAAGAGTTATGCCTAAAGCACTTTTCAGCTTTAATGGAAGGCACAACTTGTACGAAAAATCCGGCTTCAATTTTTTCCCATTTGGACTTAAGAATCATTGACCATGCAAAAATGCCACTTTAGGCGCAAGAATCAATCGAAATGTTTTCCGATATAAGAATTATGGGCAAAATACTTTTCACGTTAAATGTAGGGCATTACTTGTACGAAAAATCCAACTTCTTTCTTTTGCGATTCGGACTTGAGAAATCTGTTTAGCATAGAAAAATGCCACTTTCCGCGCAAGAATAAATCAGAAATGTTTTCTGAGATAAGAGTTATGGGCAAATTACTTTTCACGTTCAATGTAGGGCACTACTTGTACGGAAAAATTGAACCTCATTTTTTCCATATTCTGACGTGACGAAGCTGTGGAGCATGGATAAAAACCACTTTAGGCACAAGAATCGTGTGGAAATGTTTTTCGGGCTAAGAGTTATGCCAAAAACAATTTTCAGCTTCAATTGTGGGCACAACTTGTACTAAAAATCCGACTTTAATCTTTTCCCATTCGAACTTAAGGAATTTGTTGAGAAAGGAAAAATGCCATTTTTGGCACAAGAATCAATCAGAAATGTTTTCCAATATAAGAATTATGGGCAAAATACTTTTCACGCTCAATGTAGGGCATTACTTCTACGAAAAATCCAACTTCATTTTTTTCCCATTCGGACTTGAGGGATCTGTTGAACATAGAAAGATGCCACTTTAGGCGCAAGAATCAATCTGAAATGTTTTACGAGATAAGAGTTATGGGCAAATTAATTTTCACGTTCAATGTAGGCAACTACTTGTACGAAAAATCAAACTTCATTTTTTTACACATTCTGACGTGACGAAGCTGTGGTGCATGGAAAAAAACCACTTTACGCACAAGAATCGTTTGGAAATGTTTTTCGGGCTAAGAGTTATGCCAAAAACACTTTTCAGCTTCAATGGAAGGCACAACTTGTACGAAAAATCCGACTTCAATTTTTTCCCATTCGGACTTAAGAATCTGATGACCATGGAAAAATGCCACTTTAGGCGCAAGAATCAATCAGAAATGTTTTTCGACATAAGAATTATGGGCAAAATACTTATCACGTTAAATGTAGGGCATTACTTGTACGAAAAATCCAACTTCTTTCTTTTGCCATTCGGACTTGAGAAATCTGTTGAGCATAGAAAAATGCCACTTTCCTCGCAAGAATAAATCAGAAATGTTTTCTGAGATAAGAGTTATGGGCAAATTACTTTTCACGTTCAATGTAGGGCACTACTTGTACGGAAAAATCCAACGTTATTTTTTCCACATTCTGATGTGACGAAGCTGTGGAGCATGGATAAAACCACTTTAGGCACAAGAATCGTGTGGAAATGTTTTTCGGGCTAAGAGTTATGCCAAAAATAATTTTCAGCTTCAATTGAGGGCACAACTTGTACGAAAAATCCGACTTTAATCTTTTCCCATTCGAACTTAAGGAATTTGTTGAGCATGCAAAAATGCCATTTTTGGCACAAGAATCAATCAGAAATGTTTTCCGAGATAAGAATTATGGGCAAAATACTTTTCACGTTCAATGTAGGGCATTACTTGTACGAAAAATCCAACTTTATTTTTTTCCCGTTCGGACTTGAGAAATCTGTTGAACATAGAAAAATGCCACTTTAGGCGCAAGAATCAATCAGAAATGTTTTCCGAGATAAGAGTTATAAGCAAATTAATTTTCACGTTCGATGTAGGGCACTACTTGTACGAAAAATCAAACTTGATTTTTTCCACATTCTGACGTGACGAGGCTGTGGAGCATGGAAAAAAACCACTTTAGGCACAAGAATCGTTTGGAAATGATTTTCGGGCTAAGAGTTATGCCAAAAACACTTTTCATCTTCAATGGAAGGCACAACTTGTACGAAAAATCCGACTTCAATTTTTTCCCATTCAGACTTAAGAATCTGTTGACCATGGAAAAATGTCACTTTAGGCGCAAGAATCAATCATAAATGTTTTTCGAGATAAGAATTATGGGCAAAATACTTTTCACGTTCAATGTAGGGCATTACTTGTACGAAAAATCCAACTTTATTTTTTTCCCGTTCGGACTTGAGAAATCTGTTGAACATAGAAAAATGCCACTTTAGGCGCAAGAATCAATCAGAAATGTTTTCCGAGATAAGAGTTATGAGCAAATTAATTTTCACGTTCGATGTAGGGCACTACTTGTACGAAAAATCAAACTTGATTTTTTCCACATTCTGACGTGACGAGGCTGTGGAGCATGGAAAAAAACCACTTTAGGCACAAGAATCGTTTGGAAATGATTTTCGGGCTAAGAGTTATGCCAAAAACACTTTTCATCTTCAATGGAAGGCACAACTTGTACGAAAAATCCGACTTCAATTTTTTCCCATTCGGACCTAAGAATCTGTTGACCATGGAAAAATGCCACTTTAGGCGCAAGAATCAATCAGAAATGTTTTTCGAAATAAGAATTATGGGCAAAATACTTTTCACGTTAAATGTAGGGCATTACTTGTACGAAAAATCCAACTTATTTCTTTTGCCATTCGGACTTGAGAAATCTGTTGAGCATAGAAAAATGCCACTTTCCTCGCAAGAATAAATCAGAAATGTTTTCTGAGATAAGAGTTATGGGCAAATTACTTTTCACGTTCAATGTAGGGCACTACATGTACGGAAAAATCCAACGTCATTTTTTCCACATTCTGACGTGACGAAGCTGTGGAGCATGGATAAAAACCACTTTAGGCACAAGAATCGTGTGGAAATGTTTTTCGGGCTAAGAGTTATGCCAAAAACAATTTTCAGCTTCAATTGAGGGCACAAGTTGTACGAAAAATCCGACTTTAATCTTTTCCCATTCGAACTTAAGGAATTTGTTGAGCATGTAAATATGCCATTTTTGGCACAAGAATCAATCAGAAATGTTTCCCGAGATAAGAATTATGGGCAAAATACTTTTCACGTTCAATGTAGGGCATTACTTGTACGAAAAATCCAACTTTGTTTTTTTCCCATTCGGACTTGAGAAATCTGTTGAACATAGAAAAATGCCACTTTAGGCGCAAGAATCAATCAGAAATGTTTTCCGAGATAAGAGTTATGGGCAAATTAATTTTCACGTTCAATGTAGGGCACTACTTGTACGAAAAATCAAACTTCATTTTTTCCACAAATTGACGTGACGAGGCTGTGGAGCATGGAAAAAAACCACTTTAGGCACAAGAATCGTTTGGAAATGTTTTTCGAGCTAAGAGTTATGCCAAAAACACTTTTCATCTTCAATGGAAGGCACAACTTGTACGAAAAATCCGACTTCAATTTTTTCCCATTCAGACTTAAGAATCTGTTGACCATGGAAAAATGCCACTTTAGGCGCAAGAATCAATCATAAATGTTTTTCGAGATAAGAATTATGGGCAAAATACTTTTCACGTTCAATGTAAGGCATTACTTGTACGAAAAATCCAACTTTATTTTTTTCCCGTTCGGACTTGAGAAATCTGTTGAACATAGAAAAATGCCACTTTAGGCGCAAGAATCAATCAGAAATGTTTTCCGAGATAAGAGTTATGAGCAAATTAATTTTCACGTTCGATGTAGGGCACTACTTGTACGAAAAATCAAATTTGATTTTTTCCACATTCTGACGTGACGAGGCTGTGGAGCATGGAAAAAAACCACTTTAGGCACAAGAATCGTTTGGAAATGATATTCGGGCTAAGAGTTATGCCAAAAACACTTTTCATCTTCAATGGAAGGCACAACTTGTACGAAAAATCCGACTTCAATTTTTTCCCATTCGGATCTAAGAATCTGTTGACCATGGAAAAATGCCACTTTAGGCGCAATAATCAATCGAAATGTTTTTCGAAATAAGAATTATGGGCAAAATACTTTTCACGTTAAATGTAGGGCATTACTTGTACGAAAAATCCAACTTCTTTCTTTTGCCATTCGGACTTGAGAAATCTGTTGAGCATAGAAAAATGCCACTTTCCTCGCAAGAATAAATCAGAAATGTTTTCTGAGATAAGAGTTATGGGCAAATTACTTTTCACGTTCAATGTAGGGCACTACTTGTACGGAAAAATCCAACGTCATTTTTTCCACATTCTGACGTGACGAAGCTGTGGAGCATGGATAAAAACCACTTTAGGCACAAGAATCGTGTGGAATTGTTTTTCGGGCTAAGAGTTATGCCAAAAACAATTTTCAGCTTCAATTGAGGGCACAACTTGTACGAAAAATCCGACTTTAATCTTTTCCCATTCGAACTTAAGGAATTTGTTGAGCATGCAAAAATGCCATTTTTGGCACAAGAATCAATCAGAAATGTTTTCCGAGATAAGAATTATGGGCAAAATACTTTTCACGTTCAATGTAGGGCATTACTTGTACGAAAAATCCAACTTTGTTTTTTTCCCATTCGGACTTGAGAAATCTGTTGAACATAGAAAAATGCCACTTTAGGCGCAAGAATCAATCAGAAATGTTTTCCGAGATAAGAGTTATGGGCAAATTAATTTTCACGTTCAATGTAGGGCACTACTTGTACGAAAAATCAAACTTCATTTTTTCCACATTCTGACGTGACGAGGCTGTGGAGCATGGAAAAAAACCACTTTAGGCACAAGAATCGTTTGGAAATGTTTTTCGAGCTAAGAGTTATGCCAAAAACACTTTTCATCTTCAATGGAAGGCACAACTTGTACGAAAAATCCGACTTCAATTTTTTCCCATTCAGACTTAAGAATTTGTTGACCATGGAAAAATGCCACTTTAGGCGCAAGAATCAATCATAAATGTTTTTCGAGATAAGAATTATGGGCAAAATACTTTTCACGTTCAATGTAGGGCATTACTTGTACGAAAAATCCAACTTTATTTTTTTCCCATTCGGACTTGAGAAATCTGTTGAACATAGAAAAATGCCACTTTAGGCGCAAGAATCAATCAGAAATGTTTTCCGAGATAAGAGTTATAAGCAAATTAATTTTCACGTTCGATGTAGGGCACTACTTGTACGAAAAATCAAACTTGATTTTTTCCACATTCTGACGTGACGAGGCTGTGGAGCATGGAAAAAAACCACTTTAGGCACAAGAATCGTTTGGAAATGATTTTCGGGCTAAGAGTTATGCCAAAAACACTTTTCATCTTCAATGGAAGGCACAACTTGTACGAAAAATCCGACTTCAATTTTTTCCCATTCAGACTTAAGAATCTGTTGACCATGGAAAAATGCCACTTTAGGCGCAAGAATCAATCATAAATGTTTTTCGAGATAAGAATTATGGGCAAAATACTTTTCACGTTCAATGTAGGGCATTACTTGTACGAAAAATCCAACTTTATTTTTTTCCCGTTCGGACTTGAGAAATCTGTTGAACATAGAAAAATGCCACTTTAGGCGCAAGAATCAATCAGAAATGTTTTCCGAGATAAGAGTTATGAGCAAATTAATTTTCACGTTCGATGTAGGGCACTACTTGTACGAAAAATCAAATTTGATTTTTTCCACATTCTGACGTGACGAGGCTGTGGAGCATGGAAAAAAACCACTTTAGGCACAAGAATCGTTTGGAAATGATATTCGGGCTAAGAGTTATGCCAAAAACACTTTTCATCTTCAATGGAAGGCACAACTTGTACGAAAAATCCGACTTCAATTTTTTCCCATTCGGATCTAAGAATCTGTTGACCATGGAAAAATGCCACTTTAGGCGCAAGAATAAATCAGAAATGTTTT
Organism: Beta lomatogona; assembly: GCA_947646795.1. NCBI lineage: Eukaryota > Viridiplantae > Streptophyta > Magnoliopsida > Caryophyllales > Amaranthaceae > Beta > Beta lomatogona. The sequence goes on from CANSNZ010000073.1 coordinate 727,126, forward strand.
TCGAAATAAGAATTATGGGCAAAATACTTTTCACGTTAAATGTAGGGCATTACTTGTACGAAAAATCCAACTTCTTTCTTTTGCCATTCGGACTTGAGAAATCTGTTGAGCATAGAAAAATGCCACTTTCCTCGCAAGAATAAATCGAAATGTTTTTTCGAGATAAGAGTTATGGGCAAATTACTTTTCACGTTCAATGTAGGGCACTACTTGTACGGAAAAATCCAACGTCATTTTTTCCACATTCTGACGTGACGAAGCTGTGGAGCATGGATAAAAACCACTTTAGGCACAAGAATCGTGTGGAATTGTTTTTCGGGCTAAGAGTTATGCCAAAAACAATTTTCAGCTTCAATTGAGGGCACAACTTGTACGAAAAATCTGACTTTAATCTTTTCCAATTCGAACTTAAGGAATTTGTTGAGCATGCAAAAATGCCATTTTTGGCACAAGAATCAATCAGAAATGTTTTCCGAGATAAGAATTATGGGCAAAATACTTTTCACGTTCAATGTAGGGCATTACTTGTACGAAAAATCCAACTTTGTTTTTTTCCCATTCGGACTTGAGAAATCTGTTGAACATAGAAAAATGCCACTTTAGGCGCAAGAATCAATCAGAAATGTTTTCCGAGATAAGAGTTATGGGCAAATTAATTTTCACGTTCAATGTAGGGCACTACTTGTACGAAAAATCAAACTTCATTTTTTCCACATTCTGACGTGACGAGGCTGTGGAGCATGGAAAAAAACCACTTTAGGCACAAGAATCGTTTGGAAATGATATTCGGGCTAAGAGTTATGCCAAAAACACTTTTCATCTTCAATGGAAGGCACAACTTGTACGAAAAATCCGACTTCAATTTTTTCCCATTCGGATCTAAGAATCTGTTGACCATGGAAAAATGCCACTTTAGGCGCAAGAATCAATCAGAAATGTTTTTCGAAATAAGAATTATGGGCAAAATACTTTTCACGTTAAATGTAGGGCATTACTTGTACGAAAAATCCAACTTCTTTCTTTTGCCATTCGGACTTGAGAAATCTGTTGAGCATAGAAAAATGCCACTTTCCTCGCAAGAATAAATCAGAAATGTTTTCTGAGATAAGAGTTATGGGCAAATTACTTTTCACGTTCAATGTAGGGCACTACTTGTACGGAAAAATCCAACGTCATTTTTTCCACATTCTGACGTGACGAAGCTGTGGAGCATGGATAAAAACCACTTTAGGCACAAGAATCGTGTGGAATTGTTTTTTGGGCTAAGAGTTATGCCAAAAACAATTTTCAGCTTCAATTGAGGGCACAACTTGTACGAAAAATCCGACTTTAATCTTTTCCAATTCGAACTTAAGGAATTTGTTGAGCATGCAAAAATGCCATTTTTGGCACAAGAATCAATCAGAAATGTTTTCCGAGATAAGAATTATGGGCAAAATACTTTTCACGTTCAATGTAGGGCATTACTTGTACGAAAAATCCAACTTTGTTTTTTTCCCATTCGGACTTGAGAAATCTGTTGAACATAGAAAAATGCCACTTTAGGCGCAAGAATCAATCAGAAATGTTTTCCGAGATAAGAGTTATGGGCAAATTAATTTTCACGTTCAATGTAGGGCACTACTTGTACTAAAAATCAAACTTCATTTTTTCCACATTCTGACGTGACGAGGCTGTGGAGCATGGAAAAAAACCACTTTAGGCACAAGAATCGTTTGGAAATGTTTTTCGAGCTAAGAGTTATGCCAAAAACACTTTTCATCTTCAATGGAAGGCACAACTTGTACGAAAAATCCGACTTCAATTTTTTCCCATTCAGACTTAAGAATTTGTTGACCATGGAAAAATGCCACTTTAGGCGCAAGAATCAATCATAAATGTTTTTCGAGATAAGAATTATGGGCAAAATACTTTTCACGTTCAATGTAGGGCATTACTTGTACGAAAAATCCAACTTTATTTTTTTCCCATTCGGACTTGAGAAATCTGTTGAACATAGAAAAATGCCACTTTAGGCGCAAGAATCAATCAGAAATGTTTTCCGAGATAAGAGTTATGAGCAAATTAATTTTCACGTTCGATGTAGGGCACTACTTGTACGAAAAATCAAACTTCATTTTTCCACATTCTGACGTGACGAGGCTGTGGAGCATGGAAGAAAACCACTTTAGTCACAAGAATCGTTTGGAAATGTTTTTCGGGCTAAAAGTTATGCCAAAAACACTTTTCATCTTCAATGGAAGGCACAACTTGTACGAAAAATCCGACTTCAATTTTTTCACATTAGGACTTAAGAATCTGTTGACCATGGAAAAATGCCACTTTAGGCGCAAGAATCAATCATAAATGTTTTTCGAGATAAGAATTATAGGCAAAATACTTTTCACGTTAAATGTAGGGCATTACTTGTACGAAAAATCCAACTTCTTTCTTTTGCAATTCGGACTTGAGAAATCTGTTGAGCATAGAAAAATGCCATTTTTCGCGCAAGAATAAATTAGAAATGTTTTCTGAGATAAGAGTTATGGGCAAATTACTTTTCACGTTCAATGTAGGGCACTACTTGTACGGAAAAATCCAACGTCATTTTTTCCACATTCTGACGTGACGAAGCTGTGGAGCATGGATAAAAACCACTTTAGGCACAAGAATCGTGTGGAAATGTTTTTCGGGCTAAGAGTTATGCCAAAAATAATTTTCAGCTTCAATTGAGGGCACAACTTGTACGAAAAATCCGACTTTAATCTTTTCCCATTCGAACTTAAGGTATTTGTTGAGCATGCAAAAATGCCATTTTTGGCACAAGAATCAATCAGAAATGTTTTCCGAGATAAGAATTATGGGCAAAATACTTTTCACGTTCAATGTAGGGCATTACTTGTACGAAAAATCCAACTTTGTTTTTTTCCCATTCGGACTTGAGAAATCTGTTGAACATAGAAAAATGCCACTTTAGGCGCAAGAATCAATCAGAAATGTTTTCCGAGATAAGATTTATGGGCAAATTAATTTTCACGTTCAATGTAGGCAACTACTTGTACGAAAAATCGAACTTCATTTTTTTCCACATTCTGACGTGACGAAGCTGTGGAGCATGGAAGAAAACCACTTTAGGCACAAGAATCGTTTGGAATTGTTTTTCGGGCTAAGAGTTATGCCAAAAACACTTTTCAGCTTCAATGGAAGGCGCAACTTGTACGAAAAATCCGACTTCAATTTTTTCCCATTCGGACTTAAGAATCTGTTGACCATGGAAAAATGCCACTTTAGGCGCAAGAATCAATCAGAAATGTTTTCCGAGATAAGAATTATGGGCAACATACTTTTCACGTTCAATGTAGGGCATTACTTGTATGAAAAATCCAACTTCTTTCTTTTGCCATTCGGACTTGAGAAATCTGTTGAGCATAGAAAAATGCCACTTATAGCGCATGAATAAATCAGAAATGTTTTCCGAGATAAGAGTTATGGGCAAATTAATTTTCACGTTCAATGTAGGGCACTACTTGTACGGAAAAATCAAACTTCATTTTTTCCACATTCTGACGTGACGAAGCTGTGGAGCATGGATATAAACCACCTTAGGCACAAGAATCGTGTGAAAATGTTTTTCGGGCTAAGAGTTATACCAAAAACAATTTTCAGCTTCAATGGAGGGCACAACATGTACGAAAAATCCGACTTCAATTTTTTCCCATTCGAACTTAAGTAATTTGTTAAGCATGGAAAAATGCCATTTTTGGCACAAGAATCAATCAGAAATGTTTTTCGAGATAAGAATTATGGGCAAAATACTTATCACGTTCAATGTAGGGCATTACTTGTACGAAAAATCCAACTTCATTTTTTTTCCAATTCGGACTTGAGGAATCTGTTGAACATAGAAAAATGCCACTCTAGGCGTAAGAATCAATCTGAAATGTTTTCCGAGATAAAAATTATGGGCAAATTAATTTTTGATACGAAATCACTTCAAAAAGAATTGTGATTACGATAGTTGAACAATAAACTAAAAGCCTCCACCTTAAGTTTATAATTCGGTTTGCAACTAAGGAAATGAATCTCCACTCTCTCCCTCAATTACGGATTTAATTAACAAAGAACGAGAATCTCCACTCTCGAATATGTCAATTAGGTTGACTTTCTCGTAGTTTGACCTCCCAAGAAAATCGGGTCAAAGATAGAATAAAAACCTCGGTTTTTAATCTTTAACACAACGTGTTTTAATTTGAAGCACAAAGCTTAAATTTCAATTATCCAAATCTGCTTTCATTTATGATCACCATTACATATATATATTACAAGCTAATTATTTCCCAAAAGATCTAAGTACTCAAAATATTAAACAAAACAAGAAACAACTAATATCTCTAATTTCCAACAAGGATGTAAGAGGAATAGTGTTGTTGTGTGTTTTGTTGACTTATTCAAAGGAGGCAAAGGGGGAGGGCCGGTTTTCCACACCAAGTGGATGGCCTCCCTTAGCTTGCAACACAAGCTCCACAAATATCTCTAAGAACCTCCTTTCACACGTCCCTAGGGTGATTCGCATCCCCGAGCATGTTCGTGGATATTACAACTTACGCTACGCAAAATAATTCCGGTTTTACAAAAACCGAAAATTACAAAAACGTTAATTAAACTAACTAGCTTTTAATTAACTTCTTTTCCTACGTTGCTCAACATAATTAAACTAGTACTAATCCTTAAACCGTGAATTTCTCCCTTGTTGTGATTGAGATCAGTACTTAGTAGAATTTCGGAATTCGCAACCGATTTCGGATCATCCTCTCCTTCTTCAAAAGGAATTGTCCTCAATTCTTGCACATCTTCATCTTCTAAATAGGGGGATAAGTCTCCTACATTGAATGTTCTTGCCACGCCATAGTCTCGGGAAGGTCTATTTTGTAAGCATTGTTTCCATATCGTTCAAGAACCCCGAAAGGTCCTTCAGCTCGGGGCATGAGCTTATGCTTTCTTTTACTTGGAAACCTCTCCTTCCTCAAGTGAATCCACACCAAATCTCCGGGAGCAAACAACCTCGGTTTTCGACTTTTGTTTGCTTTCTTTTTGTACATCTCATTTGTCTTCTCGATGTTGGTGCGTATTTCTTTGTGAACCTTCACCATTGTTTCAGCTTGTTGCCTAGCATCTCCGTGGACATAAGAGTCTTTAGGCAACGAAATAAGATCAATAGGGACATACGGATTAACCCCATATACCACTTCGAACGGTGAATGTTTTGTTGCAAAAGTTGGAGTCCTATTGTAGGCAAACTCCGCATGGCATAACTTGACATCCCAATCCTTTCCCGTCTTGCTCACCAAGCCCCTTAACAAGGTGCCTAGAGTTCGGTTGGTCACTTCAGTTTGACCATCCGTTTGGGGGTGATGTGAAGTACTAAACAAGTAACTTAGTACCCATCATCCTCCATAGGGACCTCCAAAAATGACTCAAAAACTTACTATCTCGATCCGAGACAATAGTTCTTGGTACTCCATGCAAGCGAACAATTTCCCTGAAATACAAACAAGAAACATTAATAGCATCTTCCGTTTTATGACAAGGCACGAAGTGCGCCATTTTTGAGAATCGGTCCACCACCACCATGACCGAATCCTTCCCTCTTTGAGTCCTAGGAAGAGCCACAATGAAATCCATACTAACATCCTCCCATGGTCTCTCCGGTGTCGGTAAAGGAGTGTACAACCCCTTATGGAACGTGCTTTTAGCCCTTTGACAAACACCACAACGAGCCAAAACAGCATGTACCTCTTTGATCATATGAGGCCATGAGAAATGTTCTTGTAACAACTCCATAGTCTTGCTCACGCCAAAATGGCCCGCCAACCCACCTCCATGAGCCTCTCTAATTAGCAAGTCTCGAACGGGACATTTAGGAACGCAAAGTTTGTTCCCCTTGAACAAGAACCCCTCCATTTGATGATAATGGTCTTTTGGACCATCTTTGGTAGCTTCGAACGGATCTCGTGTCCCCTCATCAAGAACATAAAATTCTTTAATCGGTTCAAACCCAAGTACCTTGGAATCCACCATATTAAGCAACACGTGTCTCCGAGATAAAGCATCGGCTACCACGTTAGCTTTTCCGGACTTGTACTTAGCAACAAAGTTGAACGATTGTAAGAACTCTACCCATTTAGCATGCCGAGCACTAAGCTTATGTTGTCCATGAATATATTTCAGTGATTCATGATCGGAATGAAGAACAAAAGCTTGTGGTCGTAAATAGTGACTCCAATGATTAAGGGATCTAACCATGGCGTAGAACTCTTTATCATAAGTAGAATAATTCAACTTAGCCTCGATTTAATTTTTCGCTAAAATACGCAATAGGCTTGCCACATTGAATCAAAACAGCCCCAATACCCGTTCCACTTGCATCACACTCAACTTCAAATGGTTTTGCAAAATCGGGTAAAGCTAGGATAGGCGTTTTTACACATTCTCTCTTTTACAAGCTCAAACGCCTTTTGAGCTGCGTCACTCCATTCAAATTTTCCATGTTTAGTGCATTCCGTTATAGGAGCTAATAAGGTGCTGAAATTGTTTAGGAATCTCCTATAAAACGAAGCTAAACCATGAAAAGACCTCACCTCGGTGATAGTTGTAGGAACCGGCCAAGAAGAAATTGCTTCAACTTTGGATGGATCCACCTTCACCCCTTCATCCGAAATTATGAACCCAAGGAAGCCAAGCTCTCGTTGCATGAACGTGCACTTTTCAAGCTTCCCATATAATTTTTGCTCTCTCAAAACCTCGAACACTCGTTGCAAATGATTTAAATGATCATCCTTGTTAGCACCGAAAACAAGAATATCATCCAAATATACAACTACGAACTTTCCCAAAAACGGCCTTAGTACCTCATTCATTAATCTCATGAAAGTACTAGGAGCATTTGTGAGACCAAATGGCATAACCAACCATTCATACAACCCATACTTTGTTTTGAAAGCCGTTTTCCACTCATCTCCCTCCTTCATGCATATTTGGTGGTATCCACTTCTCAAATCAATTTTCGAAAACAACTTGGATCCACTCAACTCATCTAGCATGTCATCTAATCTAGGGATGGGAAATCTGTACTTTATGGTGATGTTATTCACAGCACGGCTATCAATACACATCCTCCATGAACCGTCTTTTTTTTGGCACAAGCAAAGCCGGAACGGCACACGGGCTCTTGCTCTCCCTCACGTATCCCTTGCCCATCAACTCACTGATTTGGCTTTGTAATTCCTCACTCTCTTTGGGATTACATCTATAGGAAGGCTTATTTGGAATTGGTGCTCCGGGAATGAGATCAATTTGATGTTCAATTCCACGTTTAGGGGTAGGCCATTTGGTAGATCATTAGGGAACACATCTCCAAACTCCTCCAACAACTCCCTCAAATGCGGATCCTCAACGTTCACTCCCTCATTCATCTCCTTGGCAACCAGAATATACACCAACTGATTTTCCTCCAACTCCCTCTCGAATCGTTTTCTCCCTAAGAACACGCCACTACACATCGGGTTTTCTTTTGGTGTTGGTTTTGTGTTTCGGATTTTTGAAGGAGGTAATGGTAGCAAGGTTTTGGTTTTGCCATTCTTGTTCACCTTATACACATTTTTAAAACCATCATGCATCACTTTGCGATCAAATTGCCACGGTCTACCAAGTAGTATATGGCACGCAGTCATAGGGATTACATCACATAGAATTTCATCTTCATAATTTCCAATTGAGAATGTGATTAAAACTCTATTTTTTACCCTTACTTCACTATCATCATCTAGCCATTTCAGTTTATAAGGAATTGGATGTTTCGTCATAGGTAATGCTAACTTCTCTACAAGTTCAGTTGAAGCTACATTAGTACAACTTCCACCATCTATGATCAAATTGCATAGTTTTTTTTTCACTAGGCATTTCGAATGAAAAATGGTCTCCCTTTGTTCCTCATTTTCGGCCACCACATTTGAGTATAAGGACCTCCTAATCACTAAGGTTTCACCCTCCATTTCAGGATTGCACACGTCCTCCTCATCCTCACTTCCATTTTTATCATGTTCCATTGCTAAAAGAGATTGTCTTTCCAACTCGTCTATTTCTATTATATCTCTTATGGTCATGATTCTTTTAGTCGGACAATTAGCTTGGTAATGGCCATAGCCTTGACACTTAAAACATTTCACTTTTAAGGTTTTGTCATCTCCGACTTTCTCCTTGTCTTTCCTAGTGAAATCGGGTTTTTGTTCTTATCAAGATTACTAGTACTAGGATTAACTTTGAAAGTACTAAATGGCTTGGAATAAGACTTACTTGCTACTGATTTCTTCTTTTGGCTATCCATTTTGAGAGCCACTTTGCAAGCTTCATCGAATGTGAGGTATGGAAACACCTCCACTTTCTCACGCACCTCTTCGTTTAGGCCTCCTAAGAATCGGCCTAACTTTTGCTCCTCCATTTCTTCGATTTCACAAACAATGGAAAGCTTCTCAAATTCCTTGATGTACTCCTCCATAGGCATGGCGCCTTGCTTGAGTGTGGACCACCTAACATACTGATTTTGTTTGTAGTTAGTTGGAACAAAACGTTTCCTCAATTGCTTCTTCAATTTTTCCCAAGTAGCAATCTTGGATTTGTTCTCTTTCACTCTTTGCCTCTTCAATCCTTCTAACCAAATGGATGCATATTTGGTTAGCTTCAAAACAACAACCTTGTATCTCTTGTCATTCGGAGTGTCTTTGTAATCAAAAAAACGCTCCAAAGAACGTTCCCATTCAATGTATAATTCCGGATCACTAGCTCCATCAAAATCCGGAACTTCAATTTTTAAACCCCTATCATCAGCCCTAGAACTCCTTTCTTCCTCATTGGGTTTCTTCTTAAACAATTCTAAGGTTATCTTTGCCATCATGTCGTGTAATGCTTCATTTTGCTTAGCTAAAGCTTCTAGCATTGCATCTCTTCTAGCATTATCATCTATTTCCTCGTCCATTTCGGAACTCGGCTCTTGATACCACTTGATACGAAATCACTTCAAAAAGAATTGTGATTACGATAGTTGAACAATAAACTAAAAGCCTCCACCTTAAGTTTATAATTCGGTTTGCAACTAAGGAAATGAATCTCCACTCTCTCCCTCAATTACGGATTTAATTAACAAAGAACGAGAATCTCCACTCTCGAATATGTCAATTAGGTTGACTTTCTCGTAGTTTGACCTCCCAAGAAAATCGGGTCAAAGATAGAATAAAAACCTCGGTTTTTAATCTTTAACACAACGTGTTTTAATTTGAAGCACAAAGCTTAAATTTCAATTATCCAAATCTGCTTTCATTTATGATCACCATTACATATATATATTACAAGCTAATTATTTCCCAAAAGATCTAAGTACTCAAAATATTAAACAAAACAAGAAACAACTAATATCTCTAATTTCCAACAAGGATGTAAGAGGAATAGTGTTGTTGTGTGTTTTGTTGACTTATTCAAAGGAGGCAAAGGGGGAGGGCCGGTTTTCCACACCAAGTGGATGGCCTCCCTTAGCTTGCAACACAAGCTCCACAAATATCTCTAAGAACCTCCTTTCACACGTCCCTAGGGTGATTCGCATCCCCGAGCATGTTCGTGGATATTACAACTTACGCTACGCAAAATAATTCCGGTTTTACAAAAACCGAAAATTACAAAAACGTTAATTAAACTAACTAGCTTTTAATTAACTTCTTTTCCTACGTTGCTCAACATAATTAAACTAGTACTAATCCTTAAACCGTGAATTTCTCCCTTGTTGTGATTGAGATCAGTACTTAGTAGAATTTCGGAATTCGCAACTGATTTCGGATCAATTTTCACGTTCAATGTTGGCAACTACTTGTACGAAAAATCGAACTTCATTTTTTTCCACATTCTGACGTGACGAAGCTGTGGAGCATGGAAGAAAACCACTTTAGGCACAAGAATCGTTTGGAAATGTTTTTCGGGCTAAGAGTTATGCCAAAAACACTTTTCAGCTTCAATGGAAGGCACAACTTGTACGAAAAATCCGACTTCAATTTTTTCCCATTCGGACTTAAGAATCTGTTGACCATGGAAAAATGCCACTTTAGGCGCAATTATCAATCAGAAATGTTTTTCGAGATAAGAATTATGGGCAAAATACTTTTCACGTTAAATGTAGGGCATTACTTGTACGAAAAATCCAACTTCTATCTTTTGCCATTCGGACTTGAGAAATCTGTTGAGCATAGAAAAATGCCACTTATAGCGCAAGAATAAATCAGAAATGTTTTCTGAGATAAGAGTTATGGGCAAATTACTTTTCACGTTCAATGTAAGGCACTACTTGTACGGAAAAATCCAACTTCATTTTTTCCACATTCTGACGTGACGAAGCTGTGGAGCATGGATAAAAACCACTTTAGGCACAAGAATCGTGTGGAAATGTTTTTCTGGCTAAGAGTTATACCAAAAACAATTTTTAGCTTCGATGGAGGGCACAACATGTACGAAAAATCCGACTTCAATTTTTTCCCATTCGAACTTAAGTAATTTGTTAAGCATGGAAAAATGCCATTTTTGGCACAAGAATCAATCGGAAATGTTTTCCGAGATAAGAATTATGGGCAAAATACTTATCACGTTTAATGTAGGGCATTACTTGTACGAAAAATCCAACTTCATTTTTTTCCCATTCGGACTTGAGGAATTTGTTGAAAATTGAAAAATGACACTTTAGGCGCAAGAATCAATCTGAAATGTTTTCCGAGATAAGAGTTATGGGTAAATTAATTTTCACGTTCAATGTAGGGCACTAGTTGTACGAAAAATCAAATTTCATTTTTTCCACATTCTGATGTGACGAGGCTGTGGAGCATGGAAAAAAACCACTTTAGGCACAAGAATCGTTTGGAATGTTTTTCGTGCTAAGAGTTATGCCAAAAACACTTTTCAGCTTCAATGCAAGGCACAACTTGTACGAAAAATTCGATTTCAATTTTTTCCCATTCGGATTTAAGAATCTGTTGACCAGGGAAAAATGTAACTTTAAGCGCAAGAATCAATCAGAAATGTTTTTCGAGATAAGAATTATGGGGAAAATACCTTTCACGCTAAATGTAGGGCATTATTTGTACGAAAAATCCAACTTCTTTCTTTTGGCATTCGGACTTGAGAAATCTGTTGAGCATAGAAAAATGCCACTTTCCGCGCAAGAATAAATCAGAAATGTTTTATGAGATAAGAGTTATGGGCAAATTACTTTTCACGTTGAATGTAAAAAATCCAACTTCATTTTTTCCACATTCTGACGTGACGAAGCTGTGGAGCATGGATAAAAACCACTTTACGCACAAGAATCGTGTGGAAAATGTTTTTCGGGCTAAGAGTTATGCCAAAAACAATTTTCAGCTTCAATCGAAGGCACAACATGTACGAAAAATCCGAGTTTAATCTTTTCCCATTCGAACTTAAGGAATTTGTTGAGCATGGAAAAATGTCATTTTTGGCACAAGAATCAACCAGAAATGTTTTCCGAGATAAGAATTATGGGCAAAATACTTTTCACGTTCAATGTAGGGCATCACTTATATGAAAAATCCAACTTCTTTCTTTTGCCATTCGGACTTGAGAAATCTGTTGAGCATAGAAAAATGCCACTTATAGCGCAAGAATAAATCAGAAATGTTTTCTGAGATAAGAGTTATGGGCAAATTAATTTTCACGTTCAATGTAGGGCACTACTTGTACGGAAAAATCCAACTTCATTTTTTCCACATTCTGACGTGACGAAACTGTGGAGCATGGATATAAACCACCTTAGGCACAAGAATCGTGTGGAAATGTTTTTCGGGCTAAGAGTTATACCAAAAACAATTTTCAGCTTCAATGGAGGGCACAACATGTACGAAAAATCCGACTTCAATTTTTTCCCATTCGAACTTAAGTAATTTGTTAAGCATGGAAAAATGTCATTTTTGGCACAAGAATCAATCAGAAATGTTTTCCGAGATAAGAATTATGGGCAAAATACTTATCACGTTCAATGTAGGGCATTACTTGTACTAAAAATCCAACTTCATTTTTTTTTCCAATTCGGACTTGAGGAATCTGTTGAACATAGAAAAATGCGACTCTAGGCGCAAGAATCAATCTGAAATGTTTTCCGAGATAAGAATTATGGGCAAATTAATTTTCACGTTCAATGTAGCCAACTACTTGTACGAAAAATCGAACTTCATTTTTTTCCACATTCTGACGTGACGAAGCTGTGGAGCATGGAAGAAAACCACTTTAGGCACAAAAATCGTTTGGAAATGTTTTTCGGGCTAAGAGTTATGCCAAAAACACTTGTCAGCTTCAATGGAAGGCACAACTTGTACGAAAAATCCGACTTCAATTTTTTCCCATTCGGACTTAAGAATCTGTTGACCATGGAAAAATGCCACTTTAGGCGCAAGAATCAATCAGAAATGTTTTTCGAGATAAGAATTATGGGCAAAATACTTTTCACGTTAAATGTAGGGCATTACTTGTACGAAAAATCCAACTTCTTTCTTTTGCCATTCGGACTTGAGAAATCTGTTGAGCATAGAAAAATGCCACTTATAGCGCAAGAATAAATCAGAAATGTTTTATGAGATAAGAGTTATGGGCAAATTACTTTTCACGTTCAATGTAGGGCACTACTTGTACGGAAAAATCCAACTTCATTTTTTCCACATTCTGACGTGACGAAGCTGTGGAGCGCGCATGGATAAAACCTCTTTAGGCACAAGAATCGTGTGGAAATGTTTTTCGGGCTAAGAGTTATATCAAAAACAATTTTCAGCTTCGATGGAGGGCACAAAATGTACGAAAAATCCGCCTTCAATTTTTTCCCATTCGAACTTAAGTAATTTGTTAAGCATGGAAAAATGGCATTTTTGGCACAAGAATCAATCGGAAATGTTTTCCGAGATAAGAATTATGGGCAAAATACTTATCACGTTCAATGTAGGGCATTACTTGTACGAAAAATCCAACTTCATTTTTTTCCCATTCGGACTTGAGAAATTTGTTGAAAATAGAAAAATGACACTTTAGGCGCAAGAATCAATCTGAAATGTTTTCCGAGATAAGAGTTATGGGTAAATTAATTTTCACGTTCAATGTAGGGCACTAGTTGTACGAAAAATCAAATTTCATTTTTTCCACATTCTGATGTGACGAGGCTGTGGAGCATGGAAAAAAACCACTTTAGGGACAAGAATCGTTTGCAATGTTTTTCGGGCTAAGAGTTATGCCAAAAACACTTTTCAGCTTCAATGGAAGGCACAACTTGTCCGAAAAATTCGATTTCAATTTTTTCCCATTCGGATTTAAGAATCTGTTGACCAGGGAAAAATGTCACTTTAGGCGCAAGAATCAATCAGAAATGTTTTTCGAGATAAGAATTATGGGGAAAATACCTGTCACGTTAAATGTAGGGCATTATTTGTACGAAAAATCCAACTTCTTTCTTTTGCCATTCGGACTTGAGAAATCTGTTGAGCATAGAAAAATGCCACTTTCCGCGCAAGAATAAATCAGAAATGTTTTATGAGATAAGAGTTATGGGCAAATTACTTTTCACGTTCAATGTAGGGCACTACTTGTACGGAAAAATCCAACTTCATTTTTTCCACATTCTGACGTGACGAAGCTGTGGAGCGCGCATGGATAAAACCTCTTTAGGCACAAGAATCGTGTGGAAATGTTTTTCGGGCTAAGAGTTATGCCAAAAACAATTTTCAGCTTCAATCAAAGGCACAACATGTACGAAAAATCCGACTTTAATCTTTTCCCATTCGGACTTAAGAATCTGTTGACCATGAAAAAATGCCACTTTAGGCGCAAGAATCAATCAGAAATGTTTTTCGAGATAAGAATTATGGGCAAAATACTTTTCACGTTAAATGTAGGGCATTACTTGTACGAAAAATCCAACTTCTTTCTTTTGCCATTCGGACTTGAGAAATCTGTTGAGCATAGAAAAATGCAACTTTCCGCGCAAGAATAAATCAGAAATGTTTTCTGAGATAAGAGTTATGGGCAAATTACTTTTCACGTTCAATGTAGGGCACTACTTGTACGGAAAAATCCAACTTCATTTTTTCCACATTCTGACGTGACGAAGCTGTGGAACATGGATATAAACCACCTTAGGCACAAGAATCGTGTGGAAATGTTTTTCGGGCTAAGTGTTATACCAAAAACAATTTTCAGCTTCAATGGAGGGCACAACATGTACGAAAAATCCGACTTCAATTTTTTCCCATTCGAACTTAAGTAATTTGTTAAGCATGGAAAAATGCCATTTTTGGCACAAGAATCAATCAGAAATGTTTTCCGAGATTAGAATTATGGGCAAAATACTTATCACGTTCAATGTAACGCATTACTTGTACGAAAAATCCAACTTCATTTTTTTCCATACGGTATTGAGAAATCTGTTGAAAATAAAAAAATGCCACTTTAGGCGCAAGAATCAATCTGAAATGTTTTCCGAGATCAGAGTTATGGGTAAATTAATTTTCATGTTCAATGTAGGGCACTACTTGTACGAAAAATCAAATTTATTTTTTTCCACATTATGATGTGACGAGGCTGTGGAGCATGGAAAAAAACCACTTTAGGCACAAGAATCGTTTGGAATGTTTTTCGGTCTAAGAGTTATGCCAAAAACACTTTTCAGCTTCAATGGAAGGCACAACTTGTACGAAAAATTCGATTTCAATTTTTTCCCATTCGGATTTAAGAATCTGTTGACCAGGGAAAAATGTCACTTTAGGCGCAAGAATCAATCAGAAATGTTTTTCGAGATAAGAATTATGGGCAAAATACTTTTCACGTTAAATGTAGGGCATTACTTGTACGAAAAATCCAACTTCTTTCTTTTGCCATTCGGACTTGAGAAATCTGTTGAGCATAGAAAAATGCAACTTTCCGCGCAAGAATAAATCAGAAATGTTTTCTGAGATAAGAGTTATGGGCAAATTACTTTTCACGTTCAATGTAGGGCACTACTTGTACGGAAAAATCCAACTTCATTTTTTCCACATTCTGACGTGACGAAGCTGTGGAGCATGGATAAAAACCACTTTAGGCACAAGAATCGTGTGGAAATGTTTTTCGGGCTAAGAGTTATGCCAAAAACAATTTTCAGCTTCAATCGAAGGCACAACATGTACGAAAAATCCGACTTTAATCTTTTCCCATTCGAACTTAAGGAATTTGTTATGCATGGAAAAATGCCATTTTTGGCACAAGAATCAATCAGAATGTTTTCCGAGATAAGAATTATGGGCAAAATACTTTTCACGTTCAATGTAGGGCATTACTTGTACGAAAAATCCAAATTCATTTTTTTCCCATTCGGACTTGAGGAATCTGTTGAACATAGAAAAATGCCACTTTAGGCGCAAAAATCAATCAGAAATC
This sequence comes from Beta lomatogona, assembly GCA_947646795.1. Taxonomy (NCBI): domain Eukaryota; kingdom Viridiplantae; phylum Streptophyta; class Magnoliopsida; order Caryophyllales; family Amaranthaceae; genus Beta; species Beta lomatogona. Next base: position 742,603 of record CANSNZ010000073.1, read on the forward strand.
TTTCCGAGATACGAGTTATGGGCAAATTAATTTTCACGTTCAATGTAGGGCACTACTTGTACGAAAAATCAAACTTCCTTTTTTCCACATTCTGACGTGACGAGGCTGTGGAGCATGGAAAAAAACCACTTTAGGCACAAGAATCGTTTGGAAATGTTTTTCGGGTTAAGAGTTATGCCAAAAACACTTTTCAGCTTCAATGGAAGGCACACTTTTACGAAAAATCCGACTTTAATTTTTTCCCATTCGGACTTAAGAATCTGTTGACCATGGAAAAATGCCACTTTAGGCGCAAGAATCAATCAGAAATGTTTTTCGAGATAAGAATTATGGGCAAAATACTTTTCACGTTAAATGTAGGGCATTACTTGTACGAAAAATCCAACTTCTTTTTTTTGCCATTCGGACTTGAGAAATCAGTTGAGCATAGAAAAATGCCACTTTCCGCGCAAGAATAAATCAGAAATGTTTTCGGTGATAAGAGTTATGGGCAAATTACTTTTCACGTTCAATGTAGGACACTACTTGTACGGAAAAATCCAACTTCATTTTTTCCACTTTCTGACGTGACGAAGCTGTGGAGTATGGATAAAAACCACTTTAGGCACAAGAATCGTGTGGAAATGTTTTTCAGGCTAAGAGTTATGCCAAAAACAAATTTCAGCTTCAATTGAGGGCACAACTTGTACGAAAAATCCGACTTTAATCTTTTCCCATTCGAACTTAAGGAATTTGTTGATCATGGAAAAATGCCATTTTTGGCACAAGAATCAATCAGAAATGTTTTCCGAGATAAGAATTATGGGCAAAATACTTTTCACGTTCAATGTAGCGCATTACTTGTACGAAAAATCCAACTTCATTTTTTTCCCAATCGAACTTGAGGAATCTGTTGAAAATAGAAAAATGCCACTTTAGGCGCAAGAATCAATCAGAAATGCTTTACGAGATAAGAGTTATGGGCAAATTAATTTTCACGTTCAATGTAGGGCACTACTTGTACGAAAAATCAAACTTCGTTTTTTCCACATTCTGACGTGACGAAGCTGTGGAGCATGGAAAAAAACCACTTTAGGCACAAGAATCGTTTGGAAATGTTTTTCGGGCTAAGAGTTATGCCAAAAACACTTTTCAGCTTCAATGGAAGGCACAACCTGTACGAAAAATCCGACTTCAATTTTTTCCCATTCGGACTTAAGAATCTGTTGACCATGGAAAAATGCCACATTAGGCGCAAGAATCAATCAGAAATGTTTTTCGAGATAAGAATTATGGGCAAAATACTTTTCACGTTAAATGTTGGGCATTACTTGTACGAAAAATCCAACTTCTTTCTTTTGCCATTCGGACTTGAGAAATCTGTTGAGCATAGAAAAATGCCACTTTCCGCGCAAGAATAAATCAGAAATGTTTTCGGAGATAAGAGTTATGGGCAAATTACTTTTCACGTTCAATGTAGGACACTACTTGTACGGAAAAATCCAACTTCGTTTTTTCCACATTCTGACGTGACGAAGCTGTGGAGCATGGATAAAAACCACTTTAGGCACAAGAATCGTGTGGAAATGTTTTTCGGGCTAAGAGTTATGCCAAAAACAATTTTCAGCTTCAATGGAGGGCACAACTTGTACGAAAAATCCGACTTCAATTTTTTGGCATTCAAACTTAAGGAATTTGTTGAGCATGGAAAAATGCCATTTTTGGCACAAGAATCAATCAGAAATGTTTTCCGAGATAAGAATTATGGTACGAAAAATCCGACTTTATTTTTTTCCCATTCGGACTTGAGGAATCTGTTGAGCATGGAAAAAATGCCACACTTTAGGCATAAGAATCATTTAGAAATGTTTTTTCAGGCTAAGATTTTTGCCAAAAACAATTTCCAGCTTCTATGCAGGCACAAATGGTACAAAAAATCCGACTTTATTTTTTTTTCCCATTCAGACTTCAGGAATCTGTTGAGCATGGAAAAAATGCCACTTTAGACAGACGAATGAAACGTAAATGTTTTCTGAGATAAGGTCGATAGGTAACATACTTTCAATGTTCAATATAGGCCACTACTTGTACGAAAATTCCGACTTTATTTTTTTCAGATTCTGACGTGACAGAGCTTTGGAGCAAGGAAAAAAAACCACTTTAGATACAAGATATATTTAGAAAAGTTTTTCGGGCTAAAATTCATTTCAGTTTCAATGTAGGGCACAACTGGTACGAAAAATCTGATTTTATTTTTTTCCCATTTGGACTTGAGTAATCTGTTGAGCATGGAAAAAATGTCACTTTAAACGCTAGAATCAATCAGAAATGTTATCCGAGATAAGATCGATAAGCAAAACACTTTTAATGTTCAATACTTGTACAAAAATTCCAACTTTATTTTTTCAACATACTGACGTGACATAGTTTTGGAGCATTGAAAAAAACCACTTTAGATACAAGATTCGTTTAGAATTGTATTTCGGGCTAAAACACTTTTGAGCTTCAATGTAGGGCACAACTGGTACGAAAAATCTGACTTTATTTTTTTTCCCATTCGGACTTGAGGAATCTGTTGAGCATGGAAAAAATGATACACTTTAGGCATAAGAATCATTGAGAAATGTTTTTCGGGTTATGATTTATGCCAAAACAATTTTCAGCTTCTATGCAGGGCACAATTGGTACAAAAAATCCTACGTTATTTTTTTCCCGTTTGGGCTTGAGGAATATATTGAGCATGGAAAAAATGCCACTTTAGACGCAAGAATCAATCAGAAATGTTTTTCCGAGATAAGATCGATAGGCAAACTACTTTTAATGTTCAATGTACGGTACTACTTGTACGAAAATTCCAACTTTAATTTTTTCCACATTCTGACGTGACATAGTTTTGGAGCATGGAAAAAAACCACCTATAGAAACAAGATTCGTTTAGAATTGTATTTCGGGCTAAAATACTTTTGAGCTTCAATGTAGGGCACAACTGGTACGAAAAATTCGACTTTATTTTTTTCCCATTCGGACTTGAGGAATCTGTTGAGCATGGAAAAAATTCCACATTTTAGGCATAAGTATCATTTAGAAATGTTTTTTCAGGCTAAGATTTATGCCAAAAACAATTTCCAGCTTCTATGCAGGCACAAATGAGACAAAAATCCGATTTCATTTTTTTTCCCATTCGGACTTCAGGAATCTGTTGAGCATGGAAAAAATGCCACTTTAGACGCAAGAATGAATCATAAATTGTTTTCCGAGATAAGATCGATAGGCAAACTACTTTTAATGTTCAATGTAGGGCACAACTGGTAAGAAAAATCCGACTTTATTTTTTTCCCATTCGGACTTGTGGAATCTGTTGAGCATGGAAAAAATGCAAATTTAGATGCAAGAATCAATCAGAAATGTTTTCCGAGATAAGATCGATAGGCAAAATACTTTTCAAGTTTAATGCAGGGCAGAACTGGCACGAAAATTTCGACTTTTTTTGCACATTCTGACATAACGGAGCAGTGGAGCATGGAGAGAAACCACTTTAGGCACAAGAATTGTTTAGAAAGGTTTTTGGAGCTAAGAGTTACGCCAAAAACGCTTTTCAGCTTCTATGTAGAGCACAACTGGTACGAAATATACGACTTCATTTTCTTCCCATTCGGACTTGAGGAATATGTTGAGCATGGAAAAAATGCCATACTTTAGGCATAAGAATGATTTAGAAATGTTTTCAGGCTAATATTTATGTCAAAAACAAGTTTCAGCTTCTATGCAGGGCACAACTAGTACAAAAAATCCGACTTCATTTTTTTCCCATTCGGACTTAAGGAATATGTTGAGCATGGAAAAAATGCCACTTTAGACGCAAGAATGAATCGTAAATGTTTTCCGAGATAAGATTGATAGGTGAAATACTTTTAATGTTCAATATAGGGCACTGTTTGTACGAAAATTCCGACTTTATTTTTTCCACATTCTGACGTGACAGAGCAATGGAGCATGGAAAAAAACCAGTTTAGATACAAGATTCATTTAGAAAAGTTTTTCGGGCTAAAATTCATTTCAATTTCAATGTAGGGAACCACTGGTACGAAAAATTCGATTTTTTTTTTCCCATTCGGACTTGAGGAATCTGTTGAGCATGGAAAAAATGCCACATTAAACGCAAGAATCAATCAGAAATGTTATCCGAGATAAGATCGATAGGAAAAATACTTTTAATGTTCAATGTAGCGCACTATTTGTACGAAAATTCCAACTTTATTTTTTCCACATTCTTACGTGACATAGTTTTGGAGCGTAAAACCTTTAATACAAGATTCGTTTAGATTTTCCTAAAACACTTTTGAGCTTCAATGTAGGGCAGAACTGGTACGAAAAATTCGACTTTATTTTTTTCCTATTCGGACTTGAGGAATCTGTTAAGCATGGAAAAAAATGCCTCACTTTAGGCATAAGAATCATTTAGAAATGTTTTTCGGGCTAAGATTTATGCCAAAAACAATTTTCAGCTTCTATGCAGGGCACAGTTGGTACAAAAAATCTGACGTTATTTTTTTCCCATTTGGACTTGAGGAATATGTTGAGCATGGAAAAAATGCCACTTTAGACGCAAGAATCAATCAGAAATGTTTTCCGAGATAAGATCGATAGGCAAACTACTTTTAATGTTCAATGTACGGCACTACATGTACGAAAATTCCAACTTTATTTTTTCCACATTCTGACGTCACATAGTTTTGGAGCGTGGAAAAAAACCACTTTAGAAACAAGATTCGTTTAGAATTGTATGTCGGGCTAAAACACTTTTGAGCTTCAATGTAGGGCACAACTGGTACGAAAAATTCGACTTTATTTTTTTCCCATTCGGACTTGAGGAATCCGTTGAGCATGGAAAAAATGCCACACTTTAAGCATAAGAATCATTTAGAAATGTTTTTCGAGCTAAGATTTATGCCAAAAATAATTTTCAGTTTCTATGCATGGCGCAATTGGTACAAAAAATCCGACTTTATTTTTTTCTCATTCGGACATGAAGAATCTGTTGAGCATGGAAAAATGCCACTTTTGACGCAAGAATAAATCGATAATTGTTTTCCGAGATCAGATCGATAGGCAAACTACTTTTAATGTTCAATGTAGGGGACAAATGGTACGGAAAATCCGACTTCATTTTTTTCCCATTCGGACTTGTGGAATCTGTTGAGCATGGAAAAAATGCCAATTTAGACGCAAGAATCAATCAGAATTGTTTTCCGAGATAAAATGGATAAGCAAAAATACTTTTAATGTTCAATCTAGGCCACAACTGGAACGATAAATTCGACTTTTTTTTCCCATTCGGACTTGAGGAATCTGTTGAAAATGGAAAAATGCTACTTTGGGCGCAAGAATCAATCAGAAATGTTTTCCGAGACAAGTTCTATGCGCAAATTACATTTCAAGTTTAATGTAGGGCACTACTTGTATGAAAATTCCAACTGCATTTTTTGCACATTCTGACATGACGGAGCTGTGGAGCATGGAGAAAAACCACTTTAGGCACAAGAATTGTTTAGAAAGGTTTTTGGAGCTAAGAGTTACGCCAATAACGATTTTCAGCTTCTATGTAGAGCACAACTGGTACGAAATATACGACTTCATTTTCTTCCCATTCGGATTTGAGGAATATGTTGAGCATTGAAAAAATGCCATACTTTAGGCATAAGAATGATTTAGAATTGTTTTTCAGGCTAAGATTTATGTCAAAAACAAGTTTTAGCTTCTATGCAGGGCACAACTGGTACAAAAAATACGACTTCATTTTTTTTCCCATTCGGACTTAAGGAATATGTTGAGCATGGAAAAAATGCCACTTTAGACGCAAGAATGAATCGTAAATGTTTTCCGAGATAAGATTGATAGGTAAAATACTTTTTCCACATTCTGACGTGACAGAGCAATGGAGCATGGAAAAAAACCGGTTTAGATACAAGATTCATTTAGAAAAGTTTTTCGGGCTAAAATTCATTTCAATTTCAATGTAGGGCACCACTGGTACGAAAAATCCGATTTTTTTTTTCCCATTCGGACTTGAGGAATCTGTTGAGCATGGAAAAAATGCCACATTAAACGCAAGAATCAATCAGAAATGTTATCCGAGATAAGATCGATAGGAAAAATACTTTTAATGTTCAATGTAGCGCACTATTTGTACGAAAATTCCAACTTTATTTTTTCCACATTCTTACGTGACATAGTTTTGGAGGATGGGAAAAAACCACTTTAGATACAAGATTCGTTTAGAATTGTATTTCGAGCTAAAACACTTTTGAGCTTCAATGTAGGGCAGAACTGGTACGAAAAATTCGACTTTATTTTTTTCCTATTCGGACTTTTGGGATAAGAATCATTTAGAAATGTTTTTCGGGATAAGATTTATGCCAAAAACAATTTTCAGCTTCTATGCAGGGCACAGATGGTACAAAAAATCTGACGTTATTTTTTTCCTATTTGGACTTGAGGAATATGTTGAGCATGGAAAAAATTCCACTTTAGACGCAAGAATCAATCAGAAATGTTTTCCGAGATAAGATCGATAGGCAAACTACTTTTAATGTTCAATGTACGGCACTACATGTACGAAAATTCCAACTTTATTTTTTCCACATTCTGACGTCACGTAGTTTTGGAGCATGGAAAAAAACCACTTTAGAAACAAGATTCGTTTCGAATTGTATTTCGGGCTAAAACACTTTTGAGCTTCAATGTTGGGCACAACTGGTACGAAAAATTCGACTTTATTTTTTTCCCATTCGGACTTGAGGAATCTGTTGAGCATGGAAAAAATGCCACACTTTAAGCAGAAGAATCATTTAGAAATGTTTTTCGAGCTAAGATTTATGCCAAAAACAATTTTCAGTTTCTATGCATGGCACAATTAGTACAAAAAATCCGACTTTATTTTTTTCTCATTCGGACTTGAAGAATCTGTTGAACATGGAAAAATACCACTTTAGACGCAAGAATGAATCGATAATTGTTTTCCGAGATCAGATCGATAGGCAAACTACTTTTAATGTTCAATGTAGGGGAAAAATGGTACGGAAAATCCGACTTCATTTTTTTCCCATTCGGACTTGTGGAATCTGTTGACCATGGAAAAAATGCCAATTTAGACGCAAGAATAAATCAGAATTGTTTTCCGAGATAAAATCGATAGGCAAAAATACTTTTAATGTTCAATCTAGGGCACAACTGGAACGATAAATTCGACTTTTTTTTCCCATTCGGACTTGAGGAATCTGTTGAAAATGGAAAAATGCTACTTTGGGCGCAAGAATCAATCAGAAATGTTTTCCGAGACAAGTTCTATGCGCAAAATACATTTCAAGTTTAATGTAGGGCACTACTTGTATGAAAATTCCAACTGCATTTTTTGCACATTCTGACATGACGGAGCTGTGGAGCATGGAGAAAAACCACTTTAGGCATAAGAATCATTTAGAAAGGTTTTTCGAGCTAGGAGTTACGCCAAAAACACTTTTCAGCTTCTATGTAGAGCACAACTGGTACGAAATATACGACTTCATTTTCTTCCCATTCGGACTTGAGGAATCTGTTGAGCATGGAAAAAATGCCACACTTTAGGCGCAAGAATAGTTAAGAAATGTTTTTCGGGCTAAGTGTTATGCCAAAAAAAAAATTACAGATTTTCTGTAGGGCACAACTAGTACAAAAAATCTGACAACATTTTTTCCCGTTCGACTTGTGGAATCTGGTGAGCATGGAAAAAATGCCACTTTAAACATAAGAATCAACCAGAAATGTTTTCCGAGATAAGATCGATTGGCAAAATACTATTCATGTGCATTGTAGGGCACTACTTGTACGAAAATTCCAACTTTATTTTTTCCACATTCTGACGTGACATAGTTTTGGAGCATGGAATAAAACCACTTTAAATACAAGATTCGTTTAGAATTATATTTCGGGCTAAAACACTTTTCAGCTTCAATGTAAAGCACAACTGGTACGAAATATACGACTTCATTTTTTTCCCATTCGTACTTTAGGAATCTGTTGAGCATGGAAAAAATGCCACACTTTAGGGACAAGAATAGTTAAGAAATGTTTTTCGGGCTAAGAGTTATGGCAAAAATAATTTTCAGCTTTTATTCAGGGCACAACTGGAACAAAAAATCCGACGTCATTTTTTACCCATTCATACTTGAGTAATCTGTTGAGCTTGGAAAAAATGCCACTTTAAACACAAGAATCAATCAGAAATGTTTTTCGAGATAAGATCGATAGGCAAAATACTTTTAATGTTCAATGTAGGGCACTACTTGTACGAAAATTTCAACTTTATTTTTTCCACATTTTGACGTGACATAGTTTTGGAGCATGGAAAAAAACCACTCTAGATACAAGATTCGTTTAGAATTGTATTTCGGGCTAAAACACTTTTCAGCTTTAATGTAGGGCACAATTGGTACGAAAAATCCGACTTTATTTTTTTCCCATTCGGACTTGAGGAATCTATTGAGCATGGAAAAACTGCCACACTTTAGGCATAAGTATCGTTTATAAATGTTTTTTCGGGATTAGAGTTATGTCAAAAACAATTTTCAGCTTTTATGCAGGTTACAACTGGTACAAAAAATCCGGCTTCATTTTTTTGCCATTCGGACTTGAGGAATCTGTTGAGCATAGAAAAAATGCCACTTTAGATGCAATAATCAATCAGAATTGTTTTCCGATATAAGATCAATAGGAAAAATACTTTTAATGTTCAATGTAGGGCACTACTTGTACGAAAATTCCAACTTTATTTTTACTACATTCCGACGTGACAGAGCTTTGGAGCATGAAAAAAAACCACTTTAGATACAAGATTAGTTTAGCATTGTATTTCGGGCTAAAACACTTCTCAATTTCAATGTAGGGCACAATTGGTATGAAAAATTCGAATTTTTTTTTTCTCATTCGGACTTGAGGAACTATTGAGCATGGAAAAACTGCCACACTTTAGTCATAAGTATCGTTTATAAAAGTTTTTTCGGGCTAAGAGTTATGCCAAAAACAATTTTCAGCTTTTATGTAGGGCACAACTGTTACAAAAAATCCGACTTCATTTTTTTCATATTCGGACTTAAGGAATCTGTTGAGCATGGAAAAAATGCCACTCTAGGCGCAAGAATCAATAAAAAATGTTTTCCGATATAAGATCGATAGGCAAAATACTTTTAATGTTCAATGTAGGGCACTACTTGTACGAAAATTGCAACTTCATTTTTTCCAATTTCTGACGTGACAGAGCTTTAGAGCATTAAAAAAAACCACTCTAGATACAAGATTCATTTAGAATTGTTTTTCGGGCTACAACACTTTTCAGCTTCAACGTAGGGCACAGCTGATACGAAAAATCCGACTTTATTATTTTCCCATTCGGACTTGAGAAATCTATTGAGCATGGAAAAATTGCCACACTTTAGGCATAAGTATCGTTTAGAAATATTTTTTCGGGCTTAGAGTTATGCCAAAAACAATTTTCAACTTCTATGCTGGGCACAACTGGTACAAAAAATCATACTTTATTTTTTTTACTATTCGGACATGAGGAATCTGTTGAGCATGGAAAAAAACCACTTTAGACGCATGAATCAATCAGAAATTTTTCTGAGATAACATCGATAGGAAAAATACTTTTAATGTTCAATGTAGAGCACAACAGTACGAAAAATCCGACTTCATTTTTTTCCTATTCGGACTTGTGGAATCCGTTGAGCATGGAAAAAAATGCCAATTTAGACGCAAGAATCTATCAGAAATGTTTTACGAGATAAGTTCGATAGGCAAACTACTTTTAATGTTCAATGTAGGGCACAACTGGTACGAAAAATTCGACTTTTTTTTCCCATTCGGACATGAGGAATCTGTTGAGCATTGAAAAATTCCACTTTAAGCGCAAGAATCAATCAGAAATGTTTTCGGAGATAAGGGCTATGCGCAAAATACTTTTGAAGTTTAATGTAGGGCACTTATTTCGACATGACGGAGCTGTGGAGCATGGAAAAAAAACCACTTTAGGCACAAGAATCGTTCGAAGCAATGTTTTTCAAGGCTAAGAGTTATGCAAAAAATCTTCTCAGCTTCGATGGAGGGCACAACTGGTATGAAAAATCAAACTTCAATTTTTTTCCCATTTGGACTTGAAGAATATAGATTCATGGACTAATGCCACTTTAGGCGCAATAATCGATTAGAAATGTTTTACGAGATACGAGCTATGGGCAAAATACTTTTCATGTTCAATGTAGGGCACTACTTGTACAAAAGTTCCGACTTCATTTTTTCCACATTTTGACGTGACGGAGCAGTGGAGCATGGAGAAAAACCACTTTACGCACAAGAATCGTTTAAAAAGTTTTTCGAGCTAAGAGTTACGCCCAAAATACTTTTCAGCTACTATGTAGAGCAGAACAGGTACGAAATATACAACTTCATTTTTTTCCCATTCGGACTTGAGAAATCTGTTGAGCATGGAAAAAATGCCACTTTAAAGTTTAAACGCAAGAATCAATCAGAAAATTTTTCCGAGATAAGATCGATAGAAATAATACTTTTAATGTTCAATGTAGGGCACTACTTGTACGAAAATTCCAACTTTATTTTTTCCACATTCTAACGTGACATAGTTTTGGAGCATGGAAAAAAACCACTTTAGATACAAGATTCGTTTAGAACTATATTTCGGGCTAAAACACTTTTCAGCTTCAATGTAAAGCACAACTGGTACGAAATATACGACTTCATTTTTTTCCCATTCGGACTTGAGGAATCTGTTGAGCATGGAAAAAATGCCACACTTTAGTATTAGAATAGTTCAGAAATGTTTTTCGGGCTAACAGCTATGCCAAAAACAATTTTCAGCTTTTATGCAGGGCACAACTGGTACAAAAAATCCGACGTCATTTTATTCCCATTCGGACTTGAGGAATTTGTTGAGCATGGAAAAAATGCCACACTTTAGGCACAAGAATAGTTAAGAAATGTTTTTCGTGCTAAGAGTTATGCCAAAAATAATTTTAAGCTTTTATGCAGGGCAAAACAGGTAAAAAAAAATCCGATTTCACTTTTTTCCCATTCGGACTTGAGGAATCTATTGAGCATGGAAAAAATGCCACTTTAAACGCAAGAATCAATCAGAATTGTTTTCCGAGATAAGATCGGTAGGCAAAATACTTCTAATGTTCAATGTAGGGCACTACATGTACGATAATTTCGGCTCTATTTTTTCCACATTTTGACGTGACAGAGATTTGAAACATGGAAAAAAACAACTTTAGATATAAGATTCGTTTAGAAAAGTTTTTCGGGCTAAAAAAGTTTTCAGCTTCAATGTAGGGCATTGTATGAAAAATCCGACTTTATTTTTTCCCATTCGGACTTGAGGAATCTATTGAAAATGGAAAAAATACACACTTTAGGCACAAGAATCGTTTAGAAATGTTTTTCGGGTTAAGAGTTATGCCAAAAACAATTTTCAGCTTCTATGCAGGGCACAACTGGTACAAAAAGTCCGACTTCATTTTTTTCCCATTCGGACTCGAGGAATCTGTTGAGCATGGAAAAAATGCCACTTTAGACGCAAGAATCAATCCGAAATATTTTCGAGATAAGATCGATAGGCAAAATACTTTTAATGTTCAATGTAGGGCACTACTTGTACGAAAATTCCAACTTTTTTTTTTCCACATTCTGACATGACAGAGCTTTGGAATTGTTTTTGGGGCTAAAACACTTTTCAGCTTTAATGTAGGGCACAACCTGGTACGGAAGATTCAACATCATTTTTTTTCCATTCGGACTTGAGGAATCTGTTGAGCATGCAAAAAAAGCCACTTTAGACGCATGAATCATTCATAAATGTTTTCTGAGATAAGATCGATAACCAAAATACTTGTGATATTCAATGAAGGGCAGAACTGGTACGAAAAATCCGACTTCATTTTTTTCCATTCGGACTTGAGGAATCTGTTGAGCATGAAAAAATGCAACTTTTAGGAGCAAGAATCAATCGAAATATTTTTTCGAGATAAGAGTTATGGACAAAATACTTTTCACGTTCAATGTAGGGCAGTACTTGTACGAAAAACCTAACTTCATTTTTTTTCCCATTCGGACTTGAGGAATCTGTTGAGCATGGAAAAATGCCACTTTAGGCGCAAGAATCAATCAAAAATGTTTTCGGAGATAAGGGCTATGTGCAAAATACTTTTCAAGTTTAATATAGAGCACTACTTGTATGATTATTCCAACTGCATTTTTTGCACATTCGACATGACGGAGTCTGTGGAGCATGGAAAAAAACCACTTTAGGCACAAGAATCGTTTAGCAATGTTTTTCAGGCTAAGAGTTATGCAAAAAACACTTCTCAGCTTCAATGGAGGGCACAACTGGTACGAAAAATCCAACTTCAATTTTTTTCCCATTCGGACTTGAAGAATCTATTGAACATGGACAAATGGCACTTTAGGCGCAATGATCAATTAGAAATGTTTTTCGAGATACGAGCTATGGGCAAAATACTTTTCATGTTCAATGTACGGCACTACATGTACGAAAATTCCAACTTTATTTTTTCCACATTCTGACGTCACATAGTTTTGGAGCATGGAAAAAAACCACTTTAGAAACAAGATTCGTTTAGAATTGTATGTCGGGCTAAAACACTTTTGAGCTTCAATGTAGGGCACAACTGGTACGAAAAATTCGACTTTATTTTTTTCCCATTCGGACTTGAGGAATCTGTTGAGCATGGAAAAAATGCCACACTTTAAGCATAAGAATCATTTAGAAATGTTTTTCGAGCTAAGATTTATGCCAAAAACAATTTTCAGTTTCTATGCGGGCGCAATTGGTACAAAAAATCCGACTTTATTTTTTTCTCATTCGGACATGAAGAATCAGTTGAGCATGGAAAAATGCCACTTTAGACGCAAGAATGAATCGATAATTGTTTTCCGAGATCGGATCGATAGGCAAACTACTTTTAATGTTCAATGTAGGGGACAAATGGTACGGAAAATCCGACTTCATTTTTTTCCCATTCGGACTTGTGGAATCTGTTGAGCATGGAAAAAATGCCAATTTAGACGCAAGAATCAATCAGAATTGTTTTCCGAGATTAAATCGATAGGCAAAAATACTTTTAATGTTCAATCTAGGGCACAACTGGAACGATAAATTCGACTTTTTTTTTCCCATTCGGACTTGAGGAATCTGTTGAAAATGGAAAAATGCTACTTTGGGCGCAAGAATCAATCAGAAATGTTTTCCGAGACAAGTTCTATGCGCAAAATACATTTCAAGTTTAATGTAGGGCACTACTTGTATGAAAATTCCAACTGCATTTTTTGCACATTCCGACATGACGGAGCTGTGGAGCATGGAGAAAAACCACTTTTGGCACAATCGTTTAGAAAGGTTTTTCGAGCTAGGAGTTACGCCAAAAACACTTTTCAGCTTCTATGTAGAGCACAACTGGTACAAAATATACGACTTCATATTCTTCCCATTCGGACTTGAGGAATCTGTTGAGCATGGAAAAAATGCCACACTTTAGGCACAAGAATAGTTAAGAAATGTTTTTCGGGCTAAGAGTTATGCCAAAAAAAAAATACTGATTTTTACGTAGGGCACAACTAGTACAAAAAATCCGACAACATTTTTTCCCGTTCGACTTGAGGAATCTGTTGAGCATGGAAAAAATGCCACTTTAAACATAAGAATCAACCATAAATGCTTTCCGAGATAAGATCGATTGGCATAACACTTTTAATGTGCATTGTAGGGCACTACTTGTGCGAAAATTCCAACTTTATTTTTTCCACATTCTGACGTGACATAGTTTTGGAGCATGGAATAAAACCACTTTAGATACAAGATTCGTTTAGAATTATATTTTGGGCTAAAACACTTTTTAGCTTCAATGTACAGCACAACTGGTACGAAATATACGACTTCATTTTTTTTCCATTCGTACTTTAGGAATCTGTTGAGCATGGAAAAAATGCCACATGTTAGGGACAAGAATAGTTAAGAAATGTTTTTCGGGCTAAGAGTTATGACAAAAATAATTTTCAGCTTTTATTCATGGCACAACTGGAACAAAAAATCCGACGTCATTTTTTACCCATTTAGACTTGAGTAATCTGTTGAGCTTGGAAAAAATGCCACTTTAAACACAAGAATCAATCGAAATGTTTTCCGAGATAAGATCGATAGGCAAAGTACTTTTAATGTTCAATGTAGGGCACTACTTGTACGAAAATTTCAACTTTATTTTTTCCACATTTTGACGTGACATAGTTTTGGAGCATGGAAAAAAACCACTTTAGATACAAGATTCATTTAGAAAAATTTTTCGGGCTAAAATTCATTTCAATTTCAATGTAGGGCACCACTGGAACGAAAAATCCGATTTTTTTTTTCCCATTCGGACTTGAGGAATCTGTTGAGCATGGAAAAAATGATACACTTTAGGCATAAGAATCATTGAGAAATGTTTTTCGGGTTAAGATTTATGCCAAAACAATTTTCAGCTTCTATGCGGGGCACAATTGGTACAAAAAATCCTACGTTATTTTTTTCCCATTTGGGCTTGAGCAATATGTTGAGCATGGAAAAAATGCCACTTTAGACGCAAGAATCAATCGAAATGTTTTTCCGAGATAAGATCGATAGACAAACTACTTTTAATGTTCAATGTACGACACTACTTGTACGAAAATTCCAACTTAATTTTTTCCACATTTTAACGTGACATAGTTTTGGAGCATGGAAAAAAACCACTTTAGAAACAAGATTCGTTTAGAATTGTATTTCGGGATAAAATACTTTTGAGCTTCAATGTAGGGCACAACTGGTACGAAAAATTCGACTTTATTTTTTTCCCATTCGGACTTGAGGAATCCGTTGAGCATGAAAAAATGCCACATTTTAGGCATAAGAATCATTTAGAAATGTTTTTTCGGGCTAAGATTTATGCCAAAAACAATTTCCGGCTTCTATGCGAGGCACAAATGATACATAAATCCGACTTCATTTTTTTTTCCCATTCGGACTTGGGGAATCTGTTGAGCATGGAAAAAATGCCACTTAAGATGCAAGAATGAATCATAAATTGTTTTCCGAGATAAGATCGATAGGCAAACTACTTTTAATGTTCAATGTAGGGCACAACTGGTACGAAAAATCCGACTTTATTCCCATTCGGACTTGCGGAATCTGTTTAGCATGGAAAAAATGCAAATTTAGATGCAAGAATCAATCAGAAATGTTTTTCGAGATAAGATCGATTGGTAAAATACTTTTAATGTTCAATGTAGGGCGGAACCGGGTACGAAAATTTCGACTTTTTTTCCCATTCGACTTGAGGAATCGGTTGAAAATGGAAAAAATGCCACTTTAGGAGCAAGAATCAATCATAAATGTTTTCCGAGATAAGGGTTATGCGCAAAATACTTTTCAAGTTTAATGTAGGGCACTACATGTATGAAAATTTCAACTGCATTTTTTGCACATTCTGACATAACGGAGCAGTGGAGCATGGAGAGAAACCACTTTTGGCACAAGAATTATTTAGAAAGGTTTTGGAGCTAAGAGTTACGCCAAAAACGATTTTCAGCTTCTATGTAGAGCACAACTGGTACGAAATATACGACTTCATTTTCTTCCCATTCGGACTTGAGGAATATGTTGAGCATGGAAAAAATGCCATACTTTAGGCATAAGAATGATTTAGAAATCTTTTTCAGGCTAAGATTTATGTCAAAAACAAGTTTCAACTTCTATGCAGGGCACAACTGGTACAAAAAATACGACTTCATTTTTTACCCATTTAGACTTGAGTAATCTGTTGAGCTTGGAAAAAATGCCACTTTAAACACAAGAATCAATCAGAAATGTTTTCCGAGATAAGATCGATAGGCAAAGTACTTTTAATGTTCAATGTAGGGCACTACTTGTACGAAAATTTCAACTTTATTTTTTCCACATTTTGACGTGACATAGTTTTGGAGCATGGAAAAAAACCACTTTAGATACAAGATTCATTTAGAAAAATTTTTCGGGCTAAAATTCATTTCAATTTCAATGTAGGGCACCACTGGAACGAAAAATCCGATTTTTTTTTTTTCCCATTCGGACTTGAGGAATCTGTTGAGCATGGAAAAAATGATACACTTTAGGCATAAGAATCATTGAGAAATGTTTTTCGGGTTAAGATTTATGCCAAAACAATTTTCAGCTTCTATGCAGGGCACAATTGGTACAAAAAATCCTACGTTATTTTTTTCCCATTTGGGCTTGAGCAATATGTTGAGCATGGAAAAAATGCCACTTTAGACGCAAGAATCAATCAGAAATGTTTTTCCGAGATAAGATCGATAGACAAACTACTTTTAATGTTCAATGTACGACACTACTTGTACGAAAATTCCAACTTAATTTTTTCCACATTTTAACGTGACATAGTTTTGGAGCATGGAAAAAAACCACTTTAGAAACAAGATTCGTTTAGAATTGTATTTCGGGATAAAATACTTTTGAGCTTCAATGTAGGGCACAACTGGTACGAAAAATTCGACTTTATTTTTTTCCCATTCGGACTTGAGGAATCTGTTGAGCATGAAAAAATGCCACATTTTAGGCATAAGAATCATTTAGAAATGTTTTTTCAGGCTAAGATTTATGCCAAAAACAATTTCCAGCTTCTATGCAGGCACAAATGATACATAAATCCGACTTCATTTTTTTTCCCATTCGGACTTCAGGAATCTGTTGAGCATGGAAAAAATGCCACTTAAGATGCAAGAATGAATCATAAATTGTTTTCCGAGATAAGATCGATAGGCAAACTACTTTTAATGTTCAATGTAGGGCAAAAATGGTACGAAAAATCCGACTTTTATTCCCATTCGGACTTGTGGAATCTGTTTAGCATGGAAAAAATGCAAATTTAGATGCAAGAATCAATCAGAAATGTTTTTCGAGATAAGATCGATTGGTAAAATACTTTTAATGTTCAATGTAGGGCAGAACTGGTACGAAAATTTCGACTTTTTTTCCCATTCTGACTTGAGGAATCGGTTGAAAATGGAAAAAATGCCACTTTAGGAGCAAGAATCAATCATAAATGTTTTCCGAGATAAGGGTTATGCGCAAAATACTTTTCAAGTTTAATGTAGGGCACTACATGTATGAAAATTTCAACTGCATTTTTTGCACATTCTGACATAACGGAGCAGTGGAGCATGGAGAGAAACCACTTTTGGCACAAGAATTATTTAGAAAGGTTTTTGGAGCTAAGAGTTACGCCAAAAACGATTTTCAGCTTCTATGTAGAGCACAACTGGTACGAAATATACGACTTCATTTTCTTCCCATTCGGACTTGAGGAATATGTTGAGCATGGAAAAAATGCCATACTTTAGGCATAAGAATGATTTAGAAATCTTTTTCGGGCTAAGATTTATGTCAAAAAACAAGTTTCAACTTCTATGCAGGGCACAACCGGTACAAAAAATACGACTTCATTTTTTACCCATTTAGACTTGAGTAATCTGTTGAGCTTGGAAAAAATGCCACTTTAAACACAAGAATCAATCAGAAATGTTTTCCGAGATAAGATCGATAGGCAAAGTACTTTTAATGTTCAATGTAGGGCACTACTTGTACGAAAATTTCAACTTTATTTTTTCCACATTTTGACGTGACATAGTTTTGGAGCATGGAAAAAAACCACTTTAGATACAAGATTCAT
Source organism: Beta lomatogona (assembly GCA_947646795.1). Taxonomy (NCBI): domain Eukaryota; kingdom Viridiplantae; phylum Streptophyta; class Magnoliopsida; order Caryophyllales; family Amaranthaceae; genus Beta; species Beta lomatogona. Next base: position 760,386 of record CANSNZ010000073.1, read on the forward strand.
TTAGAAAAATTTTTCGGGCTAAAATTCATTTCAATTTCAATGTAGGGCACCACTGGAACGAAAAATCCGATTTTTTTTTTCCCATTCGGACTTGAGGAATCTGTTGAGCATGGAAAAAATGATACACTTTAGGCATAAGAATCATTGAGAAATGTTTTTCGGGTTAAGATTTATGCCAAAACAATTTTCAGCTTTTATGCAGGGCACAATTGGTACAAAAAATCCTACGTTATTTTTTTCCCATTTGGGCTTGAGCAATATGTTGAGCATGGAAAAAATGCCACTTTAGACGCAAGAATCAATCGAAATGTTTTTCCGAGATAAGATCGATAGACAAACTACTTTTAATGTTCAATGTACGACACTACTTGTACGAAAATTCCAACTTATTTTTTCCACATTTTAACGTGACATAGTTTTGGAGCATGGAAAAAAACCACTTTAGAAACAAGATTCGTTTAGAATTGTATTTCGGGATAAAATACTTTTGAGCTTCAATGTAGGGCACAATTGGTACGAAAAATTCGACTTTATTTTTTTCCCATTCGGACTTGAGGAATCTGTTGAGCATGAAAAAATGCCACATTTTAGGCATAAGAATCATTTAGAAATGTTTTTTCAGGCTAAGATTTATGCCAAAAACAATTTCCAGCTTCTATGCAGGCACAAATGATACATAAATCCGACTTCATTTTTTTTCCCATTCGGACTTGAGGAATCTGTTGAGCATGGAAAAAATGCCACTTTAGGAGCAAGAATCAATCATAAATGTTTTCCGAGATAAGGGTTATGCGCAAAATACTTTTCAAGTTTAATGTAGGGCACTACATGTATGAAAATTTCAACTGCATTTTTTGCACATTCGACATAACGGAGCTTTGGAGCATGGAGAGAAACCACTTTTGGCACAAGAATTATTTAGAAAGGTTTTTGGAGCTAAGAGTTACGCCAAAAACGATTTTCAACTTCTATGTAGAGCACAACTGGTATGAAATATACGACTTCATTTTCTTCCCATTCGGACTTGAGGAATATGTTGAGCATGGAAAAAATGCCATACTTTAGGCATAAGAATGATTTAGAAATCTTTTTCGGGCTAAGATTTATGTCAAAAACAAGTTTCAACTTCTATGTAGGGCCAACCGGTACAAAAATACGACTTCATTTTTTACCCATTTAGACTTGAGTAATCTGTTGAGCTTGGAAAAAATGCCACTTTAAACACAAGAATCAATCAGAAATGTTTTCCGAGATAAGATCGATAGGCAAAGTACTTTTAATGTTCAATGTAGGGCACTACTTGTACGAAAATTTCAACTTTATTTTTTCCACATTTTGACGTGACATAGTTTTGGAGCATGGAAAAAAACCACTTTAGATACAAGATTCATTTAGAAAATTTTTCGGGCTAAAATTCATTTCAATTTCAATGTAGGGCACCACTGGAACGAAAAATCCGATTTTTTTTTTTCCCATTCGGACTTGAGGAATCTGTTGAGCATGGAAAAAATGATACACTTTAGGCATAAGAATCATTGAGAAATGTTTTTCGGGTTAAGATTTATGCCAAAACAATTTTCAACTTCTATGCGAGGGCACAATTGGTACAAAAAATCCTACGTTATTTTTTTCCCATTTGGGCTTGAGCAATATGTTGAGCATGGAAAAAATGCCACTTTAGACGCAAGAATCAATCAGAAATGTTTTTCCGAGATAAGATCGATAGACAAACTACTTTTAATGTTCAATGTACGACACTACTTGTACGAAAATTCCAACTTAATTTTTTCCACATTTTAACGTGACATAGTTTTGGAGCATGGAAAAAAACCACTTTAGAAACAAGATTCGTTTAGAATTGTATTTCGGGATAAAATACTTTTGAGCTTCAATGTAGGGCACAACCGGTACGAAAAATTCGACTTTATTTTTTTCCCATTCGGACTTGAGGAATCTGTTGAGCATGAAAAAATGCCACATTTTAGGCATAAGAATCATTTAGAAATGTTTTTTCGGGCTAAGATTTATGCCAAAAACAATTTCCAGCTTCTATGCGAGGCACAAATGATACATAAATCCGACTTCATTTTTTTCCCATTCGGACTTGGGGAATCCGTTGAGCATGGAAAAAATGCCACTTAAGATGCAAGAATGAATCATAAATTGTTTTCCGAGATAAGATCGATAGGCAAACTACTTTTAATGTTCAATGTAGGGCACAACTGGTACGAAAAATCCGACTTTTATTCCCATTCGGACTTGACGGAATCTGTTTAGCATGGAAAAAATGCAAATTTAGATGCAAGAATCAATCGAAATGTTTTTCGAGATAAGATCGATTGGTAAAATACTTTTAATGTTCAATGTAGGGCAGAACGGGTACGAAAATTTCGATTTTTTTCCCATTCGACTTGAGGAATCGGTTGAAAATGGAAAAAATGCCACTTTAGGAGCAAGAATCAATCATAAATGTTTTCCGAGATAAGGGTTATGCGAAAAATACTTTTCAAGTTTAATGTAGGGCACTACATGTATGAAAATTTCAACTTGCATTTTTTGCACATTTCGACATAACGGAGCAGGTGGAGCATGGAGAGAAACCACTTTTGGCACAAGAATTATTTAGAAAGGTTTTTGGAGCTAAGAGTTACGCCCAAAAACGATTTTCAGCTTCTATGTAGAGCACAACCTGGTACGAAATATACGACTTCATTTTCTTCCCATTCGGACTTGAGGAATATGTTGAGCATGGAAAAAATGCCATACTTTAGGCATAAGAATGATTTAGAAATTTTTTCGGGCTAAGATTTATGTCAAAAACAAGTTTCAACTTCTATGCGGGGGCACAACCGGTACAAAAAATACGACTTCATTTTTTACCCATTTAGACTTGAGTAATCTGTTGAGCTTGGAAAAAATGCCACTTTAAACACAAGAATCAATCGAAATGTTTTCCGAGATAAGATCGATAGGCAAAGTACTTTTAATGTTCAATGTAAGGGCACTACTTGTACGAAAATTTCAACTTTATTTTTTTCCACATTTTGACGTGACATAGTTTTGGAGCATGGAAAAAAACCACTTTAGATACAAGATTCATTTAGAAAAATTTTTCGGGCTAAAATTCATTTCAATTTCAATGTAGGGCACCTTGGAACGAAAAAATCCGATTTTTTTTTTTTCCCATTCGGACTTGAGGAATCTGTTGAGCATGGAAAAAATGATACACTTTAGGCATAAGAATCATTGAGAAATGTTTTTCGGGTTAAGATTTATGCCAAAAACAATTTTCAGCTTCTATGCAGGGGCACAATTGGTACAAAAAATCCTACGTTATTTTTTTCCCATTTGGGCTTGAGCAATATGTTGAGCATGGAAAAAATGCCACTTTAGACGCAAGAATCAATCGAAATGTTTTTCCGAGATAAGATCGATAGGCAAAATACTTTTAATGTTCAATGTAGGACACTACTTGTACGAAAATTCCAACTTTAATTTTTTCCACATTTTAACGTGACATAGTTTTGGAGCATGGAAAAAAACCACTTTAGAAACAAGATTCGTTTAGAATTGTTTTTCGGGCTAAAATACTTTTGAGCTTCAATGTAGGGCATTGTACGGAAAATTCGACTTTATTTTTTTCCCATTCGGACTTGAGGAATCTGTTGAGCATGAAAAAATGCCACATTTTAGGCATAAGAATCATTTAGAAATGTTTTTCGAGCTAAGATTTATGCCAAAAACAATTTCGATCTTCTATGCAGGGCACAAATGATACAAAAATCCGACTTCATTTTTTTTCCCATTCGGACTTGAGGAATCGGTTGAGCATGGAAAAAATGCCACTTAAGGCGCAAGAATGAATCATAAATTATTTTCGAGATAAGATCGATAGGCAAAATACTTTTAATGTTCAATGTAGGGCAGCACATTGTACAAAAAATCCAATTTTATTCCCATTCGGACTTGCGGAATCTGTTTAGCATGGAAAAAATGCCAATTTAGACGCAAGAATCAATCAGAAATGTTTTTCGGAGATAAGATCGATTGGTAAAATACTTTTAATGTTCAATGTAGAGGCGAACTTGTACGAAAATTCCGACTTTTTTTTCCCATTCGACTTGAGGAATCGGTTGAAAATGGAAAAAATGCCACTTTAGGAGCAAGAATCAATCATAAATGTTTTCCGAGATAAGGGTTATGCGCAAAATACTTTTCAAGTTTAATGTAGGGCACTACATGTATGAAAATTTCAACTTCTTTTTTGCACATTCGACATAACGGAGCAATGGAGCATGGAGAGAAACCACTTTTGGCACAAGAATTATTTAGAAAGGTTTTTTGGAGCTAAGAGTTACGCCAAAACGATTTTCAAGTTCTATGTAGAGCACAACATGTACGAAATATACGACTTCATTTTCTTCCCATTCGGACTTGAGGAATATGTTGAGCATGGAAAAAATGCCATACTTTAGGCATAAGAATGATTTAGAAATCTTTTTTCGGGCTAAGATTTATGTCAAAAACAAGTTTCAGCTTCTATGCAGGGCACAACCGGTACAAAAAATACGACTTCATTTTTTACCCATTTAGACTTGAGGAATCTGTTGAGCTTGGAAAAAATGCCACTTTAAACACAAGAATCAATTCGAAATGTTTTCCGAGATAAGATCGATAGGCAAAGTACTTTTAATGTTCAATGTAGGGCACTACTTGTACAAAAATTTCAACTTTATTTTTTCCACATTTTGACGTGACATAGTTTTGGAGCATGGAAAAAAACCACTTTAGATACAAGATTCATTTAGAAAAATTTTTTCGGGCTAAAATTCATTTCAATTTCAATGTAGGGCACCATTGGAGTACGAAAAATCCGACTTTTTTTTTCCCATTCGGACTTGAGGAATCTGTTGAGCATGGAAAAAATGCTACACTTTAGGCATAAGAATCATTGAGAAATGTTTTTCGGGTTAAGATTTATGCCAAAACAATTTTCAGGTTCTATGCGGGGCACAATTGGTACAAAAAATCCTACGTTTTTTTTCCCATTTGGGCTTGAGCAATATGTTGAGCATGGAAAAAATGCCACTTTAGACGCAAGAATCAATCGAAATGTTTTTCCGAGATAAGATCGATAGACAAACTACTTTTAATGTTCAATGTACGACACTACTTGTACGAAAATTCCAACTTAATTTTTTCCACATTTTAACGTGACATAGTTTTGGAGCATGGAAAAAAACCACTTTAGAAACAAGATTCGTTTAGAATTGTATTTCGGGATAAAATACTTTTGAGCTTCAATGTAGGGCACAACTAGTACAAAAATTCGACTTTATTTTTTTCCCATTCGGACTTGAGGAATCCGTTGAGCATGAAAAAATGCCACATTTTAGGCATAAGAATCATTTAGAAATGTTTTTTCGGGCTAAGATTTATGCCAAAAAACAATTTCCAGCTTTTGCGTAGGGCACAAATGATACATAAATCCGACTTCATTTTTTTCCCATTCGGACTTGAGGAATCTGTTGAGCATGGAAAAAATGCCACTTTAGGAGCAAGAATCAATCATAAATGTTTTCCGAGATAAGATCGATGGGCAAAATACTTTTCAATGTTTAATGTAGGGCACTACATGTATGAAAATTCCAACTTTATTTTTTCCACATTCGACATAACATAGTTTTGGAGCATGGAAAAAAACCACTTTAGGCACAAGAATTATTTAGAAAGGTTTTTGGAGCTAAAACACGATTTTTAGCTTCTATGTAGAGCACAACTGGTACGAAATATACGACTTCATTTTTCTTCCCATTCGGACTTGAGGAATATGTTGAGCATGGAAAAAATGCCACACTTTAGGCATAAGAATGGTTTAGAAATTTTTTCGGGCTAAGATTTATGTCAAAAACAAGTTTCAACTTTTATGCAGGCACAACTGGTACAAAAAATACGACTTCATTTTTTACCCATTTAGACTTGAGTAATCTGTTGAGCTTGGAAAAAATGCCACTTTAAACACAAGAATCAATCGAAATGTTTTCCGAGATAAGATCGATAGGCAAAGTACTTTTAATGTTCAATGTAGGGCACTACTTGTACGAAAATTTCAACTTTATTTTTTCCACATTTTGACGTGACATAGTTTTGGAGCATGGAAAAAAACCACTTTAGATACAAGATTCATTTAGAAAATTTTTCGGGCTAAAATTCATTTCAATTTCAATGTAGGGCACCACTTGGAACGAAAAATCCGATTTTTTTTTTCCCATTCGGACTTGAGGAATCTGTTGAGCATGGAAAAAATGATACACTTTAGGCATAAGAATCATTGAGAAATGTTTTTCGGGTTAAGATTTATGCCAAAACAATTTTCAGCTTCTATGCGGGGCACAATTGGTACAAAAAATCCTACGTTATTTTTTTCCCATTTGGGCTTGAGCAATATGTTGAGCATGGAAAAAATGCCACTTTAGACGCAAGAATCAATCAGAAATGTTTTTCCGAGATAAGATCGATAGACAAACTACTTTTAATGTTCAATGTACGACACTACTTGTACGAAAATTCCAACTTAATTTTTTCCACATTTTAACGTGACATAGTTTTGGAGCATGGAAAAAAACCACTTTAGAAACAAGATTCGTTTAGAATTGTATTTCGGGATAAAATACTTTTGAGCTTCAATGTAGGGCACAACTGGTACGAAAAATTCGACTTTATTTTTTTCCCATTCGGACTTGAGGAATCCGTTGAGCATGAAAAAATGCCACATTTTAGGCATAAGAATCATTTAGAAATGTTTTTTCGAGGCTAAGATTTATGCCAAAAACAATTTCCAGCTTCTATGCGAGCACAAATGATACATAAATCCGACTTCATTTTTTTTCCCATTCGGACTTCAGGAATCTGTTGAGCATGGAAAAAATGCCACTTAAGATGCAAGAATGAATCATAAATTGTTTTCCGAGATAAGATCGATAGGCAAACTACTTTTAATGTTCAATGTAGGGCACAACTGGTACGAAAAATCCGACTTTATTCCCATTCGGACTTGCGGAATCTGTTTAGCATGGAAAAAATGCAAATTTAGATGCAAGAATCAATCAGAAATGTTTTTCGAGATAAGATCGATTGGCAAAATACTTTTAATGTTCAATGTAGGGCGAGCGGGTACGAAAATTTCGACTTTTTTTCCCATTCGACTTGAGGAATCGGTTGAAAATGGAAAAAATGCCACTTTAGGAGCAAGAATCAATCATAAATGTTTTCCGAGATAAGGGTTATGCGCAAAATACTTTTCAAGTTTAATGTAGGGCACTACATGTATGAAAATTTCAACTGCATTTTTTGCACATTCGACATAACGGAGCAGTGGAGCATGGAGAGAAACCACTTTTGGCACAAGAATTATTTAGAAAGGTTTTTGGAGCTAAGAGTTACGCCAAAAACGATTTTCACCTTCTATGTAGAGCACAACCGGTACGAAATATACGACTTCATTTTCTTCCCATTCGGACTTGAGGAATATGTTGAGCATGGAAAAAATGCCATACTTTAGGCATAAGAATGATTTAGAAATCTTTTTCAGGCTAAGATTTATGTCAAAAACAAGTTTCAACTTCTATGCAGGGCACAACTGGTACAAAAAATACGACTTCATTTTTTTTCCCATTCGGACTTAAGGAATATGTTGAGCATGGAAAAAATGCCACTTTAGACGCAAGAATGAATCGTAAATGTTTTCCGAGATAAGATTGATAGGTAAAATACTTTTAATGTTCAATATAGGGCATTGCTTGTACGAAAATTCCGACTTTATTTTTTCCACATTCTGACGTGACAGAGCAATGGAGCATGGAAAAAAACCAGTTTAGATACAAGATTCATTTAGAAAAGTTTTTCGGGCTAAAATTAATTTCAATTTCAATGTAGGGCACCACTGGTACGAAAAATCCGATTTTTTTTTTCCCATTCGGACTTGAGGAATCTGTTGAGCATGGAAAAAATGCCACATTAAACGCAAGAATCAATCAGAATAGTTATCCGAGATAAGATCGATAGGAAAAATACTTTTAATGTTCAATGTAGCGCACTATTTGTACGAAAATTCCAACTTTATTTTTTCCACATTCTTACGTGACATAGTTTTGGAGCATGGGAAAAAACCACTTTAGATACAAGATTCGTTTAGAATTGTATTTCGAGCTAAAACACTTTTGAGCTTCAATGTAGGGCAGAACTGGTACGAAAAATTCGACTTTATTTTTTTCCTATTCGGACTTGAGGAATCTATTAAGCATGGAAAAAATGCATCACTTTAGGCATAAGAATCATTTAGAAATGTTTTTTCGGGATAAGATTTATGCCAAAAATAATTTTCAGCTTCTATGCGGGGCACAGTTGGTACAAAAAATCTGACGTTATTTTTTTCCCATTTGGACTTGAGGAATATGTTGAGCATGGAAAAAATGCCACTTTAGACGCAAGAATCAATCAGAAATGTTTTCCGAGATAAGATCGATCGGCAAACTACTTTTAATGTTCAATGTACGACACTACATGTACGAAAATTCCAACTTTATTTTTTCCACATTCTAACGTCACATAGTTTTGGAGCATGGAAAAAAACCACTTTAGAAACAAGATTCGTTTAGAATTGTATTTCGGGCTAAAACACTTTTGAGCTTCAATGTTGGGCACAACTGGTACGAAAAATTCGACTTTATTTTTTTCCCATTCGGACTTGAGGAATCTGTTGAGCATGGAAAAAATGCCACACTTTAAGCATAAAAATCATTTAGAAATGTTTTTCGAGCTAAGATTTATGCCAAAAACAATTTTCAGTTTCTATGCATGGCACAATTAGTACAAAAAATCCGACTTTATTTTTTTCTCATTCGGACTTGAAGAATCTGTTGAGCATGGAAAAATGCCACTTTAGACGCAAGAATGAATCGATAATTGTTTTCCGAGATCAGATCGATAGGCAAACTACTTTTAATGTTCAATGTAGGAAAAAAATGGTACGGAAAATCCGACTTCAATTTTTTCCCATTCGGACTTGTGGAATCTGTTGAGCATGGAAAAATGCCAATTTAGACGCAAGAATCAATCAGAATTGTTTTCCGAGATAAAATTGATAGGCAAAAATACTTTTAATGTTCAATCTAGGGCACAACTGGAACGATAAATTCGACTTTTTTTTCCCATTCGGACTTGAGGAATCTGTTGAAAATGGAAAAATGCCACTTTGGGCGCAAGAATCAATCAGAAATGTTTTCCGAGACAAGTTCTATGTGCAAAATACATTTCAAGTTTAATGTAGGGCACTACTTGTATGAAAATTCCAACTGCATTTTTTGCACATTCTGACATGACGGAGCTGTGGAGCATGGAGAAAAACCACTTTAGGCATAAGAATCGTTTAGAAAGGTTTTTCGAGCTAGGAGTTACGCCAAAAACACTTTTCAGCTTCTATGTAGAGCACTACCCGGTACGAAATATACGACTTCATTTTCTTCCCATTTGGACTTGAGGAATCTGTTGAGCATGGAAAAAATGCCACACAGGCGCAAGAATAGTTAAGAAATGTTTTTCGGGCTAAGTGTTATGCCAAAAAAAAAATTATAGATTTTCTGTAGGGCACAACTAGTACAAAAAATCTGACAACATTTTTTCCTGTTCGACTTGAGGAATCTGGTGAGCATGGAAAAAATGCCACTTTAAACATAAGAATCAACCGGAAATGTTTTCCGAGATAAGATCGATTGGCAAAATACTTTTAATGTGCATTGTAGGGCACTACTTGTACGAAAATTCCAACTTTATTTTTCCACATTCTGACGTGACATAGTTTTGGAGCATGGAATAAAACCACTTTAAATACAAGATTCGTTTAGAATTATATTTCGGGCTAAAACACTTTTCAGCTTCAATGTAAAGCACAACTGGTACGAAATATACGACTTCATTTTTTTCCCATTCGTACTTTAGGAATCTGTTGAGCATGGAAAAAATGCCACACTTTAGGGACAAGAATAGTTAAGAAATGTTTTTCGGGCTAAGAGTTATGGCAAAAATAATTTTCAGCTTTTATTCAGGGCACAATTGGAACAAAAAATCCGAGGTCAATTTTTACCCATTCAGACTTGAATAATCTGTTGAGCTTGGAAAAAATGCCACTTTAAACACAAGAATCAATCAGAAATGTTTTCCGAGATAAGATCGATAGGCAAAATACTTTTAATGTTCAATGTAGGGCACTACTTGTATGAAAATTTCAACTTTATTTTTTCCACATTTTGACGTGGCATAGTTTTGGAGCATGGAAAAAAACCACTTTAGATACAAGATTCGTTTAGAATTGTATTTCGGGCTAAAACACTTTTCAGCTTAATGTAGGGCACAATTGGTACGAAAAATCCGACTTTATTTTTTTCCCATTCGGACTTGAGGAATCTATTGAGCATGGAAAAACTGCCACACTTTAGGCATAAGTATCGTTTATAAATGTTTTTTCGGGATTAGAGTTATGCCAAAAACAATTTTCAGCTTTTATGCAGGTTACAACTGGTACAAAAAATCCGGCTTCATTTTTTTGCCATTCGGACTTGAGGAATCTGTTGAGCATAGAAAAAATGCCACTTTAGACGCAATAATCAATCAGAATTGTTTTCCGATATAAGATCGATAGGGAAAATACTTTTAATGTTCAATGTAGGGCACTACTTGTACGAAAATTCCAACTTTATTTTTACTACATTCTGACGTGACAGAGCTTTGGAGCATGAAAAAAAACCACTTTAGATACAAGATTAGTTTAGCATTGTATTTCGGGCTAAAACACTTCTCAATTTCAATGTAGGGCATAATTGGTATGAAAAATTCGAATTTATTTTTTTCCTATTCGGACTTGAGGAACTATTGAGCATGGAAAAACTGCCACACTTTAGTCATAAGTATCGTTTATAAAAGTTTTTTCGGGCTAAGAGTTATGCCAAAAACAATTTTCAGCTTTTATGTAGGGCACAACTGTTACAAAAAATCCGACTTCATTTTTTTCATATTCGGACTTAAGGAATCTGTTGAGCATGGAAAAAAAGCCACTCTAGGCGCAAGAATCAATAAAAAATGTTTTCCGATATAAGATCGATAGGCAAAATACTTTTAATGTTCAATGTAGGGCACTACTTGTACGAAAATTGCAACTTCATTTTTTCCAATTTCTGACGTGACAGAGCTTTAGAGCATTAAAAAAAACCACTCTAGATACAAGATTCGTTTAGAATTGTTTTTCGGGCTAAAACACTTTTCAGCTTCAACGTAGGGCACAGCTGATACGAAAAATCCGACTTTATTATTTTCCCATTCGGACTTGAGAAATCTATTGAGCATGGAAAAATTGCCACACTTTAGGCATAAGTATCGTTTAGAAATATTTTTTCGGGCTTAGAGTTATGCCAAAAACAATTTTCAACTTCTATGCTGGGCACAACTGGTACAAAAAATCAGACTTTATTTTTTTTACTATTCGGACATGAGGAATCTGTTGAGCATGGAAAAAAACCACTTCAGACGCATGAATCAATCATAAATTTTTCTGAGATAACATCGATAGGAAAAATACTTTTAAAGTTCAATGTAGAGCACAACTGGTACGAAAAATCCGACATCATTTTTTTTCCTATTCGGACTTGTGGAATCTGTTGAGCATGGAAAAAAATGCCAATTTAGACTCAAGAATCAATCAGAAATGTTTTACGAGATAAGTTCGATAGGCAAACTACTTTTAATGTTCAATGTAGGGCACAACTGGTACGAAAAATTCGACTTTTTTTTCCCATTCGGACTTGAGGAATCTGTTGAGCATGGAAAAATTCCAATTTAAGCGCAAGAATCAATCAGAAATGTTTTCGGAGATAAGGGCTATGCGCAAAATACTTTTGAAGTTTAATGTAGGGCACTCATTCTGACATGACGGAGCTGTGGAGCATGGAAAAAAACCACTTTAGGCACAAGAATCGTTCAGCAATGTTTTTCAGGCTAAGAGTTATGCAAAAAATCTTCTCAGCTTCAATGGAGGGCACAACTGGTACGAAAAATCAAACTTCAATTTTTTTCCCATTCGGACTTGAAGAATATAGATTCATGGACTAATGCCACTTTAGGCGCAATAATCGATTAGAAATGTTTTACGAGATACGAGCTATGGGCAAAATACTTTTCATGTTCAATGTAGAGCACTACTTGTACAAATATTCCGACTTCATTTTTTCCACATTTTGACGTGACGGAGCTGTGGAGCATGGAGAAAAACCACTTTAGGCACAAGAATCGTTTAAAAAGTTTTTCTAGCTAAGAGTTACGCCCAAAATACTTTTCAGCTACTATGTAGAGCAGAACAGGTACGAAATATACAACTTCATTTTTTTCCCATTCGGACTTGAGAAATCTGTTGAGCATGGAAAAAATGCCACTTTAAAGTTTAAACGCAAGAATCAATCAGAAAATTTTTCCGAGATAAGATCGATAGGAATAATACTTTTAATGTTCAATGTAGGGCACTACTTGTACGAAAATTCCAACTTTATTTTTTCCACATTCTAACGTGACATAGTTTTGGAACATGGAAAAAAACCACTTTAGATACAAGATTCGTTTAGAACTATATTTCGGGCTAAAACACGTTTCAGCTTCAATGTAAAGCACAACTGGTACGAAATATACGACTTCATTTTTTTCCCATTCGGACTTGAGGAATCTGTTGAGCATGGAAAAAATGCCACACTTTAGTACTAGAATAGTTCAGAAATGTTTTTCGGGCTAACAGCTATGCCAAAAACAATTTTCAGCTTTTATGCGGGGGCACAAACTGGTACAAAAAATCCGACGTCATTTTATTCCCATTCGGACTTGAGGAATCTGTGAGCATGGAAAAAATGCCACACTTTAGGCACAAGAATAGTTAAGAAATGTTTTTCGTGCTAAGAGTTATGCCAAAAATAATTTTAAGCTTTTATGCATGGCACAACAGGTAAAAAAAATCCGATTTCACTTTTTTCCCATTCGGACTTGAGGAATCTATTGAGCATGGAAAAAATGCCACTTTAAACGCAAGAATCAATCAGAATTGTTTTCCGAGATAAGATCGATAGGCAAAATACTTCTAATGTTCAATGTAGGGCACTACATGTACGATAATTTCGGCTCTATTTTTTCCACATTTTGACGTGACAGAGATTTGAAACATGGAAAAAAACAACTTTAGATATAAGATTCGTTTAGAAAAGTTTTTCGGGCTAAAAAAGTTTTCAGCTTCAATGTAGGGCATTGTATGAAAAATCCGACTTTATTTTTTTCCCATTCGGACTTGAGGAATCTATTGAAAATGAAAAAAATGCACACTTTAGGCACAAGAATCGTTTAGAAATGTTTTTCGGGCTAAGAGTTATGCCAAAAACAATTTCCAGCTTCTATGCAGGGCACAACTGGTACAAAAAGTCCGACTTCATTTTTTTCCCATTCGGACTCGAGGAATCTGTTGAGCATGGAAAAAATGCCACTTTAGACGCAAGAATCAATCCGAAATATTTTCGAGATAAGATCGATAGGCAAAATACTTTTAATGTTCAATGTAGGACACTACTTGTACGAAAATTCCAACTTTATTTTTTCCACAGTCTGACGTGACAGAGCTTTGGAATTATTTTTGGGGCTAAAACACTTTTCAGCTTTAATGTAGGGCACAACTGGTACGGAAGATCCAACATCATTTTTTTTCCATTCGGACTTGAGGAATCTGTTGAGCATGCAAAAAAAGCCACTTTAGACGCAAGAATCATTCAGAAATGTTTTCTGAGATAAGATCGATAACCAAAATACTTGTGATATACAATGAAGGGCAGAACTGGTACGAAAAATCCGACTTCATTTTTTTCCATTCGGACTTGAGGAATCTGTTGAGCATGAAAAAATGCAACTTTTAGGCGCAAGAATCAATCAGAAATATTTTCTGAGATATGAGTTATGGACAAAATACTTTTCACGTTCAATGTAGGGCAGTACTTGTACGAAAAACCTAACTTCATTTTTTTTCCCATTCGGACTTGAGGAATCCGTTGAGCATGGATAAATGCCACTTTAGGCGCAAGAATCAATCAAAAATGTTTTCGGAGATAAGGGCTATGTACAAAATACTTTTCAAGTTTAATGTAGAGCACTACTTGTATGATTATTCCAACTGCATTTTTTGCACATTCTGACATGACGGAGCTGTGGAGCATGGAAAAAAACCACTTTAGGCACAAGAATCGTTTAGCAATGTTTTTCAGGCTAAGAGTTATGCAAAAAACACTTCTCAGCTTCAATGGAGGGCACAACTGGTACGAAAAATCCAACATCAATTTTTTCCCATTCGGACTTGAAGAATCTATTGAACATGGATTAATGGCACTTTAGGCGCAATGATCAATTAGAAATGATTTCTGAGAAACGAGCTATGGGCAAAATACTTTTCATGTTCAATGTAGGGCACTACTTGTACAAAAATTCCGACTTCATTTTTTCCACATTTTGACGTGACGGAGTTGTGGAGCATGGAGAAAAACCACTTTAGGCACAAGAATCGTTTAGAAAGGTTTTTCGAGCTAAGAGTTACGCCAAAAATACTTTTCAGCAACTATGTAGAGCAGAACAGGTACGAAACATACAACTTTATTTTTTTCCCATTCGGACTTGAGGAATCTGTTGAGCGTGGAATAAATGCCACACTTTATGCACAAGAATAGTTAAGAAATGTTTTTCGTGCTAAGAGTTATGCCAAAAATAATTTTCAGCTTTTATGCAGGGCACAACTGGTACAAAAAATCCGATTTCACTTTTTTCCCATTCGGACTTGAGGAATCTGTTGAGCATGGAAAATATGCCACTTTAGACGCAAGAATCAATCCGAAATGTTTTCCGAGATAAGATCGATAGGCAAAATACTTTTAATGTTCAATGTAGGGCACTACTTGTACGAAAATTCCAACTTTATTTTTTCCACATTCTGACGTGACAGAGCTTTGGAGCATCGAAAAAAACAACCTTAGATACAAGATTCGTTTAGAATTGTTTTGCGGGCTAAAACACTTTTCAGCTTCAATGTAGGCCACAACTAGTACGAAAAATCAAACTTTATTTTTTTTCCCATTCGGACTTGAGGAATCTATTGAGCATGGAAAAAATGCCACACTTTAGGCATAAGAATCGTTTAGAAATGTTTCTCAGGCTAACAGTTATGCCAAAAACAATTTTTAGTAGAGAAAATCCGACTTCATTTTTTTCCCATTCGATCTTGAGGAATCTGTTGAGCATGGAAAAAATGCCACTTTAGACACAAGAATCAATCCGAAATGTTTTCCGAGATAAGATCGATAGGCAAAATACTTTTAATGTTCAATGTAGGGCACTACTTGTACGAAAATTCCAACTTTATTTTTTCCACATTCTGACGTGACAAAGTTTTGGAGCATGGAAAAAATTCACTTTAGATACAAGATTCGTTTAGAATTGTTTTTCATGCTAAAACACTTTTCAGCTTCAATGTAAGCCACAACTAGTACGAAAAATCAAACTTTATTTTTTTTCCATTCGGACTTGAGGAATCTATTGAGCATGGAAAAAATGCCACACTTTAGGCATAAGAATCGTTTAGAAATGTTTCTCAGGCTAACAGTTATGCCAAAAACAATTTTTAGTAGAAAAAATCCGACTTCATTTTTTTCCCTTTCGATCTTGAGGAATCTGTTGAGCATGGAAAAAATGCCACTTTAGACACAAGAATCAATCCGAAATGTTTTCCCAGATAAGATCGATAGGCAAAATACTTTTAATGTTCAATGTAGGGCACTACTTGTACGAAAATTCCAACTTTATTTTTTCCACATTCTGACGTGACAGAGCTTTGGAGCATCGAAAAAAACAACCTTAGATACAAGATTCGTTTAGAATTGTTTTGCGGGCTAAAACACTTTTCAGCTTCAATGTAGGCCACAACAAGTACGAAAAATCAAACTTTATTTTTTTTCCCATTCGGACTTGAGGAATCTATTGAGCATGGAAAAAATGCCACACTTTAGGCATAAGAATCGTTTAGAAATGTTTCTCAGGCTAATAGTTATGCCAAAAACAATTTTTAGTAGAAAAAATCCGACTTCATTTTTTTCCCATTCGATCTTGAGGAATCTGTTGAGCATTGGAAAAATGCCACTTTAGACACAAGAATCAATCCGAAATGTTTTCCGAGATAAGATCGATAGGCAAAATACTTTTAATGTTCAATGTAGGGCACTACTTGTACGAAAATTCCAACTTTATTTTTTCAACATTCTGACGTGACAAAGTTTTGGAGCATGGAAAAAATTCACTTTAGATACAAGATTCGTTTTGAATTGTTTTTCATGCTAAAACACTTTTCAGCTTCAATGTAGGCCACAACTAGTACGAAAAATCAAACTTTATTTTTTTTCCATTCGGACTTGAGGAATCTATTGAGCAAGGAACAAATGCCACACTTTAGGCATAAGAATCGTTTAGAATTGTTTTTTAGGCTAACAGTTGTGCCAAAACCAATTTTTAGCTTTTATGCAGGGCACAACTGGTACCAAAAATCCGACTTCATTTTTTTCCCTTTCGGACTTGAGGAATCTGTTGAGCATGGAAAAAATGCCACTTTAGACGCAAGCATCAATCCGAAATGTTTTCCGTGATAAGATTGATAGGCAAAATACTTTTAATGTTCAATGTAGGGCACTACTTGTACGAAAATTCCAACTTTATTTTTTCCACATTCTGACGTGACAGAGCTTTGGAGCATCGAAAAAAACAACCCTAGATACAAGATTCGTTTAGAATTGTTTTTCGGGTTAAAACACTTTTCAGCTTTAATGTAGGGCACAACTGGTACAAAAAATCCACATCATTTTTTTCCCATTCGGACTTGAGAAATCTGTTGAGCATTGAAAAACAGTCACTTTAGACGCAAGAATCATTCAGAAATATTTTCTGAGATCAGATCGATAAGCAAAATACTTGTAATGTTCAATGAAGGGCACAACTGATACGAAAAATCGGACTTGAGGAATCTGCTGAGCATGGAAAAATGCCACTTTTAGGCGCAAGAATCAATCAGAAATGTTTTCCGAGATAAGAGTTATGGACAAAATACTTTTCACGTTCAATGTAGGGCACTACTTGTACAAAAAAACCTAGCTTAATTTTTTTACCATTCGGACATGAGGAATCTGTTGAGCATGGAAAAATGCCGCTTTAGGCGCAAGAATAAATCAGAAATGTTTTCGGAGATAAGGGCTATGCGCAAAATACTTTTCAAGTTTAATGTAGGGCACAACTTGTATGAAAATTCCAATTGCATTTTTTGCACATTCTAACCTGACGAAGCTATGGAGCATGGAAAACAACCACTTTAGGCACAAGAATCGTTTAGCAATGTTTTTCAGGCTAAGAGTTATGCAAAAAACACGTATTAGTTTTCAATGGAGGGCACAACTGGTACGAAAAATCCAACTTTAAATTTTTCCCATTCGGTCATGAAGAATCTGTCGAACATGGATTAATGCCACTTTAAGCGCAATAATTAATTATAAATGTTTTTCGAGATAAGAGTTATGGGCAAAATACTTTTCATGTTCAATGTAGGGCACTACTTGTACGAAAATTTTGACTTCATTTTTTCCACATTTTGACGTGACGGAGCTGTGGAGCATGGAAAAAAATCACTTTAGGCACAAGAATCGTTTAGAATGGTTTTTCGGGCTAGGAGTTATGCCAAAAACAATTTTCAGCTTCTATGCAGGGCACAACTGGTACAAAAAATCCGACTTCATTTATTTCCCATTTGGACTTGAGGAATCTGTTGAGCATGGAAAAAATGCCACGCTTTAGGCACAAGAATAGTTTAGAAATGTTTTTCAGGCTAACAGTTATGCCAAAAACAATTTTTTGCTTTTATGCAGACTGGTACAAAAAATCCAACTTTATTTTTTTTCCCATTCGGACTTGAGAAATCTGTTGAGCATGGAAAAAGTGCCACTTTAGACGCAAGAATCAATCAGAAATGTTTTCTGAGATAAGATCGAAAGGCAAAGTACATTTAATGTTCAATGTAGGGCACTACTTGTACGAAAATTCCAACTTTATTTTTTCCACATTCTGATGTGACAGAGCTTGCTAGCATGGAGAAAAACCAGTTTAGATACGAGATTCATTTAGAATTTTTTTTCGGGATAAAACACTTTTCAGCTTCAATGTAGGGCACAATTTGTACGAAAAATCCGACTTAATTTTTTTCCATTCTGACTTGAGGATTCCATTGAGCATGGAAAAAATGCCACTTTAGACGCAAGAATCAATCAGAATTGTTTTCTGAGATAAGGTCGATAGGCAAAATACTTTTAATGTTCAATGTAGGGCACAACTGATACGAAAATTCTGACTTCATTTTTTCCCATTCGGACTTGAGGAAACAGTTGAGCATGGAAAAATGAAAAAAAAAAATTCGGCTTTTATGCAGGGAAAAAATGAAGTTGGTACAAAGAATCCGACTTCATTTTTTTTCCCATTTGGACATAAGGAATCTGTTGAGCATGGAAAAAATGCCACTTTAGATGCAAGAATCAATCAGATATGTTTTCCGAGATAAGATCGATAGGCAAAATAATTTTAATGTTCAATGTAGGGCACTACTTGTACGAAAATTCCAACTTTTTTTTTCCACATTCTGACGTGACTGAGCTTTGGAGCATGGAAAAAAACCACTTTAGATGCAAGATTCGTTTAGAAAGTTTTTTGGGGCTAAAACACTTTTCAGCTTTGTAGGCGTGTTTTTATTTCGCCTACGCAGTGTGAGCGCGCATTAGATTTGACTACCCCATTGTTAAGGGTTTATTAAAAATTGTTTTGTATTGAAAGAAGTCGCCAACAATTCTTTTTAGGAAGAATCATAAACATAATTGAATATAGGAAAATTATAGGGATAAATTATCCAACGTAGATTTCCTCGTCATGACTCCATATATGGTCAAAATGAACCAGAGATTGAGTTCAGGGGTGAGGGTATAAATATGGCCAGGAACCATATTGCCCATTGCCGGCCTCTACTAAATATTGATTCATTGCACAATTTGTGCCAAAGAATAATCGTATAATATTTTTATGCACCCTAAAAATATTTAGTCTAAATTGGTTCAGGAAACACATAAAAAGACTATTTTTTAGTGAAATGTTATTATGCAATCAATATTACAGGGAACCTAACAGGTTGTCCAAATTAATCTGATTAATATTAGAGCATTTATTTAGGTCTTTGATTAGCAAAAATAACATGTGAGTGATAAAAGCATTAAAATAGGACAATCATAATAGCATGCATATAATGGTCTGGCAAGTATAATAGTAATGAAAAATAAATAAAAAAGAAAGACAAAAGAGGTTAGAACATACAGTATAGCGATTTTACATTAAAGATCTACATCAGGAAAGAAAACTATTAGTAACTTCAATATAAAATAATTTATTTAAGGACCCTCAGGATTATGTTGTGGCTTGGGTCTGCGAGATTGACAACCTTTGGGACTAGCAATCGTGAAGCCTGAAAATTTGAATGTATGAAAGTATGTAGATTGAATGTATTTGTGTTTGAAAGTATGAGTTTTTGTAGGGAAGTTTTGTAGTTCGTAGAGAGGTTCGTAAAGTATTCGTCGAGTTTTCGAAGTGTGTTAATGTGGAAAATCCGTTCTTTTAGCTGTACGGAAATCAGGCCTATTTATAGGGAAAACGGCATTGCGCCTCACGCGCTGGCTGACGTGGCAAGCGTATGACGCGGCATGACCAATAAAAAGTGTACACGTGGTACGCGCTTTTAAAAAAGATAAGAAAGAAAATCCGCTTCTCAAGTAGAGAGCCGCGATTGACGCAGGACTCTGAATGAGTCAGAAATCCATGTGTCAAGTGCAACATAGTGCACCTGACACAGGTGGACAGAGCTGCACCTGACGCACAGACATGTGCCAGGCGTAAGGCCCTGCGCCAGGTGCAAATAGGTGCACTAGGTGCACCAGCCTGGCTCCTGGCATGTCTTTGCCAGCTTTATTTAAAACACGTTTTAAAAGATTTCTTTTATCCTTTAACTACGGATATCTGATTTTACGGGATAAAATCTAATTTTGACTTAGAAAATATATCTTTTGAAAATATTTATTTATTAAAATAAATCAATTAATTATCAATTAATTGGGCTTTTCAAAGAATTGGGCTCAAATAGAATTAATTATCATGAATAATTAATTGGGCTTTAAAATAGGA
Organism: Beta lomatogona; assembly: GCA_947646795.1. Lineage (NCBI taxonomy): Eukaryota > Viridiplantae > Streptophyta > Magnoliopsida > Caryophyllales > Amaranthaceae > Beta > Beta lomatogona. Next base: position 780,750 of record CANSNZ010000073.1, read on the forward strand.
CTTTAACACTTTTCGAAATGGTTTTGAATGGCTCTTCGGACTGCTCTGCCCTTGGGTAGGACCAATTAAGACCACGGTATGTTTCATCATCGGATCCTTAAATGGGGAGACACGATTATGTGTCTACAGAAACCCCCACTTTGACTGAGGTTCAGGTAACCGAAAGTCAAAGTATACGACGTCGGGACGGAGGACGATTCTAAACGCTCTACAGTTTTGAACTGATCTATGACCGCCAGTCTAGTTAGTATGCAGGACAATAACTACAAGCAATCTAATTACCTGCAGAAGAAGATGTTAGCAGATATGTGCAAACAACTCAGATAAAGCACATAGTGATGCAATAATGCAAACTTAGACTCTCTAAGGATGCATGAGACGCAATGCAATGATTAAGGTTATGCAAAGCTAGAGGGTGGCACGTTATGGAAGGTCAGGGTTATGCAGGGCTAGAGCTCATCAATCGCACTATCAGCATCCTGACTTCATTTAGAGTCATGAAGATTACTTTTGACTGTCTTCACAATAGAGGCGCGATCACTTCCACAGGGTATACCACCTTCACAATAGAGGCGCGATCACTTCTATAGGGTGACTTCAAACCCTGCACTTAGACGAAAATTCAAAAGGTTTAACCTACATTTGTACAGCAAATTCCAACGGAATAATGAACATATGGCATCTAGTGTTGGATCCTACAAATGCACTGTAAAACATGGTCGATAACAACAAACTTCTAATGCTTACTATAACGAGAATCAGCATCACAGTAACCTTTTTGCGCAGTGCATCGACAATTCAAAAGGGCGTAGTCTTTTATTTCTGGTTTCCTAGGATGAGTCTGAGAGTCCTTACCCTCTCCTTTCCTATCGAGTCTATGTCACTTTAGGACTTCATCTATTATAGCCTTTCCATTTTCATTTCATTTCATTGGCCTTCCATCATTTTATTTATGCTTCAATGATGAAATCACCTAATGAACTTGACTAATAATAATAATAATAAAAAGAGATCTGAAATAAAAAAGAGAAAAATAAAAAAGAGGACATACTTTGGATCAGGAGTTATTCCCCCCTCCCTTCCATAAGCCATCCTCATACAACTAAGGAAAAACAAAATCCCTTTAAACCATCATCTCCATGATACTTCAAGCATTCTAATACCCTAAACCAACTTGTGTGCAAGCCTCACTACATTAGAAAAATAATACTAAATGCCGGGCAAAATAAAAAAAAATTCAAAGTGCGGAAAATACAAAAGCAAGAGAAAACGCACAGGACAAAAAGAAATGATTCAAAAGAAAAAGCAAAAGGCAAATAAAAAAATCAAGCGAAGGGGCTTGCACACAAGTTCTACCCCTCATTCCAATCCTTCAATCCATCAAAACCCTTAACCTTTAATCCAAATCCATGACTCTTCATTCCTCAAACCAATTAAACCTTCATCAAAACTTCAAGCTTTAAACCTTTTATTCTTTCATCAACCATAACTCCTTTTTCAAGGCATGTCCAAGCCCGCTAGGTTGAAAACCCGAAAGGGCAGCCTAGGCAGAAGTTAGGGCACATAAAAATAATAATAAAAAAAGAAATCAGATCGAGAATTACGAATGGTCTAATTCCGCAAGGATAAGTAGGAATCCTCATCCTGAGGTCCGACCGCTTCAATAAAATAACATTAATTTAAGGTCTAATGATTTCACTTTCTAGAATTTAGGAGCATAATCTCTTTCTAGATCCCGACATAGACTCGAGTCTGCACCTAGCCTCGTTAAAGCCTTTTCCCACCTACATTCATTTAAGTCACAAATTTCAACCTTTTTATTTTTCAATCCAAGCTCTCCTTGTCCCTGAAGAACTCTCCGACAATTCCATGATTTCCGGCGATACTTGACTCTGCTTATATTAACTTCCCAAAGAAGAATCCCCAGTACAATCCCCATTGACAACTTTCAACGTTCAAGGCAGATCAACTACGTTTCAACATCAGATCAAGTACATTTCAATTAAGGCTCATGCCTAATTCAAGGCAAGCTCACCCAAAATGGGGGCTTCCTATGTGTGGTGGTTCCTCCAATTCAAATCAAACTCACGAGAAGTTGTAATCCGCATACCTCGTTTACGAACCCCGATTGTTTACTAAAAACGATTTTCGAAAATCATTCAATATATTTCTAATCATTGTGATCATTCTATCATTCTACACATCTTCTAGCCTTGCAAAATCCTGACCTTGCATTGCAGCTTTGCAAAACCCTGACAGCTCACATTTTGTTCCTCCTTTAAGCGTTCTTAAGTTATAATCTCTCGACCGGTCATGAACAGAATCGTGTGGACCTTGCTTGTAAGTTTTAAGAGATGATTTTCGAAATGATAAATGGGAATGGGAAATGGAAGAATGAAAATGCAAGAATGGAAATGGAATGGAAATTGGAAATGATTAGAAATGGGTATGATTTTGGACTAGTATGGACTTCCCTATAATGGAGACATGGGACTAACTATATGCAAATGCAGACATGGACTGGACTGGACTATGCAAGCAGACTGGACTCCACGATTGGGTTTCGGAGAGACTAGACTTTGAACTTACGGGTGAGCAAGCAGGCTAGACTTTAAGGAAGGTTTGACAATAAGGGAGACTAGACTATTAACTTAAGGCAAGCAGGCTAGGCACCTAGACTTTGAACTTACGGGTGAGCAAGCAGGCTAGACAACTAGACTTCGGAACTTACATTAGACTAAACGGGTTAGACTCAAAAATTGCCTATGGATTTCTGGGATGCTAGACTTTGAACTTACGGGTGAGCAAGCAAGCTAGACAACTAGGAAGGCTAAACTCTTAACTTAAGGCAAGCAGGCTAGGTAACTAGACTTTGAACTTATGGGAGAGCATGCAAGCTAGACAACTAGACTTCAGAACTTACATAAAACTAAGCACGCTAGACTATAGACTTAAGGAATGCTAGACCTTGAACTTACGGGTGAGCAAGCAGGCTAGACACAACAATTTCCTATAGACTTAAGGAATGCTAGACCTTGAACTTACTGGTGAGCAAGCAGGCTAGGTTTTAAGGGATGAACTTTTATAGTCCTAATACTGGATTTTTATAGTCCAAAGACTGACTAAGGCCTACATGGAGATGCAAACTAGACCTAAGATATGAATTGGGCCTAAATGGACCTAAGATTTGGATTGGACTAGACTTAGACTTAGATTGTAATTGATTAGAGATAAACTTTGACTGGACTTCACATAAAGATGCAAATGGGGCTAGCTTTGACTTGAACTAGACTTATATGGGCCTAAGATGGACTCTAATGCTAGCAGGCCTAATATAAATGCAAAATGGACTCTAATTAATATGGGCATAGAATGACTGCAAGTGAATTGGATTGATTGGATTGGATTGAATGAAGGTGTATGGAATGGGCTTATAATTTTCGAAATTCATTTTTGAAAGGAACCCCTTGTTTTATCTTTCTTAGGGAAAGATGATGGATTGATATGAAATTTTTTTTTTTAAATATCGTGGTATGATGATGATTAGTAAATGTTTATGAAAAAGAGTAAAGTAGAAGGGGGTGCAGGATTGATTTTTTAAAAACAATAAGTTTTTGAAATTGATGAATATGGTAGGATAGATTGATAGGGAAGATTAGTTGAACAGCAGGGAGAAGATGGGAAGAGGTAGACATGCATGACAACTCTAACTCTACAATGACCCTTTAGATGCATTTTTTTTAGGACAGACTTAACCTTGCTTGAAAAGACTGATTTTTATATGTTAAATTAGGTAATAAGCCTAAATGTCCAAACTACGCGAATGCAGACAGACAAACGCACATAGGACTGAACGTAGGATCGACAATTACAACGGCTAAATTGACGAAAAGCGCGCGATGCACAGACTGCGTGCCGCTCAGCATTGCTGCGCGCGTCACAAAACCTTGCGTCTGGCGTGGAGTGGTGCGCCAGGCGCAACTTAATACGCTTGGCGCACTACTCCCTGACACGTTTTTCGGAGATTTAGGTGACAAATTGGCCGATTGACGAATTTTTTCTTGTTCGTTAGATGCGATTTTAGGAACAATGCTTAATAATGACAATTTGACAAAATAATAGCAGGCAATAATTGCAATCACAGGCAAATGTCATATAACATGGATGCAAAAGTTTCAACCTAAAGTCCAGTTCTATGTTTGAAACTATTGGTCAGGTTTAGGTTCAGTCTGAAAGGGTCCATGACTAAGAGATTGATCCCACGCTTCGTACCCCTGCTTAAAGAGGTGGCCACGTGTAAGACGCACTCCAATCTCAACTCAAGAACAAGAGAACAATGCCATGGTTGGGTAGGTTTTCTTATGACTAAGATCCAACACTATCGATCAGGAAACTTTTTGGAAGGACAAAGCGCAAACCCCCCGAGGGTGACCTCACACATAGAACATGTGCTGATGAGGCAAGGTAGATTGTCCTTATGGTGGCTGAACAGTAGCCGTGCATATGCAAAACTGTATATCATTCTAAGGCATAAAAATAAGAATGAATCGTATTTTTCAAGTTTCACCCACTCATTTTAAAAAAATTAATTTTTATTTTAAAATCGTCCCCAGTAGAGTCGCCAAATTGTAGGCGTGTTTTTATTTCGCCTACGCGGTGTGAGCGCGTATTAGATTTGACTACCCCATTGTTAAGGTTTTAATAAAAATTATTTTGTATTGAAAGAAGTCGCCAAGAATTTTTTTTAGGAAGAATCATAAACCTAATTGGATATAGGAAAATCATAGGGACAAATTATCCAATGTAGATTTCTCCGTCATGACTCCATATATGGTCAAAATGAACCAAAGATTGAGTTCGGGGGGAGGGTACAAATATGGTCAGGAACCATATTGCCCATTGTTGGCCTCTACTAAATATCGATTCATTGCAGAATTTATGCGAAAGAATAATCATATAATATTTTTATACACCCTAAAAATATTTAGTCTAAATTGGTTCAGGAAACACATAAAAAGACTATTTTTTAGTGACATGTTATTATGCAATCAATATTACAGGGAACCTAACAGGTTGTCTAAATTAATCTGATTAATATTAGAATATTTATTTAGGTATTTGATTAGCAAAAATAACATGTGGGTGATAAAAGCATTAAAACAGGACAATCATAATAGCATGCATATAATGGTCAGGCAAGTATAATAGTAATGAAAAATAAATAAAAAAGAAAGAGAAAAGAGGTTAGAATATACAATATAGCGATTTTACATTAAAGATCTACATCAGGAAAGAAAACTGTTAGTAACTTCAATATAAAAATAATTTATTTAACGACCCTCATTATTATACCGTGGCTTGGGTCTGCGAGATTGACAACCTTCGGGACGAGCAATCGTGAACCTTGAAAATCTAAATGTATGAAAGTATGTGGATTGAATGTATTTGTGTTTGAAAGTATGAGTTTTTGTAGGGAAGTTTTGTAGTTCGTAGAGAGATTCGTAAAGTATTCGTCGAGTTCGAAGTGTGTTAATGTGAAAAATCTGTTCTTTTATCTGTACGAAAATCAGGCCATTTATAGGGAAAACGGCACTGCACCTCACGCGCTGGCTGCGTCTAGTACAACTGAGGTGGCAAGCGTATGACGCAGCATGACCAATAAAAAGTGTACACGTGGTACGCGCTTTTAAAAAATATAAGAAAGAAAATCCGCATCTCAAGCAGAGAGTCGCGCTTGATGCAGGACTCTGAATGAGTAAGAAATCCACGTGTCAAGTGCATAATAGTGCACCTGACACAGGTAGACAGAGCTGCACCTGACGCACAGAGACATGCGCTAGGCGCAAGGCCCAGCTCCAGGCGCATGTTGGTGCGCTAGGCGCACCAGCCTGGCTCCTGCCATGCCTTTGCCAGCTTTATTTACAACGCATTTTAAAAGATTTATTTTATCCTTTAACTACGGATATCTGATTTTACGGGATAAAATCTGATTTTGAGTTAAAAAATATATCTTTTGAAAATATTTATTTATTAAAATAAATCAAATAATTATCAATTAATTGGGCTAGTCTAAGAATTGTACTCAAATAGAATTAATTATCATGAATATTTAATTGGGATTTAAAATAGGACTTTAACACTTTTTGAAATGGTTTCTAATGGCTCTTCGGACTGCTCTGCCCTTGGGTCGGACCAATTTAGACCACGGTATGTTTCATCATCAGATCCTTAATTGGGGAGACACAATTATGTGTCTACAAGCTTCAGTGTAGGGCACAACTGGTACGAAAAATCCAAATTTATTTTTTTCCCATTTGGACATGAGAAATCTATTGAACATGGAAAAAGTGCCACACTTTAGGCATAAGAATCGGGCTAAGAGTTGTGCCAAAAACAATTTTCAGCTTCTATACAGGGCACAACTGGTACAAAAAATCCGACTTTATTTTTTTCCCATTCGGACTTGAGGAATCTGTTTAGCATGGAAAACATGCTACTTTAGATGCAAGAATCAATCGAAAATGTTTTCCGAGATAAGATCGATTGGCAAAAAACTTTTAATGTTCAATGTAGGGCACAACTGTACGAAAAATCCAACTTCATTTTTTTCCCATTCGGACTTGAGGAATCTGTTGAGCATGGAAAAATGCCACTTTAGGCGCAAGAATCAATCAGAAATGTTTTCCGAAATAAGAGTTATAGACAAAATACTTTTCACGTTCAATGAAGAGCACTACTTGTACGAAAAATCCAACTTCATTTTTTCCCCATTCAAACTTGAGGAATTAGTTGAGCATGGAAAAACGCCACTTTAGGCGCAAGAATCAATCAGAAATGTTTTCTGAGATAAGGGCTATGCGCAAAATACTTTTCAAGTTTGATGTAGGGCTCTACTTGTATGAAAATTCCAACTGCATTTTTTGCACATTCTGACATGACAGGAGCTGTGGAGAATGGAAAAACATCACTGTAGGCACAAGAATCGTTTAAAAATGTTTTTCAGGCTAAGAGTTATGTGAAAAACACTTCTCAGCTTCAACGGAGGGCTCAGCTGGTACGAAAAATCCAACTTTAATTTTTTTCCCATTCGGACATGAGAAATCTGTTGAACATGGACTAATGCCACTTTAGGCGCATGAATCAATCATAAATGTTTTTCCAAGATAAGAGTTACGGGCAAAATACTTTTGAAGTTCAATGTAGGGCATTACCTGTACAAAAATTCCAACTTCATTTTTTCCACATTCTGACGTGATAGTGCTGTGGAGCATGGAAAAAACCCCTTTACGCACAAGAATCATTTAGAAAGGTTTTTCGGGCTAAGAGTTATGCCAAAAACACTTTTCAACTTCTATGTAGAGCACAACTGGTACGAAATATCCGACTTCATTTTTCTCCCATTGGGACTTGAGGAATCTGTTGAGCATGGAAAAAATGCCACACTTTAGGCATAAGAATCGTTTAGAAATGTTTTTCGGGCTAAGAGTTACGCCGAAAACAATTTTCAGCTTCTATATAGTTCAGAATTGGTACAAAAAACACGGCTTTATTTTTTTCCCATTCAGACTTGAGGAATCTGTTGAGCATGGAAAAAATGCCACACTTTAGGAATAAGAATCGTTTAGAAATTTTTTTTCGGGCTAAGTGTTATGCCAAAAACAATTTTCAGCTTCTATGCAGCGCACAACTAGTACAAAAAATTCGACTTCATTTTTTGCCCATTCAGACTTGAGGAATCTGTTGAGCATGGAAAAAAATCCCAATTTAGACGCAAGAATTTATCAGAAATGTTTTCCGAGATAAGATCGATAGGCAAAATACTTTTAATGTTCAATGTTGGGCACAATTGGTACGAAAAATCCGACTTTATTTTTTTCCCATTCGTACATGTGGAATCTGTTGATCATGGAAAAATGCTACTTTAGACGCAATAATCAATCAGAAATGTTTTCCTAGATAAGAGTTAAGGACAAAATACTTTTCACGTTCAATGTGGGACACTACTTGTACAAAATATCCAACTTATTTTTTTCCCATTCGGACTTGAGAAATCAGTTGAGCATGGAAAAACGCCACTTTAGGCGCAAGAGTCAATCAAAAATGTTTTCCGACATAAGGCTATGCGCAAAAAACTTTTCCAGTTTAATGTAGGGCACTACTTGTATGAAAATTCCAACTGCACTTTTTTCACATTCTGACATGACGGAGTTGCGGAGTATGGAAAAAAACCACTTTAGGCACAAGAATTATTTTGAAATGTTTTTCAAGCTAAGAGTTATGCGAAAAACACTTCTCAGCTTCAATGGAGGGTACAACTGGTACTAAAAATCCAACTTCAATTTTTTCGCATTCGGACATGAGGAATCTGTTGAACATGAACTAATGCCACATTAGGCGCAAGAATCAATCATAAATGTTTTCTGAGATAAGAGCTATGGGCAAAATACTTTTCATGTTCAATGTAGGGCACTACTTGTACGAAAATTCCAACTTCATTTTTTCCACATTATGACATGACGGAGCTGTTGAGCATGGAAAAAACCACTTTAGGCACACGAATCGTTTAGAAAGGTTTTTCGGGCTAAGAATTATGCCAAAAACACTTTTTAGCTTCAATGTAGAGCACAACTGGTACGAAATATCCGACTTTACTTTAGGAATAAGAATCGTTTAGAAATTTTTTTTCGGGCTAAGTGTTATGCCAAAAACAATTTTCAGCTTCTATGCAACGCACAACTAGTACAAAAAATCCGACTTCGTTTTTTTCCCATTCAGACTTGAGGAATCTGTTGAGCATGGAAAAAAATCACAATTTAGACGCAAGAATTTATCAGAAATGTTTTCCGAGATAAGATCGTTAGGCAAAATACTTTTATTGTTCAATGTTGGGCACAACTGGTACGAAAAATCCGATTTTATTTTTTTCCCATTCGTACTTGTGGAATCTGTTGATCATGGAAAAATGCTACTTTACACGCAAGAATCAATCAAAAATGTTTTCCTAGATAAGAGTTAAGGACAAAATACTTTTCACGTTCAATGTGGGACACTACTTGTACAAAAAATCCAACTTAATTTTTTCCCATTCGGACTTGAGAAATCAGTTGAGCATGGAAAAACGCAACTTTAGGCGCAAGAATCAATCAGAAATGTTTTCCGACATAAGGGCTATGCGCAAAATACTTTTCAAGTTTAATGTAGGGCACTACTTGTATGAAAATTCCAACTGCACTTTTTTCACATTCTGACATGACGGGGCTGCGGAGCATGGAAAAAAACCGCTTTAGGCACAAGAATTATTTAGAAATGTTTTTCAAGCTAAGAATTATGCGAAAAACACTTCTCAACTTCAATAGAGGGTACAACTGGTACTAAAAATCCAACTTCATTTTTTTCGCATTCGGACATGAGGAATCTGTTGAACATGAACTAATGCCACATCAGGCGCAAGAATCAATCATAAATGTATTCAGAGATAAGAACTATGAGCAATATACTTTTCATGTTCAATGTAGGGCACTACTTGTACGAAAATTCCAACTTCATTTTTTCCACATTCTGACATGACGGAGCTGTGGAGCATGGAAAAAACCACTTTAGGCACAAGGATCGTTTAGAAAGGTTTTTCGGGCTAAGAATTATGCCAAAAACACTTTTCAGCTTCAATGTAGAGCACAACTGGTACGAAATATCCGACTTCATTTTTTTTCCATTCGGACTTGAGGAATCTGTTGAGCATGTAAAAAGTGCCACACATTAGGCATAAGAATCGTTTAGAATTGTTTTTCGGCCTAAGAGTTATGCCAAAAACAATTTTCAGCTTCTATGTAGGTCACAACTGGTACAAAAAATCCGACTTCAATTTTTTCCCGTTTGGACTTGAGGAATCTGTTGAGCATGAATAAAAAGCCAATTTAAACGCAAGAATCAATCCGAAATGTTTTCCGAGATAAGATCGATAGACATAATACTTTTAATGTTCAATGTAAGGCACAACTGGTACGAAGAATCCGACTTATATTTTTTCCCATTCGGACTTGAGGAATCAGTTGAGCATGGAAAAACAACACTTTAGGCGCAAGAATCAATCAGAAATGTTTTCCGAGATAAGGTCTAAGCGCAAAATACTTTTCAAGTTTAATGTAGGGCACTACTTGTTTGAAAATTCCAACTGCATTGTTTGCACATTCTGACACGACGGAGATGTGGAGCATGGAAAAAAACCACGTTAGGCACAGAATCATTTAGAAATCTTTTTCAAGCTAAGAGTTATGCAAAAAACACTTCTCAGCTTCAATGGAGGGCACAACTGGTACGAAAAATCCAACTTCAATTTTTTCCCATTTGGACTTGAGGAATCAGTTGAGCATGGAAAAACGCCACTTTAGGCGAAAGAATCAATCAGAAATGTTTTCCGACATAAGGGCTATGAGCAAAATACTTTTCAAGTTTAATGTAGGGCACTACTTGTATGAAAATTCCAACTGCATTTTTTGCACATTCTGACATGACGAAGCTGTGGAGCATGGAAAAAAACAACTTTAGGCATAAGAGTCGTTTAGAAATTATTTTCAGGCTAAAAGTTGTGCAAAAAAGCTTCAATGGAGGGCACAACTGGTACGTAAAATCCAACTTTAATTTTTCCCCATTCGGAATTGAGGAATCTGTTGAACTGGGAGTAATGCCACTTTAGGCGCCAGAATCATTCAGAAATGTTTTCCGACAAAAGAGCTATGGGCAAAATATTTTTCATGTTTAATGTAGAGCACCACTTGTACGAAAATTCCAACTTCATTTTTTCCACATTCTGTTGTGACGGTGCTGTGGAGCATGGAAAAAAACCTCTTTAGTCACAAGAATCGTTTGGAAAGGCTTTCGGGCTAAGAGTTATGGCGGAAATACTTTTCAACTTCTATGCTCACGAAATATCCGACTTTATTTTTTTCCCATTCGGACTTGAGGAATCTGTTGAGCATGGAAAAAATGCCACACTTTAGGCACAAGAATAGTTTAGAAAGGTTTTTCGGGGCTAAAAGTTATGCCAAAAAAAATTTCCAGCATTTATGCAGGGCACAACTGGCACAAAAAATCCGAATTTTTTCCCATTCGGACTTGAGGAATCTGTTGAGCATGGAAAAAATGCCACTTTTGACGCAAGAATCAATCCGAAATGTTTTTCGAGATAAGATCGATAGGCAACATACTTTTAATGTTCAATGTAGGGCACAACTTGTACGAAAATTCCAACTTTATTTTTTCCACATTCTGACGTGACAGAGCTTTGGAGCATCGAAAAAAACGACCTTAGATCACTAGTGGAAAAACTCCATGTGCTACTTGTCAAGTGCTTCGGCTGAACAATCAACCCAAGCACTTGTGAAAATTTTAATATTAAAAATTCACAAGTTCTCCGGTTGATAAGTCCACCGGAGCCCTTTATATCAAGTGCTCCGTTTGACTAGTCAACCGGAGCACTTGTGAATAAGTGCTTCGGTTAGTCAACCGGAGCACTTGCACACGTTTTAATGGATCGCGCTACACTTTAGTTTTGTTTTTTGAAGGACGCGCTACACTTTATTAATTTCCCCTCAATTAATTTGGAACCCTCCTCCCTGAAATCAGTTGAAACTCCTCTCTACTTTGTTCAAAAGAACCCTCTCGTCGGTCCGTCGTGAGGCTACAACTGTCGCTCTGAAATCTTCTACTGCACTGAAATCAGTTCAAACTCCTCTCTACTGCACTGAAATCTGCTGCCTCACTCGAACATCCTCGCATCTTTGAAATTGGGAAATCTGGTGAACTCCATCGTGAGGCTACCACTGTCACACTAGCTAGGTCGCACGAGGCTTCTGCTGTGCACAAGCTCTTCAACTTTAAAGATACCTAATTTCAAGGCAAGTTTTCAATTTTCATCATTTTTTACCTAATTTCAATTATCTTGTATGAATGTGAGTTCCTTTTTTGATCTTATTTTTATATGCTAGATGTATTCTTTTCGTAAGAAATTAAATTTGGAGTTGAAATTTGGGGGTTTTGATGATGCCGGTTGTAATTGAATTGATTCTAAGGTTTCTGTTGTGTATGTACGCTGGGTTGACTGTTCCAGGGAATTTCCACTCTATACATCCATCTTCAGAGGAAAACAGGTCAGCTTTTTCTCTCTCTTTCTGCTTAAACTTCTCGAATTCAGACTGTATACGAACTTATCACCCTCTTTCGCCTTTTGATCTGATTATTTGACCTCTACAATTGGACTTGTCACATTGCTAATTTTGATTGAGATTAGATGATGCCAGATTGCAATTATATTAGGTGATGTTCGAGACTCTTTTTTCGTTGTTGCTGCTTTTTTTTTTGGTGGATTTGATTATATCTAGTGTTACTTGTCTAATTTTGACAAAATATGGGGTTTCATAATGAGATATTCATGTGATATGATTATACTTGTTTATCTCAATGAAAAGGAAGTTCGAATCATTGCAATAGTATGTGTTAGTTTTTTATATCGTTGTTATAACTGAAGATTCCTTAATTTGTGCACATAACCTGAAAAGACATTTGTTATCAAATGAAGGTAATAATTGTTTGTACATGCTGAGAAATCGTTTTGACATCAAATTTGAAACGAAAATGGCATGGTTAGATATGCTATAGACTTTTAAGCAAGTATTATATATACAGGGTAAAGCAATTATGGAGGAAATTGTTAAAGTGGTTAATTCTAGTATGTTTACGAACCACCAATATGATCGACCTTTTTATAGTTTTGTAAACACTTTAGTTGGTTATTTTATATGTGGCATTCTATTCAAAACCAAACAATTCTTGGTTTTTGAAGTCACTAATAAGTACCTCCCTTTTTTGCTACAATGCTCAGGGTGCCTACATATCTTTACACCTCGTCTCTGTGTACTCTTTCCCCCTCTCTCGGTCTCCAACATGTTAGTTGTACTCTCTCTTACTCTTATGTAAAAATGGTTTCACATTTTTGATCAAATGATTTGGTCATATTTCAATTTTGAACCATTAAGAATGCTTTAAGAATAAAAGTTTGAATTTTATTCAAAATTTTGTTTTTGTTATGCAAAAATTAACGTATCATCATAACCATATGGCTGATACCCATCCAAGACTTACTCATTAGGAATAAGTCTTGGATAGTCCCCGTTTTGGGACTGTTCTTGGACGTTTGATCTCACTTAGATGGTAAATGTATGTTTTCTTTTCGTTTCTATGGAAATCACGGCTACTCATTTCCCTAATCTGTTCTTCGGGTATATATGTAGATAAGTAACTACCTACATTGTATACTTGGAGAACTGTAGGGAAATGCTGCCGGAATTTCCATAGATCGAGAAGCTGACATACATTTATTAGTGGGATTAGACGTCCAAGGATGGGTTAGGTTGGAGTGATAAGGACCTTTGGAAGACATGCATATATTCATGCTATAATTTTTTTTTTTGAATTTGTATGTTTAATGCTTAAATGGTTGACAATGTGTTATTGTATGTGATTAATTAGTCGTTAGAGGTCTGTTTGGATGGCGAGAGATCGTTCGTGGATGTATGGTAACGTTGATTCGTCAGAATTTGTGGATGGGGTACTGGAATTTTGTGATTCTGCCTTAGAACATCAAGCTAGGACGGGAGAATTAGGATTTTATTGTCCTTGTGTCAAGTGTGGCAATGTGTTCAAAGTTAGTGATATTGATTTGCTTAGGGAGCATGTACTTCGTCATGGGTTTTGGCCGGAATACCATGTATGGATCTGGCATGGTGAGGAGGGAGTATATGAAGGGAATTCTCGTGCAAATGATGTCCATGAACAAGAAGACGTGACTCATGCATTTGAGGAAATGGAGAATGATAATGAGCACGAGGATGATGAGGATGATGAGGATCATGTGGATGAGATGATGGAGGGTGTCGAGGATGAGTTAGGGAAACATTCTCGTGTTTTTGAGTCTTTGACAAAGGCAGCTCAAAAGCCACTGTATCCTGGTTGTAAAAAGGTTCACCAAACTGTCTGCCGTGTTGACACTTTTCAACATTAAGTCCAAGGGAAATTGGACCGACATTAGTTTCACTTCCCTGTTAGAAGTGTTAAGTGAGATGTTTCCCGATGGCAACGAACTTCCAAAGTCGACCTATTATGCTAGAAAGCTCATGTGTCCCTTTGGCTTAGAGTACAAGAAGATACATGCTTGTCCGAATGACTGCGTGCTATATAGGAATGAATTTGACAATTTGGATAAGTGTCCACGGTGCGAGATGTCACGATATAAGCGTGAAGGAGATGGAGATAAGAAAGGGACCCCCAGCTAAGGTATTATGGTATCTTCCAATAATTCCTAGATTCAAGCGCTTGTTTTCCATAAAGAAAGATGCAAAAAATTTGAGATGGCATGCAGACAGAAGGAAGAAAGATGGTTTATTGAAACATCCGGCGGATTCTCCTGAGTGGAAGAGTATTAATAGGTTGCATAAGCCATTTAGGGATGAAGATCGTAATTTGAGGCGTGGGCCATGTACAGATGGAATGAATCCATTCGGGAGTTTGAGCTCTTTACATAGTACATGGCCAGTACTTTTAGTTATATATAACTTGCCTCCTTGGTTGCGCATGAAATGCAAGTACAAGATGTTATCACTTTTAATCTCTGGTCCTAAACAACCTGGAAATGACATAGATGTCTACCTTGCACCGCTTGTCGATGATTTGAGAAAGCTATGGGATGAAGGGGTTTCTGTTTTTGATGCTCATACTAATGAGATGTTTATATTGCGTCCAATGCTTTTCTGCACCATTAACGATTTCCCTGCGTACGACAACTTATCCGGATATAAGAATAGAGGAAAGAGAGGATGTCCAATATGTATCGATGACATGGAATCCACATGGATTCCTAAGTGGAAACATGTGTACATGCCCCATCAAAAGTTTCTACGACTGGACCACCCTTTTCATAAGAAGAAGAATGCATTTAATGGGAAAGTTGAAGAGAGAGTAGCTCGTAGAGCGTTGACTGGTGAAGAGGTTTATGAGCAAGTTAAGGGTGTTGAAACGATCTTTGGTAAAACAATGCAAGAGGAGACAGGGTTATGGAAAAAGGAGTATGTCTTGTGGACACTTCCATACTGGAAAGATCTCCGGGTCAGACATTGCCTCGACGTCATGCATATAGAAAAAAATGTATGTGATGCCATTCTTGCGACACTTATGAATATTCCTGGTAAGACGAAGGATACCAAGGCCTCACGGTTGTACTTAGATAAGATGGGAGTTCGGCCAGAACTGTGGCCTCAGGATAGGGAAGGTAGGAAGAGGAAGAAATCTGAAGAAATAAATCTTAAGGAAGGCAAGAAGAGGAAGAAATCTAAAGAAGAAAGAAACCTGAACAAGGTTTAGGATAAAGAGAACAAAAATAAGGTCGATGATAGGAATTATTTGCCTCCAGCTTGCTATGCGTTATCCAAGGAAGAGAAGCGGATTTTTGTGAGTCTTTGTATGACATCAAAGCTCCATCGGGATACTCATCTAACATGAAAAAATTTGTATCCTTAAATGGCGAGTTGAAGTTAGGGCTCATGAAATCTCATGATTGTCATGTCATGATGCAAGTATTTTTACCGAGTGCCCTTCGTGGAATACTACCAAAACATGTGCGGTATGCTATAACTGAATTATGCTCATTTTTCAACACTATATGTAGCAAAGTGCTTGATCCGACAAGACTTGATGCTCTTCAAGCTGATATTGTAGAGACTCTTTGCAAGTTTAAAATGTATTTTCCACCTGCATTCTTTGACATAATGGTTCATCTTATCGTCCATCTAGTTCGCGAAATCAAGTTGTGTGGTCCTGTGTTTTTGAGGTGGTGTTATCCTTTTGAAAGATGAATGGGTAATTTACAAGACAAAGTGAGGAACCCTGCCCAACCTGAAGCTAGTATCATTCAAGGCACCGTGGGCGACGAAGTTGGTAATTTTATAGCTGAGTATTTGGCTAGTGCACAACCTATCGGACTTCCTACATCTCGCCATGATGGAAGACTTGGAGGTCAGGGTACGATTGGCTCAAAATTAGTCACACCTCCTAGACATAAGCGCTTACAAGCACACTTGTATGTGTTGCGTCACATTGTAGAAGTACATCCGTATTTGGGTGAGCATATGGAGGTGCTACGGGCTGAAAATCCTTCTAATGAGGATAGAGCATTGATGCAATTGCACAATAAGACATTTATTGATTGGTTTCATGATCGAGTAATATGTCAACAACAAGATGGTGTATCTGAAACTATTAAGTGGTTAGCATTTGCTCCTCATGAAGCTGTCAACAAATATGAGGGTTATGATGTCAATGGATTTACATTTTGGACTGAAAGTCGGGATCAAAAGTCCTCATCAGTGCAAAATAGTGGTGTTTCTTTTTTGGCATCATCTACATTTTATGCGAGCGCTAAGGATCAGAATCCGGTGGATGCCAAATTGTTATACTATGGGCGAATTCAAGAAATATGGGAGCTTAACTTCTTGTTTCAAGGTTGGTCTCTTGCGTTGCAAGTGGTTAGGTAATAATCGACGTTGCGTAAGAAATGATGACCCTTGTGGTTTCACTCTTGTAGACTTGGGTCATTTGCGTGAAAGTGACGAGCCATTTAAACTTGCAATACATGCTAAGCAAGTATTCTATGTAACAGACCCTGTTGATCATAAGTGGTCTATTGTTGTACCGGGAAAAAGAAGTATCCTTGGCATTGGCGATGTTGATGATGAGGAAGAGTAGGATGCTTTTGAAGACCCCACCCTTCATCAATCCCAAAATCGATGTAACTCCAGATGTTGACACAAATTATATGCGCATAGATCACACGGAAGGGATACTTGTTGACCCTTCAAAATGATGTACTTAGAAGGTATTATGTATACAAATTCGTGAATACGTCTTTTATTACTTGATACGGGGCATATTATTGTGGTTCCTATTCTCAAATTATCTATTTTCTATCTTGAAATCTCTCTACGTTATTTTGATGTTTTCATATGATATTTTATATAATGAGTAATGTGGAAATTTAATATACTTTGAGTTTGAAAGCTACCTAATGTAGCCTTCTCGACTTTGCAGCCTTGTTGAGCAGCTGGACTGGAGTTTCTGAGAAAGAATGTTCTTTTCCTTCTATTCATCATCTTTGTAAAAGCATTGTTCTGGTACCTTCTTCTTTCTTTCTTTCTTTTTTCTCTTTTTGTTTTTATTGAGTATTGCTTCACTTTCTCAATTGATTTGGCCCTAATTATGCAATCACGATCGTAATTCATACACAATATACTCTAATGTGTTGTCAAATTAATATACTCTACACTCTATACTATGGTGAATTCGTTTTATGAATCTTAACATTTCAATATGAGTTTATTGGTGAGAGTGATCTTGATTATGGTTTCCAAGGGATTCGACATTGCCACTTTATATTTACCGCTCCTGAACCACCAAGGTTGCCTTAATTTTGATGTTTTTTTTTTGTGTGTGTGTGTTGTTGTTGCATTTTCCTGAGATTATTATTGGAGAAATAGCGTTTCCTTGCACTGTTAAACGCAATAGGTACTAGGTAGCTTCGAGAAATCAACAGTTGTGTGAGCAGGAAGTCATTTTTCTGTCCATACTCTAGTCCGAGAGTTTTTGATATTAGCCTTTGAATAGGAAAGTTAGACCAAAAGTTTGACCAAGAATAGGAACCACCATGATTTTGTGATTGGCCTTGAAGCGAGTGACCATGGCCTCTTGCTGTAATAGTGAGCTCTGGGTTATGGCCCATGTTGAAAACATGTCTGATTGTTGTAGAGATGTCAGAGACTGTCTTTGGTAACAAAACTGCCATTGGAAGGAAATGGTATATGTTACCAAAGTCTTTTGCTACACGACGAGTATTGTCTAAATCGAAATGACCCTTTAGATTGAGTTTCTTAAGTGATGATACTAGATCAAGTGAGCTCAAGTTTGAGAAATCTGGACTGGCATGAGGAAGGTAAGAGCAGTGGTTGATATTATGGCCAGCCAAGTTCAATAAGAGAACCAAGAAAACTTTTAGCAACATCTCTACACTTTGTCTAAGGGATTTACACTTAGCACCAACGCCACCTTATTCCTCCCTCTTTGCTGCCTCCACCTTACCTCTACCCCTCCTATTTTCCAGTTCCACCGCCGCCACTACTGATTAAAATCATCCAATTTGTGTGTATGGTCAGCATTGCTCCAATTTGAAAGGTGGGCTGCTGCTATAGTTCTAGACTTCCAGTGGTATCAAATTGACCAGTGCTAGTCTCGGCACTGTTCCTTTTCAATATGTCATCCTTGCTTGTGCAGAGTTGGGCTCAACTGAAAAAGAAAAAATAAGTAAGAATATCCGTCGTCGTTGCTAACCTACCTACCACCTCCATTGTCCTGCAAGTTGAAGTTGGCTGCTGCTCACCGCTTGCTGGTTATTAGAGAGGCGTTCATGCTGTGATGACATGGGTTCTCGGGCAGGGAAAGAAGTAGAATATAAAGGGTTTAAGTAGCAGGGGGGAGAGAGAGAGAGAGAGAAAGTCGAAGAGTAGCTTAAAGCGACTAGATTATATACAATACTGACATAATACAATGAACTTTTAGTAGGCGACATCAAACTCCTAAGATGACTAAGGGATTTAAAAAACGATAAGTGATTTGAAAAATGATGCAGATTCTTCAAGAGTGACACAGATTTCAAAATGAAGCATAGATCTCAAAACTGACATATGTACCTCCAAAATCGATACAGATCATTTTCAATGGTGACACTTCCATCGGCCCATTGCAGAATAGTTCTGTGTGCATTGCGTTGCTCAGAATTTTTTTTGCTTACCCTTAAGATCACTACATAATATGGTTTCCACTTTCCAGTCCTCCTGGCTTAAATATCTTACTAATGTGCTGTATTTTTTGGATAGCCATGCAATACAGTTCCCTGTCGTGGCAGGATTATCTTTGATGCGTAATGTTCTTTTGTTCGTACTTAGCTATAACAATATCAATTGCCATTCCCGCTATAACTCAGTATTTAGGATGTTCTAACATTATTGTGATTAGTTTTTCCACTTGATTTCGGCCTTCTTCATTTCACAATATAAATTTTGTTTGTCTCTTGGTTGTTTTAGGTTGGAGACTCCAAGTCTTAAACTTTTTGGAATCATTCTAGTCATCTCATTTGGAATTCTATTGACTGGTATGTGCAACCAGCTATTCTAATTTTTGGTTGTGTACTATTAGTTTCTCAAATTTTCTATGGCTGTGGGCATGGGTGGATATGATGTTTCATAAGAGTGGAAAATGATATAAAATGTTAGTGCTCCAGAGCCACACCTTAGGCTGGTCTAGGGCATTGAAGTTTGCAGCCTTACCTCTGCAATGCAGAGAGACTTGATTATCTGTATTTGTGTGTTTTCGTGTGTGTGTGCATGGTAATAGGGTTCAATTCGAATGTAGCTGTGAAAATGCTGCAATTAGTTGTGGTGGATGTTGTTATTGGTGATACAACTGTCAATGAAACTACTCTAAACATTTGCGTATTGCTTTTGGCTGACAGTTGCAAGGGAAACAACATTTGAGTTTTGGGGATTTGTGTTTGTTATGCTTGCTGCTGTTATGTCTTGATTCTGTTGGTGTATGACACAAATTCTTCTCCAGGTACTGCCAGTTATATGTCTATTTTTTCCAGTTTTATGAATAGTTGATAGTAGTAACCTCTATGATCAAGATAAATGAATAGGTTATAAAGTTGGCTTACATAAGCTTATTTGCTGCTGTTCACAGTTGATTGGCTAGTTTCAGAAATCTTCGAACGTAATCAAACATTGTGGAAGTGTTCTCTAGAGTTGGCAGACAGAAACCTGTGAGAGAAAAATTCCGCTAGCAAGATCATAGAAGCACCATGAACTATCAAGGGAAGCAGTTACAAAGTACTTGTTTGTTGCATGAACTGTAACAGCTTGCACCTGTCACAAATCAGCACACTTTCAGAGTACAGTAGAAACACTAATTAGGTAAACGTACCAGACCTTCCTTATTTCAAAATGCATATTTTATTAGTCTAATAGCTGTCTGGAGAAACTAGAAACTATGTGGCCAAAATAATCATCTTTCAGCATGTAAAATTCTAAACATGCTGCAAACAAACGATAAAAGAACTAAATTTTGAATAATTTTTTTCCAAAACAATCATAAACACAACTATTACCGCATCAAACAGGTAAAATAGGCATGCACACATGAGGTAAGCAAGTCCAAGAAAACTGGAGATTGTTGAGCAGCTAAATCTGCCTTTTGAATATTTGGTCTCTTCATTACATCCAAATTTTCTATTCTAATGACTAATGAGCGGAGAATTGTTTTGCATAATTTTTTTTAGGTCAACTCTTACCTGTTACAACACCATCTTATTTATCTGTAGAGTACTCAAAAATATATACAACGTAGTCAGCTTCCCTACAGAGTTTGATGACCAACTTCCTGTCATACTAACACCCAATATATGTACATTGACTCAGAAAGATGTTCTGAGCAAAGTAGCACTTCAGATTAAACAAAGTTTTTGCGTAACAGATACAAAAGACGGAGCGGCGGAGAATGGAACACAAATTGAGTCATTTGACTGTCCTTGTGCTAGTAATCTTGGCTAGTAATATGCAGATGTCAAAAGCTCAAGACGGATCATCGTGTATCAACAGTCTTTCGCCTTGCCTGAACTACTTGAACAGCACTCGTGATCCACCTAATTCTTGTTGCGATCCTCTGAAGAATGTTATTTAGTCTGACCCACAATGCTTGTGCGAGAATGATTAGCACCCGGGGCACATTCCAAGCTCGGCTCCTCGGCATCAACATTTCTCGAGCCGAGTTGTTGCCTCGAAAGATGTTATCAGAATCGACATGGCTTACGACATATTTTAGTAAGAAAATATGGAAATCAAGCGAAGAAGATGAAGTATGATGGATGAATAACTGGAAAACAGCAATAATGTAACTGCCTTGGGAGAGCCGGGAGGGGGGGATAGTGTAATAGCCAGTAGGTCATATGGATTTAATTTTAGTACTTTTATAAGTGTTCCAACGTTTCTTTGATTTTGATGAATGTCGTTTTCGCGTTGTTATTCTGTTTTCATGCTACTGAGGTTGCGTGCATTCTGATTTATCCACAAATATGTTCAATAGAATTATTAATCTGAATGTCTATCAACTCTTTGTGCATAAGCTAGTCTCATTGTAGACATTCAAGATGGGAGATTATGAGAAATGTAGACAAAAGAGGATAGCGGAAAATAAATGGAAAATGCAAGAATTGGGAATTGATTCTACGGCATATGAAACCCAATCAAAGAAGGGAACAAAACGCAAATGCAGGAGTAAGGAGCATGATAATGATACTGGGAATGATGAAATAGAGCGTGATCTTAGTGATGATGATGATGTCGAGTATGATCCGGAGATGGAGGAGGATAAAGGTGAGATGGAGGATAAAGGTGAGAAACAGACCGATAATGCAACTCCTATACAAAAGGAGGATGAGATAGTGTTAGCTCCTCAAACTCAAGGCGGCTTACAAGTCCGTAGCACAACAAGTGTAATTGTGAGTCACGTTCCAAAAAAGAGAAGAGGATGAGGTCCGACAAAAGGAATTGTGAGTAACATGAAGGATCCCATGCACCTTGAATACAATCAGTTTGGTCAACCATGTATGAAGTATGGGACACAAGTTGGCATTTGTATGCGCAAAATCTCCATTTTGTCTAAATGGAGTGAGGTGTCAGAGGGTTTGAAGAAGGCGTTGTGGGAAGATACGGTGGTAAGTGTAGAAGCTTACCCAAGTATTTGGCTGCATATTATATATAACATACTTGTTAAGTAACTATTCTGTTTTCCCTTTTTTTAGAATCTATTTCATTTTCAACCCGATGAAGCGAAGAAGGAAGTGTTTCTTTCGGCTGTTGCGGAGAGATTCAGAGACTTCAAGACAAAGTTAGTGAGTGGATGGATCACTCTAAGAAGAAAAAAAACTACGTCTAAGAAGTTGACAAAAGGAAAGGAAGAGGAGAATGAGGGAGGAGAGGAAGCGGGAAATGAGGCAGGAGGGGAAAATGAAAAGGCTTCTGAAAAGACGGAAGTACGGACATTGTTGCCTTATCAAATATGGGATCACATCACAAAAGAGGATTGGGAAGCATTTATTGCCCAAAAAACTACTCCGAAAGAAGTTGTAAGTTTTTATCTCGTATTTTGTTTTCATAAATAACAAGTTTGCATATTATCAATCGAAAAACAATGTTTCACATCAAGTAACCCCAACAATTCATGACAACAGTACTCAAACAGTTTTAATAAAATAAACAGAAAAAAGAATAGAAGAAAAAGAATCCAGATCATCTGCAAAAATCAATAAGCTTGTGAGCATGAGCTGTAGATCAAAGGATGGTGATAAAGGGAAACGTATAAGTTGCTCTGAAGTCCAAACTCTTGTTTTATGTAATTAGGAGTATTATCTATATTGTTTTTCTTCTAATTTTTTTCATAGGAAAGATAGTCCTCAAGCAATATGAGCAAGTTAGGTAATTGGAAACAGAACTGGACAAGATCCATGCTGTCCCTCATGACTTCCTTTATTGCTCAATATCCTTTCTCAGAAGTAGACAGTATATAAGGAGGCAATAAGGAGCTAAAGTACATGGGTGTAGCACAATATCCTTTCTCAGAACTGGACAAAATAATATAACGAATGAGCAATAAAGGAAGTTCTTCTAGGTTGGGCAGCTTTCTTTACTCATGCTTTCTGCAGATCCGATACAAGCATACTCTTATTGGACTATAGGAGCAGTGGCAGCGTTCTGTGTATTTTGGTTTATATTCATGCTGTCCCTCATGACTTCCTTTATTGCTCATTATCTATATTCATGTTGTACATGGTGATTGGTGAAGAGAGTGAGGGAACGAAAAAGGATGAGAAGGGGGCTAATGTTATACTGGTAAGTACAGTGAGGGAAACAGAGAGGAATAGCAAAGGGTTAACATTAACTGTTGTGTCTGATACATATTGTATGAAAACATTATATTCATTGCAGGTTAAATCTGGCCTCGGTTGTGTTTCAGCTCTTTTTGGTTTATATTCATGTTGTCCCTCTTGACTTCTTATGGCTGGTTTGATTTAAGCTTATCTAAATATTAGCGCGTGGTATGTAGGAAATTAGTATTGGAACAAGAAACGATCCACTCCTCTTCACAAGGTAGTTCCTATAAAATGTTCAGGGGCAACACTGATTAAGAGCAGTTAGCTGACAGTAAGAAAAACTGACAATACCAAAACTGACAATAGCAAAACTGACAGTAAGCAAATCTAACAATTAACTAATATAGTCCATGCAGTGAAATTTTGTACTATATCTCACTCATTAAGCAAAACTGCAGAAACCACGACACTTAAGAGTCTTAGAGATGGTCCAGCATTAAGAGAGTTAGCTAACAGTAGCTTTTTTTTATATCTAAAGTTACTTCTTTATTTTTATTATATGCATTTATTGACTTAAACTTACCTTTTATTTTATTTTAAATCTACAGGAAAGGCGTGTTAAAGCTTACAAAAGTTCAAGCCAGAAGAAGTTTTATCATCCTATAGGTCCTAAAACTTATGAAGAGAAAAGAAAGGAGTGGATTCAAGAAAAAGATTTTTACCCAAGCATGACCTCGTCATCAGGGGCAACTTCTGGCTCTACACTTACGACAAAGAACATTGATCGAGTTGTTGATTGGTATTGTTCACTTCATAATCGAGATGCAAGTGGGAGAAGAACCATTTCTGATCCGGGAACAAAGAAGATAGCCGAGGCAGTGGCTAGTATTTATGGTAATTTCACTTAAATTTAGCTTTTTCAGTTTCCAACTAACCATTTTCTTATGTGTTCTTTCTTTCACTAGCTTGGGTAGAGGCACAAAGAGGTTACAGGTGAGTTCGTTCCGAAAGCGAACAAGGATGCCTTATATATGGTACTAGGTAAGGACCATGATGGACGTGTGAAAGGCAAAGGAGGGGTACGACTAGGCTTGAGAAAAGTTTATGGTGCAGAGTACTCCGCAACAAGATCAAGCTCAGTGTCTAATGCATCACAAGATATGGAGAGCAAAATGAAATCTGCAATAGAGGAGCTTGAGAAAAGGATGAAGAATCAATTCAACGCCATCTTGGAGCACATGGGATTACCTAGTCTTGACGAGCTCGAGCTCAATGTCACTCCTGGGGACAAATTAAGCCAGCAGGATCCCGAGACACCTAGAGAGGTACTTGGTTCGATACCTAAACCTCTGCTACTTGACCCCCCAGTGCCTGATATAGAGGTAAATGATGAATTACTTTTTCAGTTTCTTTTCCAACAAACTATATGATATAATTGTTAATGTTTCACTTAGCCAATTATGTTTTAAATAGGAGGAGACCCCTTGCAATCTTTTACTTCCCAAATCAGCAGATGGTGAGTTGGTTGTGGTCGCTTATGGTCGGGCACAACCACCGACAGAGGGCCAGACATCACATTTGCTGCCAGTAGCAGGTTCTTATTTTAGTGTGTCCGTAGACACCATTATATGTGGATTTGAAGATTTCTCATTGCCGGTCCCTAGGCCAGAGTGGAGCCTCACTGTTCTCAACGACGCGCAAGGTAGTTTTTTGATATGGCCATGTGCTTGGGTGCGATTTTCAGATAAGGTAAAATATGTGCTATATCCTCCTAATGATTATTTCAACTATGTTCTTTTGTGTAATTGTGTCTTTTCTTAAACAGGCTTTGAAGAAAAAAACAGAATCGGCCAAAAAAGTGAAGAATTTGGATCTGGACAAAGAGAGTTCGCAAGACAACCGATCAAAAGAGAATGAGGTGGACTCAAAAGCTAACAATAACAAGGCGGATTCACAACCTAAGAATGCAGTTGTAGGAAAGATTTCATCTAAGGGCTCATCTCCTGATGTGACTCCAAAAGGAACTCCACTTGTGTGTCAACAAGTGGTCCAGTCTCTTAGCAAGTCATGTTCTTGGCTACATGCTCGTGTTACCAACTTGCCTGATTCCTCCCCAATAAAGGTTGATTTGGAGAAATCACAATTCCACTACTTAGATGACGATTCAGCTACTTGGGTACATCAAGTGGATTTTCGTGAGTTCCTCTCCGGCGCGATGTTAAATGTATCCATATTACAAGTGTTCATGAGGTGATCTAATAAAAATAACTACTTCTATATTTTGTTAGTTGTTGACGATTTTCAATCTAAATTAACTTAATCTTCTTTTAGTGCACTTTACGAAGATTTACTTGGATGTGATTATGTTTCAAAAGTTGGGTGGTTATGTCCACAAGATATTCGTGGCGCCAATTGCTTGAACAACCATGATGAAGCGAGTGAGTACGTTGAAAGGAGTATTACCGCATGTGTGCGATCTAAAGATAACTATATTATTGCCCCATACCTTGAAGAGTATGTTTTAGTACCTAGTTGATAATGTCTTTTCATAATACTATTTTGGATAAGCTATACACATGATTGTCGAACTTAATTTTTTGTTGTAGTCTCCATTGGATGCTCTTGGTAATAAATCCTTCAAATCACACAATATATCATTTTGATTCTATGCGTCGAGAACCACCCCGAGGCTTACTAATCAAAAGCATATTGAATAGGTATTGCTTTATTTTCATTTCCTTTTTGTTCTTTATTAACATCATGACATTGTAACTATTATAAAATGTGGTGTTGTAGTGTGATGAAAAGATTACGTGGACGTGGTCCAAGAAGAGCCATACTTCCTCAATGGAAATCAGTGAATGTAAAGGATTTTGATTGTCCTATCTTTAAGTTATTAGTTTCCCTAATTTTATTGATCATCATTTTGAGAATTATTTTTTGGATATAATTTTGAATTTAGTGCGCACAACAACATGATGGAGTTGCTTGCGGCTATTACGTGATGAGGTTTATGTTCGATATACTCACTTGTTGCACGGAAGTCGATGATCCTGAGAAGGTTCGTAACATTCCGTCCCCATATAAACTATGACTTAGTTTCATCTTAATTAGTCCTTAAACAACTTATTAGACTAGAATGTATTACATGCTATGGTATGAAATAGATGAATTTGACCTAAAACGACCTTTACTTGCACAAATTTGACTAGAACGATCAAATTAGACTTGTAATTGTCCTAGTAGTCCTTAAACTTGTAATTGTCCTAGTAGTCCTTAAACTACATATTAGATTAGAATGTAACCTAAAATTATATGCTATGGTATGAAATGGATAAATTTGACCCAAAACGGCCTAAAACGGCCTAGAAACGGCCTTTAGTTGCACAAACTTGACTAGGATGATCAAATTAGACTAGTAATCGTCCTAATAGTCCTTAAACAACATATTAGATTAGATTGTAACCTAAAATTACATGCTATGGTATGAAATGGATGATTTTAACCCAAAACTGCCTAGAACGGCGTTGAAACGGCCTTTACTTGCACAAACTTGACTAGAACGATCAAATTATAATTGTAATCGTCTTAATACTCCTTAAACAACATATCAGATCAGAATGTACCCTAAAATCACTTGCTATGGTATAAAATGGATGAATTTGACCCGAAACGGCCTAAAATGGCCTTGAAACGGCCTTTAGTTGCACAAACTTGACTAGAACGATCAAATTAGACTAGTAATCGTCCTAATAGTCCTTAATCAACATATTAGATTAGAATGTAACCTAAAATTACATGTTACGGTATGAAATGGATGAATTTAACCCAAAATGGCCTAAAACGACCTTTACTTGCACAAACTTGACTAGAACGATCAAATTAGAATTGTAATCGTCCTAGTAGTCCTTAAAAAACATATTAGATTAGAATGTAACCTAAAATTACATGATATGGTACGAAATGGATGAATTTGACATAAAATGGCTTTAAAATGGCCTTTACTTGCAGAACTTGACTAGAACGATCAAATCAGACTTGTAGTCGTCCTAGTATTTCTTAAACAACATAAAGAATATAATGTGATCTAAAATTTCATGCTATGGTATATATATATATATATATATATATATATATATATATATATATATATAATCGTCTTTATTTGATCTTATTAGGTTCACAACACACCAAGGGAGGAGTCATTTACTGTTGAGGAAATCAATGAAGTTCGAGACAAGTTTGCTTCCTTCGTTACCGATTGTTGTCTATGAATTTGAATTCTAAATATGTTGTAAACACGTACTTTAAATCTACGGTAATGTTTTGTAACTCAATTCTACACTTTATATAATAATAGTACGTATTTTAATTTTGAATGTTTATTTGTTGGATTTTGAATTTCATGTGCACTTTTTTGTATCATTGTACATATTATGTTGGTGATATATGAGGTGCAAGAGGAGGTTAACTATGGTGGTGAAAATGAGGCTACAGGCTACGTAAATCTGTTTTGTAAATGTTGCAGCTAGCGCCCTATTGTAATATATACTCTAGGAAGCTAATAATATAACTAGCTAGCGCTGGTTTTTTTTTTTTAAAAAAATTTACAACAAGTGCTTCGGTTGATAATAAACAATCGGAGCACATGAAAAATGCTCAAGTGCTCGTATGGGGTCTGCTACGGGTGAAATACGGAGCACTTGTAGCGTTTTTAACCAGAGCACTTGTAGCGTTTTTAACCGGAGCACTTGATGTTTTTTCCACTAGTGGATACAAGATTCGTTTAGAAAAGGTTTTCGGGCTAAAATACTTTTCAGCTTCAATGTAGGGCACAACTGGTATGAAAAATTCGACTTCATTTTTTTCCCATTGGGACATGAGGAATCTGTTGAGCGTGGAAAAAATGCCACACTTTAGCCAAAAGAATCGTTTAGAAATATTTTTCGGGCTAAGAGTTATGCCAAAAACTATTTTCAGCTTCTATGCAGGGCACAAGTGGTACAAAAAATCCGACTTCATTTTTTTCCATTCCGACTTGAGGAATCTGTTGAGCAAGGAAAAAAAGCCACTTTAGACGCAAGAATCAATCAGAAATGTTTTTCGAAATAAGATCGATAGGCAAAATACTTTAATTGTTCAATGTAGGGCACAACTGGTACGAAAAATCCGACTTTATTTTTTTCCCATTCGAACTTGAGGAATTTGTTTAGCATGGAAAAATGCCAATTTAGGCGTAAGAATTAATCAGAAATGTTTTCCGAGATAAAAGTTATGGATAGAATACTTTTCAAGTTCAATTTAGGGCACAACTGGTACGAAAAATCCGACTTCATTTTTTTCCAATTCGGACTTGGGGAATCTATTGAACATGGAAAAAATGCCACTTTAGACGCAAGAATCAAACAGAAATGTTTTCCGAAATAAGATCGATAGGCAAAATACTTTTAATAATCAATGTAGGGCACAACTGGTACGAAAAATCCGACTTCAATGTTTTCCCATTCGGGCTTGAGGAATCTGTTCAGCATGGAAAAATGCCACTTTAGGCGCAAGAATCAATCAGAAATGTTTATCGAGATAAGGGTTATTCGCAAAATACTTTTCAAGTTTAATGTAGGGCACTACTTGTATGAAAATTCGAAATGCGTTTTTTGCACATTCTGACGTGGCGGAGCTGTCGAGCATGGAAGAAAACCACTTTAGGTACAAGAATCGTTTAGAAATGGTTTTCAGGCTAAGAGTTATGCAAAAAACACTTATCAGCTTCAATTGAGGCCACAACTGGTACGAAAAATCCAAATTCAATTTTTTCCCATTCGGAATTGAGAAATCTGTTGAACATGGGCTAATGCGAATTTAGGCGCAAGAATCAATCAGAAATGTTTTCCGAGAAAAGAGTTATGGGCAAAATACTTTTCATGTTCAATGTAGGGCACTACTTGTACGAAAATTTCAACTCTTTTTTTTCTACATTCTGGCGTGACAGAGCTTTGGAGCATGGAAAAAACCACTTTAGATACAAGATTCGTTTAGGAATGTTTTTCGAGCTAAAACACTTTTTAGCTTCAATGTAGGGCACAACTGGTACGAAAAATCCGACTTCATTTTTTTCCCATTAAGACTTGAAGAATCTTTTTAGCATTGAAAAAATGCCACTCTTAAGGCATAACAATCGTTTAGAAATGTTTTTCGGGGTAAGAGTCACGGTAAAAAAATAATCAGCTTCTATGCAGGGCACAACTGGTAAAAAAAATCTGACTTCACTTTTGTCCTATTCGGACTTGAGGAATTTGTTGAGCAAAAAAAAAATGCCACTTTAGACGCAAGAATCAATCAGAAATGTTTTCTGAGATAAGATCGATAGGCAAAATACTTTATATATTCAATGTAGGGCACAACTGGTACGAAAAATCCGACTTAATTTTTTTCCCTTTTGGACTTCAGGAATCAGTTGAGCGTGGAAAAATGCCACTTTAGGTGCAAGAACCAATCAGAAATATTTTCCGAGATAAGAGTTATGGACAAAATACTTTTCACGTTCTGAAATGACGGAGCTGCGGAGCATGGAAAAAAACCACTTTAGGCACAAGAATCATTTAGAAATGTTTTGAAGGCTAAGAGTTATGCAAAAAACACATCTCAACTTCAATGGATGGCACAACTGGTACGAAAAATCCAACTTCAATTTTTTACGATTCACACTTGAGGAATCTGTTGAACATGCAATAATGCCACTTTAGGCGCAAGAATCAATCATAAATGTTTTCCGAGAAAAGAGTTAGTTATGGGCAAAATACTTTTCATGTTCAATGTAGGGCACTACTTGTACGAAAATTCGAACTTCATTTTTTCCACATTGTGACGTGACGGAGTTGTGGAGCATGGACAACAACCACATTTGGCACAAGAATCGTTTAGAAAGGTTTTTCGGGCAAAGAGTTATGCCAAAAACACTTTTTAACTTCAACGCAGAGCACAACTGGTAGGAAATATCCGACTTCATTTTTTTCCCATTCGAACTTAAGGAATCTGTTGAATATGGAAAAAATGCCACTTTAGACACAAGAATCAATCAGAAATGTTTTTTGAGATAAGATTGATAAGCAAAATACTTTAAATTAGGGCACAACTGGTACGAAAAATCCGACTTAATTTTTTTCCCTTTTGGACTTCAGGAATCAGTTGACCATGGAAAAATGCCACTTTAGGTGCAAGAACCAATTAGAAATGTTTTCCGAGATAAGAGTTATGGACAAAATACTTTTCACGTTTTGAAATGACGGAGCTGCGGAGCATGGAAAAAAACCACTTTAGGCACAAGAATCATTTTGAAATGTTTTGAAGGCTAAGAGTTATGCAAAAAACACATCTCAAATTCAATGGATGGCACAACTGGTACGAAAAATCCAACTTCAATTTTTTACCATTCGCACTTGAGGAATCTGTTGAACATGGAATAATGCCACTTTAGGCTTAAGAATCAATCAGAAATGTTTTCCGAGAAAAGAGTTGGTTATGGGCAAAATACTTTTCATGTTCAATGTAGGGCACTACTAGTACGAAAATTCGAACTTCATTTTCTCCACATTGTGATGTGGCGGAGTTGTGGAGCATGGAAACAACCACA
The DNA here is from genome assembly GCA_947646795.1 of Beta lomatogona. Lineage (NCBI taxonomy): Eukaryota > Viridiplantae > Streptophyta > Magnoliopsida > Caryophyllales > Amaranthaceae > Beta > Beta lomatogona. The sequence continues at coordinate 811,397 of CANSNZ010000073.1, forward strand.
TTAGGCACAAGAATCGTTTAGAAAGGTTTTTCGGGCAAAGAGTTATGCCAAAAACTCATTTTTTAGCTTCAACGCAGAGCACAACTGGTACGAAATATCCGACTTCATTTTTTTCCCATTCGGACATAAGGAATCTGTTAAGCATGGAAAAATTGCCACTTTAGATGCAAGAATCAATCAGAAATGTTTTCCGAGATAAGATCGATAGGCAAAATACATTTAATGTTCAATGTAAGGCACTACTTGTACGAAAATTCCAACTATATCTTTTCCACATTCTGACGTGACAGAGCTTTGGAGCATGGAAAAAAACCACTTTAGATACAAGATCCGTTTAGAAATGTTTTTCAAGCTAAAACACTTTTCAGCTTCAATGTAGGGCGAACTGGTACGAAAAATCCGACTTCGTTTTTTTTTCCCATTAGGATTTGAGGAATCTGTTGACTATGGAAAAAATACCACTCTTAAGGCATAAGAATAGTTTAGAAATGTTTTTCGAGCTAAGAGTTACGGTAAAAAAATCAGCTTCTATGCATGGCACAACTGGTAAAAAAAATCCAACTTTACTTTTTTCCCATCTTGAGGAATTTGTTTAGCATGGAAAAAATGCCACTTTAGACTCAAGAATAAATCAGAAATGTTTTCTGAGATAAGATCGATAGGCAAAATACTTTAAATGTTCAATGTAGGGCACAACTGGTACGAAAAATCCGACTTAATTTTTTTCCCATTTGGACTTGAGGAATCACTTGAGCATGGAAAAATGCCACTTTAGGTGCAAGAACCAATCAGAAATGTTTTCCGAGATAAGAGTTATGGACAAAATACTTTTCACGTTATGAAATGACGGAGCTGCGGAGCATGGAAAAAAACCACTTTAGGCACAAGAATCATTTTGAAATGTTTTTAAGGCTAAGAGTTATGCAAAAAACACATCTCAAATTCAATGGATGGCACAACTGGTACGAAAAATCCAACTTCAATTTTTTACCATTCGCACTTGAGGAATCTGTTGAACATGGAATAATGCCACTTTAGGCTTAAGAATCAATCAGAAATGTTTTCCGAGAAAAGAGTTGGTTATGGGCAAAATACTTTTCATGTTCAATGTAGGGCACTACTAGTACGAAAATTCGAACTTCATTTTCTCCACATTGTGATGTGGCGGAGTTGTGGAGCATGGAAACAACCACATTAGGCACAAGAATCGTTTAGAAAGGTTTTTCGGGCAAAGAGTTATGCCAAAAACACATTTTTTAGCTTCAACGCAGAGCACAACTGGTACGAAATATCCGACTTCATTTTTTTCCCATTCGGACATAAGGAATCTGTTAAGCATGGAAAAATTGCCACTTTAGATGCAAGAATCAATCAGAAATGTTTTCCGAGATAAGATCGATAGGCAAAATACATTTAATGTTCAATGTAAGGCACTACTTGTACGAAAATTCCAACTATATCTTTTCCACATTCTGACGTGACAGAGCTTTGGAGCATGGAAAAAAACCACTTTAGATACAAGATCCGTTTAGAAATGTTTTTCAAGCTAAAACACTTTTCAGCTTCAATGTAGGGCGAACTGGTACGAAAAATCCGACTTCGTTTTTTTTTCCCATTAGGATTTGAGGAATCTGTTGACTATGGAAAAAATACCACTCTTAAGGCATAAGAATAGTTTAGAAATGTTTTTCGAGCTAAGAGTTACGGTAAAAAAAATCAGCTTCTATGCATGGCACAACTGGTAAAAAAAATCCAACTTTACTTTTTTCCCATCTTGAGGAATTTGTTTAGCATGGAAAAAATGCCACTTTAGACTCAAGAATAAATCAGAAATGTTTTCTGAGATAAGATCGATAGGCAAAATACTTTAAATGTTCAATGTAGGGCACAACTGGTACGAAAAATCCGACTTAATTTTTTTCCCATTTGGACTTGAGGAATCACTTGAGCATGGAAAAATGCCACTTTAGGTGCAAGAACCAATCAGAAATGATTTCCGAGATAAGAGTTATGGACAAAATACTTTTCACGTTATGAAATGACGGAGCTGCGGAGCATGGAAAAAAACCACTTTAGGCACAAGAATCATTTTGAAATGTTTTTAAGGCTAAGAGTTATGCAAAAAACACATCTCAAATTCAATGGATGGCACAACTGGTACGAAAAATCCAACTTCAATTTTTTACCATTCGCACTTGAGGAATCTGTTGAACATGGAATAATGCCACTTTAGGCTTAAGAATCAATCAGAAATGTTTTCCGAGAAAAGAGTTAGTTATGGGCAAAATACTTTTCATGTTCAACGTAGGGCACTACTAGTACGAAAATTCGAACTTCATTTTTTCCACATTGTGATGTGGCGGAGTTGTGGAGCATGGAAAACAACCACTTTAGGCACAAGAATCGTTTAGAAAGGTTTTTCGGGCAAAGAGTTATGCCAAAAACACTTTTTAGCTTCAACGCAGAGCACAATTGGTACGAAATATCCGACTTCACAATTGGCACAATTGGTACGGACATAAGGAATCTGTTGAACATGGAAAAAATGCCACTTTAGATGCAAGAATCAATCAGAAATGTTTTCCGAGATAAGATCGATATGCAAAATACATTTAATGTTCAATGTAAGGCACTACTTGTACGAAAATTCCAACTATATCTTTTCCACATTCTGACGTGACCGAGCTTTGGAGCATGGAAAAAAACCACTTTAGATACAAGATTCGTTTAGAAATGTTTTTAAAGCTAAAACACTTTTCAGCTTCAATGTAGGGCGAACTGGTACGAAAAATCCGACTTCATTTTTATTCCCATTAGGATTTGAGGAATCTGTTGACTATGGAAAAAATACCACTCTTAAGGCATAAGAATCGTTTAGAAATGTTTTTCGGGCTAAGAGTTACGGTAAAAAAAAATCAGCTTCTATGCATGGCACAACTGGTAAAAAAAATCCGACTTTACTTTTTTCCCATTCGGACTTGAGGAATTTGTTTAGCATTGAAAAAATGCCACTTTAGACTCAAGAATAAATCAGAAATGTTTTCTGAGATAAGATCGATAGGCAAAATACTTTAAATGTTCAATGTAGGGCACAACTGGTACGAAAAATCCGACTTAATTTTTTTCCCATTTGGACTTGAGGAATCACTTGAGCATGGAAAAATGCCACTTTAGGTGCAAGAACCAATCAGAAATGTTTTCCGAGATAAGAGTTATGAACAAAATATATTTCACGTTCTGAAATGATGGAGCTGCGGAGCATGGAAAAAAACCACTTTAGGCACAAGAATCGTTTAGAAATGTTTTTAACGCTAAGAGTTATGCAAAAACACTTCTCAGCTTCAATGGAGGGCACAACTGGTACGAAAAATCCAACTTCAATTTTTTACCATTCGCACTTGAGGAATCTGTTGAACATGGACTAATGCCACTTTAGGCGCAAGAATCAATCAGAAATGTTTTCCGAGAAAAGAGTTAGTTATGGGCAAAATACTTTTCATGTTCAATGTAGGGCACTACTTGTACGAAAATTCAAACTTCATTTTTTCCACATTGTGACGTGACGGAGCTGTGGAGCTTGGAAAAAAACCACTTTAGGCACAAGAATCGTTTAGAAAGGATTTTCGGGCAAAGAGTTATGCCAAAAACACTTTTTAGCTTCAACGCAGAGCACAACTGGTACGAAATATCCGACTTCATTTTTTCCCCTTTCGGACTTGAGGAATCTGTTGAGCATGGAAAAAATGCCAATTAGGCGCAACAATCAATCAGAATTGTTTTCCGAGATAAGAGTTATGGACAAAATACTTTTCACGTTCAATGTAGGGCACTAGTTTTATTAAAAATCCAACTGCATTTTTTGCTCAACATGAAATGACGGAGATGTGGAGCATGGAAAAAAACCACTTCAGGCACAAGAATCGTTTAGAAATGTTTTTCAGGCAAACAGTTATGCAAAAAACACTTCTGAGCTTCAATGGAGAGCAGAACTGGTACGAAAAACCCAACTTCAATTTTTTACCATTCGCACATGAAGAATCTGTTGAACATGGACTAATGCCACTTTAGGCGCAAGAATCAATCAGAAATGTTTTCCGAGAAAAGAGTTAGTTATGGGAAAAATACTTTTCATGTTCAATGTAGGACACTACTTGTACGAAAATTCGAACTTCATTTTTTCCACATTGTGACGTGACAGAGCTGTGGAGCATAGAAATAAAGCCAATTTAGGCTTAAGAATCGTTTAGAAAGGTTTTTCGGGCAAAGAGTTATGCCAAAAACACTTTTTAGCTTTAATGTAGAGCACAACTGGTACGAAATATCCGGCTTCAATTTTTTCCCATTCGGACTTGAGGAATCTGTTGAGCATGAAAAACATGCCACACTTTAGGCATAAGAATAGTTTAGAAATTTTTTTGGGGCTAAGAGTTATGCCAAAAACAATTTTCAGCTTTTATGCAGTGCACAACTGGTACAAAAAATCCGACTTCATTTTTTTCCCTTTCGGACTTGAGGAAATTGTTGAGCATGGAAAAAATGCCACTTTACACGCAAGAATCAATCAGAAATGTTTTCCGAAATAAGATTGATAGGAAAAATACTTTCCATGATCAATGTAGGGCACATCAGGTACGAAAAATCCGACTTTATTTTTTTTCCATTCTGACTTGAGGAATCTTTTGAGCATGGATAAAATGCCACTTTACACGCAATAATCAATCAGAAATATTTTTCGGAATAAGATCGATAAACAAAATACTTTAATTGTTCAATGTAGGGCACAACTGGTACCAAAAATCCGACTTAATTTTTTTCCCATTCCGACTTGAGGAATCTGTTGAGCATGGAAAATATGCCACTTTAGACGCAAGAATCAATCAGAAATGTTTTTTGAAATAAGATCGATAGGCAAAATACTTTAATTGTTCAATGTAGGGTACAACTGGCACAAAAAATCCGACTTCATTTTTTACCCATTCGGACTTGGGGAATCTTTTTAGCATGGAAAAATGCCAATTTAGACGCAAGAATTAATTAGAAATGTTTTCCGAGATAAGCGTTATGGACAAAATGCTTTTCACGTTCAATGTAGGGCACAAGTGGTACGATAAAATCCGACTTTATTTTTTTCCCATTCGCACTTGAAGAATCTGTTGAGCATGGAAAAAATGCCACTTTAGACGCAAGAATCAATCACAAATGTTTTCCGAAATAAGACCGATAGGCAAAATACTTTTAATATTCAATGTAGGGCACAACTGGTACGAAAAATCCGACTTCATTTTTTCCCCATTCGGACTTGAGGAATCTGTTGAGCATGGAAAAATGCCACTTTAGGCGCCAGAATCAATCAGAAATGTTTCCCGAGATAAGGGTTATGCGCAAGATACTTTGAAAGTTTAATGTAGGGCACTACTTGTATGGAAATTCCAAATGCATTTTTTGCACATTTTGACATATCGGAGTTGTGTAGCATGGAAAAACAACCACTTTAGGCACAAGAATCGTTTAGAAATGGTTTTCAGGCTAAGAGTTATGCAAAAAACACTTCTTAGCTTCAATGGAGGGCACAACTGGTACGAAAAATCAAACTTTAATTTTTTCCCATTCGGACATGAGGAATCTGTTGAACATGGGCTAATGCCACTTTAGGCGCAAGAATCAATCTGAAAATGCCACTTTTTACGTTATGAAATAATGGAGTTGCGGAGCATGGAAGAAAACCACTTTAGGCACAAGAATCGTTTAGAAATGTTTTTAAGGCGAAGAGTTATGCAAAAAAACACTTCTCAGCTTCAATGGAGGGCACAACTAGTACGAAAAATCCAACTTCAATTTTTTACCATTCGCACTTGAGGAATCTGTTTAACATGGACTAATGTCACTTTAGGCGCAAGAATCAATCAAAAACGTTTTCCGAGAAAAGAGTGAGTTATGGGAAAAATACTTTTCATGTTCAATGTAGGGCACTACTTGTATGTAAATTCGAACTTCATTTTTTCCACATTGTGACTTGACGGAGCTATGGAGCATGGAAAAAAACCACTTTAGGTTCAAGAATCGTTTAGAAAGGTTTTTCGGGCAAAGAGTTATGCCAAAAACACTTTTTAGCTTCAACACAGAGCACAACTGGTAAGAAATATCCGACTTCATGTTTTTCCCATTCGGACTTGAGGAATCTGTTGAGCATGAAAAAAATGCCAAACTTTAGGCATAAGAATAGTTTAGAAATTTTTTTTGGGCAAAGAGTTATGCTAAAAAAAATTTCAGCTTTTTCAATGTTGGGCACAACTTGTACGAAAAATCCAACTTCATTTTTTTCCCATTTGGATTTGAGGAATCTGTTGAGCATGGAAAAAATACCACATTAGACGAGAGAATCAATCAGAATATTTTCCGAGATAAAATCGATAGGCAAAATACATTTAATGTTCAATGTAGGGCACAAATGGTACGAAAAATCCGACTTCATTTTTTTCCTATTCGGACTTGAGGAATTTGTTGAGCATGGAAAAATGCCAATTAGGCGCAAAAATCAATCAAAATTGTTTTCTGAGATAAGAGTTATGGACAAAATACTTTTCACGTTCAATGTAGGGCACTACTTTTATGAAAAATCCAACTGCATTTTTTGTACATTCTGAAATGACGGAGCTGTGGAAAATGGAAAAAAACCACTTTAGGCACAAGAATCGTTTAGAAATGTTTTTAGGCTAACAGTTATGCAAAAAACACTTCTGAGCTTCAATGGAGGGCAGAATTGGTACGAAAAACCCAACTTTAATTTTTTACCATTTGCACTTGAGGAATCTGTTGAACATGGACTAATGCCACTTTAGACGCAAGAATCAATCAGAAATGTTTTCCGAGAAAAGAGTTAGTAATTGGCAAAATACTTTTCATGTTCAATGTAGGGCACTACTTGTACGAAAATTCGAACTTCATTTTTTCCACATTGTAACGTGACGGAGCTGTGGAGCATGAAAAAAAACCACTTTAGGCACAAGAATCGTTTAGAAAGGTTTTTCGGGCAAAGAGTTATCCCAAAGACAATTTTCAGCTTCATTGTAGGTGCCCAACTGGTACGAAAAATCCGACTTCATTTTTTTCCCATTCAGATTTGAGGAATCAGTTGAGCATGGAAAAAATGCCACATTATCCGCGAGAATCAATCAGAAATATTTTCTGAGATAAAATCGATAGGCAAAATACTTTTAAAGTTCAATGTAGAGCATAACTTTTACGAAAAATCCGACTTTATTTATTTTTCCCATTCGTAGTTGAGGAATTTTTTGAGCATGGAAAAATGCCAATTAGGCGAAAGAATCAATCAGAATTGTTTTCCGAGATAAGAGTTATGAACAAAATACTTTTCACGTTCAATGTAGGGCACTACTTTGATAAAAAATCCAACAACATTTTTTGCACATTCTGAAATGACGGAACTGTGGAGCATGGAAAAAAACCACTTTAGGCACAAGAATCGTTTAAAAATGTTTTTCAGGCTAACAGTTATGCAAAAAACACTTCTGAGCTTCAATGGAGGGCACAACTGGTACGAAAAACCCAACTTCAATTTTTTCCCATTCGGACTTGAGGAATCTGTTGATCATGGACTAATGCCACTTCAGGCGCAATAATCAATCAGAAATGTTTTCCAAGATAAGAGCTATGTGAAAAATACTTTTCATGTTCAATGTAGGGCATTACTTGTACGAAAATTCCAACCCCGTTTTTTCCACATTATGACGCGAGGAAGCTGTGGAGCATGGTAAAAAACCACTTTGGGCACAAGAATCATTTAGAAAGGTTTTTCGGGCGAAGAGTTATGCCAAAAACACTTTTTAGCTTCAACACAGAGCACAACTGGTATGAAATATCCGACTTCATTTTTTTCCCATTCGGACTTGAGGAATCTGTTGAGCATGAAAAAAATGCCAAACTTTAGGCATAAGAATAGTTTAGAAATTTTTTTTGGGCTAAGAGTTATGCTAACAATTTTCAGCTTTTTCAATGTAGGGCACAAGTGGTACGAAAAATCCAACTTCATTTTTTTCCCATTCGGATTTGAGGAATCTGTTGAGCATGGAAAAAATACCACATTAGACGAGAGAATCAATCAGAAATATTTTCTGAGATAAAATCGATAGGCAAAACACAGTTAATGTTCAATGTAGGCCACAAATGGTACGAAAAATCCGACTTCATTTTTTTCCCATTCGGACTTGAGGAATTTGTTTAGCATGGAAAAAATACCACATTAGACGAGAGAATCAATCAGAAATATTTTCTGAGATAAAATCGAAAGGCAAAACACAGTTAATGTTCAATGTAGGGCACAAATGGTACGAAAAATCCGACTTCATTTTTTCCCCATTCGGACTTGAGGAATTTGTTTAGCATGGAAAAATGCCAATTAGGCGCAAGAATCAATCAAAATTTTTTTCTGAGATAAGAGTTATGGACAAAATACTTTTTACGTTCAATGTAGGGCACTACTTTTATGAAAAATCCAACTGCATTTTTTGTACATTCTGAAATGACGGAGCTGTGGAACATGGAAAAAAAGCACTTTAGGCACAAGAATCGTTTAGAAACGTTTTTCAGGCTAACAGTTATGCAAAAAACACTTATGAGCTTCAATGGAGGGCATAATTGGTACGAAAAACCCAACTTCAATTTTTTACCATTCGCACTTGAGGAATCTGTTGAACATGGACTAATGCCACTTTAGGCGCAAGAATCGATCAGAAATGTTTTCCGAGAAAAGAGTTAGTAATTGGCAAAATAATTTTCATGTTCAATGTAGGGCACTACTTGTACGAAAATTCGAACTTCATTTTTTCCACATTGTGACGTGACGGAGCTGTGGAGCATGAAAAAAAAACACTCGAGGCACAAGAATAGTTTAGAAAGGTTTTTCGGGCAAAGAGTTATGCCAAAAACACTTTTTAGCTTCAACGTAGAGCACAACTGGTACGATATATCCTACTTCATTTTTTTCCATTCGGACTTGAGGAATCTGTTGAGCATAAAAAAATGCCACATTTTAGGCATAAGAATAGTTTAGAAATTTTTTTGGGATAAGAATTATGCCAAAAACAATTCACAGCTTCAATGTAGGGCACAACTGGTACGAAAAATCCGACTTCATTTTTTTCCCATTCGGATTTGAGGAATCTGTTGAGCATGGAAAAAATGCCACATTATACGAGAGAATCAAAAATATTTTCTGAGATAAAATCGATGGGCAAAATACTTTTAATGTTCAACGTAGAGCACAACTTTTACAAAAAATTCGATTTTATTTTTTTTCCCATTCGGACTTGAGGAATTTGTTGAGCATGGAAAAATGCCAATTAGGCATAAGAATCAATCAGAATTGTTTTCCGAGATAAGAGTTATGAACAAAATATTTTTCACGTTCAATGTAGGGCACTACTTTGATAAAAAAATCCAACTGCATTTTTTTACACATTCTGAAATGACGAAGCTGTGGAGAATGGAAAAAAACCACTTTAGGCACAAGAATCGTTTAGAAATATTTTTCAGGCTAACAGTTATGCAAAAAACACTTATGAGCTTCAATGGAGGGCACAACTGGTACGAAAAACCCAACATCAATTTTTTCCCATTCGGACTTGAGGAATCTGTTGATCATGGACTAATGCCACTTCAGGCGCAATAATCAATCAGAAATGTTTTCCAAGATAAGAGCTATGTGAAAAATACTTTTCATGTTCAATGTAGGGCACTACTTGTACGAAAATTCCAACCTCGTTTTTTCCTCATTATGACGCGAGGAAGCTGTGGAGCTTGGTAAAAAACCACTTTAGGGACAAGAATCGTTTTGAAAGGTTTTTCGGGCTAAGAATAATGCCAAAAACACTTTTCAGCTTCTATGAAGAGCACAACTGGTACGAATTATCCGACTTTTTTTTTACCATTCGGACTTGAGGAATCTGTTGAGCATGGAAAAAATGGCACACTTTAGGCATAAGAATAGTTTCGAAATGTTTTTCGGGCTAAGTGTTATGCCAAAAACAATTTCCTATTTTTATGCACGGCACAACTGGTACAAAAAATGCGACTTCATTTTTTTCCCATTCGGACTTGAGGAATCTGTTGAGCATGGAAAAAATGCCACACTTTAGGCACAATAATAGTTTCGAAATGTTTTTCGGGTTAAAAGTTATGCTAAAAAAAGTTTTCTGCTTTTATGCACGACATAACTGGTGCAAAAAATCCGACTTCATTTTTTTTACCATTCGGACTTGAGGAATCTGTTGAGCTAGGAAAAAATGCGACTTTAGACGCAAGAATCTATCAGAAATGTTTTCCGAGATAAGATCGATAGGCAAAATACTTTTAATGTTCAACGTAGGGCACTACTTGTGCGAAAATTCCAACTTTATTTTTTGCACACTCTGACGTGACAGAACTTTGGAGCATGGATAAAAACCACTTTAGATACAAGATTCGTTTAGAAATGTTTTTCGGACTAAAACAGTTTTGAGCATCAACGTAGGGCACAACTGGTACGAAAAATCCGACTTTATTTTTTTCCCATTCGGAATTGAGGAATCTGTTGAGCATGAAAAAATGCCACTTTAGGCGCAAGAATCAATCTGATATGTTTTCCGAGATAAGATCGATAGGCAAATTACTTTTAATGTTCAATGTAGGGCACTACTTGTACGAAAATTCCAACTTTATTTTTTCCACATTCTGACATGACAGAGCTTTGGAGCATGCAAAAAAACCACTTTACATACAAGATTCATTTTGAAATGTTTTTCGGGCTAAAACACTTTTCAGCTTCAATGTAGGGCACAACTGGTACGAAAAATCAGACTTCATTTTTTTCCCATTCGGACTTGAGGATTTTGTTGAGCATGGAAAAATGCTAATTAGGCGTAAGAATCAATCAGAATTGTGTTTATAGATAAGAGTTATGGACAAAATACTTTTCATGTTCAATGTACGGCACTACTTCTATGAAAAATCCAACTGCATTTTTTGCACATTTTGAAATGACGGAGCTGTGGAGCATGGAAAAAAACCACTTTGGGCACAAGAATCGTTTAGAAATATTTTTCAGGCTAAGAGTTATGCAAACAACACTTCTGAGCTTCAAAGGAGGGCACAACTGGTACAAAAAACCCACTTAAATTTTTCTCATTCGGACTTTAGGAATCTATTGAACATGGATTAATGCCACTTCAGGCGCAAGAATCAATCGGAAATGTTTTCCAAGATAAGAGCTATGGGAAAAATACTTTTCATGTTCAATGTAGGGCACTACTTGTATAAAAATTCCAACCTCATTTTTTCCACATTCTGACGCGACAAAGTTGTGGAACATGGTAAAAAACCACTTTAGGCGCAAGACTCGTTTTGAAAGGTTTTTCGGGCTAAGAATAATGCCAAAAACACTTTTCAACTTCTATGAAAAGCACAACTGGTACGAAATATCCGACTTTTTTTTTCCCATTCGGACTTGAGGAATTTGTTAAGCATGAAAAAATGCCAATTAGGCGTAAGAATCAATCAAAATTGTGTTCCGAGATAAGAGTTATGGACAAAATACTTTTCACGTTCAATATAGGGCACTACTTGTATCAAAAATCCTACTGCATTTTTTGCACATTCTGAAATGACGGAGCTGTGGAGCATGGAAAAAAACCACTTTAGGCACAAGAATCGTTTAAAAATGTTTTTCAGCTAAGAGTTATGCAAACAACACTTTTGAGCTTCAATGGAGGGCACAACTGGTACAAAAAACCAAACTTAAAATTTTCCCATTCTCACTTGAAGAATCTGTTGAACATAGACTAATGCCACTTCAGGCACAAGAATCAATCATAAATGTTTTCCAAGATAAGAGCTATGGGAAGAATACTTTTCATGTTCAATGTAGGGCACTACTTGTTTGAAAATTCCAACCTCATTTTTTCTACATTATGACTCGACAAAGTTGTTGAGCATGGTAAAAAACTACTTTAGGCACAAGACTCGTTTTGAAAGATTTTTTGGGCCAAGAATAATGCAAAAAACACTTTTCAACTTCTATGAAGAGCACAACTGGTACGAAATATCCGACTTTTTTTTCCCATTCGGACTTGAGGAATCTTTTGAGCATGGAAAAAATGCCACACTTTAGGCACAAGAATAGTTTCGAAATGTTTTTCGGGCTCAGAGTTATGCCAAAAACCATTTTCTACTTTTATGCACGACACAACTGGTACAAAAAATCCGACTTTATTTTTTTCCCATTCGGACTTGAGGAATCTGTTGAGCATGGAAAAAATGCGACTTTAGACGCAAGAATCAATCAGAAATGTTTTACGAGATAAGATCGATTGGCAAAATACTTTTAAAGTTCAATGTAGGGCACTACTTGTACGAAAATTCCAACTTTATTTTTTCCACATTCTGATGTTACAGAGCTTTGGGGAATGGAAAAAACCACTTTAGATACAAGATTCGTTTAGAAATATTTTTCGGGCAAAAAGACTTTTGAGCTTCAATGTTGGGCACAACTGGTACGAAAAATCCGATTTCATTTTTTTCCCATTCGGACTTGAGGAATCTGTTGAGCATGGAAGAATGCCACTTTAGGCGCAAGAATCAATCCAAAATGTTTTCAAAAATAAGAGCTATGTGCAAATTAATTTTCATGTTTAATGTAGGACACTACTTGTATTAAAATTCCAACTGCATTTTTTGCAAATTCTAACATGACCGGGCTGTGGAGCATGGAAAAAAACCATCACTTTAGGCACAAGAATCGTTTAGAAATATTTTTCAGGCTAAGAGTTATGCAAAAAATACTTATGAGCTTCAATGGAGGGTACAACTGGTACGAAAAACTCAACTTAAATTTTTCCCATTCGGACTTGAGGAATCTGTTGAACATGCACTAATGCCACTTCAGGCGCAAGAATCAATCATAAATGTTTTCCAAGCTAAGATCTATGGGAAAAATACTTTTCATGTTCAACGTAGGGCACTACTTGTATCAAAATTCCAACATTATTTTTTCCACATTCTGACGCGAAAAAGTTGTGGAGCATGGTAAAACACCACTTTAGGCACAAGACTCGTTTTGAAAGGTTTTTCGGGCTAAGAATAATGCCAAAAACACTTTTCAGCTTCTATGAAGAGCACAACTGGTACGAATTATCCGACTTTTTTTTCCCTTTCGGACTTGAGGAATCTGTTGAGCATGGAAAAATTGCCACACTTTAGGCACAAGAATAGTTTCGAAATGTTTTTCGGGTTAAGAGTTATGCCAAAAACAATTTCCTTTTTTAATGCACGGCACAACTGGTATAAAAAATCCGACTTCATTTTTTTCCCATTCGGACTTGAGGAATCTGTTGAGCATGGAAAAAATGCGACTTTCGACGCAAGAATCAATCAGAAATGTTTTACGAGATAAGATCGATAGGCACAATACTTTTAATTTACAAAGTAGGGCACTACTTGTACGAAAATTCCAACTTTATTTTTTCCACATTATGACGTGACAGAGCTTTGGAGCATGGAAAAAAACCACTTTAGATACAAGATTTGTTTAGAATATTTTTCGGGCTAAAACACTTTTGAGCTTCAATGTTGGGCACAACTTGTACGAAAATTCCGATTTCATTTTTTTCCCATTCGGACTTGAGGAATCTGTTGAGCATGGAAAAAAACCACTTTAGGCACAAGAATCGTTTAGAAATGTTTTTCAGGCTAAGAGTGATGCAAAAAACACTGATGAGCTTCAATGGAAGGCACAACTGCTACGAAAAACCCAACTTAAAATTTTCCCATTCGGACTTGAAGAATCTGTTGAACATGAACTAATGCCACTTCAGGCGCAAGAATCAATCAGAAATGTTTTCCAAGCTAAGATCTATGAGAAAAATACTTTTCATGTTCATTGTAGGGCACTACTTGTTTCAAAATTCCAACATCATTTTTTCCACATTCTGACGCGAAAAAGTTGTGGAGCATGGTAAAACACCACTTTAGGCACAAGATTCGTTTTGAAAGGGTTTTCGGGCTAAGAATAATGCCAAAAACACTTTTCAGCTTCTATGAAGAGCACAACTGGTACGAATTATCCGACTTTTTTTTTCCCATTCGGACTTGAGGAATCTGTTGAGCATGGAAAAAATGCCACACGTTAGGCACAAGAATAGTTTCGAAATGTTTTTCGGGCTAAGAGTTGTGCCAAAAACAATTTCCTACTTTTATGCACGGCACAACTGATACAAAAAATCCGACTTCATTTTTTTCCAATTCGGGCTTGAGGAATCTGTTGAACATGGAAAAAATGCGACTTTAGACGCAAGAATCAATCAGAATGTTTTTCGAGATAAGATCGATAGGCAAAATACTTTTAATTTTCAAAGTAGGGCACTACTTGTACGAAAATTCCAACTTTATTTTTTCCACATTATGACGTGACAGAGCTTTGGAGCATGGAAAAAAACCACTTTAGATACAAGATTTGTTTAGAATATTTTTCGGGCTAAAACACTTTTGAGCTTCAATGTTGGGCACAACTGGTACGAAAATTCCGATTTCATTTTTTTCCCATTCAGACTTGAAGAATCTGTTGCGCAAGAAAAAAAACCACTTTAGGCACAAGAATCGTTTAGAAATGTTTTTCAGGCTAAGAGTTATGCAAAAAACACTGATGAACTTCAATGGAGGGCACAATTGCTACGAAAGGCCCAACTTAAAATTTTCCCATTCGGACTTGAGGAATCTGTTGAACATGGACTAATGCCACTTCAGGCGCAAGAATCAATCAGAAATGGTTTCCAAGCTAAGATCTATAGGAAAAATACTTTTCATGTTCAATGTAGGGCACTACCTGTATCAAAATTCCAACCTCATTTTTTCCACATTTTGACGCGAAAATGTTGTGGAGCATGGTAAAAAACCACTTTGAGCACAAGACTCGTTTTGAAAGTTTTTCGGGCTAAGAATAATGCCAAAAACACTTTTCAGCTTCTATGAAGAGCACAACTGGTACAAAATATCCGACTTTTTTTTTCCCATTCGGACTTGAGGAATCTGTTGAGCATGGAAAAAATGCCACACTTTAGGCACAAGAATAGTTTCGAAATGTTTTTCGGGCTAAGAGATGTGCCAAAAACAATTTCCTACTTTTATGCACGGCACAACTGGTACAAAAAATCCGACTTCATTTTTTTCCCATTCGGGCTTGAGGAATCTGTTGAGCATGGAAAAAATGCGACTTTAGACGCAAGAATCAATCAGAATGTTTTACGAGATAAGATCGATAGGCAAAATACTTTTAATTTTCAAAGTAGGGCACTACTTGTACGAAAATTCCAACTTAATTTTTTCCACATTATGACGTGACAGAGCTTTGGAGCATGGAAAAAAACCACTTCAGATACAAGATTTGTTTAGAATATTTTTCGGGCTAAAACACTTTTGAGCTTCAATGTTGGGCACAACTGGTACGAAAATTCCGATTTCATTTTTTTCCCATTCAGACTTGAAGAATCTGTTGCGCATGAAAAAAAACCACTTTAGGCACAAGAATAGTTTAGAAATGTTTTTCAGGCTAAGAGTTATGCAAAAAAACTGATGAACTTCAATGGAGGGCACAACCCCTACAAAAGGCCCAACATAAAATTTTCCCATTCGGACTTGAGGAATCGTTGAACATGGACTAATGCCACTTGGCAAGAATCAATGAAATGGTTTCAGCTAAGATCTATGGGAAAATACTTTTCATGTTCAATGTAGGGCACTACTTATCAAAATTCCAACCTCATGTTTTCCACATTCGACGCGAAAAGTTGTGGAGCATGGTAAAAACCACTTTAGGACAAGACTCGTTTTGAAAGTTTTTCTAAGAATAATGCCAAAAACACTTTTTTCTATGAAGGCACAACCAAATTTTTTTTCCCATTCGGACTTGAGGAATCTGTTGAGCATGGAAAAAATGCCACACTTTAGGCACAAGCAGAGTTTCGAAATGTTTTTTGGGCTAAGAGTTATGCCAAAAACAATTTTCTACTTTTATGCACGGCACAACTGGTACAAAAATTCCGACTTCATTTTTTTCCCATTTGGACTTGAGGAATCTGTTGAGCATGGAAAAAATGCGACTTTAGATGCAAGAATCGATCAGAAATGTTTTACAAGATAATATAGATAGGCAAAATACTTTTAATGTTCAGTGTAGGGCACTACTTGTACGGAAATTCAACTTTATTATTTCTACATTATGACGTGACAGAGCTTTGGAGCATGGAAAAAAACCACTTTAGATGCAAGATTCATTTAGAAATGTTTTTCGGGCTAAAACACTTTTGAGCTTCAATGTTGGGCACAACTGGTACGAAAATGCCACTTTGAGCGCAAGAATCAATCGGAAATGTATTCAGAAATAAGAGCTATGTGCAAAATATTTTCATGTTTAATGTAGGGCACTACTTGAATTAAAATTCCAACTGATGAGCTTCAATGGAGGGCACAACTGCTACGAAAAACCCAACTTCAATTTTTCCCATTTGGACTTGAGGAATATGTTGAACATGGACTAATGCCACTTCAGGCGCAAGAATAAATCAGAAATATTTTCCAAGATAAGAGCTATGGGAAAAATACTTTTCATGTTCAATGTAGGGCACTACTTGTATAAAAATTCCAACCTCATTTTTTCCACATTCTGAGGCGAAAAAGTTGTGGAGCATGGTAAAAAACCACTTTAGGCACAAGACTCGTTTTGAAGGGTTTTTCAGGCTAAGAATAATGCCAAAAACACTTTTCAGCTTCTATGAAGAGCACAACTGGTACGAAATATCCGATTTTTTTTTCCCATTCGGACTTGAGGATTTTGTTGAGCATGGAAAAATGCCAATTAGGTGTAAGAATCAATCATAATTGTGTTCCGAGATAAGAGTTATGGACAAAATACTTTTCACGTTCAATGTAGGGCACTACTTGTATGCAAAATCCAACTGCATTTTGTGCACATTCTGAAGTGACGGAGCTGTGGAGCATGGAAAAAACCACTTTAGGCATATTAATCGTTTAGAAATGTTTTTTAGGTCAAGGGTGATGCAAACAACACTTCCAATGGAGGGCACAACTGGTACAAAAAACCCGACTTAAACTTTTCGTATTCTGACTTGAAGAATTTGTTAAACATGGACTAATACCACTTCAGGCGCAAGAATCAATCGGAAATGTTTTCTGAAATAAGAGTTATGGGAAAAATACTTTTCACGTTCAATGTAGGGCACTACTTGTATGAAAATTACAACTGCATTTTTTACACATTATGATATGACGGAGCTGTGGAGCATGGAAAAAAACCACTTTATGCAAAAGAATCGCTTAGAAACGTTTTTCAGGTTAAGAGTTATGCAAACAACACTTCTGAGCTTCAATGGAGGGCACAACTGGTACAAAAAGCCAACTTAAATTCTTCCCATTCTGACTTGAAGAATCTGTTGAACATGGACTAATGCCATTTCAGGCGCAAGAATCAATCAAAAATGTTTTCCAAGATAAGAGCTGTGGGAAAAATACTTTTCATGGTCAATGTGGGGTAATACTTGTATGAAAATTCCAACCTCATTTTTTCCACATTCTGACGCGACAAAGTTGTGGAGCATGGTAAAAAACCGCTTAAGGCACAAGACTCGTTTTGAAAGGTTTTTCAGGTTAAGAATAATGCCAAAAACACTTTTCAGCTTCTATGAAGAGCACAACTGGTACGAAGTATTCGACTTTTTTTTTACCCATTCGGACGTGAGGAATTTGTTTAGCATGGAAAAATGCCACTTTAGGCGGAAGAATCAATCGGAAATGTTTTCCGAAATAAGAGTTATGGACAAAATACTTTTCACGTTCGATGTAGGGCACTACTTGTATGAAAAATCCACCTGCATTTTTTGCACATTCTGAAATGACGGAGCAGAGGAGCATGGAAAAAAAACTACTTTAGGCACAAGAATCGTTTAGAAATGTTTTTTAGGCTAAGAGTTATGCAAACAACACTTCTGAGCTTCAATGGAGGGCACAACTGGTACAAAAAACCCAACTTAAATTTTTCCCATTCGGACTTGAAGAATCTGTTGAACATGGACTAATGCCACTTCAGGTGCAAGAATCAATTAGAAATGTTTTCCAAGATAAGAGCTATGGGAAAAATACTTTTCATGTTCAATGTAGGGCACTACTTGTATGAAAATTTCAACCTCATTTTTTCCACATTCTGACGCGACAAAGTTGTGGAGCATGGTAAAAAACCACTTTAGGCACAAGACTCGTTTTGAAAGGTTTTTTGGGCTAAGAATAATGCCAAAAACACTCTTCAGCTTCTATGAAAAGCACAACTGGTACGAAATATCCGACTTTTTTTTCCCATTCGGACTTGAGGAATTTGTTGAGCATGGAAAAATGCCACTTTAGGCGCAAGAATCAATCGGAAATGTTTTCCGAAATAAGAGTTATGGACAAAATACTTTTCACGTTGAATGTAGGGCACTACTTGTATGAAAAATCCAACTGCATTTTTTGCACATTCTGAAACGACGGAGCTGTGGAGCATGGAAAAAAACCACTTTAGGCACAAGAATCGTTTGGAAATGTTTTTCAGGCTAAGAGTTATGCAAAAAACACTTATGAGCTTCAATGGAGGGCACAACTGGTACGACAAATCCTACTTCAATTTTTTTTCCATTCGAACTTGAGGAATCTGTTGAACATGGACTAATCCCACTTTAGGCGTAAGAATAAATCAAAAATGTTTTCCGAGATAAGAGCTATGAGCAAAATACTTTTCATGTTCAATGTAAGGGTCTACTTGTACGAAAATTTAAACCTCATTTTTTCCACATTCTGACGCGACGAAGTTGTGGAGCATGGAAAAAAACCAGTTTAGGCACAAGAATCATATTGAAAGGTTTTTCGGGCTAAGAATAATGCCAAAAACACTTTTCAGGTTCTATGCAGAGCACAACTAGTACGAAATATACGACTATATTTTTTCCCATTCGGACTTGAGGAATCTGTTGAGCATGGAAAAAATGCTTTTAGGGACAAGAATAGTTTAGAAATGTTTTTCGGGCTCAGAGTTATGCCAAAAACAATTTTCTGCATTTATACAGGGCACAACTGGCACAAAAAATCCGACTTGAGGAATCTGTTGAGCATGGAACAAATGCCACTTTAGACGCAAGAATCAATCCGAAATGTTTTCCGAGATAAGATCGATAGGCAAAATACTTTTATTGTTCAATGTAGGGCACTACTTGTACGAAAATTCCAACTTTATTTTTTCCACATTCTGACGTGACAGAGATTTAGAGCATGTAAAAAAACCACTTTAGATACAAGATTCGTTTAGAAATGGTTTTTGGGCTAAAACACTTTTCAGCTTCAATGTTTGGCACAACAGGTACGAAAAATCCGATATCATTTTTTCCCATTCTAACTAGAGGAATCTGTTGAACATGAAAAAATGCCACTTTAGGCGCAAGAATCAAACGGAAATGTTTACCAAGATAAGAGTTATGGGCAAAATACTTTTCAAGGTGAATGTAGGGAACTACTTGTACGAAAATCTGACTTTATTTTTTTCCCATTCGGAGTTAAGGAATCTGTTGAGCATTGAAAAATCCCACTTAAGGTGCAAGAATCAATCAGAAATGTTTTCCGACATAAGAGCTATGTGCAAAATACTTTTCCTGTTTAATGTAGGGCACTACTTGTACTAAAACTCCAACTGCAGTTTTTGCACAATCTGACGTGACGGAGCTGTGGAGCACGGAAAAAAACCACTTTAGGCAGAAGGATCTTTTAGAAATGTTTTTCAGGCTAAGAGTTATGCAAAAAACACTTTCGAGCTTCAATGGAGAACACAACTGGTACGAAAAATCCAATTTCAATTTTTTCCCATTCGGACTTGAGAAATCTGTTGAACGTGGACTAATATCATTTTAGGCGCAAGAATAAATCAAAAATGTTTTCCGATATAAGAGCTATGGGCAATATACTTTTCATGTTCAATGTAGGGCACTGTGGAACTTCATTTTTTCCACATTGTGACGTGACGGAGCTGTGGAGCATGGAAAAAACCACTTTAGGCACAAGAATCATTTAGAAAGGTTTTTCGGGCAAAGAGTTATGCCAAAAACACTTTTCAGCATCAATGCATGACACAACTGATACAAAAAATCAATCATAATTGTTTTCCGAGATAAGATCGATAGGCAAAATACTTTTAATGTTCAATGTAGGGCACTACTTATACGAAAATTCCAACTTTATTTTTTCTACATTCTGATGTGACAGAACTTTGGAGCATGGAAAAACACCACTTTAGATAGAAGATTCGTTTAGAAATGTTTTTCGGGCTAAAACACTTTTCAGCTTCAATGTAGGGCACAACTGGTAAGAAAAATCCGACTTCAATTTTTTCCCATTCAGATATGAGGAATCTGTTGAGCATGGAAAAAATGTCACTTTAGAAGCAAGCATGAATCAAAAATGTTTTCCGAGATAAAATCGATAGGGAAAATACTTTTAATGTTCAATGTAAGGAACAACTGGTACGAAATATCTGATTTCATTTTTTTTCCGATTTGGACTTAAGGAATCTCTAGAGCTTGGAAAAAAACCAATTAGGCGCAAGAATCAATCAGAATTGTTTTCCGAGATAAGAGTTATGGACAAAATACTTTTCACGTTCAATTTAGGGCACTACTTGTATGAGAATTCCAACTGCATTTTATGCACATTCTGAAATGACGGAGCTGTGGATCATGGAAAAAAACCACTTTAGGCACAAGAATCTTCTAGAAATGTTTTTCAGGCTAAGAGTTATGCAAAAAACACTTATGAGCTTCAATGGACGGCACAACTGGTACGAAAAATCCTACTTCAATTTTTTTCCATTCGAACTTGAGGAATCTGTTGAACATGGACTAATCCCACTTTAGGCGTAAGAATAAATCAAAAATGTTTTCCGAGATAAGAGCTATGAGCAAAATACTTTTCATGTTCAATGTAAGGGTCTACTTGTACGAAAATTCCAACCTCATTTTTTCCACATTCTGACGCGACGAAGTTGTGGAGCATGGGAAAAAACCTGTTTAGGCACAAGAATCATATTGAAAGGTTTTTCGGGCTAAGAATAATGCCAAAAATACTTTTCAGGTTCTATGCAGAGCACAACAAGTACGAAATATACGACTATTTTTTTCCCATTCGGACTTGAGGAATCTGTTGAACATGGAAAAAATGCTACACTTTAGCGACAAGAATAGTTTAGAAATGTTTTTCGGGCAAAGAGTTATGCCAAAAACAATTTTCTGCATTTATGCAGAGCACAAAAAATCCGACTTCAGGAATCTGTTGAGCATGGAACAAATGCCACTTTAGACGCAAGAATCAATCCGAAATGTTTTCCGAGATAAGATCGATAGGTAAAATACTTTTAATGTTCAATGTAGGGCACTACTTGTACGAAATTTCCAACTTTATTTTTTCCACATTCTGACGTGACAGAGATTTAGAGCATGTAAAAAAACCACTTTAGATACAAGATTCGTTTAGAAATGTTTTTTGGGCTAAAAACACTTTTCAGCTTCAATGTTTGGCACAACAGGTACGAAAAATCCGACATCATTTTTTCCCATTCGAACTAGAAGAATCTGTTGAGCATGAAAAAATGCCACTTTAGGCGCAAGAATCAATCGAAAATGTTTTCCAAGAAAAGAGTTATGGGCAAAATACTTTTCAAGGTGAATGTAGGGAACTACTTGTACGAAAATCTGACTTTATTTTTTTCCCATTCGGTGTTAAGGAATCTGTCGAGCATTGAAAAATGCCACTTAAGGCGCAAGAATCAATCAGAAATGTTTTCCGAGATAAGAGCTATGTGCAAAATACTTTTCATGTTTAATGTAGGGCACTACTTGTATTAAAATTCCAACTGCAGTTTTTGCACAATCTGACGTGACGGAGCTGTGGAGCATGGAAAAAAACCACTTTAGGCACAAGAATCTTTTAGAAATGTTTTTCAGGCTAAGAGTTATTCAAAAAACACTTTCGAGCTTCAATGGAGAATACAACTGGTACGAAAAATCCATCTTCAATTTTTTCCCATTCGGACTTGAGGAATCTGTTGAACGTGGACTAATATCACTTTAGGCGCAAGAATAAATCAAAAATGTTTTCCGAGATAAGAGCTATGGGCAAAATACTTTTCATGTTCAATGTAGGGCACTACTTATACGAAAATTCCAACTTTATTTTTTCTACATTCTGATGTGACATAACTTTGGAGCATGGAAAAACACCACTTTAGATACAACATTCGTTTAGAAATGTTTTTCGGGCTAAAACACTTTTCAGCTTCAATGTAGGGCACAACTGGTACGAAAAATCCGACTTCATTTTTTTCCCATTCAGATTTGAGGAATCTGTTGAGCATGGAAAAAATGCCACTTTAGAAGCAAGAATCAATCAGAAATGTTTTCCGAGATAAAATCGATAGGCAAAATACTTTTAATGTTCAATGTAAGGAACAACTGGTACGAAAAATCCGACTTCATTTTTTTTCCTATTCGGACTTGAGGAATCTGTAGAGCATGGAAAAATGCCAATTAGGCGCAAGAATCAATCAGACTTATTTTCCGAGATAAGAGTTATGGACAAAATACTTTTCACGTTCAATGTAGGGCACTACTTGTATGAGAATTCCAACTGCATTTTTTGCACATTCTGAAATGACGGAGCTGTGGAGCATGAAAAAAAAACCACTTTAGGCACAAGAATCTTCTAGAAATGTTTTTCAGGCTAAGAGTTATGCAAAAAACACTTTCGAGCTTCAATGGAGAACACAACTGGTACGAAAAATCCAACTTTCATTTTTTCCCATTCGGACTTGAGGAATCTGTTGAACGTGGACTAACATCACATTAGGCGCAAGAATCAATCGAAATGTTATCCAAGATAAGAGCTATGGGGAAAATAGTTCTCATGTTCAATGTAGGGCACTACTAGTACAAAAATTCCAACGTCATTTTTTCCACATTCTGACGCGACGAAGCTGTGGAGCATGGTAAAAAACCACTTTAGGCACGAGAATCGTTTTGAATGGTTTTTCGGGCTAAGAATAATGCCAAAAACACTTTTCAGCTTTTATATGGAGCACAACTGGTACGAAATATCCGACTCTTTTTTCCCATTCGGACTTGAGGAATCTATTGAGCAGGGAAAAAATGCAACACTTTAGGCACAAGAATAATTTCGAAATGCTTTTTGGGCTAAGATTTATGCCAAAAACAATTTTTTGCTTTTATGCACGGCACAACAGGTACAAAAAATCCGAATTTATTTTTTTCCCATTGGGACTTGAGTAATTTGTTGAGCATGGAAAAAATGCGACTTTAGACGCAAGAATCAATCAGAAATGTTTTCCGAAATAAGATCAATAGGCAAAATACTTTTATTGTTCAATGTAGGGCACTATTTGTTCGAAAATTCCAAATTTATTTTTTCCACATTCTGACGTGACAGAGCTTTGGAGCATGGAAAAAACCATTTTAGATACAAGATTCGTTTAGAAATGTTTTTCGGGCTAAAACACTTTTCTGCTTCAATGTAGGGCACAACTGGTACGAAAAATCCGACTTGATTTTTTCCCATTCGAACTTGAGAAATCTGTTGAGCATGGAAAAATGCCACTTTAGGCGCAAGAATCAATCAGAAATGTTATCCGAGATAAGATCGATAGGCAAAATACTTTTAATGTTCAATGTAGGGCACTACTTGTACGAAAATTCCGACTTCATTTTTTCCTAATCGGACTTGAGGAATCTGTAGAGCTTGGAAAAATGCCAATTAGGCGCAAGAATCAATCAGAATTGTTTTCCGAGATAAGAGTTATGGACAAAATACTTTTCACGTTCAATGTAGGGCACTACTTAGATGAAAATTCCAACTGCATTTTTTGCACATTCTGAAATGACGGAGCTGTGGAGCATGGAAAAAAACCACTTTAGGCACAAGAATCGTTTAAAAATATTTTTCAGGCTAAGAGTTAAGCAAAAAACACTTCTGAGCTTCAATTGAGGGCACAACTGGTACGAAAACCCAAATTAATTTTTTTCCCATTCGGACTTGAGGAATCTGCTGAACATGGACTAGTGCCACTTCAGGTGCAAGAATCAATTAGAAATGTTTTCCAAGATAAGAGCTATGGGGAAAATACTTTTCATGTTCAATGTAGGGCACTACTTGTTCGAAAATTCCAACCTCATTTTTTGTATATTCAGACGCGACGAAGCTGCGGAGCATGGTAAAAAACCACTTTAGGCACACGAATCGTTTTGAAAGGTTTTTCGGGCTAAGAATAATGCCAAAAACACTTTTTAGCCTTTATGTGGAGCACAACTAGTACGAAATATCCGACTTTTTTTCCCATTCGTACTTGAGGAATCTGTTGAGCATGGAAAAATGCCACACTTTAGGCACAAGAATTGTTTCGAAATGTTTTTCGGGCTAAGAGTTATTCCAAAAACAATTTACTGCTTTTAAGCACGGCACAACTGGTACAAAAAATCCGAATTAATTTTTTTCCCATTCGGACTTGAGGAATCTGTTGAGTATGGAAAAAATGCGACTTAAGATGCAAGAATCAATCAGTAATGTTTTCCGAAATAAGATCGATTGGCAAAATACTGTTAATGTTCAATGTAGGCACTATTTGTGCGAAAATTCCAACTTTATTTTTTCTACATTCTGACGTGATAAAGCTTTAGAGCACGGAGGAAAACCACTTTAGATACAAGATTCGTTTAGAAATGTTTTTCAGACTAAAACACTTTTGAGCTTCAATGTAAGGCACAACTGGTAAGAAAAATCTGACTTCATTTTTTTCCCATTCGGACTTGAGGAATCTGTTGAGCACGAAAAAATGCTAATTTAGGTGCAAGAATCAATCAGAAACGTTTTCCGAGATAAAAGTTATGGGAAAAATATTTTTCACGTTCAATGTAGGGCACTACTTGTACGAAAAATCTGACTTCTTTTTTTTCCCATTCGGACTTGAGGAATCTGTTGAGCATGAAAAAATGCCCCTTTAGGCGCACGAATCAATGTAGGGCACTACTTGTATTAAAATTCCAACTGTATTTTTTGCACATTCTGACATGACGGAGCTGTGGAGCATGGAAAAAAACTACTTTAGGCACAAGAATCGTTTTGATTGGTTTTTCGGGCTAAGAATAATGCCAAAAACACTTTTCAGCTTCTAAGTAGAGCACAACTAGTACGAAATATCCGACTATTTTTATCCCATTTGGACCTGATGAATCTGTTAAGCATGGAAAAAAATGCTACACTTTAGGGACAAGAATAGTTTAGAAATGTTTTTAAGGCTAAGAGTTATGCCAAAAATAATTTTCTGCTTTTATGCAGGGCACAACTGGTACAAAAAATTCGACTTCATTTTTTTCCCATTCGGACTTGAGGAATTTGTTGAGCATGGAAAAAATGCCACTTTAGACGTAAGAATCAATCAAATATGTTTTTCGAGATAAGATCTATAGGCAAAATACTTTTAATGCTCAATGTAGGGCACTACTTGTACAAAAATTCCAACTTTATTTTTTCCACATTCTAAAGTGACAGAGCTTTGGAGCAAGGAAAAAAACCTCTTTAGATACAAGATTCGTTTAGAAATGTTTTTTGGGCTAAAACACTTTTCAGCTTCAATGTATGACACAACTAATATGAAAAATCCGGCATCATTTTTTCCCATTCGGACTTAATGAATTTGTTGAGCATGGAAAAATGCCACTTTAGGCGCAAGAATCAATCGGAAATGTTTTATGAGATAAGAGTTATGGGCAAAATACTTTTCACGGTGATTGTAGGGAACTACTTGTACTAAAAATCTTACTTCATTTTTTTCCCATTCGGACTTGAGGAATCTGTTGAGCATGGAAAAATGCTACTTAAGGCGCAAGAATCAATCAGAAATGTATTCCGAGATAAGAGCTATGTGCAAAATACTTTTCATGTTTAATGTAGGGGACTACTTGTATTAAAATTTCAACTGCATTTTTTGCACATTCTGACGTCACGGAGCTGTGGAGCATGGAAAAAAACCACTTTAGGCACAAGGATCTTTTAGAAATGTTTTTCAGGCTAAGAGTTGTGCAAAAAAACACTTCTGAGCTTCAATGGAGAACACAATTTGTTAGAAAAATCCAACTTCAATTTTTTCCCATTCGGACTTGAGGAATCTGTTGAACATGGACTAATGCCACTTTCGGCGCAAGAATAAATCAAAAATGTTTTCCGAGATAAGAGCTATGGGCAAAATACTTTTCATGTTCAATGTAGGGCACTACTTGTACGAAAATTCCAACCTCATTTTTTCCACATTCTGACGCGACGAAGCTGTGGAGCATGGAAAAAAACCACTTTAGGCACTAGAATCGTTTAGAAATGTTTTTTGGGCTAAAAGTTATGCCAAAAACACTTTTCAGCTTCAATGTAGGGCACAACTGGTACGAAAAATCCGACTTGATTTTTTCCCATTCGGACTTGAGAAATCATTTGAGCATGGAAAAATGCCACTTTAGGCGCAAGAATAAATCGGTAATGTTTTCCGAGATAAGAGTTATGGGAAAATACTTTTCACCATGAATGTAGGGCACTACTTGTACGAAAAATCTCACTTCAATTTATTTCCACACGGACTTAAGGAATCTGTTGAGCATGGAAAAATACGACTTTAGGCGCAAGAATTAATTAAAAATACTTTTCATGTTTAATTTAGGGCACTACTTGTATTAAAATTCCAATTGCATTTTTTGCACATTCTGATGTGACGGAGCTGTGAAGCATGGAAAAAAACCACTTTAGGCACAAGAATCGTTTAGAAATGTTTTTCAGGCTAAGAGTTATGCAAAAGACACTTCTGAGCTTCAATGGAGAACACAACTGGCTCGAAAAATCCAACTTCAATTTTTTCCCATTCGGACTTGAGGAATCTGTTGAACATGGACTAATGCCACTTTAGGCGCAAGAATCAATCAGATATGTTTTCCGAGATAAAAGCTATGGGCAAAAAACTTTTCATGTTCAATGTAGGGCACTACTTGTACGAAAATTCCAACTTCATTTTTTCTACATTCTGAGGTGACGGAGCTGTGGAGCATGGAAAAAACCACTTTATGCACAAGAATCGTTTAGAAATATTTTTCGGGCTAAGAGTTATGCCAATAAACTTTTCAGCTTCATGCAACGCACAACTGGTATGAATAATCCGACTTCATTTTTTTTCCATTCGGACTTGAGGATTCTGTTGAGAATGGGAAAATGCCACTTTAGGCACAAGAATCAATCAGAAATGTTTTCCGAGACAAGAGTTATGGGTAAAATGCTTTTCACGTTCAATGTAGGGCACTACTTGTACGAAAAATCCGACTTAATTTTTTTCCCATTCGGACTTGAGGAATCTGTTGAGCATGGAAAAATGCCTGATGTGAGATCAAGCATCATTTCTATGTTTATTTTGCTTTCTTAGAATTGTTGCATGGTTTTACTTTACTGTTAAAGTGAAGATCTTACATGTAACCAAAAATATGTCTTTTATTGTTATTATTAGTTAAGTTAGTTAATTAAAGTAGTTGATTTAACTAAGGGCCGAAAATTCAGTTGTTATTTATTTACTTAAGCTCCAAGTAGATGAGTTGTCATGAGTTATAATAGGCTTAGGCGTGTGGTTCTGTAAGATTTATGGAAAGTTTTGCAAAGCTTTCCTAAATCAAGTGTTTCCTTAAGTTCTAGCTAGATTCTAGGTTTTAATTTAGGGGAAACTTTCCTTATTTCTTACTTAGGAAATCTGGTCATGTGATGTACTTGGAGAGCAAGGTTTTCTTGCTTCTTCTACTATAAATAAAGGGCACCTATCCTCCTAACTAATGAGCGCAAGCTAACTGATGATGTTGAGGCGCCAAGTGTTACTAGGAGTGGCAAAGCATTTGGCAAGACTTTGTTGGCCAAGACAACTAATGAAGAGCTTGACATGGAAGACTCAGGCGCATTAGAGCTTGGATTATCATTTGGACAAGGTCCAAGTTGTTCTTGTGTTACTTGGACTGGTTTAGAGTAGGCGTGTTACTTTAATAGTTTATTTAATGTTTTTCGTTGTGTTTTGTTTTAGTAGGAATCATGGTTTTGCCTACGTTCTTAAATTGATCGATTTTACATGATTCAAGTTGTTTATGAGTCGGTTGTAACTAATCCAAGTTGGATTAGGAGTCTACTTGTTCTAATTCTGGTTGGATTAGGCTTGTTCTAATTCTAGTTGGATTAGGACTTAGGATGTATTATATATTCAGTTGTTTTCGTAATAATACTGTAGGCGTGTTTTTATTTCGCTTAGGCGGTGTGAGCGCGTATTAGATTTGACTACCCCATTGTTAAGGTTTTATTAAAAATATGTTTTGAAAGAAGTCGCCAACAATTCTTTAATGGAAAAATCATAAACCTAATTGGATATGGGAAATCGTAGGGACAAATTAGGGACTTATCCAATGTTGATTTCCTCGTCATGACTCCATAGATGGTCAGGAACCAAAAATTAAGTTCGGGGGTGAGGGTGCAATATAGTCAGGAACTATATTGCCCATTGCTGGCCTCTATTAAATATCGATTCCTAGCAGATTTTATGCAATAGAATAATCATATAACGTTTTAAGCACCCTAAAAATAATTAATCTAGATTGGTTCAGGAAACACACAAAAAGATTAATTTTTAGTGGTAAGTTATTAGACAATCAATATTAATGGGTTCATAATAGGTTTTCCATGCTATCTGAATTAGTTAGAACATTTATTTAGGTCTTGATTAATAATAAATACAAGGTGATAAATATTGCAATCAGGCATGAAAAGTAATATGTTCATAAAAATAAATAAAAATATGAAAATAAAATACTGCAGGGAGTTAGTATAATATATACAATACTTACAATCACGAGAACATATTAATAACCTACATCATGAATAAAGTGTTAGTAACTTCAAGAAAATAATAATAATAAATAAAGAAAACAAATAAAGTTAGTTAATTTAGTTGACCCTCGGAAACTATACCACCATCCGTGGTCGTTGATTTGTACAGATCTCGGAAAATTGAATATTGGAACAAGCCTTAAAAGATTGTGTCTTGCGGATGGGTTTGCGTGAGATTAGAAACGAAAGTCCAAACTTCTAATATGCTATGCTCAATCTATCACGTTGTAATATTTTCATTGAAAATTAATTTTGTAAAGTGCTGTAGCTTTTGTGATAGTAAACAATTAGGAGATGGTTACGTGGCTTTTGTTTGACAAATATGATGATTAATGAGGTTGCGAATTTGTGAGTCGTGCGTGAGTGCATGTGTAGTGTTGGTTGTGATTGATGAAGATGAGTGATCAGGTTGTGTTATGAGATTGTATGAGGGATTCAGCCCCGGTCCGAACAATAGTGAGGCCCTGTGCTGAAGTTGAAAATGAGGCCTCTATAAATACCATTAATATCATCAATAGGATCATTATTTTCATTTATACCATTGTTATCATGAGTAGGATCATCATTTTCATTAACATTATTACCAACACCAGTAAGATCATTATTCTCATTCAAATTGCACCAACTTAGGGGCATCAATCATAAACTTGCAATTATTTGAGAAGTTGTCAATCATTTCTAGACTCAAACAGTTGAGATTAAGGGAAGATATATTAACATGTAGACACAAATGTAAATCTTCCAACAACGGGCAAGACTTAAAAAACAGCACCCATCAAAGGATAATGTGAATCACGGAGAAAAAGGTGAAGTTTCTTCAGATTAATCAATGAACTTCCATCATCATCAAAGTAACAAAATTGATTATCACGGATGCCAGTGATACCAGTTCAGTTCACCAGTGATTGAGTTTCAAGCACACAAGTTGGAATCGGAAAGAAAAGTGAAGGAAAATAACGGAGATTTACATTTGAATTCAACAACATTAATATAGCATTTAAAAAATCCGTTCAAACACTTTAACATCCCCACAAACAGAACTTGAAAACTGGAGAAATATTTAAACTCGAGCTCACATACATTCGAACGACCAAAATCAAGAACAACGGAAGAAGCCATTAATTGATATAATAAGACAAAAAAGTTAATAAATTCACTTACTTAGTAGAAGCTACTACCCAGAGTGCGTAATTGCCATTATTTGACCATCTAGAATAAAATTCTAAGACCCACAATCTACAACAATAAAACCCACTAATTGAAATTAAAGAATCACTGGTTGTTTACCTTAAGGATGTTTCAACACCAGTAGACCCTGTGCAAGCTGGTGGGTAGGTGATGCGAATTTTAAGTAGCAGTAGAAGGTAACTTGTAAGAGGTAAGAACAGAGAGAGGAAGAGGTGAGTTTTTGGGCTGGATTTTTGGGAAGGAGAGAGAGTGAAGATCCAGTAGTTAAAGGCTTAAAGCAAGGAGGAAATCGAGGAGAGGGAGAAAGAAAGTCAGGAGAGAACTTTTGGGCTGATATTTCGTTCACTCAAGCGGTAATTGCCTAGGCTAGTACTTTTGCCTTTTGGGCCTTTATTGGTTAAATTGTTTTTAAAAAAATTTGAGGCCCCTCCAAAAGGGAGGCCCTGTTCTGAGTCCCATTTTGGACTTGCTCAGGGCCGGCCCTGGAGGGATTAGTATGGTGAGGCGGTGGATTCTTGTTTTGTGAGTTAGCCGTGTATTTGTTGTGAGGAGGGTTTTGTTAATTCTGTCATGGGAATTATATGGTGAGGGAGATGAGTTATATAGTGTAGGTAGGTTTAGGTAGTTGTATTGTAATAGGTTTTCGAAAGTTAGTAGGTCTCTAAAAGATTTTAGAAAATAAAAGATTTTAGAAAAGAGTTAGTAAGAGATATTTAAAATCACTTTTGAAAAAGATTATTTTTATGTAAAATGATTTTAGAAAATAGTTAGACAAAAGATATTTAAAAACACTTTGGAAAAGATTATTTTTATAAAAGATATTTTTATTAATAAAACTAATCAAATTAATTAACTCTATTAATTAAATTGGGCTAGAAAAGGGGTTTTATAAAATTGGGCTTTCATAAAAATAAGGTTTTCGAAACATGGGCTTTTTAAAAAAGTTATTTTAAATTATTTTAGAAAGTAGGCTTTTATAAAATTATTTATAAAAAAAAGGTCTTCGGAAATGAGTTGGAAAATGGTTTTTAAAACATTTTAGTTTAGACTCGTTCTTTATTCTTTCCTTGATCCGGACCAATTGGAGCAGGGTATTGGTCATCATAGGCTACTAAATGGGGAGACACAATTATGTTTCTACAAATACTTAGAAGTTGTTGATTTTGATTAAGGAATATTGAGAGTGTTGCTTTGCATGCTTTTGTTTATGTTAAGAGACTAGCCTGACTAGTTGTACAAAGTCGTTGCCTTTGTTCCAAACTTGAAGTCGTTGCCTTCAAGATTCACTCCACATCCACCTTTCAAACACATCCAACCCCGTTTCTTTTAATCAAGAACCCACCATATCCATCCGGAACATCTAGTGGTATTAGAGCTTTGCCTAAGATCCCAGGACGACGTTTGTTTTTGCGGCCAGTATTCATCCCGAATTGACACTAAATTTGGAGGCCTTGTTCTCCCAGGATACTTTGAATTTTACGGAGCTTTTGGATCCTAAACTGGACTACGTCGTCTTTAGTTTATTGTGTTAAAATTTCACGAGATTTCGAGGAGTTTTGATATAGTTTTGAGACTGTTATTTGAAGGCGTGCAAGAATCGTTGTGATCAAGAACAACGGTAGTAAAACGACGATTACCAGCGTTTGAGAATGCATTTTGCTACGAAATCTTAACTAGAGTCTTAAAACATATAAGGATAGATTGTGTCCAAATGTCACAAGATTTGGCTTCGTGTCGAGGAAGTTACGAATTTCCAAAATTGAGTCGGTTTGTTGAGACTTTCTTGATCATGGGGACTCCTAGGACTCGAGAGGAGTTGCAGGCGATGATGGTGAATATGATGAAGGACTGTAATGAAAGTTTTACCTCCATTAATTAGAAGTTAAGCAACAGTGCGCATGCTATCACTTAAGCTAATGAAGCCATACATCTTACCAACCAAAAAGGTTGAACTTTTGGCCGGAAACCGGGGAGATCAAGGTGGGGAAGGGCGTCCTACTAGGGACCCACCAATAAGGACTCCTGTAGAGAGTGATGGGGACTTTAAACTCATGGAGTTGAAGGAGTTTACGGGTGAAGGAGACGTCGAGGATCTCCAAAAGTGGATTCGACAGTTTGAGAAGCTAATGGACTATAAAGGCTTCGATGAACAAAAGGCTTTCAGGGTTGCACACTTGAAGATTACTAGGTATGCTAGTATATGGTTTGAAAGTTTGAGGAACAAGAGAATGAGAGATGGTGATCCGAAGATTGATACTTGGTACGAGTTGAAGAGGTAACTGAAGAAGAGATTTATCCTTCGTGAATATCTTCAAGTGCAGTTCCTTGGTCCGAGTGCAGTTCCTAAAGCTTAACCAAATACAAAAAAAACTCCAAGAGCGTGGCTAATTACACTAAGGAGTTTGAGAAGTTGTGTATTTTGTGTGAGCTGGACGAGAAAGAGGAAATGAAGATTGGATGATTCATCACTGGTTTGAAGCCCTCCATAGCCAATAAGGTAGAAACGTCTAACTACATTTTTTTTATGATGTGCTTAGGTTGGCCTAGAGATTCGAGAAGCAAGAGAATGAGGTGAGTAAAGGGAAGGATAAAACGTACTCTAGCTTCCACTTCCTACAAAAATAAGCCTACCTATAATATTTCCACACAACCATGCTATAATAAATTTGAACCTAAACCAAAGCCAAAAAAAATTATTAGCTCGGAACACGCTGCCTTGGCTAAGAAACAATGCTATAAATGTCAAGGTTTTGGCCATATCTTATGTGATTGTCCACAAAAAATTACCATCACCCCCAAAGACCATAGAACACTAGTGAATTCTCTTTCTCAACAAAGGGAAGAGGAGGAACGTCCATGCCTTGAGGAAGAGGGGCAAACTAAAGAAGGGGAGTCATATTTTGAGGATGATGAGAGGTGGGATGATCAAGAGATACAACAGGCTGCTTCGGATAAGGATACATTGATTCTGAGGAGATTGCTTAGTGTAGAATACCAACCATTGAAGGAAGAAGAGGAGCAAAAGGAGAATTTGTTTTATACAAGGGCCTTGGTGAATGGTAGGGCATGCAACCTTAACATTGATAGTGGTTCGTGTGCAAATGTAGCTTCTTCCAAAATGGTGAACATCCTGAAACTGTCTACTAGGGAGCATCCAAAGCCTTATGCTTTGAATTGGCTCAATGATCATACGCCCATTAAGGTAAAGAAACAAGCACTTATAGCCTTTTCCATAGGAGATTACA
Source organism: Beta lomatogona (assembly GCA_947646795.1). Taxonomy (NCBI): domain Eukaryota; kingdom Viridiplantae; phylum Streptophyta; class Magnoliopsida; order Caryophyllales; family Amaranthaceae; genus Beta; species Beta lomatogona. The sequence continues at coordinate 844,918 of CANSNZ010000073.1, forward strand.
AGGATGAATTGTGTTGGGAAGGCCATGGCAATGGGCTAGGAATGTTAATCATGATGGAAAACGTAATATTTACTCGGTTAGGGTGGGAAATAAATGATATAGGTTGAGACCACTTCTTCCTAAAGTGGCGCCAACCAAAGAAGCAAACAAGTCCAATTTATTCCTATATGGGGTTGAGTTTGAGAAGGAGATTATGGATGTTGGCACTGGATATGTGTTATACATTAGAAAGGCGGCACCATCTAAGGGTCCCCCACAAGATCCTACCTTGGCTGCTCTTCTAAAAGAGTTTGCAGACGTATTTCCAGATGACCTTCCACCGGGGCTTCCACCTATTAGAGGCATTGAACATGACATTGATTTGGTTCCAGGAGCCACTCTCTCCAACAAGGCTGCTTATACATGCAACCCTGAAGAGTCTAAGGAGCTACAAAGGCAAGTGCAAGAGCACATTGATTGAGGGTATGTTTGTGAAAGTAAAAGTCCTTGTGCTGTTCCCGCTTTGTTAGTGCCTAAAAAGGATGGTACTTAGCGCATGTGTGTGGATAGTAGAGCTGTAAATAACTTCACCATCAAGTATAGGTTTCCTATGCCTAGGCTAGATGATATGTTGGACAAGTTACATGGAACCAAAATCTTCTCCAAAATTGATTTGAGGAGTGGATACCACCAAATGAGAGTGAGAGAAGGGGACGAGTGGAAGACTACATCTAAAACCAAGCAAAGATTGTATGAATGGATGGCAATTCCCTTCGGGTTATGCAACGCACCAAGCTCTTTCATGCAGCTAATGAATGAGGTATTACGCCCCTTTATTAACTCTTTTGTTGTTGTTTATTTATCATTTATAGCCAAACAAAAAATTTGCACTTTGAACAGTTAAAACAAGTTTTTGAAGCCTTGCGTGCACAACAGTTATATGGGAAAATGGAAAAGTGTACGTTTTTGGTTCCTAGTTTTGTTTTCTTGGGTACATTGTCTCGAGTGATGGTGTAAGGGTTGATCCTTCTAAGGTAAAAGCCATTTCTTCTTGGCCAGAACTGAAGAATGCACATGATGTGAGGAGTTTTCATGGGTTGGCAAGTTTTATACTGAGCTTACAAAGAAGGGTGAGTTTGCTTGGACTCACAATGCCAATAAGTCTTTTGAAGAGTTGAAAACTAGCCTATGTAATGCACCACTTCTTGCTTTGCCAGATTTTTCCAAATTATTTGAATTAGAAACGGATGCTAGTGGTTTGGGAATAGGTGTTGTGCTTCTACAGGAAAAACGTCCCATAGCATTTTTTAGTGAGAAATTGAGTGGGGCTAGACTTAATTATTCCACTTATGATGATGCGGAACGAGAAGATCCAACGTAGTACAGTTAGTTATAGTTAATGAGCCGTGTGTTTTAGTAGTTTATTTCATGTTTTCATGTTGTTTTGTTTTAGTAGAAACCATGGTTTTGCCTACGTTCTTAAAACGATGGATTTTACATGATGCAAGTTGTTTAGGAGTCGTTGTAACTAATCCAATGTGGATTAGGAGTTTAGGTCGTAGTAACTAATCCAATGTGGATTAGGAGTCTAGTTGTTCTAATTTTGGTTGGATTAGACTTGTTCTAACTCTAGTTGGATTAGGACTTAGGATGTATTATATATTCGTTTGTTTTCATAATAATACGAAGAGTTGTTGATTATTGATTAAGAACATCGTGAGTAGAGAGTATTGCTGTGCATACTTTTGCTTAAAGTTTAGAGACTAGGTTGACTAGGGGACATAAGTCGTTGCCTTTGTTCCAAACTTGAAGTCGTTGCCTTCAAGATTCACTCCATTTTCACCATCAAACACAATCCATAACCATTTTTTTTTAATCAAAAAACCTCCATAACTATCTGGAACATCAAGTTTCACATCAACTGGTATGCGAGGTTTGCCCAAGATCCCACGGCGACGCTTGTTTTTACTGTCCGAATTCATCCCGAATTTGCAGTAACTTTGGGGGCCTCGAACTCCCAGTATACTTCGAATTTTCTGAAGATTTTTTATCCTAAACCGGAATACATATTGTCTAGTTCAGTGTGCTAAAATTTCACGAGATTTCTAGGAGTTTTCATATAGTTTCAAGATCGTTCTTTGAAGGCGTGCATGAATCGCTGGAATCAAGAACATCGATATTAGAACGAGGATTACCATGGTTTGAGAACGAATTTGGCTACGAAATTTTAACTGGAATCTTACAACATACAAATCTAGAGTGTGCCCAAATTTTACAAGTGTTGGCTTTGTTTTGCGGAAGTTACGAATTTCCTAAATTGGGTTAGTTTGTTGGAAATTCTTGATCATGGGGAATCCTATAACTCGAGAAGAATTGCAGGAGATGATGGTGAATATGATGAGGGATTTTAATGAAAGTTTTACCTTTATGAGTGCATCCATACAAACCACCAACAATAGCGTTGAATCTTTGGCTGGAAATCTGGAGGAACAAGGAGGACGAGGACGTCCAATTAGGGAGCCACCAAGAAGGACTCCTGTAGAGAGTGATAGGGACTTCAAACTCATGGAATTGAAGGAATTCATGGGTAAAGGAGACGTTGAGGATCTCCTAGAATGGATTCGACAATTTGAAAAGCTTATGGACTATAAAGGCTTCGATGAACATAAAGCTTTCAAAGTGGCACACTTGAAGATTACTAGGCATGCTAGTATATGGTTCGAAAGCTTGAGGAACAAGAGAATCATGGATGGTGATCCAATGATTGATACTTGGTCCGAATTGAAGAGGAAATTCAAGAAGAGATTCATTCCACGTGAATATCTTCAAGAGCAGTTCTTAAAGCTCAACCAGATTCAACAAAACTCCAAGAGTGTGGCTGAGTATACTAAGGAGTTTAGAAGTTGTGTATATTGTGTGAGTTGGATGAGAAGGAGGAGATGAAGATTGGGCGTTTCATCACTGGATTGAGGCTTTCCATAGCCAATAAGGTAGAAACGTCTAAGTACATTTTTTTTTGATGATGTGCTTAGGTTGGCCGAGAGATTTGAAAAGCAAGAAAAGGAGGTGAGTAAGGGTAAGGATAAAATGTACTCTAACAACTCCTATTCCACTTCCTACAAAAATAAACCTACCTATAACAACTCTACACAACCACCATCTTCCTCATCTGAATTCAAACCAGAACCTAAACCTAGGGTGTTTATTAGTCCTGAACATGCTGCTTTGGCTAAGAAACAATGTGATAAGTGCCAAGGGTTTGGTCATATCTCACGTGATTGCCCACAAAAGATCACTATCACCCCTAAGGATCATAAAACCCTCTTGAATTTCCTTGCTCAACCAAGGGAAGAGGAGGAACGTGCTTGCCTTGAGGAGGAGGAGGAGGGAACTAAAGAAGGGGAGTCGGATTTTGAAGATGATAATAAGTGGGAAGATCAAGAACTACAAGTAGCTGCTCCAGATAAGGATACCCTCATCTTTAGGAGATTACTTAGAGCCCAAGCTGCACCATTAGAGGACGAAGCGCAAAGGGAAAATCTTTTGTACACACGGTGCTTAGTTAAAGGGAGATCTTTTAAGCTAATCATTGACAGTGGGTCTTGTGCTAATGTGGCATCTTCAAAGATGGTGAGTGTCTTAAAATTACCCGCTAGAGAACATCCAAAGTCTTACAACCTTAATTGGTTGAATGACAATGATTTTATCAAGGTGCAGAAACAAGCGCTCGTGGCTTTTTCTATAGGACATTACCAAGATGAACTTTGGTGTGATGTCATCCCCATGAGTGTGTGTGATGTACTCCTAGGAAGACATTGGCAGTAGATGAGAGATGTGAACCATGCAGGGAAGAGAAACATTTGTTCGGTTGCTAAAGAGAATAAGAGGTATAGATTAAAGCCTTTACCTCCCAAAAAGGTAAATTTTGAAACTACAAACAACGTGCTCGTAAAGGCTTCTCAATCCGAATGTGAGTTAATGGAAGTCAAGGTGCACTACATGTTATATATTAAGGAACCAATGACAGATTCTTCATCCCCACCGAGTTCATATGATAGTGTTGGTACCACTTTCAAGAATTTGGATGACTTAGCTCCTTACATTGCTGACGATAATTTGGGGACAAATTCTTTTCAAGAAGGGGAGAATGATGCGGAACAAGAAGATCCAACCTAGTACAGTTAGTTATAGTTAATGAGTCGTGTGTTTTAGTAGTTTGTTTCATGTTTTCATGTTGTTTTGTTTTAGTAGAAATCATGGTTTTGCCTACGTTCTTAAAACGATGGATTTTACATGATTCAAGTTGGTTAGGAGTCGTTGTAACTAATCCAATGTGGATTAGGAGTTTAGGTCGTAGTAGCTAATCCAGTGTGGATTAGGAGTCTAGTTGTTCTAATTCTGGTTGGATTATACTTGTTCTAACTCTAGTTGGATTAGGACTTAGGATGCATTATATATTCGTTTGTTTTCATAATAATACGGAGAGTTGTTGATTATTGATTAAGAATATCGTGAGTAGAGTATTGATGTGCATACTTTTGCTTAAATTTTAGAGACTAGCTTGACTAGTGGATCAAAGTCGTTGCCTTTGTTCCAAACTTGAAGTTGTTGTTTTCAAGATTCACTCCATCTTCCCCTTCAAACACAATCCATAACCGTTTCTTTTAATCAAGAAACCTCCATAACTATCTGGAACATCAAGTTCCACATCATATGATAAAGAGTTTTATGCCATTATTCGTGCACTTGAGCATTGGTCTCATTATCTTCGTGCTAAACGTTTTGTGCTTCATTCGGATCATGAGAGTTTGAAACATATACATGGGCAACAAAAGATTAATGTGAGACATGCTAAGTGGGTGGAACTTTTGCAATCCTTCACGTTTTCTTCTAAGTATACGGAAAGCAAGGAGAATGTTGTGGCGGATGCATTGTCTAGGAGGGGGTATTTGTTGGCAGTCATGGAAGCTTGTGTACTTGGGTTTGAAATTCTCAAACAACATTATGGTGATGTTGATGACTTCAAGGAGTTGATTGCTGCTCCCCATAGCTCCTATAATGTTCAAGATGGGTTTTTATTCAATGAGAACCGTCTATGTGTGCCTAATTGTAGTGTGCGTGAGTTGTTAGTGAGGGAGATGCATGCTGGAGGTATTGCTGGTCGCTTTGGGGTGCATAAGACATATGATTTGTTGTGTGAACACTTCTATTGGCCTAAGATGCTCAAAGATGTTCATCAAGTGTTTGAGAGATACGCCACTTGCCAAAAGGCCAAAAGCACTTTCCACAAGGGTTTGTACACTTCATTGCTCATTCCTAGTGTGCCTTGGGATAGTGTAAGCATGGATTTCATTGTTGGATTACCACGCATAACAAGAGGTAAGGGTTCCATTATGGTAGTGGTTGATCGTTTTAGCAAGATGGCTCATTTTTTACCTTGCCATAAAACGAATGATGCTAGCAATGTGGCTGACTTGTATTACAAAGAAGTAGTGCGTCTTCATGGTATTCCCAAGAGTATAGTATCATATAGGGATACTAAGTTCCGTAGCTACTTTTGGAAGACTCTTTGGAAGCTTGTGGGAACTAAACTACTATTTAGTACTTTGCATCACCCACAAACTGATGGGCAAACCGAAGTCACTAATAGAACCTTAGGTACATTGCTACGAGGTTTGGTGAGTAAGACTACAAAGGATTGGGATGTACGTTTAGCTCATGCGGAGTTTGCCTATAATAGGGCGCCTTCATCTACAACAGGTTCATCTCCATTCCGTATTGTTTATGGTGCTAATCCACATATTCCTGTTGATCTTGTTGATTTGCCACGAGGAGATCTTGTTAACTTTGATGCTCAAGCTGGTCAACAAGCATTCATGAAAACGTGTAAAAAAGTTAAGTTGCAAATTGAGAAGATGAATGCACGTTATAAGCAGCAAGCTAACAAGCACCGCAAGTCACAAGAGTTTCAAGTAGGTGATCTAGTGTGGTTGAACCTACGCAAAGAGAGGTTTTTTTAGAATCGCAAGAACAAGTTCATGCGAAGAGCTGATGGTCCATTTCGTGTGTTAGGGCGTATTGGCGACAATGCATATAAGCTAGAATTTCCTGGTTCATATGGTGGTGTAAGTTCTACGTTTAATGTTGGTGATTTATCTCCATAAGTACTTGACGAGAATTTGGGGAAAATTTCTTTTCAAGAAGGGGAGAATGATGAGGATCATGAGGCACCAAGTGTTACTAGGAGTGGCAAAGCATTTGGCAAGACAACTAATGAAAAGCGTGACATGGAAGACTTACGCGCATTAGAGCTTAGATTGTCATTTGGACAAGGACCAAGTTGTTCTTGTGTTACTTGGACTGGTTTAGAGTAGGCGTGATACTCTAATAGTTTATTTCATGTTTTTTCGTTGTGTTTTATTTTAGTAGGAAGCATGGTTTTTCCTACATTCTTAAAACGATGGATTTTACATGATTCAAGTTGTTTAGGAGTCGGTTGTAACTAATCCAAGTTGGATTAGGAGTTTAGTTGTTCTAATTTTGGTTGGATTAGGGTTGTTCTAATTCTAGTTGGATTAGTACTTAGGATGTATTATATATTCAGTTGTTTTCGTAATAATACTTAGACGTTGTTGATTTTGATTCAAGAATATTGAGAGTATTACATTGCATGCTTTTGTTTATGTTAAGAGACTAGCCTTACTAGTGGTACAAAGTTGTTACCTTTGTTCCAAACTTGAAGTCGTTGCCTTCGAGATTCACTTCACATCCACCTTTCAAACACATCCAACCCCGTTTCTTTTAATCAAGAACCCACCATATCCATCCGGAACATCAAGTTCCACATCACTAACAATAGGTTTTCGAGTAATAAACCTAAACAAACAACTGAGACTTGTTTGTCCATACTCTTAACCACGACTTAAGAGTAATATCCTCTAGTTTTATAGTTAATTTGTTCCATAATTCACAAAACACAAAAGAGTTCGTAAACAGCCACGAAAATCACATCAAGTGGTATCAGAGCAGTGTTACTATATACCTAAACAAACAACTGAGACTTGTTTGTCCATACTCTTAACCGCGACTTAAGAGTAATATCTTCTAGTTTTATAGTTAATTTATTCCATAATTCACAAAACACAAAAGAGTTCGTAAACAGCCACGAAAATCACATCAAGTGGTATTAGAGCAGCGTTACTATAACGGAGCGTGAGGGCACGTGTGAACTCAAAATTGTGATTTTCTTGGTCCGTTGGAAATCTAACATACAGGGCTACCTTGTATCTAAATTTCAGCTTGATCCGATCAGTAACGAATTCGCAGCAGGCAGAAACATTTGATGAAAAATCCTATCTTTTGTGCGAGGATGGTGAGTGAATCTTCAAAGAAGTTGGAGGACGATGTTGATGTCCTGGGGAATAAGATGGTGCAGTTGAATGCTAGCCTAGAATTAGTGGTTGATGCTATTAAAGAGATGTAAACGACTATTGGAGTTGAGAAACAAAACGGGTACACGTTCCTACAACTCCTATGACCGACCACCACGCAAAGAAGAGGAGATCAAACTAAGTGAACTTCCATAATTTGATGGTACTTTGGAACCGGATGTTTACTTGGATTGTGAGAGGCGTATGCAGCGAATCTTTGATCATAAAAAGGTTAGTGATGAGAAGAGTTTTTCTTATGCTACTCTCAAATTTACAAAGTACACTTCTTTATGGTTTGAGAATATGCAAGTAAGGCGAGAAAGAGAAGGGAAAGGGTCCATCTCTACGTGGACTGATTTGAAGCTTAAACTAAAGACGTTTTATTGCACGTACTTACAAGCAAGATTTGTTCTTAAACTTTAATTCTTCGCAACAAAATCAATTGACTGTGGCACAATATGTACAAGAGTTTGAAAGGCTTTCAATGGCTTGTGATTGTAAGGATGAAGATGAGCAAAAGAGTGCCAAATTTCTTATTGGACTCAATACCCTATTGCAAATCTCGTGGAATTCCAATTCTATCATTCTTTTGACGAGTTATGATCATTAGCAAGCAAGGTCGAGCGCCAACAAAAGGAGTTTAAGGGTAAGAACTTCTAATCCTCGTTTGCGACTAAATCTGAAGCTACGTTCTCTTCACCAATGTTGGATGCTTTAGATAAAGGCAAGGCCATAGAGGCATCGGTGGTAGGGGATTCTAAAGCAAAGCAAGGACCTTTGACTCCGGGGCAGGTGATAATGAACGGAAATCAATCTTTTAAGTGCCAAGGACATGGACACATATCTCGACAATGTCCAAATATGGTTCTTGTTTCGTTAGAAGAACATCATGCACTTCTAATGGAGCAGTAAGAAGAAGAAGCGAGATTATTGGCGAACAACACGTTTTCTACTGCCTTGGAAGAGATGGAAGCCGCATTATTTGGATCAAACTTGATGCAACCTGAAGGCAAGGAAGAAGAGAGGTTCTTTGGCTTAATAAGGCAAGTCTTGCACGTGGAGTCTTCATCCATTGAAGGTTTAGGGCAGCGAGAAAATCTTTTTCACACACGATGCATGGTAGGTGATAAGGTATGTTCTTTGATTATGGATAGTGGTGCTTGTACTAATGTTGGATCAATTAAAGTTGCTAAAGATTAATTAGGGCTTCAAATAAGGGATCACGCATGACCTTATAAACTGAATTGGTTGACTGATGATGGAGGCATTCAGGTTACAAAGCAAGCCCTAGTGAATTTCAAAGTAGGCGAGTACAAGGATGAGCTTTGGTGTAATTCTATTCCTATGACTACTTGTCACATTCTTTTGGGTCGTCCATGGCAATTTGATAGAGATGTGCTTCATCATGGGAAGAACAATGTCTACTCGGTCAAGTTGGGTGACCAACGGTTTAATCTTGCCCCATTACCACCAAAAACCGTGGCTAACATTGGTGCTGCTCAAAGTAAGGCAAATGTGCTTCAATTCCGTGACAACTTGGGGGTTAACAAGAAGGAACGACACAATCAAATGCTCAATGCTTGGAAGAAACCACCGTTTGATATTGGGGATTATGTCTTTCTTAGTCTTAATGCCCAAAAGTTGTTTAACAACTCAAAGGGTAAGATAGAGAACGTGGAAGAAGGACCATTCAAGACGGTTCATCGAGAAAACTATGACACTTTTCAAGTACTCTTGGGCAGTGACATGTGTGCTTCTATTGGTGCAAATGACTCGGTTCCTTGTCTAGACCATGACATTTGAGGACAAGTTTTTTTTCAAGAAGTGGGGAATGATTTGAGATCAAGCATCATTTCTATGTTTAATTTGCTTTCTTAGGATTGTTGCATGGTTTTACTTTACTCTTAAAGTGAAGGTTTTACATGTAATCAAAACTATGTCTTTTTTTGTTATTATTAGTTAACTTAGTTAATTAAAGTAGTTTATTAACTAAGGGCCGAAAATTCAGTTGTAATTCATTTACTTAAGCTCCAAGTAGATGAGTTGTCATGAGTTGTACTAAGGGAAGGCTTAGGCATGTGGTTTTGTAAGATTTATGGAAAGTTTTGCAAAGCTTTCCTATATCAAGTGTTTCCTTAAGTTCTAGCTAGATTATAAGCTTTAATTTAGGGGAAGCTTTCCTTATTTCTTACTTAGGAAATCTAGTCATGTGATGTACTTGGAGAGCAAGGTTTTCTTACTTCTTCTACTATAAATAAAGGGCGCCTATCCTCTTAAAGGGGTAGAGTTTTGAAGTTAAAGAAATTGCATCTATTACATGGGTTGAGCGCAAGGCCGCAAGCTAACACTAGGTTTCCGAGTAATAAACCTAAACAAACAACCGAGACTTGTGTGTCCATACTCTTAACCGCGACTTAAGAGTAATATCCCTAGTTAATTTGTTCCATAATTCACAAAGCACAAAAGAGTTCGTAAACAGCCACGAAAATCGCAATAATGACACTTTAGGCGCAAGAATCAATCATAAATGTTTTCTGAGATAAGAGCTATGTGCAAAATACTTTTTATGTTCAATTGGGCACTACTTCTACGAAAATTCCAAATTAATATTTTCCACATTCTAATGTGACGGAGCTGTGCAGCATGGGAAAAATCAACTTTAGGCACAAGCATCGTTTAGAAAGGTTTTTCGGGCTAAGAGTTACGCCAGAAATACATTTCAGCTTCTATGGAGGGAACAACTTGGACAAAAAATCCGACTTTATTTTTTCCCATTCAGACTTGAGGAATCTGTGGAGCATGGAAAAACGCCACTTTAGGCACAAGAATCGTTTAGAAATATTTTTCGGGGTAAGAGTTATACCAAAAACACTTTTCAGCTTCTATGAAGGGCACGATACGAAGAAATCGACTTCATTTTTTTCCCATTCGAACTTGAGGAATCTATTGAGCATGGAAAAATGCCGCTTTAGGCGCAAGAATCAATCAGAAATATTTTTAGAGATAAGAGTTATAGGCAAAATACTTTTTCACGTTCAATGTAGGGCACTACTTGTATGAAAAATCCGACTTCATTTTTTTCCCATTTGCACTTGAGGAATCAGTTAATCATGGAAAAATGCCACTTTAGGCGCAAGAATCTATCAGAAATGTTTTCCGAGATAAGAGATATGTGCAAAATACTTTTCAAGTTTAATGTAGGGCACTACTTGTACGAAAAATTCCAACTGCATGTTTTGCACATTCTGACATGACGAAGCTGTGGAGCATGGAAACAACCACTTTACGCACAAGAATTGTTTAAATTTTTTTTTCGTGCTAAGAGATGCAAAAAAAAACTTTTCAGCTTTAATGAAGGGAACAACTGGTACGAAAAATTCGACATCATTTTTTTCCCATTGGGACCTGAGGCATCCATGAAGCATGGAAAAAAACCACTTTAGGCACAAGAATCATTTAGAAATGTTTTTCGAGCTAAGAGTTATGCCAAAAAACTTTTCAGCTTCAATGTAGCGCACAACTGGTACGAAAAATCCGACTTTATTTTTTCCCTATTCGGACTTGAGGAATCTGTTCAGCATGGAAAAATGCCACTTTAGGCGCAAGAATCAATCATAAATGTTTTCTGAAATAAGAAGTATGGCAAAATACTTTTCATGTTCAATGTAGGGCACTACTTCTACAAAAATTCCAACTTCATTTTTTCCACATTCTGACTTGACAGAGCTGTGGAGCATGGAAAAAAACCACTTAAGGCACAAGAATCGTTCAGAAATGATTTTCGGGCTATGAGTTATGCCAAAAACACTTTCCAGCTTCAATGTAGGGCCCAACTGGCACGAAAAATCCAACTTTATTTTTTTTGCGATTGGGACTTGAGGAATCTGTTGAGCATAGAAAAATGCCACTTTAGGCGCAAGAATCAATCAGAAATGTTTTCTGAGATAAGAGTTATGTGCAAAATACTTTTCATGTTCAATTGGGCAATACTTGTACGAAAATTCCAAATTAATATTTTCCACATTCTAACGCGACGGAGCTGTGGAGCATGGGAAAAAACAACTTTAGGCACAAGAATCGTTTAGAAAGGTTTTTCGGGCTAAGAGTTATGCCAAAAATACTTTTCAGCGTCTATGCAGGGAACAACTTGTACAAAAAATCCGATTTTATTTTTTCCCATTCAGACTTGAGGAATATGTGGAGCATGGAAAAACGCCACTTTAGGCACAAGAATCGTTTAGAAATGTGTTTCGGGGTAAGAGTTATACCAAAAACACTTTTCACACTAGAGGAAATAAGCCCAAGGGCTGCGGTCAAAAGGGGCCCAAGGGCTGTGTTTTTTGACCGCAGCCATTGGACTAGCAGCCCTTGGAATTTAGAAAGGGTTGCGGTCAGGGCAAAAACCGCAACCCTTGGTGGGTTAAGGGCTGCGGTTCAGGGCAAAAACCGCAGCCATTGGTGACTAAAGGGTTGCGGTTTTTGCCCTTGACCGCAGCCCTTAACCCATCAAGGGCTGCGGTTTTTGCCCTGACCGCAGCCCTTGTGCCCCAAAAAAAAAATTTTTTTTACTAAATTATCCAAAATCAGTTACATATATATAAAAGTATCACTTCTCATTACAATTCATGTTATTTATACATATATAAAGAAAATATTGACTGAGTTACATTTTAGTATCAAAACTAGTGTAACAAAAGATAGAGAGTTCATTCACTTGTAATATTCAAATTGATACCACTCATTTGTGTGCTTTGATGGCAATGTAGATGAGGAATCTGTTTTGGATTTAGCCGTGGTGAACCGGATGTAGGACCGAGATCAGAGGGTAATGCAGGACACACCTCTGCCTCTGATGATACCAAGGCATTTTGCACCCTCTGTTGTTCTTCTAAGATCTTGTGGTGGTAACGTTCGTGAAGCATAGTGTTGTATGTGTCATATTGTGTCCAATAAAAACTCGTACGTTAATCGCATTCATTTATCTAATAAAAACTCGTATGTCCATCTATATAATCAAATTCTCTGTACACACCTGCGATGAGCATACTGTAAGCATTATAAAATTCTTCAGCATATATACATCTATATTACAAGAAATATTAATAGCATTCAATTAAACCAAGAAACACAATCAGGTAAAAACTTAAAATCAAAAGAGTGGAGAGAGAAAATACCTCAGCGGCGAGGTAGTCGAGAACGGAGCTCCGACACCAACACGCTCAGCAACAGCAAACACGGTGCATTCTAGACTCTCGGTTCATTCGTTTAGCAACATAATGTGACAAGTCTACACAAGAGAGTAACAAGCTAATAAGCACCTAATGTACTTTCTAAGCAAACCTCACCAAGCATAAATTTCCTCAGCATTTAACAACCAAATAAGCCTTTCAAAGTCTCAAGCATTGGTCAATTGACATTCATGAATTCAACTTTTTGGTTCCTGTAGACAAGCATAAGTGACTAACCAGTGGATTACTGGTGCAGCTCAACTTAAAATCTCAAAAACTTCAATAAATCAAGTAAACAGCCTCAGTTTTCATAACTTAATGCTAGCATACACAGATACCTTCTTAGAATACTTGGAAACAGATGAACATATTGATCAGGCAGTTGATTAGATAGTACAAAAAACAAAGAATATGATAAAAGCTTCTAAAGTAACCCCAAAATTCCAAATCTAATTACATTCGAAGATAACCCATAAAATTCATGCTAAACAACACACCCTTAAATAAATAGTAATTCACACAAATTCATCAAGACAATAATCAAATATTTCCTCCACTTCCACCAATTAAAACATAAAGAAAGTGATTAAACTCCAATAATAAATAAAAAGTCTAGAACTTTCAAGGTTAAGCCCCATTAAAAAAATCACCACTAACATACCAACAAGAAAACCCATAAATTCTAAAATAAAGGAAAGAAGAGCAAGAGTACCCAAATCATTGAACTTGCAAAAGCGACTCAAAGAATGATCAACAAAACAAAAAAAAAAAAAAAAAAGAGAGAGAGAGAGATGAGAGATAACCTGGTGAATAGGTGGCGCATTAGCACAAACTGGGCAATCAAAGATTTCAACAATAGTGGCGGCGGTATCAAATCGAAAGAAGAGCTGCAAGAAAATTGTAAGAGAAAACAACGAACAAGATGGAGAAATTGTAAGAGAAATTTCAACGAACCCAGATAAATTTCAACGAAAGATAATTCGAAAAATAAAAAACAGAGAGCGTAAATTCTAAGAGAAAGAGATGGAGAAATTACCATCAAAAGGAAATAGAAGTAGTTGACATAGCCATAGCCAAGGAAATGACCAAGAAAATCGCAGCAAAAGAAGATCGGCGACGTAGTTGTACAAACCCTAAAACCAAACGAATTTAATGTTGAATTGAGAATAAAAAGGGTAACATCAGACTAAAACCAAACGAATTCGAAGCAGAAGACGAAGATGCAGCAGAACACTTCACGTTTTTGGAGGAGAGAGAAAGTGAGAGATGGAGTAGCGAGAAAGAGGCGAGGTGGGAGTGAGAGAGGGAGTCTGCGGTTAGAGGTAGAAAGGGTTACTGGTTAAGAATAGAGAATCCAATGATAGCAAGAGAAAGAAATGTTATGCGCGAAAATGATTATAAAAAAGGGCTGCGGTTTTTTAAATTAACCGCAACCCTCTAATTAAGGGTTACGGTAGCCCAAAGACCGCATCCCTTAATTTTAAGGGCTGCGTTTTTCAGAGAACCGCAGCCCTTGCATAGCAGCGTTTGGCTTTTTTCCCTCTAGGATCAGCTTCTATGAAGGGCACTGTACGAAAAAAATCGACTTCATTTTTTTCCCATTCGGACTTGAGCAATCTGTTGAACATGGAAAAAATGCCACTTTAGGCACAAGAATCAATCAGAAATGTTTTTCGAGATAAGATCTATAGGCAAAATACTTTTCATGTTCAATGTAGGGCACTACTTGTACGAAAATTCCAAATTTATTTTTTCCACATTCTGACGTGATGGAGCTGTGGAACATGGAAAAAAAAAACCACTTTAGGCACAATATTCATTTAGAAATGTTTTTCGGGCTAAACCACTTTTCAGCTTTAATGCAAGGCACAAAGGGTAAAAGATATCCGACTTCATTTTTTTCCCATTCGAACTTGAGAAATCTGTTGAGCATGGAAAAATGCCACTTTGGGCGCAAGAATCAATCAGCAATATTTTTCGAGATAAGAGTTATAAGCAAAATACATTTCACGTTCAATGTAGGGCCCTACTTGTACGAAAAATCCGACTTCATTTTTTTCCCATTTGGACTTGAGGAATCTGTTAAGCATGGAAAAATGCCACTTTAGGCGTAAGAATCAATCAAAAATGTTTTCCGAGATAAGAGCTATGTGCAAAATACTTTTCAAATTTAATGTAGGGCAGTACTTATACAAAAAATTCTAACTAGATTTTTTGCACATTCTGACGTGACGAAGCTGTGGAGCATGGAAAAAACCACTTTATGCACAAGAATTGTTTAAAATTTTTTTTCGGGCTATGAGATGCAAAAAAAACTTTTCAGCTTTAATGAAGGGAACAACTGGTACGAAAAATTCCATCTCATTTTTTTCCCACTGGGACTTGAGGAATCTGTGGAACATGGAAAAAAACCACTTTAGGCACAAGAATCATTTAGAAATGTTTTTCGCGCTAAGAGTTATGCCAAAAAACTTTTCAGCTTCAATGTAGCGCACAACTGGTACGAAAAATCCGACTTTATTTTTTTCCGATTCGAACTTGATAAATTTGTTGAGCATAGAAAAATGCCACTTTAGGCGCAAGAATCAATTAGAAATATTTTCCGAGATAAGAGTTAGGGGCAAAATACTTTTCACGTTCAATGTAGGTTACTACTTGTACAAAAAATCCAACTTGATTTTTTCCACATTCTGAGGTGACGGAGCCGTGGATCATGCAAAAAACTACTTTAGGCACAAGAATCGTTTAGAAATGTTTTTCGAGGTAACAGTTATGCCAAAAACACTTTTCAGCTTCAATTTAGGGCACAACTAGTACAAAAAATCCAACCTTATTTTTTCCCATTCGGACTTGAGGAATCTGTTGAGCATAGAAAAATGTTACTTTAGGCTCAAGAATCAATGAGAAATGTTTTCCGAGATAGGAGTTATAGGCAAAATACTTTTCACGTTCAATGTAGGGCACTACTTGTACGAAAAAGCCGACTTCATTTTTTTCCCATTCGGACTAGAGGAATCTGTTGAGCATGGAAAAATGCCACGTTAAGAGCAAAAGTCAATCACAATTTTTTTCCGAGATAAGGGCTATGTGCAAAATACTTTTCAAGTTTAATGGAGGGCACTACTTGTACGAAAATTCCAACTGCATTTTTTGCACATTCTGACGTGACGAAGCTGTGGAGCATGGAAAATAAACCACTTTAGCACAAGTAGGGATGCTAACAAGCCAGGACGGCTCGTAAACTATTCGGGTTCGCCTCGGTCAAAGCTCGGCTCGGAGGGGCTCGATTCGAGTTCGGAATTGGCTCGAGACCTTAACGAGCTGAGCATGAGCCTAATAGAGTTCGGCTCGAAAGCTCGCAAACACGTTTGATAAAATTTACATTACTATTTATATTTGGATTTTTTGTCCCAAGCTACCTTTAACTTTCATGTTTTTGCGAGAAACGACCTTATATAAAAATTATTGTCCCAAACTACCTTACTTTTACCATTCGGTTGTTGACAGCTACCTTATGCGAGTTTCTGGCGTTGACTTTTGTTTTTTCAGTTCAAAATTGTGGGAAAAACAAAATTACCCTTGTGGAAATTGAGGAGGGTGATTGTTTCTATTTTAGTTAAAATAGAAGAGGAATTTAATGGTGGATTGGTGGTACAAAGTGTCACATAGATATGAGAGAGAGACCGCGCGCGCACAGGGAAATGGGGAAATTAGGGTGGGGAAAATTAAAAAAGGGTTTGAAGAAGTCAAGTGATATGACGTAACATTTAAAAATCGGAAAAAATTAATGTCAACACCGGAAACCGGCATAAGGTAGCTGTTAACAACAAAATGGTAAAAGTAAGGTAGTTTGGGACTACAATATTTTTATAAGGTAGTTTCTCGCAAAAACATGAAAGTTAAAGGTAATTTGGGACAAAAAATCCTTTATATTTTATTATGTAATCCAACTTGGACCTTAAATAGTACTCCACTAGGCACTAAAGTCCCACATTGGTTAAGAAAACAAGCACCAATTTTATTTTCTTTATAAATAGCTACTACTCCTTACCTCAACTTAGAGTTTGATTTTGTACCTCTTTGGTTGGAAAACAAAATTTATACTCTATTTTCTTCACAAAAGGAATGAAGTATATTTTAAAATATTTGATTATTTAATAATTAAACTATTTCATAATTGATTAGTTAATTGCACTTAGAGTCTTGTTGTTACAAGGTTGGAAGTTTTTTAAATAAAACATGAAGTCCCACATTGAAACTTTAGTGAAGTTAAGAGGGAAACCAAGTTAATTATAAAAAATATGTTGGGTGAATTTTTTTCTTAAACAAAACATGGAGTCCCACATTGAATTTTTAGCAATGCTAAGAGCAAAACCAAGTTATAAAAACATATGAAGGATGACTTAAACAAAACATGGAGTCCCACATTGAAAACTTAGCAATGCTAAGAGGGAAACCAATTTATAAAAGCATGGGTAGGATGAGTTTGTTTTTCTTCAACAAACCATGGAGTCCCACATTGAAATCTTAGCAATGCTAAGAGGGAAACCAAGTTATAAAAACATGGGTAGGATGAGTTTGTTTTTATTCAACAAACCATGGAGTCCCACATTGAAATCTTAGCAATGCTAAGAGGGAAACCAATTATAAAAACATGGGTAGGATGAGTTTGTTTTTATTCAACAAACCATGGAATCCCACATTGAAATCTTAGCAATGCTAAGAGGGAAACCAAGTTATAAAAGCATATGGTGGGTGAGTGAACAAACTCACCTACTTTCTTGGACATACTTGGCCTATACGGTTGGGCATACCGCCTATGAGTAGCTTTAGTTATTGACTTGGGACTATGCGGTTGGGCCTACGCCAAACTTTTTCAAACTAAGTTTCGAGCCGAGCTTGACTTCCACTAGTTTCGAGCCGAGCCGAGCCTGAGCATGTTCCGTCTCGGTTCGGCTCGTTAACAACCCTAGGCACAAGAATCGTTTCGAAATATTTTTCGGGCTTAAACACTTTTCAGCTTCAATGCAGGGCACAACTGGTACGAAAAATCCGACCTCATTTTTTCCCATTCGGACTTGAGGAATTTGTTGAGCATAGAAAAATGCCACTTTAGGCGCCCGAATAAATGAGAAATGTTTTCCGAGATAAGAGTTATGGGTAAAATACTTTTCACGTTCATTGTAGGGCACTACTTATACGAAAAATCCGACTTCATTTTTTCCCCATTCGGACTTGAGGAATTTGTTGAGCATGGAAAAATGCCACTTTAGGCGCAAGAATCAATCATTAATGTTTCCAAAATAAGAGGTGTGGGAAAATACTTTTCATGTTCAATGTAGGGCACTACTTCTACGAAAATTTCAACTTTATTTTTTCCACATTCTGACGTGACGGGGCTGTGGAGCATGGAAAAAACCCACTTTAGGCACAAAAAAAGTTCAGAATTGATTTTCGGGCTATGATTTATGCCAAAAACACTTTCCAACTTCTATGTAGGGCACAACTGGTACGAAAAATCGGACTTTATTTTTTTTCCGATTCGGACTTGATAAATTTGTTGAGCATAGAAAAATGCCACTTTAGGCGCAAGAATCAATTAGAAATATTTTCCGAGATAAGAGTTATGGGTAAAATACTTTTCACATTCAATGTAGGTTACTACATGTACAAAAAATCCAACTTGATTTTTCCCACATTCTGACGTGATGGAGATGTAGATCATGGAAAAAAACCACTTTAGGCATAAGAATCGTTTAGAAATGTTTGTCGGGGTAACAGTTATGCCAAAAACACTTTTCAGGTTTTAGCACAACTGGTAAGAAAAATACGACTTTATTTTTTTCCCATTTCCCATTCGGACTTCAAGAATCTGTTGAGCATGGAAAAAATACCACTTTAGGCACAAGAATCAATCAGAATTGTTTTCCGAAATAAGATCTATGGGCAAAATACTTTTCATGTTCAATGTAGGGCACTACTTGAACGAAAATTCCAACTTCAATCTTTCCACCTTCTCACGTGGCGGAGCTGTGTAGCATGGAAAAAAACCAATTTAGGCACAAGAATCGTTTAGAAATATTTTTCGGGCTAAAACACTTTTCAGCTTCAATGCAAGGCAAAACTGGTACGAAAAATCTGACCTCATTTTTCCCATTCGCACTTGCGGAATCTGTTGAGCATAGAAAAACGCCACTTTAGGCGCAAGAATCAATTAGAAATGTTTTCCGAGATAGGATGGGCAAAATACTTTTCACATTCAATGTAGGGCACTACTTGTATGAAAAGTGCGACTTCATTTTTTTCCCATTTGGACTTGAGGAATCTGTTGAGCATGGAAAAATGTCACTTTAGGCGTAAGAATCAATCAGAAATGTTTTTCGAGATAAGAGTTATGTGCAAAATACTTTTCAAGTTTAATGAAGGACACTACTTCTACGAAAATTCCAACTGCATTTTTTGCACATTCTGAGGTAACGAAACTGTGGAGCATGGAAAAAAAACACTTTAAGCACAAGAATTGTTTAGAAATTTTTTTCGAGCTAAGAGATGCAAAAAACACTTTTCAGCTTCAGTGAAGGGAACAACTGGTACAAAAAATCGGACTTTATTTTTTTTTCATTGGGACTTGAAGAATCTGTGGTGCAACACCCCAGAATTTCAAAGCGGAAAAGAAAGAAATAATAATTGTATTAATAGGACGATGGCGGAAACATCGTCTTCTGGGAATGTCACTACTACAAGAATAGTGTTTAAATAACTAAGTGATCAAAACAAACATAAGTAAGTAATATAAGTAAATTAATTACTTAGATTAAAATCGAAATGAGAAAACTATCTCAAACTAAAGAGAAGTCTAGAACTAAAACCCCTAATAGATTATTTCTCGCATCTCAACCCGAGCCCAAAATCAAAGAAAATCCCCATCAACAAAACCTGCAAAATATACAACAAATATCCACAATCAGTGGGGAGTAACTAGCAGTTCTCCCAGAACAAAAGAAATCAAAGCATGATTCAGACATAGATTTATAAGAAAGGAAAGCATAAAGTCAAGTCAACTACAATATGCATCCACTTCCATATAACTCACAAATAACGCAAATGAATAATAAATAGCAAGTGAGTTGGATAAAAATAAATAAATCATCTCAAGAGTACTTTTATAAAATATAGGTAAAACAAGTTATTGAGTCAGAAACCGAACGCTAGTGAATCGCAATTCACTTCCTAAGGTTTGTCAGATCGCAATCTCTAGGTCAGTCTATGGGCTTACTTTCCCCACTGCCTGTGTCTAAGAATGGCCAAACTCCCGATGCAGGGTAGAACACGCAGAACTCCCTGACCTCTCAGACGACAACAATTAACCCAGATGTACCCCTAGTTCGCAAACCAGGTGGTTGGCATGTTCTTCACCGGGGACTACATTTATCCCACCGGATGTTCTTATCTCAAAATAAAATCATAAATATCATCAAAGTATCATTCATCTCAAAAATATTCGTCAAAAGGGATGCCACCCGGCCTTATACGCATAATTTATCAAAAGTAATTTTTTCAAAAATCTTCAAAGTAGTAACTTACAAATTTACATCAAATATCTCCAACCACAATACTTTAAACATCACTAAGCATCAACAATGATAGTCAAATAGTTTTTACAGCACTAACAACATCAATAAAAAATGCATCACCAATTAACTCCAAGGCTTATTAAATAAATGAATAGTACACAATTAATCATTTTTACATAAATCAAACATAAACATAATGATACCAATAATACTTACAGCAACCTACTAAACACCAGCATCCAAGAACATAAAAGATCACAAATTATTTCTGATTAACAAGCTCTCAAATAATTTAAAAGAGTATCCTCAATTTCACAACAAAAACCCAATAATAATTATTAAACTAATAAGTTCGAGCAGTAAAATCACAAAAAAAATTATCATATGACCCTAATGGCTCTACTGACATGGTAAAAAAAATTTTTATAATTTTTGGACTCCAAAAGTAATTTTAAAAGTTAATATACAGATTACTCAATAAAGCCAATATAATAACTAAAAATATAAATAAACGGCCAAAAATTACCAAAACTTTGCACAACATGCATAAACTCACGGAAATACATATTATACAGAGAAATAAATTTTTCGGCCTCCAGAAATAATTTTCATGATTTATATACTGACAGAAACGAAATTGCAAAAACAGATAAATCAATTAAATAAACCAGTACACAGTAGGAAAAAATTATTCTAAGGCATGGAATACATACTACGCATACAACATGATCTAAGAAAAATAATTTCAGCAATTTTAACATCCGTTTAATAATTATTATGCAATTTAGCCAAAAACACACAAAACACCAATTAAATCAAATAAATACCAAAAATCATACGAAAATTATTTTTCTCTTTACAGTAATCACACAGCATGCATCAAGTATATTCATGTCAAATTTTGTCAATAATTTCATTCAAAAAGTATTTTAAATAATTCCTAGCGTAATAATCTAATACCGAATAATACTCTAATCAATATGGTTCTACTAGTTACCTGGAACGTCGGGAGGAGAGATGAGTCTAAAGAGATAGTTAAGAGCTACGCATACAATCCAATTCCTCTTCTAACCCCAAGGCACAACGAACGAGAATTGAAGCAACCAGTCACTATGCATTTTCTTCTTGAACGTTGATAAATCTCATGTCACACTGCTCTGTTCCGACCATGATTCCCGGTGATCAAAAGCTCAGATTCTAAATCGCTCCGGTCAGAGTGTAGAACAAGATGTTATAAACGTTCTGTCCAAATTTGAAGACGATCATACGGTTAGATCTCCGGCTACGGTTATTTTCGTGAAGGTGTGACAGGAAAAACCGGGTTGAACCTTTCTATTCTTTTCCTCTTCCTTTTCTCTCTTTCTTTTCTTGAAAACGGTGAGGGTTAAATGCAAATGATGCTGAACTTCTTTTAGTAAAAATCAGAATATTATGGCAAGGAAGGATGAAGGGTTTAGGAGAATGATTAGGGGGGTTATGGGGGTTACAATCTACCAAGAGTCACCAATTAAAAGAAATGAAATTAAAGAGGAGAAACTTCTTTCTTCTCCCTCCCCATAGCCGGTTGTCCAAGCCCAAGTACACCAAGAAGATTTCGGCCCAAGTCATCAAAGGTCCATGCATCAAAAGTCCGTCACGCGATAAATCGATAAATTCCTAAATCGCGCCTAAACTTTGAAAATACTTAATAATGAAAATAACTCTAATAAATTATATTATAAATATAAATATAATAAACAAATTAACACGCCACATGCGATGCAACATTTCATCACTCAAATCGGTCCAACATTGTTACAAAAACGCTACGCGGCAAAAAAAATGCATCCTAAACGCCTAAATAAATAACGAAACTAATATAACCTTTAAAATAAATAACTAACAACTTAAAATAAATATATATATATATATATATATAAATATATCACAACATATAAATATATATACACATTTTCACAACACCAAAAATAAGGGTGAAAATTACGGGGTGTTACATGTGGAGCATGGAAAAAAACCACTTTAGGCACAAGAATCATTTAGAAATGTTTTTCGGGCTAAGGGTTATGCCAAAAAACTTTTCAACTTCAATGCACCGCACAACTGGTATGAAAAATCCGACTTCATTTTTTCCCATTCGGATTTGAGGAATCTGTTGAGCATGGAAAAATGCCACTTTAGGCACAAGAATCAATCATAAATGTTTTCCAAAATAAAAGGTATGTCAAAATACTTTTCATGTTCAATGTGGGGCACTACTTCATTTTTTTCCACGTTCTGACGTGACGGGGCTGTGGAGCATGGAAAAAAACAACTTTAGGCACAAGAATCGTTCATAAATGATTTTCGGGCTATGAGTTATGTCAAAAACACTTTCCAGCTTCAATGTAGGGCACAACTGGTATGAAAAATCGAACTTTATTTTTTTCAGATTCGGACTTGAGGAATCTGTTGAGCATAAAACAATGCCACTTTAAGCACAAGAATCAATTAGACATATTTTCCGAGATAAGAGTTATGGGCAAAATACTTTTCACGTTCAATGTAGGTTACTACTTGTTCAAAAAATCCAACTTGATTTTTTCCACATTCTCACGTGACGGAGATGTGGATTATGGAAAAAAACCACTTTAAGCACAAGAATCGTTTAGAAATATTTTTCGGAGTAACAGTTATGCCAAAAACACAAGAATAATAGAGATGTACATCAAAGATAGCTAAAGATATACATATAATCACAATCTTGATAATATATACTATGAGAAATCAAATAATATCGTAGAGATACTGTGTTATCTCTAACATGCCCCTGCAAGATGGACGGCCGAAGGAGAAGTGCAATCTTGAAAAAAAAAATGGGTACGTGATGATGATGACCAAGTGATTGGTGGTTGGTGGCTACGAGAATCACACAACAATGATGAGGATGATGAGGTTGCATAAGTGTTTTTATTTTTTTTATTATTTTTTTCTTTTTTTGTTGTTGTTGTTACAGGAAGAGAAAGAAAAAGAAGTGGGGATTTTGGAATGTGAGTTTTATACCACAATATTGGGGTTTTGGGTAGGAAACCACGAAGTTGTATGTGGTGAGTGGTGCATGCGAGAAGAGAGGATAATGGGAGAGCGTTATTATTTATATAATATTTGGGTTTGTGTCTTTACAGATAAGGGTAAAGAAAGGAGTTGGGACATGGCGTTAGCCATTGGAGTTGGTCTTATGAGTGGTGGTGTTGCAGCGCATAAGAGTATATGGCAAGTTTCAAGCCTTTGGTGTGGTTTCTCCATAAGGGTTTAGAGAGTGGGGATAACGAGAGTAGTCACAATAAGGTTTTTTTTTATTTTTAGTTTTTTTATTTTGAGCGAGAAATGGTGATGACAATTTCGGGCCTTTCCTTGGAAGTTTGGAAAGATGGTGGGGGGACGAGATAAGTTACCATTAATGTTGGAATTGAAGTTTAGGTGAGAAAGGTTGCATTGCATTGTAATTCTTCAAGAGGGTTTGGAGAGAGTTGAGTATTGGAAGTTGCTTAATGGCTGTTTTTCACAGTTGTTGACACGTGAACCATTTATTGCAAAATTTAAAATGAAGAATTATCATATGGGAGAAAAAATATATGGGTTCCTTCACCACCATTAGAGGAGAGATAGAAAAATGTAATGATGGTGACGGTTATTTAAAAGAGAATTTTATGGTTCTCCATGATGGTTTTGGAGAAGGAATTTTATGTTTGGCAACACTTGGTAGACAAACTACAGGGTGTCGAAAAGGGTTTGGAGAAAAAAAAACTTGATAATTGGCATCGCTTGGTATATGAATACGGGGTGCCAAAAGAGTTGAGCGGAAGTGTGATTTTGGTTTGAAGCTTTCTGAGAGAAAATATGAGAAGTTTGATATGGTGACCATCATTTGTCGGCGTCGGCAAAAGGTTTTGATGGTGTAGCCATGGTAGTAACGGAAGCGGGAAAAAAAATGGATCAATAGCTCATGATACCATGATAGAGTTTGTGAGAAAGCTTAAATGTATTGAAAGAGTTTACAACCTATTTATAGTACAACTATGATATCTAAAAGATACACAAGGATAATAGAGATGTACATCAAAGATAACTAAAGATATACATATAATCACAATCTTGATAATATATACTATGAGAAATCAAATAATATCCTAGAGATATTGTGTTACCTCTAACATACCTAAGGTCTACTAAGTTGGTAATGAATCAAGTCAAGATCGAATTCATAGGGAGATATCTATACTATTATGTTGGAACTTTAACATTAAACTAACTAACTCAATTAAAAGGAGTTTTTTTAAAGAGAAATTTCATTAATTGAAGGCCAAACGACATGAATAATAAGTATTAAAGAAAAAAAGTTATAATCAGACAAGATCAAATCGAATTCGTCTTTGAAGAAACTACAATGAACCAAATTGAACAATACAGAACAGCCCCCTTGTATTTGCTGAATTATGCAGCTATTGATGGGGAAGTCTATTATTCTGACATAGTTTGTGGAAGAAAATTCTTGATTTAACCATTTTGATCGCATCCGAATTTCTAATACTTCGATG
Organism: Beta lomatogona; assembly: GCA_947646795.1. NCBI lineage: Eukaryota > Viridiplantae > Streptophyta > Magnoliopsida > Caryophyllales > Amaranthaceae > Beta > Beta lomatogona. Next base: position 869,703 of record CANSNZ010000073.1, read on the forward strand.
TTGATGGTCTTGAACTTCAACCAATAGGATCAATTTGTCATACCAATTTTTTAACTTCCACTTGGGAAGAGAATAAAACCAAACTCCCATGAAAGCTAAGGAGAGAAAGAACCCAAAAATTGGGTAGAAAACTCTCAAAAAGAGAGAGTATGGAAGATTATTAATAACAAAAATAATGAAAACTAGAAGAAAAAAGAAGAATTCAGGGATTACCACCATCGAAAGGATGATGGCAGTCCCAAACTAGAAGAAAAGGATTAGGGTTTTTTGAGGAGGAAGAGGAGAGAGGGGGAGAGGAGGAGGTTAGGGTTTTTTTCTAACCCGATGACTATCAAAATACTCAATCAATTGATTAATATTTACTTGGTCTGCAATGGACTTAAGGAAGCTTTTTTCGCTCTAATTAAAAGAAGTTGGTGTTGACTAAACTCATTACGAATAATGGAATCAAGGATATCAGAAAGCAAAGGATTACGGAAATGATTCACTATGCATACAAGTCGGGATTTTATGTGGATTTGAATAGCTTAGTCTCTCTTAGAAAAGAAGTTTGAAAAGTACTCCTAGTTCTGTTAGGAGACTTGGTGGTTTCCTAATGCTAGTAGGATTAGGACTCTTGAAATCCTAATCCTAGTGGGATTAGAACTCCTAGTTCTGTGAGGAGTCTTAAAGTTTAGTTTGGGCGTAATTTTAGTTGAGTTAGAAGTCCAAATCCTAGTTGGATTGGGATTCTAATTGGAGTAGAATTATAGTAGCATTAGGACTTTGTGTTAATTAGAGATTGATTTGCACTAGGTTTCTAATCACATAGCCGTGTGATTAGAGATAGATTAGTTTGTTATTATTTTGTTTATCTTTTATGCTTTGCTAGTTCTACTAGGTTTAGGTTACTGTGTTTTAATAGTTCTAATCAGTTTAGGATTATTTGTGCACTATAAATAGACCATTCGGTCATATTAATAAGGAGAGTTGTTTTTGTTTAAAGATTAAACGTAAGTTTATGACTGATTTTGGACGTACTTAATTCCAAGATTTCATTGTTTTCAGAGAGTGAATCTAAATATAAGAACCTTAGATTTAGGCGAGTGAAACCTAAAACTAAGCGAGATTTGCGTGGGTTAGTGAGTGAAGCTAATAAACCAATCTCAAATCCTTTCCTAATTCAAGTTTAAGGTGAGTGAAGCCCTAAAAGTGAGTTAGAACCCTTAGTGGAGATTAACTAGGAGTACTTTTCAAACTTCTTTTCTAAGAGAGACTAAGCTATTCAAATCCACATCAGGATTTCAAGAATGATTGAACAAACTCAATTAATTAATTTAACTAGGGCACATGTGACCTCTCGAACATTACCTTCCAAAGCCCATCTCTTATGGTCATAGATAGTTAATCCTACTATTGAAAGCCTATACGAAATTCTACCTCTCGATCTATAAATTTTTATTGCAATAATAATCAATCAAAGTTGGCCATACTTGCAAATTAACACAATTAACTCAATAGAAAGAATAAAATGAATCAACAAAGTAAACAATCATTGAATCAATTCCTCATGTGCATACATAGATCCCCAAATACCTAGAAGTGAATTACTCACTCATAATCGAGAAAAACATAATCACAATTAAATAAAGCAACCATAATGAATTAACAATAGAAAAGTAATAAAGAATGATATAAGAAGAAATACTACCAATTGAAGAATGAGACTTGAAAGCAAAGTAATCGACTGTTAAAATCTTCAATGTAATTGGGGATGAGAATGAAAACTAGGGATCTAAGGTTCATGAGTGAAAATTAAGAGAGTAATAAGAATTAATGCTGGAAAATAAGATGTCCTCTTTAAGCTCCAAAATAACTATTTATACTTAACACTAAAAAGAGTTCTTAAATAAGAGAAGAATTAATGAAAATTACAACATAAGCTGTTTGGTTGCTCGCCACTATAGTGTGGATCCAACAGTGCTGGGTATCGCCTGATGGCACAGTGCGATTTTCGCCTGGTCGGGCACGCAACAATATCTCCTTAAAGGATGAAAAATACACTACACCCGATGGCACAGTGCGAATCAGCACGATCGGGGCAGTCTTCCGTATTGCGAGGGGGTTCCGCACTATAGTGCCCGAAACAAAACCACATAAAATGGCGCTATAGGAAAAATTTCACCCTATGGGTTAGTGTAAGACCCTAAGCTTTGGAAAATGACCCTTAAGCCCTTTCGTCAACCTCGTAACTCTCCTAGGCCTCGGGAGTCAATCTAGGACGTGTCTAATCTTCTACTAGGAGCTGAAAACTTATCTGCTTCCCTAAGTGATAGTAAAAGTCCCCCTAAACCTACAACTCAATACCAAAACAAGCAACCACAACTAAATGGATAAAGTTAGTAGAAAATGGTTCCTAAGAGCATGTTTGACACATCAAAATGGTCCACCAATGGGGAAAACCCGTATATAAAATCAACACATCAGTACCTCCAATAATTGATTCCTCAAAGCATTTTAGTCTTGTGAGTATTTTACGTTGATTCTTTATGTTACTTTACTTTTGCCTTGGGTTTCTTTCTTCTATCTCCCTTCTTTAGAGTTACGGGTCAATCGTATTGAAAACCCCTACAAGAGCATCACTCGTCCTCATTGGTGACTTTGAGGTTCAAATATCTTGTAGTTTATGTTAAAAACAACATTAATTCCTATAAAAGTGAGTTAGTGTTCATTCCCCTTGTTTCCTTTTTCTTCCTTATTTTTTTTCTTGATTAATTTCATTCTCTTTCCCTCGTGTTTCATTGTATTTGTTCAAGACGAGCAAATGGCTAGCTTGGGGGAGTTTGATGAGTATAATTTATGACACTCTTCGGTTAGGATTAGGGGTAGCTTTTATTCGGTGTGGTGCTTGTTTAAGTTGATTTTAGTTTGCTTTTGGTCATTTTCCACCTTTTCTGCTCTAGTATTTAGTTGGACGTTGTTTAGACGTCTTACTTAGTTTTAATTGTTTTTCCTTTTGTTTTTATTGATTTAATGCTTTTTAGAACTCTTCTTCGTTGTGTATGTCTCGAGAGTTGGGGATCCAAGCCATTGTTTGAAGAGCTGAGGATTCAAGGAGGAGGCCCTAGCTAGCCCACGAAGATGGCTGCGCTCGCAACCCTTTAGAGCAGCACGCAGTGAAACTAGGCAGGAACCTTTTCTAGTTCTTACCAAGGTCAACTGCGCCCATAGTCTTCCTCGTTGCGCCCGCAGTCTACTACACAATACAGGATAAAATGTTCCCTCCGTCTCAACTACGCCTGTTACCTGCTCTCACTAAGCCCACGACCTTCTTACTACACCCGCAGTGCTTTACTGCACCCACATTTTGCAAGCATGCTTCTCATTCACTGCCCCTATTTGTTATTCGACGCGCACGGGGATTAGCTTGTGTTTTATTATATACTTCTTTTAATATATTTTCTTTCATTAAATTAGTTGTTTGTATATATATGGGGGAGTTTCTAAAGAGGAGTTTTAGACTACATTAGACTTTAAATTAGAGAGGATTAGAGAAATTTTTTGAGTAACTTGAGGAGAAAGAAACTCAAGTTTTAGTTGTAAGGCTCCGAATTTTTGTCATAACAACATGTTTATATTTTATTACATTATTATCTTTGTTAATTGTATGTTTTCACTTGATCTATTGTTTAATAGCTTTAATTTTACCTGTTCTTCTTCTATTGCTCATTTTTTTCAATCAACTAGTCAAATTCTATTGAATGCTTCGTTGTTTGTTTGATCATGGAATTTAATCTCGTTTTGTTTTCTTTTGCTATTTCTAAATCTAGTTTGATGATGATTAGTGAGTAGATTTCTTTCTAGGGGTAAGCTGATCCCCCTAAGTTAAGGGATTGGAGAAACTTGGGGTTGAAGTAATTTAAATTTTTCGAATAAATTAATATAATAATAAATTTTTCATGATTGTGCATGTGTTAGGAGTGAGCAACCTAATGGTTGCATATTCACGGAGTGTAGATTATCTACGGCATGAGAATGTGTGCATGTGATATGAATTTCGAAGTCCGAAAATTCACAAACTTTAACCTAGTTTTAAGTGACGTCTTTTTATGTTTTTATTATGAATGAATGCTGAAAATAAGAAATAAAAACAAGGATAGTACTCTTGATTCTCGCAGGAATAAGAGGGTCTCTTCCTAATCGCAATTAGAAGATGAATACAAGTCGCAACAAGTATTGTTTTGGTTAACAACCGAAATAAGCAACGCTCACAATTCTCAAATCAATTCACTACCTTTATTAATGGACTAGGCGCCTATTTATAAGGAGGGCAGCAAGTAATCCTTGCCCTCCAAGGCATTACAACTCACGGCTAGCTTTAAGTAAATAAGGAAAGTTTCCCCTAAATTAAAGCCTATAATCTAGCACAACTTAAGGAAACATTGGATTTAGGAAAGCTTTGCAAAACTTTCCATAAATCTTACAAAACCACACGCCTAAGCCATCCCTTATTACAACTCCAATTTCGGCCAACTTATTACATTCAACTAACAATAAAATAACTTAATTAACTAATTTAACTAACAAACATAATAAAAGACATATTTTTCGTTACATGTAAAACCTTCACTTTAAGAGTAAAGTAAAACCATGCAACAATTCTAATAAAGCAAATAAAAATAGCTGGTGAAGCAATCCATGCACGTATCTTGCATCAGCATGATTTGCATCACTCATACTTCATTTGGGATTCATGTTATTGATTGTTAGATTGTGGTGAGAACTAGGCCTAAGATTTAATTTGGGAGTACCTTTATGATTTGTTGAGATTCTATTACATTCAGTCATTTCATGATAGTTGTTTGTGCATTCCCAACTATCCAATTGCTTAGTTTAGGAGTATATTTGAATTTCCTTAGGACTTTTTTCTTTGCGTATCCTTGTTTTTATTGATTTAGCTTGTTAAATGCTTAGTATAGTGGTAGTGTTTAGTTCAAATCCAAACTTGTTTCCATATTAGCTTATGGGCATAAGAACTAGTTATTCAAAGCATCATTCCTTGAGGTCCGAGCCTATGTTGCCACTATATTCGTTTGGTAAATTGGTCTTATAAATTTGTTTGATATTATAGAGGGGTTTAGTTGTTTACTAACGACCTTGCAAATTTCCCTTCTTCTGGTGCGGAAATCATAGCTGTACTCATAGTTAGTAACAACTTACCGTTTTGAATAAATTAAAACGTTACACAATTAAAAACCCTTAACTGAATCTAGTCCAACAACAAGTTTAGCTCAACTCTGTAATACCCCGTATTTTTAGGCATTTATTGAGATTATTTAAAACAATTCTAAACTTTATTTTTAAAACTCATTTTAAATTATTTTAAAATCCCTTTAGAGGGAATCATTTGGAGGAAAATATAGTTTGAATTTTAAAGGTTATTTTAGTAATTTTATCAATAGTTGCTCTTGTCATTATCTTATTTATTTATTTAGTTATTTAAACAAATATTTGATAAATAATTTTATAAAATCCAAAATTCATTTTTGGGTAATAAAATCAGATTATACATTTTAGTATGTAATTTTCGAATTTTTTATATAAGTGTTGTTTTGAAAAATCGATTTCTTTTAAATAAAACCGAAAACTTTAAATATTTAAAATATTTTGTTAAGTCTTATAAAATCAGATTTTTATGAGATTTATATTGAGTTAGAAAGTATGGGATTGTAATTGATTTGGGAAGATTTAACAATCTCTTTAAAATCAAACAAAATTGATTTTAGGAAAGAATTTTTATAAATAAAGGAAAATTAAAAAAAAAAAAATATGTAGCATTCTACAGCTGCACGACAGCTTGGCATTGTGTAAGAATTTTTTTTTCTTTTGCCCTAATTTTAATGATTTAGGAAAGTTTTACCTCTTTTCTACCCTAGTTTACACTATAAATACCCCTCTAATCCTTCACTTTCTCTTCACCAAAAATCTTAAGAGTTCTTTATAAAGTTTTCTCTAAAGTGAGTGCTCTCTTTGAGTAGTTTTAGTTTTTCACCGAGGAGTTTTAGCGGGAGGTTTTGTAAGTACTCTTTTTCAACTTGTTTTAATTTCTAGTTTTTGATCTTTTTGAGCTTTATAAAAACATGTTTTTATTGTTTGAGCATGAATCATGTTTACAATTAGTTAGTTTAGCATAATTTTCTTTTAAAGTTCATATATTGTTCATTGTTTTGATTAGAACTAGTTTATAATTGATAGGAGGATTTCGTTCGTGAGCATTCTCTTACTAGTTGATTTTCTTGTTTCGTGAATCATCAAGGTACGTTATGTGGCTTGATCTTTAATTGCTAAGTATGTGGCTAACTCAAAGTATGTTTGTATGTTTGCATGTGGCTAACTCAAAGCTAGATAAAATCTTCTTATAGTTCTTATGTTTGCATGTGGCTAACTTAAATTATAAGAAATAATATGCTTTTGCAAATCAGTGGTATTAAGCCTAATTAGTTTTAGTTTCAAAAGTTTAAATTATCTTTTCCTATAATTAAGTTTGTTATCATAATTCTTTATTTGAATTAAAGGAAAGGTTTACCCCTATGTTATACTTATTACAATTACCCCTTGGCTTTGTTCAAGAAGGGTTCTTCCAAGTCCACTAGTTGGCATCAAGGTTACTCCAATGTCTTTGTATTCATAAAGGGATACTAGCTTGGGGGGTGTGCACACTTAGGATCCGCGGATCAAGGAAAGGGGTTTAAGTTAACTTCTTATATTATCGTTTTCCACTTTTAATGGAATTATTAAAGGATATATATTCTTTCGTGGTAACTTTGATTTAAGATGGGTTTAGTCTTATCTTTTATTACTAGATTGCGAAATAAAGCATGTTTATGAAAGTATGTGAATTATATATTTATAAAGTTTACAAGTCTTGCATGTAATTGTACTCAGTATTTCAACTGACTCGTATTTCCTATTTGATTTGGCTTTGCCCTACTTTCCTTACGGGGAGTAGTTTTCAGGTCCATTGATGATTCATGAATCATGATGCATGGGAGGAACCTTTTTGGGATCACTAGAACTAGATCACTATTTTAGTAGTCTTTAGACTTTTCATATTAGTATTGTGATTTTTGGATAATAATATTATTTTTTTAAATAAAGTTAGAAGTTCCCGCTGCATATTTTTGTGAATTTGTGAGTGAAATGCCATGGCTATGTATAACCAAATTTAGGGGACATGGTTAGCAAGGAGGAGAAAGATGAGTGGTGAGTTGTGATCTTAGGCAACAAGGTTGTCTTTGGGGCAACAATGGGTAGGAGACAAGCTCCAAGCTTATTGTAGAAGAAAGGAGAGAGGGAGACGATGGGCGGTGGTGTTGTTGGGTTTGCCGTGGAAACTTAGGGGAATTTGCCTTCTTTTCTTTTCTCTTTTATTTTATTTTATTTCTTTGTAATTGTTAACTAATTTATCACTAATCATAGTAATTCATTACGTTTTAGTTTCGTTTGACAACACAAAATTCGTAATATGATTATTTAGATATAAAGGCCTCATTCGTTTGGACTGAGGGAAATTGAACCGAACAAAACTAAACTAAAGTAAAGTAAACTGAACTTAACTGAGAGAAACTGAACTGAACTGAAAATAAGTCCAAAAGAACAGGTCTAATTAACTGAACAAATTTTCAAGATATTAGATTACCACTAACCAAACGAGCCGTTAGAACATGTTATTTGGTTCAAGTCATGGAATTGGAAGAGTATGAAATGTAATTCAATTACAATACGTGATCTACAAACAAGCCAATTGTTTGTATATTTCGCATGAAATGGCACTAAGAAACTACGGAGACTTGTGGGTTTGTGGGCGTTTATGGAGGAGTAGTGATATTCCGGAAAGATATAACTTTTAAACAAATACTTTTGAAATAAAATGTCAAAAACGGGACTGGTAATGTTTCGTATGAGGTTTGTATGCCTTATAGTGATATTGTATGACTCGTTAATGTAATGAATTGCTTATGTAAAATTCCTCATTATATGACTTATTGTAATGGTAACGTTTGTTGAGGTAATCATATCAAGTTGTGAGAAAATCATATCAACCGGACATAATTCATATCAAATTGTGAGAATATCATATCAACCCGAACATAAATCATATCGAAGATTGAATCATAGCATAAGTTATTAATTTCATGTTAATTAAAAAAATCATAACATAACGTATTATGTTACTATGTATAGTTTATTTGAGATTGTACTAGTTCCAAATAAATAGTTTTATATATGTTATATATATATGGATTATTTAACTAGAATAATATGAAAAAATTCAACCAACATCCAATGGTATTATTTTGTCAAATTGCTTATAAATAACCCTTTGTGTGTATTTTTTTTTTCATTCATCAAAATTCTTCTATATCAATTTTCTTTTTCACCTATTGTATTTTTAATGGATCTAGAACAAAATTTTCGAACTATATATTCTCATGACATATTAAGTAATTAACGTTATAGAAAAAAAAAATATAGGTTAAATATAAAATAATATGTTAAACTTTTTGTAGAGAGTATGGAGAGTGTCTGAGGGATAAAGTGCAAAACTAGAATGAGCCTGAAGAATAAAAAATATGTAAAAGTTAGTGGAAAGCTGATGTGGCACAGTATGAAGGTTGGGTTTGGGTCTGAGGGATAAACACGCCCTTAGTGGGCACCCCTACCCACTAATAACTTTATATTAATTAAATATTGTGGGAAGCATTAAAATAATATTAAGCCAAAAAGTGAACCCATGTTTGTGTATTTGAAATACATCTCATGTTATTGTTAAATCAACCCCTGTTTGTCAAAAATTAAACATGTGATCTCTGTCATAAAGCAAAAAGTTGCATTGATTTGTGTGTCCCATTCAGCTTTCCTCCCCAAAAAGTACAATTGGTTATTGATAAAAACCCCTGTTTATGTATTTGAAACCCTGGTTATTGTTAAATCAACCCCTGTTTGTGTATGTAAATATACGACATTACAAAATTACCCTCGTTAGCAGGCAAAAGTGCCCCACTAACTATTAGTGTGTTATCACTCCTTAGTATCATTGACTATTTTATAATGAACGAGATGATAGGGTGTGTAACGAGTTTTATAACGAGATAACTCTTTAATTTGATAATAGTTACATTGACCGAGTTTAAATGTGATTATTACCGAACAAACGAGTTTAGATGTGAATATTACCGAGGAATTGAGTTCAAATGCGTCTATTATCACCTGAACGAGTTTAAATGTGAATATCATCGAATGCACAATTAAGAAAAGGTTGACTATTATCGAAAGTAGAACGACAAGGTTCACTTTAATAATTTTATTTTTCAACATCATAAATTGTTGTTAAATTCATAATAGAAAATTAACATTATTTATCACTGAAGAAGCTAATCATATCATAACATAACATTAGCCAATCATATCTGAACGGGGAGGATTTTGTCCTCATTTTAGGTTATCATATCAGAACATAAGTCCATCATGTCTTTTTAGAATGAAAGTTCAGGGTTGACTATTGTTGAAGGAGTTGGAATGTTAGTATTCCTCCCGAATAAACGAAGCAGATTGAACGAGTTTAAAAGTGACTAAGCTAGTACCGAATGAACGAGTTTACATGTCACTATTATCGAATTAATTAACGAGTTTAAATGTGACTATTACAAAACGAACGAGTTTAAATTTCACTAGTATCGATTAAACTTAACAAGTTTAAATGTAACTATTATCGAATGAACGAGTTTAAATTTCACTAGTATCGATTGAACTTAATGAGTTTAAATGTGAATATTACTGAACGAACGAGATTAAGAAGTGTCTCACGCAGTTGTGAAGGTAGCTAATAAGCTTCAACTCATATTCAACTCATATGAAGCCAAGAAGTTGTAATTGTAATCCAATTACCACGTGATAACCAATATATTTAAGAGTGTAATGTAACTAACTATTATGTTATTACTAATAAACCTTAAACTTAATTCATATCAGAGAGGGGTTAAATTATGTCCAAGATTGAGTAAATTATATCAGAACATAACTTAATCATATCATTTAAAAAGCTATACTTAAATTATTTTCCAATGATAAGTCGTGAGAGGAGTAATATGATTATTCAAGTAATAAGTCGTGAAAGGACTAATATGATTATTACATAACTATAATTAAATGACTAAATGAATCATTACCCCATTACTCCAATATTTTATTAACTTTATTCCAATAATAAGCCGTGAAAGGAATAAGGAGTTGGTATGTTAAGCCGTGAAAGACATGACTATGGTATTCGAATGAAACCGTTATGAGATTAAGAGTAAGAGTGTTACGACCGATTAATAGTATATGATGTTTAGGATATTATTAATAAAATTAGTCCAATTAATTGTATGGTTCATTCCGATGTGAAATATATTATGTATCCAAATTAATTTTTGGCTTCAACTAAGTAATTATAGTTAATTGTGAATTTGGTTTGATATAATATGGTAGACCAATCATATCATAATCAATGTGGCTTATTCACATCATATGTGATTTCAATCACATCAAACATTTCATGCATCATATTAGTTGTTCATCCGTTTATTATAAGTTTTCGCATAATAGTTTTATAGTTTCATAGGTATATACTAATTAGTTTGACATCTCGAATCGGACTTAATTTTATTTATCCGTTTTTTGATATCTCGAATCGGACTTAATTTTATTTATCCGTTTATTATAGTTTTACGGTAAGTACACTTCATTATATGCACCTATTGTGAAGTATAAATACGACAAACCATATATTTATACTAATTTCTTTGATATCTCGAATTACAAAACACCATACTCAACTTAGTTTTATACTAATAATAAGCCGTGAAATGAGTAATATGATTATTCAACTATAAGCCGTCAAATGACTAATATGATTATTCAAGTAATAAGTCGTTAAAGGGACTAATATGTTATTACTTAAGTAATTAAATAAGCCGTTCAGAAAAATAAGGATTCATTTTACTCGGTTAAGCCAAAGGAAATGCAATTTAATAGTAATCTAATTAATATGTAATAAACAATACATCAAAGTGGACCGAAGTTGAATCAGAAACTTATTAAATTGTATCCCATCAGAAATAAATCATATCAAATAAGAATTTAATCAAATTATTTGGTTATCCACTTAGTGGATCACTCCATAGTATTATTGACTATTATATAATGAACGAGATGATAGGGTGTGTAACGAGTTTTATAACGAGATAACTCTTTAATTCGATAATAACATTGAACGAGTTTAAATGTGACTATTACCGAAGAAACGACTTTAAATGTGACTATTACCTAACAAACGAGTTTAGATGTGACTATGACCGAAGAAACGAGTTTAAATGTTACTATTACCGAACAAACGAGTTTAGAAACGAGTTTAAATTGTTGTTAAAATCATTATAGAAAATTAACATTATTTATCATTGAAGAAGCTAATCATATCATAACATTAGTCAATCATATCTGAATGGGGAGGATTTGTGTCCTCATTTTAGGTTATCATATCAGAATATAAGTCCATCATGTCTTTTTTTTTTTCTTTAACAAAGTTCAGGGTTGACTATCGAATGAACTAGTTTAAATTTCACTATTATCGATTGAACTGAGCGTGTTTAAATGTGACTAATATCGAATGAACGAGTTTAAATGTGAATATTACCGAACAAACGAGATTAAATATTAATATTACTGAGGTTAAATGGGATTACCAAGGTTGTGGGTCATTCGAGAGGAAGGGAATCTTCTGGTAATGTGCTCACTTGAGTAGCAGGTTCACTTTAAAATCCTTAACGACTTACAATTCATATCCTTTAATTTTATGATTTTGATTCTATGTTCCGGAAGAACCTTTTCTATCCCGATCATATAAGAAAATATGTTCACTTAAAAATCCTTAACTACTATACAATTCATATCATAACTCATATAGAGTGAGGTGAAATTATGTCCATCATTGATTGAATCATATCAGAACATCATTCAATCATATTATGTTCTTACTTACTTTGAAACATTTATGATAATATAAATCATCGTAACTACCACCGAAGTATAAATAAATATAAGTTATCGCATATGTAATTTATAAATAATTGCATATCACATAATTTTATAAATAATCTCAATTTAAGTATTACTAAATTACTTTATTCACTTTATTCCAATAATATAATAAGCCGTAAAAGGAATAAGGAGTTGGTATGTAAAGTTGTGAAGGACATGACTATGATATTCGAATGACATAGTCAACTACACTATTCTATAGTATTAAAATTTGGCTCCAACTAAGTAATTATAGTTAATTGTGAATTTGTTTTGATATCACATGGTAGACCAATCATATCATAATGTGGCTTATTCACATCATATGTGATTTCAATCACATTAAACATTTCATGCATCATATCAGCTGTTTATCCATTTATTATAAGTTTACATATAATAGTTGTTTATCCTGTTAATTGAAGGGCACGCATTATATCCTTTTTTTTTCACGCCATATTTTATTCATCTAGTATAAACTAATTACAAGTTACAACAACCACTACTAAAACAAAATATTTGAACATAAAAAATGTCCATATATTAATAGATAATTAAGTAATTTTTGCATTGTAGCATTACAAATTCCATTTTATATCCTTTGCTTCAAGAGTACAATATCAAAAAGCTACAAACAATAAGTAATTAAAAATCTACACCATCTTTCTCTTACATCATCAATATCCTCTCAAGAACAAGGCTCCATAGAGAAATGCTACACAATAAAAAAACCAAAAAATTAAAGAATTATTAGTACTACCGGCGATAAATAATTGCTAATTTCTTATACAATTCAAGTAAATATCTGAATTATGTTGAAAATTAGTATAAAACCTTTTGCACTTCATTGGCCTTTTATGACACAAGGGTCACTATTTGCTCCATATACTTCATGACATACTAGCCGCTTTCAACTCCTCCGGGTTGTTGTGCACACTTAAAATTTTAAAAAAGTACATATATTATATTTTAAAAATCAACCAAATTCATTACCAGAACGTAAGCTCAACAACTAATAAAAACAGCAAGGTTCTTAACATGATGTCACTCATTCACTCACGAGTCACGATTTTCAACAAACTAAACATAAATAAAGATACACAATGTTACAACACTAAGCTCAAACATAACAAAAAGGGTAGAACCCCCAAATAATAAAACCAGCCAATCTCATATAAGAGTCACTCAGAACTTTTAACAAACATCTAGAAGGCATACCTTATTCTATCAACCAGTAACCAAATTAATAAAAAACCACAACAAATGTAACCTGAAGTTAGATTATTAAACCACAACAATTTATCGGATTTGATCATGTAAGCTCATGTAAGCTAATAATGTGAAACATTAGGAATTCTTTCTGTGATGCAACTATGCAGAAATATGTAGTAGTATGTCCATCTATTCTCACTTAGTAAATTTGCCTCCTAATTACATGCATTGTGTTTCTTTTCTTTTTTTTCATTGGATCATCAGAAATTATGTTAACACAGAGCCACCACCAGTTGGTTGTCCATGAGAAAATGGATGCTGACGCAGTAGGTGATTCATAATCAATTGAAGTGGTTGCTAAGCAAATATCTTCTACTTATGAGCGAAATACAAAGAGGAGGGTTTGGGAAACTTCCTCATCATCATTGAATTTCAAAAAAGTAAAGGCTGCTCATGTGTTTGATCAGTCATGTTCAGATTCTGTTTTGGCTCTAGACTAGGAAGACAAATAAATTTCCATTCTCATGGATTACAGTTGAGATTAGAATGTGGGTGAATTGTTCGATTGTAGTTTTGCATCCTATTTTGGCTAAACCTTGTTCATATTTTGACACTAATTAATATTAAAAAAAACATGTATATCAAATCTTGTTAGATTTATTGAGGGTATTTCTCAAAATTTAAAGTCTCACAATTTTCACTAATACAAAACAAGCCGGCCATCCATGACATCAAAATGCTGGTAAAGTTCCAGTCTTCTTAATAGAAAAATACGTACTGGTACCACGTCAAAAGATGCATTGGCTAGTGGAAAATGGAAAAAGTCAAAAAATGCTTTGCAGGATATACCACGGCAACAAACATCCATGAACATAAGAAATCTACCTCATCAACCCATAAATTGGGTCTTTCAATAAACAACAGAAATAGAAAGAATTGCTGAGGGGAACAAAGAGCTCAACAACATCAATATGCAGCAGCAAGGACTGGAAACAACAGCAATTGCATATCAACAACACAACAACAACAACAACAACAACAACAACAAAAACAACAACAATAAAAATAGGGGAAAATAACCCAGCCAAGGTGGCAAAAACATAACACTAACACGACGGCAGAACATTAGCATAGCGGCGCGTGACAGAGGAAGGAAGAACAACAACAACGATGCATCAACAACAACAACATAACAGAATCAATCACAACAACACCACAACATCATTCAATTAATCATAAATTCAAGCAATACTAATTATAATATAAACCTAAGTGGAAGGCACTAGTGGAAAAACAAGGAAGGGCTGCTATCAAAACAGCCCTAAGGGCTGCGTTTTTGGCCAGCAGCCCTTTCCATAGCAGCCCTTCAATAGATAAGAAGGGCTGCGGTTTTTAGCCGCAGCCCTTCACAACGAAGAGCTGCGGTTTAGGCCAAAAACGCAGCCCTTATAAGGTTGAAGGGCTGCGTTTTCGGCTTAAATCGCAGCCCTTCTCTATATGAAGGGCTGCGGTTTTAAGCCTAAACTGCACCCTATTTAAGTGAAGGGGCTGCGGTTTAGGCTTAAAACCGCAGACCCTTCACATTCAAATTTTTTTTTTTTTACAAAATAAATTGCACCCTCCACCCCCCTGCCCACCCCCGCCACCCCAACACACCCCCCCCCTGCCCACCCCAGCACCCCCCACCCCCGCCCACCCCCCGCCCCAAGACACCCCACCCCCGCCCACCCCAAAGCCCCCCCACCACCCCCGCCCACCCCCGGCCCAGCACACCCCACCCCCCCCCCCCAAAGCCCCCCCACCCCCGCACACCCCGCCCCCCAAACACCCCACCCCCGCCCACCCCCCCCCCGGCCCCCTTACCCCCACCCCCGCACTCCCACCCCCCACCCCCACCCCAGCCACACCTGCCCACCCCCTGCACTCCCCCCTGCCCCGCCCCGCCCCGCCCCCACCACAGCCCCCCCCCCTCACTCCCCCGCACCCCCACCCCGAGCCACCCTCTCCGCCACCTCCTCCACCCATTTGCTGCCACCACCCCAAGCACCCAACCGGCCCCCATAGCCCAGCCCAGCAGCCCACCATGGCACCCCCCCCACCCAAAACCCCCTCCGACACAAAAAAAACCCGATCAAATTGCAATAATAATATATGACAAGTTTTTGAACGTAATATAATAATTAACTTTAAATATGTATATATTTAATAATGTGAAAAATGTACATAGAATTAATACAAACTAGTAGATGTATCATAAGCAATCATCGCAAATGTGGGACGCCAACTTATCCCGAACTTCATGTAATTCGTCTGTGGTGAAGGCCCTCAAACGTGGTGTGTTATTCACATAAACCTTGCAAAACAACCAAGGAATAAACACATAATATAAGAATTCAATCATTTACGTACCGTAGTTAGTAGTTCTAAAAATGACATATACCTTCCCGAAATTCAATCAAAAACAAATGCAAGCCTAAAACTCTACACACTAGTTATATTATACCTTATATTATCATATTGAAAAAGAAAATGGAGTTAAATGAAGCGATAAGTACGAATTAGACGCGAAAAGGCAAAAATAGGCCTAAAATGCCCTTTTCGTTCCCAAAATTCAACCTACAACAATTGCAAACCTAAAAATCTACACAATAGTTACATTATGCCTCATATTATCATGTTAAAAATGAATTTGGGGTTAAATGACTCGATAAATACGATTTGGAAGTGTAAAAGGCAAAAATAGGCTTAGAAATGACATTTTCGTTCCCAAATATATGCATGTGCTACTTTGATTTCTAAACCAATTAATACCTATTACCAATCGATCTAATCTAAACTAACATATACTAATAAGTTACATACCTTTTGAAGATCATCGGCGTTAGTGCACTGGTTGACGATATCGAACATGTACCTCAGCACGTAATAGCCACATGCAAGTCCATCTTCTTGTTGCGGACACTAAATGTTCACCAAAGGATGCATCCAATGACATTCATGTTAATTAGATGTGTAGTATGTGGCTAAAAGTGTTTCTATATAAGGACAAATAAATTAGTCATGTTACCTCGACTGATATCCAAACAGGAGCTTTTGGTGCTCGAAGTCCTGTTGCACTAATATGCTTCATCACACTACATCAACAACATTATTATAAGATTAGATGTACTAACGGTTTATATATTTAAAGATGATGAATAATGTGTAATATTAATAAGTGCGCATATATTGAGTTTCGATTAGGCTACCTATTTAACAATGATTTGATTAGTAAGGTCCGTGGTGGTTGTCAACGCAAAGAATCAAAGTGGTGGACTTCGTTACGTGACAAACATATCGCAAGCAGTGTCCAATGAGCCCTACAACAAGAAAATATAGTTATTATTAATCGTAGAACAATTAATAGGTCAATTTAAGTATCGAATAATAAAAGTAAAACGAGTTTAACAAGCATACTTTTCAATATAAGGAACAAGAATGATCTGATGATATCCAAAACGAGATGATGCTTTGAAACTCATGTCGAGATACTCTTTCACTTCGGCTTTGTTTTGTAAGCAATTGTCATCTCGTATTATGTTTGGACATAACCAACCAAACATTGCACTAGATGTTGCAAGCAATTCATTGTATAATAACCTGAGAAATTATATTTATTATATTAAAAGTAAACCAACAATTACTTATTATGGATTTGAAAACTACTTAAGGCATATATATGTATATGTATATTTAATTTATATACTTATGTATTACCTCATGAATGTTTGTATCATGGAAACATTCAACTCTACCCCACATAAGAATTCTTTAATATCAACCTTTGAAATGAATGTCGATGAGTCCTCAAGGTAGTGGAATTGTTGCTCCCCCAAAGCAACCTCAATTGCGCTTTCATCGGGTAAATCGCTAGCGCACTCATGTAACCAAAAGCATGGCGTAGTAAGGCTCCGCACCACCTATGGATCGATAATAAGTGGATTTTTTGTCTTAGAAACATTTCCCGTCGCCACATTTCGTTCACCTTCATCACGTAAACTTGCTTTCTTATAAGGTGAACATGCCTTCTTTCCCTTCCTGGCATGTGAGTCGGCCTTCCCCCAAACCTAGTATTTAGTTAAAAGTAAAGATATTACTGACTATCATAGGAACTATAAAAGAAAACACACATATATATATAAGAATGTTAATCATTGTACCTCATCTGAAAACCGCACCAATGCACGCGGCCACTGAACATAACTGCCAAGGGCATCATTTAGTAACTGTAGACCAACTTCTGGCTTCGGCAGCGGAAGAGGTAATTCTTCGAAACCTGACACAATTTCATTGAGGGTGACCACATAGTGATTATGATCCACTAACTGGTTATGCAATCGTACTCGGTCACTAGGGGGTTGTGCATGGCCATGAGCTACGAGGATGAAACTATCATAACCATCTCCTCGAGCTAATAGCTCACATGGTGTCTCTTCCTGTAAAAAAAACTCTATTTATAGTTAGTCTATGAAAGAACATATATATAGTAAGAATTTCATGCATTTAAGAACGTAACAATAGTTGTTTAACAAAGCAAAGGGATTAAGTGATTACCTTCAACTCGGGTCCTACAGGTGGATCAGGCTGGCTAGGTGTAGTATCACTACCCTTCTTGAATGCAGCAAAAGTTGGTAAACCCATTTGCTCCAAAATGGCGTTGAAGTTATGGGTCATCTCCTCCCTTAGCTCCTCCCGAATTACAACTTTCATAGCCTCCACATCTACTGACGCTGCCGAATTCACACTACTTACACTTGATTTTGTCGCTGTAGTGTATTGATCACCATATACCTTTCTCAAACCGAGGCGGACACCTCCTACGCCCCTCACGCGTCCACTGTGGTCCGGTCCTAAAGTTTCGTGCAATGCATCAATGTGTCCTTTAGGAGTGAACTCACCAGTTGCCTCTTTTTCCTTCAAGCCAATCTACATAAGTATGAGAGAGAAATGCTTGTGAGCGCAAAAGTTATATTATATATACCTTATATAACCATATAATCTATACTTACAATGGTGTTGGCTATCTGTTGTGTTCCGGGGTCAGGCAAGACTCTTTTTCCCTTTGCATCAACCCCATGCATCGAACACCACCAATCGAGGACTCTATCTGGTTGCCGAGGCTGTGCAACTGTCGTCATTGAGCCACTCCCCGTTGCCGTTGTCGACCCTATTGTGGGTTAATGGCTGGACATCCACTTCTCTCTCGCCTCATTGTACGAATGAGCACCCAAATGATGATAATACTTCCTAGCTTTTGCACTCGAGCTACTTTTCTCACGACTTGCCTAAAACACACAATTATAAACAAAGGTTAGCTACGTACGGTGCTATACAATAATATTGGATCTAAGTTTATTAAATCTTAATAAAATATTCTTACAATAGCTTGTGGGGTTGTTTTCTTGGCAACAAATGCTTCCCACTCTTCAGGTTTGATAGTTTTCCATATTTGAAATGGTAATTTCGTTGGTGCAGATGATGTTTCCGGTGAAGCCTCAGGATCGGCTTGTGTTTCTCCGTCGTAGATGTTCTTCTTCTTTGTACCTACTACTTTCCTCCGCTTAGTGATCCACCAAGACACTAACTTAGCCTTGAAATCTCTGAATCTCTGGGCAACCGCGGATAGAAATACATTCTTCTTGGCTTCATCATCTTCGATATTGAATTGATTCTACAAAAAACGCAGTTCACAAATTAGTTTTCGCAAATGTTGTAATTTATATGCTATAAGTAGTATTACACATATATTTAACTAAATAATTAAGAAACTAAACGTTATTGTACTTGAAGCTTACCATGGTATCTTCCCATAGACACCGCTTCAATCCCTCGGGCACCTCTTTCCATGAGTGCAAAATGGAGAGTTTATGCATGCAAATGCCAACTTGCATGCCATACTTTTGACGCCACTTTCCACAAGGTTGACCCATGTTATCGTACTCCAAAGTCATATTTGTGTGTTTCCCTAGTGACTTTGTAGGTCCCCTTCCTTTTCTCTTTTTCGTCGCCAATGACTTCCTAGGCATCTGTGCATTTATCTCTTCACGGTGAAATCGAGACAATTTACCCCGTTCCTTTCTCGCATCGAAAGACTCATCCTCGGTAGTGTGTTCAGCACCACTTGTGGTGTTATCCGTATGCACATCCGCCATCTCCATGAAATTGTACAAATAATGCATTAATATAACAAAAAATTAAAATTAACATTGCCACTAAGGGGGGTGGGGTGTGGGGAGGGGTTTTGTGTGCAAGGGGCAGCAGTGCGGGGAGGGGAGGGCAGCAGTGCGGGGGAGGGAGGGGAGGGGGGGGACTGTGCGGGGAGGGGGAGGGGAGGGTGCGATAGGGGGAGGAGGGGAAGGGCAGCAGAGGGGGATGAGAGGGCTGTGCGGTGGGGGGAGGGGCTGTGCAGGGGGAGGGGGAGGGGCTGTGCAGTAGGGGGAGGGGCTGTGTAGGGGGGAGGGGAGGGGCAGCAGGGGGAGGGGAGGAGGCTGTGCGGTGGGGGGAGGGGAGGGGCAGCGAGGGGGGAGGAGAGGGGACTGTGCGGTGGAGGGAGGAGGGGAGGGGGTGTGCGGTGGGGGGAGGGGGTTGTCAGGGGGGAAGGGGAGGGCGGCGGGGGGGAGGGAGGGGGCTATGCGGTGGGGGAGGGGAGGGGGGGGTGCGTGCGGTAGAGGGGGGAGGGGTTGTGCGGGGGGATGGGAGGGCGGCGGGGGGGAGGGAGGGAGGGCAACAGGGGGAGGAGAGGGGGGTGTGCGGTTGGGGGGAGGAGGGGTGTGCGGTGGGGGGGGGGAGGGGCTGTGTAGGGGGGGGGGAGGAGCGGTGGGGGGGGGGGAGGGGTGTGCAGGTGGGGGGGGGAGGGCGTGTGGGGGGGGGGAGGGGAGGGCGGGGGGGGAGGAGAGGGGATGCGGTGGGGGGGGGGTGAGGGTGGGGGGGAGAGGGCGTGCGGGGGGAAGGGGGGGGAGGGCCGGGGGGGGGAGGGGGCGTGCGGTGGGGGGAGGGGAGGGGGAGGGGCGTGCGGTAGGGGAGGGGTGCGGGGGGGAGGGAGGGGGCGGGGCGGGGGAGAGAGGGCTGTGCGGTGGGGGGAGGAGAGGGGTGTGCAGGTGGGGGGGGAGGGGCGTGTAGGGGGGGAGGGGAGGAGCGGTAGGGGGGAGGGAGGGGTGTGCGGTGGGGGGGAGGGGAGGGGCAGCGGGGGGAGGAGAGGGGGCTATGCGGTGGGGGGAGGGGAGGGGTGTGCGGTGGGGGAGGGGCGTGCGGGGGGGGAGGGGGGGCAAGGGGGTGGGAAGGGAGGGGGGCGTGCGGTGGGGGGGTAGGGTAGGGGAGGGGCTGTGCAGTAGGGGGGAGGGGCTGTGCAGGGGTGGGGAGGGGAGGGGCAGCAGGGCGGAGGGGAGGGGGCTTTGCAGTGGGGGGGAGGGGAGGATTTGGAAGCGAAAAGGCTAAAATAGGCCTAAAATGCCCTTTTCATTCCCAAAATTTAACCTACAACAATTGCAAACCAAAAAATCTACACAATAGTTACATTATACCTCCTATGATCATGTTCAAAAGAATTTGGGCTTAAATGACTCGGTAAGTACGATTCGGAAGCGAAAAGGTTAAAATAGCCCTAAAATGCCCTTTTCGTTCCCAAAATTCAACCTACAACAATTGCAAACCTAAAAATCTGCACAATAGTTACATTATACCTCATATAATCATCTTCAAAAAGAATTTGGGGTTAAATGACTCGATAAGAACGAATTGGACGTGAAAAGGCAAAATTTGGCCTAAAATGACCTTTTCGTTCTCGAAATGCAACCAAGAACAACTGGAAGCCTAAAAATCTACACAATAGTTACAATATATCTCATATAATCATGTTTAAAAAGAATTTGGGGTTAAATGACTCGATAAGTACGATTTGGAAGCGAAAAGGCTAAAATAGGCCTAAAATGCCCTTTTCGTTCCCTAAATTCAACCTACAACAATTTCAAACCTAAAAATCTACACAATAGTTACATTATACCTCATATAATCATGTTGAAAAAGAATTTGGGGTTAAATGACTCGATAAGTACGAATTGGACGCGAAAAGGCAAAATTTGGCCTAAAATGACCTTTTCGTTCCCGAAATGCAACCAAGAACAAATGCAAGCCTAAAAATCTACACAATAGTTACATTATATCTCATATAATCATGTTCAAAAAGAATTTGGGGTTAAATGACTCGATAAGTACGATTTGGAAGCGAAAAGGCTAAAATAGGCCTAAAATGCCCTTTTCGTTTCCGAAATTCAAACAAGAACAAATGCAAGCCTAAAACTCTACACAATAGTTACATTATACCTCATATAATCATGTTCACAAAGAATTTGGGGTTAAATGACTCGATAAGTACGATTCGGAAGCGAAAAGGCTAAAATAGGCCTAAAATGCCCTTTTCGTTCCCAAAAGTCAACCTACAACAATTGCAAACCTAAAAATCTACACAATAGTTACATTATACCTCATATAATCATGTTCAAAAAGAATTTGGGGTTAAATGACTCGATAAGTACGAATTGGACGCGAAAAGGCAAAATTTGGCTTAAAATGACCTTTTCGTTCCCGAAATGCAACCAAGAACAAATGCAAGCCTAAAAATCTACACAATAGTTACATTATATCTCATATAATCATGTTCAAAAAGAATTTGGGGTTAAATGACTCGATAAGTAGGATTTGGAAGCGAAAAGGCTAAAATAGGCCTAAAATGCCCTTTTCGTTTCCGAAATTCAACCAAGAACAAATGCAAGCCTAAAACTCTACACAATAGTTACATTATACCTCATATAATCATGTTCACAAAGAATTTGGGGTTAAATGACTCGATAAGTACGATTCGGAAGCGAAAAGGCTAAAATAGGCCTAAATTGCCCTTTTCGTTCCCAAAATTCAACCTACAACAATTGCAAACCTAAAAATCTACACAATAGTTACATTATACCTCATATAATCATGTTCAAAAAGAATTTGGGGTTAAATGACTCGATAAGTACGAATTGGACGCGAAAAGGCAAAATTTGGCCTAAAATGACCTTTTCGTTCCCGAAATGCAACCAAGAACAAATGGAAGCCTAAAAATCTACACAATAGTTACATTATATCTCATATAATCATGTTCAAAAAGAATTTGGGGTTAAATGACTCGATAAGTACGATTTGGAAGCGAAAAGGCTAAAATAGGCCTAAAATGCCCTTTTCGTTCCCAAAATTCAACCTACAACAATTGCAAACCTAAAAATCTACACAATAGTTACATTATACCTCATATAATCGTGTTCAAAAATAATTTCGTGTTAAATGACTCGATAAGTACGAATTGGACGCGGAAAGGCAAAATTTGGCCTAAAATGACCTTTTCGTTCCCGAAATGCAACCAAGAACAAATGCAAGCCTAAATATCTACACAATAGTTACATTATATCTCATATAATCATGTTCAAAAAGAATTTGTGGTTAAATGACTCGATAAGTACGATTTGGAAGCGAAAAGGATGAAATAAGCCTAAAATGCACTTTTCGTTCCCAAAACTCAACCTACAAAAATTACAAACCTAAAAATCTACACAATAGTTACATTATACCTCATATAATCATGTTCACAAAGAATTTGGGGTTGAATGACTCGATAAGTACGATTTGGAAGCGAAAAGACTAAAATAGGCCTAAAATGCCCTTTTCGTTCCCAAAATTCAACCTACAACAATTGCAAACCTAAAAATCTACACAATAGTTACATTATACCTCATATAATCATGTTCAAAAAGAATTTGGGGTTAAATGACTCGATAAGTACGAATTGGGCCGAAAAGGCAAAATTTGGCCTAAAATGACCTTTTCGTTCCCGGAAATGCAACCAAGAACAAATGCAAGCCCAAAAATCTACACAATAGTTACATAATATCTCATATAATCCTGTTCACAAAGAATTTGGGGTTAAATGACTCGATAAGTACGATTCGGAAGCGAAAAGGCTAAAATAGGCCTAAAATGCCCTTTTCGTTCCCAAAATTCAACCTACAACAATTGCAAACCTAAAAATCTATTCAATAGTTACATTATACCTCATATAATCATGTACAAAAAGAATTTGGAGTTAAATAAGTCGATAAGTACGAATTGGACGTGAAAAGGCAAAATTTGGCCTAAAATGACCTTTTCGTTCCCGAAATGCAACCAAGAACAAATGCAAGCCTAAAAATCTACACAATAGTTACATTATACCTCATATAATCATGTTCAAAAAGAATTTGGGGTTAAATGACTCGATAAGTACGAATTGGACGCGAAAAGGCCAAATTTGGCCTAAAATGACCTTTTCGTTCCCGAAATGCAACCAAGAACAAATGGAAGCCTAAAAATCTACACAATAGTTACATTATATCTCATATAATCATGTTCAAAAAGAATTTGGGGTTAAATGACTCGACAAGTACGATTTGGAAGCGAGAAGGCTAAAATAGGCCTAAAAGGCCCTTTTCGTTCTCAAAATTCAACCTACAACAATTGCAAACCTAAAAATCTACACAAAAGTTACATTATACCTCATATAATCATGTTCAAAATTAATTTGGGGTTAAATGACTCGATAAGTACAAATTGGACGCGGAAAGGCAAAATTTGGCCTAAAATGACCTTTTCGTTCCCGAAATGCAAGCCTAAATATCTACACAATAGTTACATTATATCTCATATAATCATGTTCAAAAAGAATTTGGGGTTAAATGACTCGATAAGTACGATTTGGAAGCGAAAAGGCAAAAATAGGCCTAAAATGCCATTTTCGTTCCCAAAATTCAACCTACAACAATTGCAAACCTAAAAATCTACACAATAGTTACATTATACCTCATATAATCATCTTCAAAAAGAATTTGGAGTTAAATGACTCGATAAGAACGAATTGGACGCGAAATGGCAAAATTTGGCCTAAAATGACCTTTTCTTTCCCGAAATGCAACCAAGAACAAATGCAAGCCCAAAAATATACACAATAGTTACATTATATCTCATATAATCCTGTTCACAAAGAATTTGGGGTTAAATGACTCGATAAGTACAATTCGGAAGCGAAAAGGCTAAAATAGGGCTAAAATGCCCTTTTCGTTCCCAAAATTCAACCTACAACAATTGCAAACCTAAAAATCTATACAATAGTTACATTATACCTCATATAATCATGTTCAAAAAGAATTTGGGGTTAAATGACTCGATAAGTACGAATTGGAAGCGAAAAAGGCCAAATTTGGCCTAAAATGACCTTTTCGTTCCCGAAATGCAACCAAGAACAAATGGAAGCCTAAAAATCTACACAATAGTTACATTATATCTCATATAATCATGTTCATAAAGAATTTGGGGTTAAATGACTCGATAAGTACGATTTGGAAGCGAGAAGGCTAAAATAGGCCTAAAATGCCCTTTTCGTTCTCAAAATTCAACCTACAACAATTGCAAACCTAAAAATCTACACAAAAGTTACATTATACCTCATATAATCATGTTAAAACAGAATTTGGGGTTAAATGAGTCGATAAGTACGAATTGGAGAGGGGGCTATGCGGGGGGAGGAGGGGGCATGCGGTGGGGAGGGGGGGGTGTGCGGTGGGGGAGGGGCGCGGGGGGAGGGAGGGCAGCGGGGTGGGAAGGGGGGTGTGCGGTGGGGGGGTAGGGTAGGGGAGGGGCGTGTGGGTGGGGGAGGGGCGTGCGGGGGGTGGGGAGGAGGGCGGCGGGGCGGAGGGAGGGGGCTTTGCGGTGGGGGGAGGGGAGGATTTGGAAGCGAAAAGGCTAAAATAGGCCTAAAATGCCCTTTTCATTCCCAAAATTTAACCTACAACAATTGCAAACCAAAAAATCTACACAATAGTTACATTATACCTCCTATGATCATGTTCAAAAGAATTTGGGCTTAAATGACTCGGTAAGTACGATTCGGAAGCGAAAAGGTTAAAATAGCCCTAAAATGCCCTTTTCGTTCCCAAAATTCAACCTACAACAATTGCAAACCTAAAAATCTGCACAATAGTTACATTATACCTCATATAATCATCTTCAAAAAGAATTTGGGGTTAAATGACTCGATAAGAACGAATTGGACGTGAAAAGGCAAAATTTGGCCTAAAATGACCTTTTCGTTCTCGAAATGCAACCAAGAACAACTGGAAGCCTAAAAATCTACACAATAGTTACAATATATCTCATATAATCATGTTTAAAAAGAATTTGGGGTTAAATGACTCGATAAGTACGATTTGGAAGCGAAAAAGGCTAAAATAGGCCTAAAATGCCCTTTTCGTTCCCTAAATTCAACCTACAACAATTTCAAACCTAAAAATCTACACAATAGTTACATTATACCTCATATAATCATGTTGAAAAAGAATTTGGGGTTAAATGACTCGATAAGTACGAATTGGACGCGAAAAGGCAAAATTTGGCCTAAAATGACCTTTTCGTTCCCGAAATGCAACCAAGAACAAATGCAAGCCTAAAAATCTACACAATAGTTACATTATATCTCATATAATCATGTTCAAAAAGAATTTGGGGTTAAATGACTCGATAAGTACGATTTGGAAGCGAAAAGGCTAAAATAGGCCTAAAATGCCCTTTTCGTTTCCGAAATTCAAACAAGAACAAATGCAAGCCTAAAACTCTACACAATAGTTACATTATACCTCATATAATCATGTTCACAAAGAATTTGGGGTTAAATGACTCGATAAGTACGATTCGGAAGCGAAAAGGCTAAAATAGTCCTAAAATGCCCTTTTCGTTCCCAAAAGTCAACCTACAACAATTGCAAACCTAAAAATCTACACAATAGTTACATTATACCTCATATAATCATGTTCAAAAAGAATTTGGGGTTAAATGACTCGATAAGTACGAATTGGACGCGAAAAGGCAAAATTTGGCTTAAAATGACCTTTTCGTTCCCGAAATGCAACCAAGAACAAATGCAAGCCTAAAAATCTACACAATAGTTACATTATATCTCATATAATCATGTTCAAAAAGAATTTGGGGTTAAATGACTCGATAAGTATGATTTGGAAGCGAAAAGGCTAAAATAGGCCTAAAATGCCCTTTTCGTTTCCGAAATTCAACCAAGAACAAATGCAAGCCTAAAACTCTACACAATAGTTATAT
This sequence comes from Beta lomatogona, assembly GCA_947646795.1. Lineage (NCBI taxonomy): Eukaryota > Viridiplantae > Streptophyta > Magnoliopsida > Caryophyllales > Amaranthaceae > Beta > Beta lomatogona. Next base: position 896,217 of record CANSNZ010000073.1, read on the forward strand.
TATACCTCATATAATCATGTTCACAAAGAATTTGGGGTTAAATGACTCGATAAGTACGATTCGGAAGCGAAAAGGCTAAAATAGGCCTAAAATGCCCTTTTCGTTCCCAAAATTCAACCTACAACAATTGCAAACCTAAAAATCTACACAATAGTTACATTATACCTCATATAATCATGTTCAAAAAGAATTTGGGGTTAAATGACTCGATAAGTACGAATTGGACGCGAAAAGGCAAAATTTGGCCTAAAATGACCTTTTCGTTCCCGAAATGCAACCAAGAACAAATGGAAGCCTAAAAATCTACACAATAGTTACATTATATCTCATATAATCATGTTCAAAAAGAATTTGGGGTTAAATGACTCGATAAGTACGATTTGGAAGCGAAAAGGCAAAAATAGGCCTAAAATGCCCTTTTCGTTCCCAAAATTCAACCGACAACAATTGCAAACCTAAAAATCTACACAATAGTTACATTATACCTCATATAATCATCTTCAAAAAGAATTTGGGGTTAAATGACTCGATAAGAACGAATTGGACGCGAAATGGCAAAATTTGGCCTAAAATGACCTTTTCTTTCTCGAAATGCAACCAAGAACAAATGGAAGCCTAAAAATCTACACAATAGTTACAATATATCTCATATAATCATGTTTAAAAAGAATTTGGGGTTAAATGACTCGATAAGTACGATTTGGAAGCGAAAAGGCTAAAATAGGCCTAAAATGCCCTTTTCGTTCCTAAAATTCAACCTACAACAATTTAAAACCTAAAAATCTACACAATAGTTACATTATACCACATATAATCATGTTCAAAAAGAATTTGGGGTTAAATGACTCGATAAGTACGAATTGGACGCGAAAAGGCAAAATTTGGCCTAAAATGACCTTTTCGTTCCCGAAATGCAACCAAGAACAAATGCAAGCCTAAAAATCTACACAATAGTTACATTATATCTCATATAATCATGTTCAAAAAGAATTTGGGGTTAAATGACTCGATAAGTAGGATTTGGAAGCGAAAAGGCTAAAATAGGCCTAAAATGCCCTTTTCGTTTCCGAAATTCAACCAAGAACAAATGCAAGCCTAAAACTCTACACAATAGTTACATTATACCTCATATAATCATGTTCACAAAGAATTTGGGGTTAAATGACTCGATAAGTACGATTCGGAAGCGAAAAGGCTAAAATAGGCCTAAATTGCCCTTTTCGTTCCCAAAATTCAACCTACAACAATTGCAAACCTAAAAATCTACACAATAGTTACATTATACCTCATATAATCATGTTCAAAAAGAATTTGGGGTTAAATGACTCGATAAGTACGAATTGGACGCGAAAAGGCAAAATTTGGCCTAAAATGACCTTTTCGTTCCCGAAATGCAACCAAGAACAAATGGAAGCCTAAAAATCTACACAATAGTTACATTATATCTCATATAATCATGTTCAAAAAGAATTTGGGGTTAAATGACTCGATAAGTACGATTTGGAAGCGAAAAGGCTAAAATAGGCCTAAAATGCCCTTTTCGTTCCCAAAATTCAACCTACAACAATTGCAAACCTAAAAATCTACACAATAGTTACATTATACCTCATACAATCGTGTTCAAAAATAATTTCGTGTTAAATGACTCGATAAGTACGAATTGGACGCGGAAAGGCAAAATTTGGCCTAAAATGACCTTTTCGTTCCCGAAATGCAACCAAGAACAAATGCAAGCCTAAATATCTACACAATAGTTACATTATATCTCATATAATCATGTTCAAAAAGAATTTGTGGTTAAATGACTCGATAAGTACGATTTGGAAGCGAAAAGGATGAAATAAGCCTAAAATGCACTTTTCGTTCCCAAAACTCAACCTACAAAAATTACAAACCTAAAAATCTACACAATAGTTACATTATACCTCATATAATCATGTTCACAAAGAATTTGGGGTTGAATGACTCGATAAGTACGATTTGGAAGCGAAAAGACTAAAATAGGCCTAAAATGCCCTTTTCGTTCCCAAAATTCAACCTACAACAATTGCAAACCTAAAAATCTACACAATAGTTACATTATACCTCATATAATCATGTTCAAAAAGAATTTGGGGTTAAATGACTCGATAAGTACGAATTGGGCCCGAAAAGGCAAAATTTGGCCTAAAATGACCTTTTCGTTCCCGAAATGCAACCAAGAACAAATGCAAGCCCAAAAATCTACACAATAGTTACATAATATCTCATATAATCCTGTTCACAAAGAATTTGGGGTTAAATGACTCGATAAGTACGATTCGGAAGCGAAAAGGCTAAAATAGGCCTAAAATGCCCTTTTCGTTCCCAAAATTCAACCTACAACAATTGCAAACCTAAAAATCTATTCAATAGTTACATTATACCTCATATAATCATGTACAAAAAGAATTTGGAGTTAAATAAGTCGATAAGTACGAATTGGACGTGAAAAGGCAAAATTTGGCCTAAAATGACCTTTTCGTTCCCGAAATGCAACCAAGAACAAATGCAAGCCTAAAAATCTACACAATAGTTACATTATACCTCATATAATCATGTTCAAAAAGAATTTGGGGTTAAATGACTCGATAAGTACGAATTGGACGCGAAAAGGCCAAATTTGGCCTAAAATGACCTTTTCGTTCCCGAAATGCAACCAAGAACAAATGGAAGCCTAAAAATCTACACAATAGTTACATTATATCTCATATAATCATGTTCAAAAAGAATTTGGGGTTAAATGACTCGACAAGTACGATTTGGAAGCGAGAAGGCTAAAATAGGCCTAAAAGGCCCTTTTCGTTCTCAAAATTCAACCTACAACAATTGCAAACCTAAAAATCTACACAAAAGTTACATTATACCTCATATAATCATGTTCAAAATTAATTTGGGGTTAAATGACTCGATAAGTACAAATTGGACGCGGAAAGGCAAAATTTGGCCTAAAATGACCTTTTCGTTCCCGAAATGCAAGCCTAAATATCTACACAATAGTTACATTATATCTCATATAATCATGTTCAAAAAGAATTTGGGGTTAAATGACTCGATAAGTACGATTTGGAAGCGAAAAGGCAAAAATAGGCCTAAAATGCCCTTTTCGTTCCCAAAATTCAACCTACAACAATTGCAAACCTAAAAATCTACACAATAGTTACATTATACCTCATATAATCATCTTCAAAAAGAATTTGGAGTTAAATGACTCGATAAGAACGAATTGGACGCGAAATGGCAAAATTTGGCCTAAAATGACCTTTTCTTTCCCGAAATGCAACCAAGAACAAATGCAAGCCCAAAAATATACACAATAGTTACATTATATCTCATATAATCCTGTTCACAAAGAATTTGGGGTTAAATGACTCGATAAGTACAATTCGGAAGCGAAAAGGCTAAAATAGGGCTAAAATGCCCTTTTCGTTCCCAAAATTCAACCTACAACAATTGCAAACCTAAAAATCTATACAATAGTTACATTATACCTCATATAATCATGTTCAAAAAGAATTTGGGGTTAAATGACTCGATAAGTACGAATTGGAAGCGAAAAAGGCCAAATTTGGCCTAAAATGACCTTTTCGTTCCCGAAATGCAACCAAGAACAAATGGAAGCCTAAAAATCTACACAATAGTTACATTATATCTCATATAATCATGTTCATAAAGAATTTGGGGTTAAATGACTCGATAAGTACGATTTGGAAGCGAGAAGGCTAAAATAGGCCTAAAATGCCCTTTTCGTTCTCAAAATTCAACCTACAACAATTGCAAACCTAAAAATCTACACAAAAGTTACATTATACCTCATATAATCATGTTAAAACAGAATTTGGGGTTAAATGAGTCGATAAGTACGAATTGGACGCGAAAAGGCAAAATTTGGCCTAAAATGACCTTTTCGTTCCCGAAATGCAACCAATAACAAATGCAAGCCTAAAAATCTACACAATAGTTACATTATATCTCATATAATCATGTTCAAAAAGAATTTAGGGTTAAATGACTCGATAAGTACGATTTGGAAGCGAAAAGGCTAAAATAGGCCTAAAATGCCCTTTTCGTTCCCAAAATTTAACCTACAACAATTGCAAACCTAAAAATCTACACAATAGTTACATTATACCTCATATAATCATGTTCAAAAGAATTTGGGGTTAAATGACTCGGAAAGTACGATTCGGAAGCGAAAAGGCTAAAATAGGCCTAAAATGCCCTTTTCGTTCCCAAAAGTCAACCTACAAGAATTGCAAACCTAAAAATCTACACAATAGTTACATTATACCTCATATAATCATGTTCAAAAAGAATTTGGGGTTAAATGACTCGATAAGTACGAATTGGACGCGAAAAGGCAAAATTAGGCCTAAAATGACCTTTTCGTTCCCGAAATGCAACCAAGAACAAATGGAAGCCTAAAAATCTACACAATAGTTACATTATACCTCATATAATCATGTTCAAAAATAATTTGGGGTTAAATGACTCGATAAGTACGATTTGGAAGCGAAAAGGCTAAAATAGGCCTAAAATGCCGTTTTCGTTCCCAAAATTCAACCTACAACAATTACAAACCTAAAAATCTACACAATAGTTACATTATACCTCATATAATCATGTTCACAAAGAATTTGGGGTTAAAAGACTCGATAAGTACGATTCGGAAGCGAAAAGGCTAAAATAGGCCTAAAATGCCCTTTTCGTTCCCAAAATTCAACCTACAACAATTGCAAACCTAAAAATCTACACAATAGTTACATTATGCCTCATATAATCATGTTCAAAAAGAATTTGGCGTTAAATGAGTCGATAAGTACGAATTGGACGCGAAAAGGCAAAATTTGGCCTAAAATGACCTTTTCGTTCCCGAAATGTAACCAAGAACAAATGCAAGCCTAAAAATCTACACAATAGTTAAATTATATCTCATATAATCATGTTCAAAAAGAATTTGGGGTTAAATGACTCGATAAGTACGATTTGGAAGCGAAAAGGCTAAAATAGGCCTAAAATGCCCTTTTCGTTTCCGAAATTCAACCAAGAACAAATGCAAGCCTAAAACTCTACACAATAGTTACATTATACCTCATATAATCATGTTCACAAAGAATTTGGGGTTAAATGACTCGATAAGTACGATTCGGAAGCGAAAAGGCTAAATTAGGCCTAAAATGACCCGAGAATCAGGTCACATGGCAATGGAATGCCCATCAGCTGGTAGCGGCGGAGGTAGTGAGAAGTGTTACAAATGTGGAGAGCATTCCATTGCCATGTGACCTCACTCTCCACATTTGTAACACAGTCCCACCACCACCGCCACAACTGCCCCCCACTGCACTCCCTCATTGCCATGTAGGCGTAAAATGACCTTTAATTTTCGTTTCCGAAGCCTAAAAATCTACATAGTTACATTATAAAACAAAAAAGAAAATGAAAGATAGTAGTGATACCAAATATGTGTTACAACTTACAACAATGCCTTCACAACAATGCCTCACGCACCCCTATCCACCCTCCCCCAGCCCTCCCCCACCCCCTGTTAAGCATCCCCCGCCCTCCCCCACCCCATGCCCGGCCTCCAGCCCTCCCCCCCCACCCCTTTCCAAGCATCCCCGCCCTCCCCCACCCCATGCCCAGCCTCCCCAGCCCTCCCCCACCCCATACCCACCCTCCCCCACCCCATGCCCACCCTCCCCAGCCATCCCCCACCCCCTTTCCAGCATCCCCCACCCCTTTTCTCACGACTTGCCTAAAACACACAATTATAAACAAAGGTTAGCTACGTACGGTGCTATACAATAATATTGGATCTAAGTTTATTAAATCTTAATAAAATATTCTTACAATAGCTTGTGGGGTTGTTTTCTTGGCAACAAATGCTTCCCACTCTTCAGGTTTGATAGTTTTCCATATTTGAAATGGTAATTTCGTTGGTGCAGATGATGTTTCCGGTGAAGCCTCAGGATCGGCTTGTGTTTCTCCGCCGTAGATGTTCTTCTTCTTTGTACCTACTACTTTCCTCCGCTTAGTGATCCACCAAGACACTAACTTAGCCTTGAAATCTCTGAATCTCTGGGCAACCGCGGATAGAAATACATTCTTCTTGGCTTCATCATCTTCGATATTGAATTGATTCTACAAAAAACGCAGTTCACAAATTAGTTTTCGCAAATGTTGTAATTTATATGCTATAAGTAGTATTACACATATATTTAACTAAATAATTAAGAAACTAAACGTTATTGTACTTGAAGCTTACCATGGTATCTTCCCATAGACACCGCTTCAATCCCTCGGGCACCTCTTTCCATGAGTGCAAAATGGAGAGTTTATGCATGCAAATGCCAACTTGCATGCCATACTTTTGACGCCACTTTCCACAAGGTTGACCCATGTTATCGTACTCCAAAGTCATATTTGTGTGTTTCCCTAGTGACTTTGTAGGTCCCCTTCCTTTTTCTCTTTTCGTCGCCAATGACTTCCTAGGCATCGTGCATTTATCTCTTCACGGTGAAATCGAGACAATTTACCCCGTTCCTTTCTCGCATCGAAAGACTCATCCTCGGTAGTGTGTTCAGCACCACTTGTGGTGTTATCCGTATGCACATCCGCCATCTCCATGAAATTGTACAAATAATGCATTAATATAACAAAAAATTAAAATTAACATTGCCACTAAGGGGGGTGGGGTGTGGGGAGGGGTTACTGTGTGCAAGGGGCAAGGTGCGGGGGGAGGGAAGGAGGAGGGGAGGGGAGGGGGAGGGAGGGGAGTGGGACTGTGGAGGGGGGGAGGGGAGGGCGTGCAACTGGGAGGAGGGAAGGGCGAAGAGAGGGGAGGAGAGGGGGCGTGCGGTGGGGGGGAGGGGTTGGCAAGAGGGGGGAGGGGGTGGGTAGGGGGAGGGCGGCAGGGGGGAGGGAGGAGGGGGAGGCAGTGGGGGGGGAGGGGAGGGCAGGGGGGGAGAGGGAGGGCTGTGCGGTGGAGGAGGGAGGGGAGGGTGTGCAGGTGGGGAGGGGCAGTGCGGGGGAAGGGGAAGGGAGGGCGGCAGGGGGGAGCAGGGGGGAGGGTAGGGGTGTGTGCAGGTGGGGGGAGGGGCGTGCGGGAGGGGAGGGGGCGTGCGGGGGGGGAGGGGAGGGCGGCGGGGAGGGGAGGGAGGGGGGCAAGCAGGGGGGAGGAGAGGGGTGCGGTGGGGGAGGGAGGGGTGTGCGGTGGGGGGGAGGGGAGGGCGTGGTAGGGGGGAGGGAGGAGGCAGAGGGGGGAGGAGGGGGGTGTGCAGGTGGGGGAGGGGAGGGTGGGGGCGGGGGGGAGGAGAGGGACTGTGCGGTGGAGGGAGGGGAGGGGGTGTGCGGTGGGGGGGGGGGTGTGCAAGGGGAAGGGGAGGGGCAGGAGGGGGGGGAGGGGGGAGGGGGGGGGAGGGGGGAGGGGCGTGGTGGGGAGGGAGGGGGGCAGGGGGGGACGGGAGGGGAGGGCGGCGGGGTGGTGGAGGGAGGGGAGGGTGCGGCGGGGGGAGGAGAGGGGTGTGCGGTGGGGGGAGGGAGGGGGCGGGGGGGGGGGGGGGGGAGGGGAGGAGCAGGGGGAGGGGGGGGGGGGGTGGGTGGGGGGAGGGGGGGCGGGGGGGGGAGGGGGGGGCGGTGGTGGGGGGGAGGGGGGGGGTGTGCGGTGGGGGGAGGGCGTGCGGGGGGTGGGGAGGGAGAGGGGCGGCGGGGCGGAGGGGGAGGGGCTTTGGTGGGGGGGGGGAGGATTTGGAAACGAAAAGGCTAAAATAGGCCTAAAATGCCCTTTTCATTCCCAAAATTTAACCTACAACAATTGCAAACCTAAAAATCTACACAATAGTTACATTATACCTCCTATGATCATGTTCAAAAGAATTTGGGCTTAAATGACTCGGTAAGTACGATTCGGAAGCGAAAAGGTTAAAATAGCCCTAAAATGCCCTTTTCGTTCCCAAAATTCAACCTACAACAATTGCAAACCTAAAAATCTGCACAATAGTTACATTATACCTCATATAATCATCTTCAAAAAGAATTTGGGGTTAAATGACTCGATAAGAACGAATTGGACGCGAAAAGGCAAAATTTGGCCTAAAATGACCTTTTCGTTCTCGAAATGCAACCAAGAACAAATGGAAGCCTAAAAATCTACACAATAGTTACAATATATCTCATATAATCATGTTTAAAAAGAATTTGGGGTTAAATGACTCGATAAGTACGATTCGGAAGCGAAAAGGCTAAAATAGGCCTAAAATGCCCTTTTCGTTCCCTAAATTCAACCTACAACAATTTCAAACCTAAAAATCTACACAATAGTTACATTATACCTCATATAATCATGTTGAAAAAGAATTTGGGGTTAAATGACTCGATAAGTACGAATTGGACGCGAAAAGGCAAAATTTGGCCTAAAATGACCTTTTCGTTCCCGAAATGCAACCAAGAACAAATGCAAGCCTAAAAATCTACACAATAGTTACATTATATCTCATATAATCATGTTCAAAAAGAATTTGGGGTTAAATGACTCGATAAGTACGATTTGGAAGCGAAAAGGCTAAAATAGGCCTAAAATGCCCTTTTCGTTTCCGAAATTCAAACAAGAACAAATGCAAGCCTAAAACTCTACACAATAGTTACATTATACCTCATATAATCATGTTCACAAAGAATTTGGGGTTAAATGACTCGATAAGTACGATTCGGAAGCGAAAAGGCTAAAATAGGCCTAAAATGCCCTTTTCGTTCCCAAAAATTCAACCTACAACAATTGCAAACCTAAAAATCTACACAATAGTTACATTATACCTCATATAATCATGTTCAAAAAGAATTTGGGGTTAAATGACTCGATAAGTACGAATTGGACGCGGAAAGGCAAAATTTGGCCTAAAATGACCTTTTCGTTCCCGAAATGCAAGCCTAAATATCTACACAATAGTTACATTATATCTCATATAATCATGTTCAAAAAGAATTTGGGGTTAAATGACTCGATAAGTACGATTTGGAAGCGAAAAGGCAAAAATAGGCCTAAAATGCCCTTTTCGTTCCCAAAATTCAACCTACAACAATTGCAAACCTAAAAATCTACACAATAGTTACATTATACCTCATATAATCATCTTCAAAAAGAATTTGGAGTTAAATGACTCGATAAGAACGAATTGGACGCGAAATGGCAAAATTTGGCCTAAAATGACCTTTTCTTTCCCGAAATGCAACCAAGAACAAATGGAAGCCTAAAAATCTACACAATAGTTACATTATATCTCATATAATCATGTTCAAAAAGAATTTGGGGTTAAATGACTCGATAAGTACGATTTGGAAGCGAAAAGGCAAAAATAGGCCTAAAATGCCCTTTTCGTTCCCAAAATTCAACCTACAACAATTGCAAACCTAAAAATCTACACAATAGTTACATTATACCTCATATAATCATCTTCAAAAAGAATTTGGGGTTAAATGACTCGATAAGAACGAATTGGACGCGAAATGGCAAAATTTGGCCTAAAATGACCTTTTCTTTCTCGAAATGCAACCAAGAACAAATGGAAGCCTAAAAATCTACACAATAGTTACAATATATCTCATATAATCATGTTTAAAAAGAATTTGGGGTTAAATGACTCGATAAGTACGATTTGGAAGCGAAAAGGCTAAAATAGGCCTAAAATGCCCTTTTCGTTCCTAAAATTCAACCTACAACAATTTAAAACCTAAAAATCTACACAATAGTTACATTATACCTCATATAATCATGTTCAAAAAGAATTTGGGGTTAAATGACTCGATAAGTACGAATTGGACGCGAAAAGGCAAAATTTGGCCTAAAATGACCTTTTCGTTCCCGAAATGCAACCAAGAACAAATGCAAGCCTAAAAATCTACACAATAGTTACATTATATCTCATATAATCATGTTCAAAAAGAATTTGGGGTTAAATGACTCGATAAGTAGGATTTGGAAGCGAAAAGGCTAAAATAGGCCTAAAATGCCCTTTTCGTTTCCGAAATTCAACCAAGAACAAATGCAAGCCTAAAACTCTACACAATAGTTACATTATACCTCATATAATCATGTTCACAAAGAATTTGGGGTTAAATGACTCGATAAGTACGATTCGGAAGCGAAAAGGCTAAAATAGGCCTAAAATGCCCTTTTCGTTCCCAAAATTCAACCTACAACAATTGCAAACCTAAAAATCTACACAATAGTTACATTATACCTCATATAATCATGTTCAAAAAGAATTTGGGGTTAAATGACTCGATAAGTACGAATTGGACGCGAAAAGGCAAAATTTGGCCTAAAATGACCTTTTCGTTCCCGAAATGCAACCAAGAACAAATGGATGCCTAAAAATCTACACAATAGTTACATTATATCTCATATAATCATGTTCAAAAAGAATTTGGGGTTAAATGACTCGATAAGTACGATTTGGAAGCGAAAAGGCTAAAATAGGCCTAAAATGCCCTTTTCGTTCCCAAAATTCAACCTACAACAATTGCAAACCTAAAAATCTACACAATAGTTACATTATACCTCATATAATCGTGTTCAAAAATAATTTCGGGTTAAATGACTCGATAAGTACGAATTGGACGCGGAAAGGCAAAATTTGGCCTAAAATGACCTTTTCGTTCCCGAAATGCAACCAAGAACAAATGCAAGCCTAAATATCTACACAATAGTTACATTATATCTCATATAATCATGTTCAAATATAATTTGTGGTTAAATGACTCGATAAGTACGATTTGGAAGCGAAAAGGCTGAAATAAGCCTAAAATGCACTTTTCGTTCCCAAAACTCAACCTACAACAATTACAAACCTAAAAATCTACACAATAGTTACATTATACCTCATATAATCATGTTCACAAAGAATTTGGGGTTGAATGACTCGATAAGTACGATTTGGAAGCGAAAAGACTAAAATAGGCCTAAAATGCCCTTTTCGTTCCCAAAATTCAACCTAGAACAATTGCAAACCTAAAAATCTACACAATAGTTACATTATACCTCATATAATCATGTTCAAAAAGAATTTGGGGTTAAATGACTCGATAAGTACGAATTGGACCCGAAAAGGCAAAATTTGGCCTAAAATGACCTTTTCGTTCCCGAAATGCAACCAAGAACAAATGCAAGCCCAAAAATCTACACAATAGTTACATTATATCTCATATAATCCTGTTCACAAAGAATTTGGGGTTAAATGACTCGATAAGTACGATTCGGAAGCGAAAAGGCTAAAATAGGCCTAAAATGCCCTTTTCGTTCCCAAAATTCAACCTACAACAATTGCAAACCTAAAAATCTATTCAATAGTTACATTATACCTCATATAATCATGTACAAAAAGAATTTGGAGTTAAATAAGTCGATAAGTACGAATTGGACGTGAAAAGGCAAAATTTGGCCTAAAATGACCTTTTCGTTCCCGAAATGCAACCAAGAACAAATGCAAGCCTAAAAATCTACACAATAGTTACATTATACCTCATATAATCATGTTCAAAAAGAATTTGGGGTTAAATGACTCGATAAGTACGAATTGGACGCGAAAAGGCCAAATTTGGCCTAAAATGACCTTTTCGTTCCCGAAATGCAACCAAGAACAAATGCAAGCCTAAAAATCTACACAATAGTTACATTATATCTCATATAATCATGTTCAAAAAGAATTTGGGGTTAAATGACTCGATAAGTACGATTTGGAAGCGAAAAGGCTAAAATAGGCCTAAAATGCCCTTTTCGTTCCCAAAATTCAACCTACAACAATTGCAAACCTAAAAATCTACACAATAGTTACATTATACCTCATATAATCGTGTTCAAAAATAATTTCGGGTTAAATGACTCGATAAGTACGAATTGGACGCGGAAAGGCAAAATTTGGCCTAAAATGACCTTTTCGTTCCCGAAATGCAACCAAGAACAAATGCAAGCCTAAATATCTACACAATAGTTACATTATATCTCATATAATCATGTTCAAATATAATTTGTGGTTAAATGACTCGATAAGTACGATTTGGAAGCGAAAAGGTGAAATAAGCCTAAAATGCACTTTTCGTTCCCAAAACTCAACCTACAACAATTCCAAACCTAAAAATCTACACAATAGTTACATTATACCTCATATAATCATGTTCACAAAGAATTTGGGGTTGAATGACTCGATAAGTACGATTTGGAAGCGAAAAAGACTAAAATAGGCCTAAAATGCCCTTTTCGTTCCCAAAATTCAACCTAGAACAATTGCAAACCTAAAAATCTACACAATAGTTACATTATACCTCATATAATCATGTTCAAAAAGAATTTGGGGTTAAATGACTCGATAAGTACGAATTGGACCCGAAAAGGCAAAATTTGGCCTAAAATGACCTTTTCGTTCCCGAAATGCAACCAAGAACAAATGCAAGCCCAAAAATCTACACAATAGTTACATTATATCTCATATAATCCTGTTCACAAAGAATTTGGGGTTAAATGACTCGATAAGTACGATTCGGAAGCGAAAAGGCTAAAATAGGCCTAAAATGCCCTTTTCGTTCCCAAAATTCAACCTACAACAATTGCAAACCTAAAAATCTATTCAATAGTTACATTATACCTCATATAATCATGTACAAAAAGAATTTGGAGTTAAATAAGTCGATAAGTACGAATTGGACGTGAAAAGGCAAAATTTGGCCTAAAATGACCTTTTCGTTCCCGAAATGCAACCAAGAACAAATGCAAGCCAAAAAATCTACACAATAGTTACATTATACCTCATATAATCATGTTCAAAAAGAATTTGGGGTTAAATGACTCGATAAGTACGATTTGGAAGCGAGAATGCTAAAATAGGCCTAAAAGGCCCTTTTCGTTCTCAAAATTCAACCTACAACAATTGCAAACCTAAAAATCTACACAAAAGTTACATTATACCTCATATAATCATGTTCAAAATTAATTTGGGGTTAAATGACTCGATAAGTACAAATTGGACGCGGAAAGGCAAACTTTGGCCTAAAATGACCTTTTCGTTCCCGAAATGCAAGCCTAAATATCTACACAATAGTTACATTATATCTCATATAATCATGTTCAAAAAGAATTTGGGGTTAAATGACTCGATAAGTACGATTTGGAAGCGAAAAGGCAAAAATAGGCCTAAAATGCCCTTTTCGTTCCCAAAATTCAACCTACAACAATTGCAAACCTAAAAATCTACACAATAGTTACATTATACCTCATATAATCATCTTCAAAAAGAATTTGGAGTTAAATGACTCGATAAGAACGAATTGGGACGCGAAATGGCAAAATTTGGCCTAAAATGACCTTTTCTTTCCCGAAATGCAACCAAGAACAAATGCAAGCCCAAAAATATACACAATAGTTACATTATATCTCATATAATCCTGTTCACAAATAATTTGGGGTTAAATGACTCGATAAGTACAATTCGGAAGCGAAAAGGCTAAAATAGGGCTAAAATGCCCTTTTCGTTCCCAAAATTCAACCTACAACAATTGCTAACCTAAAAATCTATACAATAGTTACATTATACCTCATATAATCATGTTCAAAAAGAATTTGGGGTAAAATGACTCGATAAGTACGAATTGGACGCGAAAAAGGCCAAATTTGGCCTAAAATGACCTTTTCGTTCCCGAAATGCAACCAAGAACAAATGGAAGCCTAAAAATCTACACAATAGTTACATTATATCTCATATAATCATGTTCAAAAAGAATTTGGGGTTAAATAACTCGATAAGTACGATTTGGAAGCGAGAAGGCTAAAATAGGCCTAAAATGCCCTTTTCGTTCTCAAAATTCAACCTACAACAATTGCAAACCTAAAAATCTACACAAAAGTTACATTATACCTCATATAATCATGTTAAAACAGAATTTGGGGTTAAATGAGTCGATAAGTACGAATTGGACGCGAAAAGGCAAAATTTGGCCTAAAATGACCTTTTCGTTCCCGAAATGCAACCAAGAACAAATGCAAGCCTAAAAATCTACACAATAGTTACATTATATCTCATATAATCATGTTCAAAAAGAATTTAGGGTTAAATGACTCGATAAGTACGATTTGGAAGCGAAAAGGCTAAAATAGGCCTAAAATGCCCTTTTCATTCCCAAAATTCAACCTACAACAATTACAAACCTAAAAATCTACACAATAGTTACATTATGCCTCATATAATCATGTTCAAAAAGAATTTGGGGTTAAATGACTCGATAAGTACGAATTGGACGCGAAAAAGGCCAAATTTGGCCTAAAATGACCTTTTCGTTCCCGAAATGCAACCAAGAACAAATGGAAGCCTAAAAATCTACACAATAGTTACATTATATCTCATATAATCATGTTCAAAAAGAATTTGGGGTTAAATGACTCGATAAGTACGATTTGGAAGCGAGAAGGCTAAAATAGGCCTAAAATGCCCTTTTCGTTCTCAAAATTCAACCTACAACAATTGCAAACCTAAAAATCTACACAAAAGTTACATTATACCTCATATAATCATGTTAAAACAGAATTTGGGGTTAAATGAGTCGATAAGTACGAATTGGACGCGAAAAGGCAAAATTTGGCCTAAAATGACCTTTTCGTTCCCGAAATGCAACCAAGAACAAATGCAAGCCTAAAAATCTACACAATAGTTACATTATATCTCATATAATCATGTTCAAAAAGAATTTAGGGTTAAATGACTCGATAAGAACGATTTGGAAGCGAAAAGGCTAAAATAGGCCTAAAATGCCCTTTTCGTTCCCAAAATTTAACCTACAACAATTGCAAACCTAAAAATCTACACAATAGTTACATTATACCTCATATAATCATGTTCAAAAGAATTTGGGGTTAAATGACTCGGAAAGTACGATTCGGAAGCGAAAAGGCTAAAATAGGCCTAAAATGCCCTTTTCGTTCCCAAAAGTCAACCTACAAGAATTGCAAACCTAAAAATCTACACAATAGTTACATTATACCTCATATAATCATGTTCAAAAAGAATTTGGGGTTAAATGACTCGATAAGTACGAATTGGACGCGAAAAGGCAAAATTAGGCCTAAAATGACCTTTTCGTTCCCGAAATGCAACCAAGAACAAATGGAAGCCTAAAAATCTACACAATAGTTACATTATACCTCATATAATCATGTTCAAAAAGAATTTGGGGTTAAATGACTCGATAAGTACGATTTGGAAGCGAAAAGGCTAAAATAGGCCTAAAATGCCGTTTTCGTTCCCAAAATTCAACCTACAACAATTACAAACCTAAAAATCTACACAATAGTTACATTATACCTCATATAATCATGTTCACAAAGAATTTGGGGTTAAAAGACTCGATAAGTACGATTCGGAAGCGAAAAGGCTAAAATAGGCCTAAAATGCCCTTTTCATTCCCAAAATTCAACCTACAACAATTACAAACCTAAAAATCTACACAATAGTTACATTATGCCTCATATAATCATGTTCAAAAAGAATTTGGCGTTAAATGAGTCGATAAGTACGAATTGGACGCGAAAAGGCAAAATTTGGCCTAAAATGACCTTTTCGTTCCCGAAATGTAACCAAGAACAAATGCAAGCCAAAAAATCTACACAATAGTTACATTATATCTCATATAATCATGTTCAAAAAGAATTTGGGGTTAAATGACTCGATAAGTACGATTTGGAAGCGAAAAGGCTAAAATAGGCCTAAAATGCCCTTTTCGTTCCGAAATTCAACCAAGAACAAATGCAAGCCTAAAACTCTACACAATAGTTATATTATACCTCATATAATCATGTTCACAAAGAATTTGGGGTTAAATGACTCGATAAGTACGATTCGGAAGCGAAAAAGCTAAATTAGGCCTAAAATGCCCTTTTCGTTCCCAAAATTCAACCTACAGCAATTGCAAACCTAAAAATCTACACAATAGTTACATTATACCTCATATAATCATGTTCAAAAATAATTTGGGGTTAAATGACTCGATAAGTACGAATTGGACACGAAAAGGCAAAATTTGGCCTAAAATGACCTTTTCGTTCCCGAAATGCAACCAAGAACAAATGGATGCCTAAAAATCTACACAATAGTTACATTATATCTCATATAATCATGTTCAAAAAGAATTTGGGGTTAAATGACTCGATAAGTACGATTTGGAAGCGAAAAGGCTAAAATAGGCCTAAAATGCCCTTTTCGTTCCCAAAATTCAACCTACAACAATTGCAAACCTAAAAATCTACACAATAGTTACATTATACCTCATATAATCGTGTTCAAAAATAATTTCGGGTTAAATTACTCGATAAGTACGAATTGGACGCGGAAAGGCAAAATTTGGCCTAAAATGACCTTTTCGTTCCCGAAATGCAACCAAGAACAAATGCAAGCCTAAATATCTACACAATAGTTACATTATATCTCATATAATCATGTTCAAAAAGAATTTGTGGTTAAATGACTCGATAAGTACGATTTGGAAGCGAAAAGGCTGAAATAGGCCTAAAATGCACTTTTCGTTCCCAAAACTCAACCTACAACAATTACAAACCTAAAAATCTACACAATAGTTACATTATACCTCATATAATCATGTTCACAAAGAATTTGGGGTTTAATGACTCGATAAGTACGATTTGGAAGCGAAAAAGACTAAAATAGGCCTAAAATGCCCTTTTCGTTCCCAAAATTCAACCTAGAACAATTGCAAACCTAAAAATCTACACAATAGTTACATTATACCTCATATAATCATGTTCAAAAAGAATTTGGGGTTAAATGACTCGATAAGTACGAATTGGACCCGAAAAGGCAAAATTTGGCCTAAAATGACCTTTTCGTTCCCGAAATGCAACCAAGAACAAATGCAAGCCCAAAAATCTACACAATAGTTACATTATATCTCATATAATCCTGTTCACAAAGAATTTGGGGTTAAATGACTCGATAAGTACGATTCGGAAGCGAAAAGGCTAAAATAGGCCTAAAATGCCCTTTTCGTTCCCAAAATTCAACCTACAACAATTGCAAACCTAAAAATCTATTCAATAGTTACATTATACCTCATATAATCATGTACAAAAAGAATTTGGAGTTAAATAAGTCGATAAGTACGAATTGGACGTGAAAAGGCAAAATTTGGCCTAAAATGACCTTTTCGTTCCCGAAATGCAACCAAGAACAAATGCAAGCCTAAAAATCTACACAATAGTTACATTATATCTCATATAATCATGTTCAAAAAGAATTTGGGGTTAAATGACTCGATAAGTACGATTTGGAAGCGAGAATGCTAAAATAGGCCTAAAAGGCCCTTTTCGTTCTCAAAATTCAACCTACAACAATTGCAAACCTAAAAATCTACACAAAAGTTACATTATACCTCATATAATCATGTTCAAAATTAATTTGGGGTTAAATGACTCGATAAGTACAAATTGGACGCGGAAAGGCAAACTTTGGCCTAAAATGACCTTTTCGTTCCCGAAATGCAAGCCTAAATATCTACACAATAGTTACATTATATCTCATATAATCATGTTCAAAAAGAATTTGGGGTTAAATGACTCGATAAGTACGATTTGGAAGCGAAAAGGCAAAAATAGGCCTAAAATGCCCTTTTCGTTCCCAAAATTCAACCTACAACAATTGCAAACCTAAAAATCTACACAATAGTTACATTATACCTCATATAATCATCTTCAAAAAGAATTTGGAGTTAAATGACTCGATAAGAACGAATTGGACGCGAAATGGCAAAATTTGGCCTAAAATGACCTTTTCTTTCCCGAAATGCAACCAAGAACAAATGCAAGCCCAAAAATATACACAATAGTTACATTATATCTCATATAATCCTGTTCACAAAGAATTTGGGGTTAAATGACTCGATAAGTACAATTCGGAAGCGAAAAGGCTAAAATAGGGCTAAAATGCCCTTTTCGTTCCCAAAATTCAACCTACAACAATTGCAAACCTAAAAATCTATACAATAGTTACATTATACCTCATATAATCATGTTCAAAAAGAATTTGGGGTAAAATGACTCGATAAGTCACGAATTGGACGCGAAAAAGGCCAAATTTGGCCTAAAATGACCTTTTCGTTCCCGAAATGCAACCAAGAACAAATGGAAGCCTAAAAATCTACACAATAGTTACATTATATCTCATATAATCATGTTCAAAAAGAATTTGGGGTTAAATAACTCGATAAGTACGATTTGGAAGCGAGAAGGCTAAAATAGGCCTAAAATGCCCTTTTCGTTCTCAAAATTCAACCTACAATAATTGCAAACCTAAAAATCTACACAAAAGTTACATTATACCTCATATAATCATGTTAAAACAGAATTTGGGGTTAAATGAGTCGATAAGTACGAATTGGACGCGAAAAGGCAAAATTTGGCCTAAAATGACCTTTTCGTTCCCGAAATGCAACCAAGAACAAATGCAAGCCTAAAAATCTACACAATAGTTACATTATATCTCATATAATCATGTTCAAAAAGAATTTAGGGTTAAATGACTCGATAAGTACGATTTGGAAGCGAAAAGGCTAAAATAGGCCTAAAATGCCCTTTTCATTCCCAAAATTCAACCTACAACAATTACAAACCTAAAAATCTACACAATAGTTACATTATGCCTCATATAATCATGTTCAAAAAGAATTTGGGGTTAAATGACTCGATAAGTACGAATTGGACGCGAAAAAGGCCAAATTTGGCCTAAAATGACCTTTTCGTTCCCGAAATGCAACCAAGAACAAATGGAAGCCTAAAAATCTACACAATAGTTACATTATATCTCATATAATCATGTTCAAAAAGAATTTGGGGTTAAATGACTCGATAAGTACGATTTGGAAGCGAGAAGGCTAAAATAGGCCTAAAATGCCCTTTTCGTTCTCAAAATTCAACCTACAACAATTGCAAACCTAAAAATCTACACAAAAGTTACATTATACCTCATATAATCATGTTAAAACAGAATTTGGGGTTAAATGAGTCGATAAGTACGAATTGGACGCGAAAAGGCAAAATTTGGCCTAAAATGACCTTTTCGTTCCCGAAATGCAACCATGAACAAATGCAAGCCTAAAAATCTACACAATAGTTACATTATAGCTCATATAATCATGTTCAAAAAGAATTTAGGGTTAAATGACTCGATAAGAACGATTTGGAAGCGAAAAGGCTAAAATAGGCCTAAAATGCCCTTTTCGTTCCCAAAATTTAACCTACAACAATTGCAAACCTAAAAATCTACACAATAGTTACATTATACCTCATATAATCATGTTCAAAAGAATTTGGGGTTAAATGACTCGGAAAGTACGATTCGGAAGCGAAAAGGCTAAAATAGGCCTAAAATGCCCTTTTCGTTCCCAAAAGTCAACCTACAAGAATTGCAAACCTAAAAATCTACACAATAGTTACATTATACCTCATATAATCATGTTCAAAAAGAATTTGGGGTTAAATGACTCGATAAGTACGAATTGGACGCGAAAAGGCAAAATTAGGCCTAAAATGACCTTTTCGTTCCCGAAATGCAACCAAGAACAAATGGAAGCCTAAAAATCTACACAATAGTTACATTATACCTCATATAATCATGTTTAAAAAGAATTTGGGGTTAAATGACTCGATAAGTACGATTTGGAAGCGAAAAGGCTAAAATAGGCCTAAAATGCCGTTTTCGTTCCCAAAATTCAACCTACAACAATTACAAACCTAAAAATCTACACAATAGTTACATTATACCTCATATAATCATGTTCACAAAGAATTTGGGGTTAAAAGACTCGATAAGTACGATTCGGAGCGAAAAGGCTAAAATAGGCCTAAAATGCCCTTTTCATTCCCAAAATTCAACCTACAACAATTACAAACCTAAAAATCTACACAATAGTTACATTATGCCTCATATAATCATGTTCAAAAAGAATTTGGCGTTAAATGAGTCGATAAGTACGAATTGGACGCGAAAAGGCAAAATTTGGCCTAAATTGACCTTTTCGTTCCCGAAATGTAACCAAGAACAAATGCAAGCCTAAAAATCTACACAATAGTTACATTATATCTCATATAATCATGTTCAAAAAGAATTTGGGGTTAAATGACTCGATAAGTACGATTTGGAAGCGAAAAGGCTAAAATAGGCCTAAAATGCCCTTTTCGTTTCCGAAATTCAACCAAGAACAAATGCAAGCCTAAAACTCTACACAATAGTTATATTATACCTCATATAATCATGTTCACAAAGAATTTGGGGTTAAATGACTCGATAAGTACGATTCGGAAGCGAAAAAGCTAAATTAGGCCTAAAATGCCCTTTTCGTTCCCAAAATTCAACCTACAGCAATTGCAAACCTAAAAATCTACACAATAGTTACATTATACCTCATATAATCATGTTCAAAAAGAATTTGGGGTTAAATGACTCGATAAGTACGAATTGGACACGAAAAGGCAAAATTTGGCCTAAAATGACCTTTTCGTTCCCGAAATGCAACCAAGAACAAATGGATGCCTAAAAATCTACACAATAGTTACATTATATCTCATATAATCATGTTCAAAAAGAATTTGGGGTTAAATGACTCGATAAGTACGATTTGGAAGCGAAAAGGCTAAAATAGGCCTAAAATGCCCTTTTCGTTCCCAAAATTCAACCTACAACAATTGCAAACCTAAAAATCTACACAATAGTTACATTATACCTCATATAATCGTGTTCAAAAATAATTTCGGGTTAAATTACTCGATAAGTACGAATTGGACGCGGAAAGGCAAAATTTGGCCTAAAATGACCTTTTCGTTCCCGAAATGCAACCAAGAACAAATGCAAGCCTAAATATCTACACAATAGTTACATTATATCTCATATAATCATGTTCAAAAAGAATTTGTGGTTAAATGACTCGATAAGTACGATTTGGAAGCGAAAAGGCTGAAATAGGCCTAAAATGCACTTTTCGTTCCCAAAACTCAACCTACAACAATTACAAACCTAAAAATCTACACAATAGTTACATTATACCTCATATAATCATGTTCACAAAGAATTTGGGGTTGAATGACTCGATAAGTACGATTTGGAAGCGAAAAGACTAAAATAGGCCTAAAATGCCCTTTTCGTTCCCAAAATTCAACCTACAACAATTGCAAACCTAAAAATCTACACAATAGTTACATTATACCTCATATAATCATGTTCAAAAAGAATTTGGGGTTAAATGACTCGATAAGTACGAATTGGACCCGAAAAGGCAAAATTTGGCCTAAAATGACCTTTTCGTTCCCGAAATGCAACCAAGAACAAATGCAAGCCCAAAAATCTACACAATAGTTACATTATATCTCATATAATCCTGTTCACAAAGAATTTGGGGTTAAATGACTCGATAAGTACGATTCGGAAGCGAAAAGGCTAAAATAGACCTAAAATGCCCTTTTCGTTCCCAAAATTCAACCTACAACAATTGCAAACCTAAAAATCTATTCAATAGTTACATTATACCTCATATAATCATGTACAAAAAGAATTTGGAATTAAATAAGTCGATAAGTACGAATTGGACGTGAAAAGGCAAAATTTGGCCTAAAATGACCTTTTCGTTCCCGAAATGCAACCAAGAACAAATGCAAGCCTAAAAATCTACACAATAGTTACATTATACCTCATATAATCATGTTCAAAAAGAATTTGGGGTTAAATGACTCGATAAGTACGAATTGGACGCGAAAAGGCCAAATTTGGCCTAAAATGACCTTTTCGTTCCCGAAATGCAACCAAGAACAAATGGAAGCCTAAAAATCTACACAATAGTTACATTATATCTCATATAATCATGTTCAAAAAGAATTTGGGTTTAAATGACTCGATAAGTACGATTTGGAAGCGAGAAGGCTAAAATAGGCCTAAAAGGCCCTTTTCGTTCTCAAAATTCAACCTACAACAATTGCAAACCTAAAAATCTACACAAAAGTTACATTATACCTCATATAATCATGTTCAAAAAGAATTTGGGGTTAAATGACTCGATAAGTACGAATTGGACGCGGAAAGGCAAAATTTGGCCTAAAATGACCTTTTCGTTCCCGAAATGCAAGCCTAAATATCTACACAATAGTTACATTATATCTCATATAATCATGTTCAAAAAGAATTTGGGGTTAAATGACTCGATAAGTACGATTTGGAAGCGAAAAGGCAAAAATAGGCCTAAAATGCCCTTTTCGTTCCCAAAATTCAACCTACAACAATTGCAAACCTAAAAATCTACACAATAGTTACATTATACCTCATATAATCATCTTCAAAAAGAATTTGGAGTTAAATGACTCGATAAGAACGAATTGGACGCGAAATGGCAAAATTTGGCCTAAAATGACCTTTTCGTTCCCGAAATGCAACCAAGAACAAATGCAAGCCTAAATATCTACACAATAGTTACATTATATCTCATATAATCATGTTCAAAAAGAATTTGTGGTTAAATGACTCGATAAGTACGATTTGGAAGCGAAAAGGCTGAAATAGGCCTAAAATGCACTTTTCGTTCCCAAAACTCAACCTACAACAATTACAAACCTAAAAATCTACACAATAGTTACATTATACCTCATATAATCATGTTCACAAAGAATTTGGGGTTGAATGACTCGATAAGTACGATTTGGAAGCGAAAAGACTAAAATAGGCCTAAAATGCCCTTTTCGTTCCCAAAATTCAACCTACAACAATTGCAAACCTAAAAATCTACACAATAGTTACATTATACCTCATATAATCATGTTCAAAAAGAATTTGGGGTTAAATGACTCGATAAGTACGAATTGGACCCGAAAAGGCAAAATTTGGCCTAAAATGACCTTTTCGTTCCCGAAATGCAACCAAGAACAAATGCAAGCCCAAAAATCTACGCAATAGTTACATTATATCTCATATAATCCTGTTCACAAAGAATTTGGGGTTAAATGACTCGATAAGTACGATTCGGAAGCGAAAAGGCTAAAATAGGCCTAAAATGCCCTTTTCGTTCCCAAAATTCAACCTACAACAATTGCAAACCTAAAAATCTATTCAATAGTTACATTATACCTCATATAATCATGTACAAAAAGAATTTGGAATTAAATAAGTCGACAAGTACGAATTGGACGTGAAAAGGCAAAATTTGGCCTAAAATGACCTTTTCGTTCCCGAAATGCAACCAAGAACAAATGCAAGCCTAAAAATCTACACAATAGTTACATTATACCTCATATAATCATGTTCAAAAAGAATTTGGGGTTAAATGACTCGATAAGTACGAATTGGACGCGAAAAGGCCAAATTTGGCCTAAAATGACCTTTTCGTTCCCGAAATGCAACCAAGAACAAATGGAAGCCTAAAAATCTACACAATAGTTACATTATATCTCATATAATCATGTTCAAAAAGAATTTGGGGTTAAATGACTCGATAAGTACGATTTGGAAGCGAGAAGGCTAAAATAGGCCTAAAAGGCCCTTTTCGTTCTCAAAATTCAACCTACAACAATTGCAAACCTAAAAATCTACACAAAAGTTACATTATACCTCATATAATCATGTTCAAAATTAATTTGGGGTTAAATGACTCGATAAGTACGAATTGGACGCGGAAAAGGCAAAATTTGGCCTAAAATGACCTTTTCGTTCCCGAAATGCAAGCCTAAATATCTACACAATAGTTACATTATATCTCATATAATCATGTTCAAAAAGAATTTGGGGTTAAATGACTCGATAAGTACGATTTGGAAGCGAAAAGGCAAAAATAGGCCTAAAATGCCCTTTTCGTTCCCAAAATTCAACCTACAACAATTGCAAACCTAAAAATCTACACAATAGTTACATTATACCTCATATAATCATCTTCAAAAAGAATTTGGAGTTAAATGACTCGATGAGAACGAATTGGACGCGAAATGGCAAAATTTGGCCTAAAATGACCTTTTCTTTCCCGAAATGCAACCAAGAACAAATGCAAGCCCAAAAATATACACAATAGTTACATTATATCTCATATAATCCTGTTCACAAAGAATTTGGGGTTAAATGACTCGATAAGTACAATTCGGAAGCGAAAAAGGCTAAAATAGGGCTAAAATGCCCTTTTCGTTCCCAAAATTCAACCTACAACAATTGCAAACCTAAAAATCTATACAATAGTTACATTATACCTCATATAATCATGTTCAAAAAGAATTTGGGGTTAAATGACTCGATAAGTACGAATTGGACGCGAAAAGGCCAAATTTGGCCTAAAATGACCTTTTCGTTCCCGAAATGCAACCAAGAACAAATGGAAGCCTAAAAATCTAAACAATAGTTACATTATATCTCATATAATCATGTTCAAAAAGAATTTGGGGTTAAATGACTCGATAAGTACGATTTGGAAGCGAGAAGGCTAAAATAGGCCTAAAATGCCCTTTTCGTTCTCAAAATTCAACCTACAACAATTGCAAACCTAAAAATCTACACAAAAGTTACATTATACCTCATATAATCATGTTAAAACAGAATTTGGGGTTAAATGAGTCGATAAGTACGAATTGGACGCGAAAAGGCAAAATTTGGCCTAAAATGACCTTTTCGTTCCCGAAATGCAACCAAGAACAAATGCAAGCCTAAAAATCTACACAATAGTTACATTATATCTCATATAATCATGTTCAAAAAGAATTTAGGGTTAAATGACTCGATAAGTACGATTTGGAAGCGAAAAGGCTAAAATAGGCCTAAAATGCCCTTTTCATTCCCAAAATTTAACCTACAACAATTGCAAACCTAAAAATCTACACAATAGTTACATTATACCTCATATAATCATGTTCAAAAGAATTTGGGGTTAAATGACTCGGAAAGTACGATTCGGAAGCGAAAAGGCTAAAATAGGCCTAAAATGCCCTTTTCGTTCCCAAAAGTCAAGCTACAAGAATTGCAAACCTAAAAATCTACACAATAGTTACATTATACCTCATATAATCATGTTCAAAAAGAATTTGGGGTTAAATGACTCGATAAGTACGAATTGGACGCGAAAAGGCAAAATTAGGCCTAAAATGACCTTTTCGTTCCCGAAATGCAACCAAGAACAAATGGAAGCCTAAAAATCTACACAATAGTTACATTATACCTCATATAATCATGTTCAAAAATAATTTGGGGTTAAATGACTCGATAAGTACGATTTGGAAGCGAAAAGGCTAAAATAGGCCTAAAATGCCGTTTTCGTTCCCAAAATTCAACCTACAACAATTACAAACCTAAAAATCTACACAATAGTTACATTATACCTCATATAATCATGTTCACAAAGAATTTGGGGTTAAAAGACTCGTTAAGTACGATTCGGAAGCGAAAAGGCTAAAATAGGCCTAAAATGCCCTTTTCGTTCCCAAAATTCAACCTACAACAATTGCAAACCTAAAAATCTACACAATAGTTACATTATGCCTCATATAATCATGTTCAAAAAGAATTTGGCGTTAAATGAGTCGATAAGTACGAATTGGACAAGTGAGCGAAAAGGCAAAATTTGGCCTAAAATGACCTTTTCGTTCTTCCGAAATGTAACCAAGAACAAATGCAAGCCTAAAACTCTACACAATAGTTACATTATACCTCATATAATCATGTTCACAAAGAATTTGGGGTTAAATGACTCGATAAGTACGATTCGGAAGCGAAAATGCTAAATTAGGCCTAAAATGACCCGAGAATCAGGTCACATGGCAATGGAATGCCCATCAGCTGGTAGCGGCGGAGGTAGTGAGAAGTGTTACAGATGTGGAGAGCATTCCATTGCCATGTGACCTCACTCTCCACATTTGTAACACGGTCCCACCACCACCGCCACAACCGCCCCCACCGCACTCCTCATTGCCATGTAGGCGTAAAATGACCTTTAATTTTCGTTTCCGAAGCCTAAAAATCTACATAGTTACATTATAAAACAAAAAAGAAAATGAAAGATAGTAGTGATACCAAATATGTGTTACAACTTACAACAATGCCTCACGCACCCCTATCCACCCTCCCCCAGCCCTCCCCCACCCCCTGTTAAGCATCCCCCCGCCCTCCCCCACCCCATGCCCAACCTCCACAGCCCTCCCCCACCCCTTTCCAGCATCCCCCGCCCTCCTCCACCCCATGCCCGGCCTCCCCCCCCCCTCCCCCACCCCATACCCACCCTCCCCCACCCCATGCCCAACCTCCCCAGGCCATCCCCCACCCCCTTTCCAAAGATCCCCCCGCCTCCCCCAACCCATGCCCGGCCTCCCCAGCCCTCCCCCACCCCCTTTCCAAGATCCCCCGCCTCCCCCCCCCACCCCATGCCCGGCCTCCCCAGCCATCCCCCATCCCCTCGTCCAAGACTCCCACCCCCTACCCACCCTCCACAAGCCCCTCCCCCACCCCCTACAATCACATTTTACAACACAAAATAGAAGAGAAATTAAATAAAATAAAGAGAGAGAGTGAGAGGGGAATTATCGACAATGCAGTAGTGGTGGTAGCGGTGGCGTCAAGGCGCGCTGAGAGAAGAGAAGAAGAAGGAGCTCAGGCAACGCTGAGAGAAGAGAAGAAGAAGTGTGCACCGGCGATGGGACGGCGCTCCGGCGATGTGTCGGTGCTCCGGTGATGGCAGTGCGAGTTAGTGTGAGGGAGAGGAGTGAGTGTGCAAGTGAGTGTGAGGGAGAGGGAGAGGGGTGAGCTGAGTATGCGAGGGAAATTTGCGAGTGAGTGCTACTGTGTGTTGCGCGCAAAACTCACAGGTTGAAATGGGATAGGAAGGGCTGCGCTTATCCTAGAAAACGCAGCCCTTCGTGTATGAAGGGCTACGGTTTCTAGGCTTCACATAAAGGGCTGCGGTTAGCCTTAAAACCGCAGCCCTTCATACTACATGAAGGGCTGCGGTTTCAAGTCTAACCGCAGCCCTTCACAGGAAACCGCAGCCCTTCATACAAGAAGGGCTGCGTTTTTATTAAAACACAACCCTTCTTGCGCAGCCCTTCCTTTTTTTTCCCCTAGTGAGGGTTAGAGAAAAGGCACGCCAGTGACACAAACTTAAATTCAACATTATTCAAAACTTGAAGTCATTCCTTTATGCTGCGCCATTATTCAACATTATTCAAAACATAGTAAACATCTTCACTAACATCTAGTAGGCATCCATTGAAGGAGAGGAAAATGAATGAAAGAAAGGTTTCTTACCCGAGTATGGTGCGCCGGCGAGTGCGGTGGGTGCGACCACGATCTACCCACAAACAAACTACCAAATTCCAAGCCAAAAAAACATGTTTTTACCCAATCTCATGTATATTCCTAGCAACATATAGTAAACCATCCACAACAAGCTAAGCAAAGTCCCTTAATTAATATTTACCCACTTATGAAATCATTAGTATTGAATCAATTTCGCATTTGAAAATCAGTAATACTAAAATAAAGATAGTAAACTAAGCATTTGTTTCATGAGTGCTAATTAACAAAGTAATATACAAAACAAAGCTGATTTACAAAGTCATTTATCAATGTTCATAACTGAATCTCAGGAAATTTCATCAACTATGTCTTCTAATATACTCCATCATTTCAATTTGGGGTTTTATGAATCAAGAAAATAAATATATTGAAGTAGAAAAAAGAGAAGCAACAACTCACCATCTAAAATGAAGTAACAATAGCAATTTAGGGAGGAACAACTGATTTTGGACAGAACAACTAGCACTCACGGTGGCAGAACCACCAGCCAACGGTGGCGCATCACTGATAGAGGGGCAGAACCACCACCATACGACAGTAGCAAAACAGAACAGAGGAGATAGAAAACATGGCAGCAGCGGCACTCGAAGCTCGCCGGAGAATCAACCACAGCAGACCGGAAGAAGAGAGAGAAAATGACAGCAACAACAACGGCTGCAGCACCGACAAGCGACACAATGGCAGCAGCGACGGTGGCAGCGCGAAGCAGTACCGACAGCAATCCGTGGAAGATATTTGTGATAGAGAGAGAGATAGAGAGAGACAAGGGTTTGATGAGGGTGATCCATGGAAGAAAGAGAATGAGTTGGGGTCAGTTAAAATTAAGGGTGAAATTACCATTTTGCCCCTGGTAGGGGAAACTACCTGCCCACCCCGGGAAAATTAATGGGCGAAATTACCATTTTGCCCCTAGTAGGGGAAACTACCTGCCCACCCCGGGTATGGGAATATCACTACTCACTATCAAAGTGGGCTTAAAAAATATGTTGCCATTTAAGCCAAATACAACTAGGTTAAGAGGGTGTCAATTCTATAAAGTTTGTATCAAAAACGGCAACTTTAACTGCCTTTCATGTCATATGTTGTAGCCAACACTTTAGGAATATAAAAATTATCTGACTAGGACTTCATGTTTTCATTACCATGGATTCTACATCAAGTGTTCCATATTCCAATAAAATATCTCTGGAACAAAAAACCTTATCCAAGCAACCACATCCTGAAATCTCTTCCTGACCTGGCTCCTTATCCATAAACATACCCCTCTACTCCCTCCTTTATAATTTTCTAACACCTTCATTATCACTACCTTATCCAAAACCAATCGACAATCACTAAAACCAGCAAAACTAATGGCATCCGTGGCTCCCTTTCAGTCTCAATTTCTAAGTAATCCATTGAACCAACCCCAAATTACAGTTGCCAAAAACTTCTGTCCTGCTTTTTCCTTAGTGCGAGCACCTGGAGTTCACCCTAAGAAGTTTTCAGTGAAGGCGGCAGCGGGGGAATTATCATCTGACAGCACAACCTATTTGATTGCTGGCACAGCTGCTGTGGCGGTCGTTGGTGCTGCATTTCCCATCCTCTTTTCGCGCAAGGATACGTATGCGGCGCTCGCTCTCTCTGCTTAGTTCATTATGTGATTTAAGAAGTATGAAGTTGTGCAAATGTGTATTGATCAAAATGTGTGTGTGTGTCCGCGCTACTTGTTTCAGGTGCCCGGAATGCGATGGCGCTGGTTTTGTAAGGAAAGCAGGAAGAACATTGAGGGCAAATGCGGCTCGGAAGGATCAAAATCAGATTGTCTGTGCTAACTGCAATGGCCTTGGCAAGCTCAACCAAGTTGATAGATAATTAATACTTCTACAGGCCTTAAGAAATATCATATTTTATAAGCTTTACATATTTTATTTTCAATCTACTTCCAGTAATGCCATTTCCATCTTTGCAATGACGTACAACACAGGGATTCTTTAAAGTGGTAGTCTCATTGTAATCATTCTAGATTAATAAAATATTTCTACTGTTTTGTACACATTCATGGAATCTGTTCGAATACGCTACATTTCACTCAAGATGTGAAGGAATATGTCATTAGACATCCCGGCAAATACTAAATATAAATATGAATAATATTATGAAGATAATAAAGTTAATTATTTTAGTAATCGTATTTTCTTGATAGAGAATAATTATGATTAATAGGACAATATTGATTGGGCTTAGAGGTCGTCGTGGGAGCCCAATGGTTGGTGCTCTCACCTCCCAACCGCAAGGTCGGGTGTTCGACTCTCATCACTCCCCAATTTGGGGAGTTTGTGTAAAACTGTTTGCTTGTGGGCATAAATCCCATCTACCCAGCCAATGAGCTGGTGTGCCCTGCAGGCTAGTAGCCTAGCAGGGGTTGGTATTCGGACCAATTATCTTTCCTGAACAAAAAAAAAAAAAAAAAAAAAAAAATATTATTGATTGGGCTTATAACTAAAATAGATTAATCCTATGAGGTCACACATTGTAGCACAAGTTGGACAAAGCAATCCAAATCCCTTTAGGATTAGGATAGGGCCGGTCCAAAGGGAATAGGAGGAGAATTAGTTCTCCTAACTAGCCTATGACTCTTCTATTATATATAGGATATAATATTAGGGTTTAGGTAATCAATTTCATTAATCAATTTCTTTTCACAAGAGAGAGAAGTGAAACCCAAATCTATTCCCTCTAACCGGCGCCTATACCACCAAAAAACAAACGGTCTTTTCTCTTCCGTTCTAGCAAACGTTGGTGTTAAATTGGTGCTCGTGTACTGATTAGAGGAGCAACACTCGGGGCTCTCGGATCTTTAAGCTTGCATACAACAGGGAAATCACGCTACAAAGGTTTGATATTTAGTCCCTATTGAATGATTCACATGTTTGATTATGTTTGCGATCCTATGATAGATGTTCGAAAATTGTTTCCTGAATTTCCGCTATATGCATCTATATATTTCTATAGTTGTATCAGTTTTGCCTAATTCATAATATTCATATGATCATGCAATTGTATGAAAAGTTATTATTTTTATTCAATTAAGGGAGGATTTATTTGTGGCTTGAATTTGCATAGTTGATATTTGATATTAATTTATTGGAAATTGTAAATAATTGATTTATTTGTGATTTATGCTCAAATAATTTTATAAAGGTCCGAACTTTTTATATTATGCACGAAATAAATTGTTTGATTCACTCCAAATTTTTGGAATTTTATAAATATATTTGTTAG
Source organism: Beta lomatogona (assembly GCA_947646795.1). Lineage (NCBI taxonomy): Eukaryota > Viridiplantae > Streptophyta > Magnoliopsida > Caryophyllales > Amaranthaceae > Beta > Beta lomatogona. The sequence continues at coordinate 926,843 of CANSNZ010000073.1, forward strand.
ATTTAAAATTATTTAATGTTTAATAGGATTAATCTTTGAAATAATTTGTTAACAATTAAAAAATATGACTTTTTACTTGTTAAATAAATCTAATATTCTCATCCACATAGATCTAGAATAATATGATGGCTGAAAATAATTTGATTATTTTTCTCACTAATTTCGAATTTTACCATATTATTAATGAATTTTGATTAAATTTTATGTTTAATTTGATTATTCAAAAATTTTATGGATAACAGTTAAAATAATTGATTTTATTTGTTATGATAAATCAGTAGATCACCCTAAAAAAACTTTCGATTTTTTTGGAATTTAATTGTTAATTTTATGAATTTTTGGATATATTTTGATTTTTAACCTAGTTTTGAATTTTTGTTAGATTTAATGTTTAATAAAGATTCAGCATTCAAAATATAATCTTAAAAAACCTAAAATTTTGTTTGAATTTGCTAAGTGAGTCAAAATTTTATGCCCTAATTTTCGAATTATAAAACCTAATGAAATCCTTAATCTTTAAACAATTGTTGAAGAAAGTTTAGTTTAATTATTATGTAATTGTTTCAAAAATTAAAGAGGAAGCAACCATGGTTGGGTGGCCCCACCACTACTGGTGGAGCCACGGTGGCTGGCAGAGGTACCGAAATTAGGCGGAAGGGGGCGGCGCACGTGCGACGTGCGCAATCCTTCCCTCCTTGCGTGGCTGCTGTCGCGCGCTGGCTGAGGTGCTGACGTGTGCTAGTGGTTGGGCTTGTCGGCGTTTTTTGGCGGATCTGCCGGAGACCCATCGGTCAGTGGGGTGTGTGGTGTGCTGACGTATGATGGCTGGTGGCTTTCCAGCGTTTTATTTCGTCTGGTGTTTCGCGTGACTTTAGCGTGAAACTTTTGGGTTGTTGTTTGGCTGTTGACTGGCATCCTTGTGCCGCTGGTCAACGGTTAAGAAGTCAACACCTAGATTATTTTTTTAAAAAAGTTGTTTCTAAGAAAATATGATTTTCCAAACTTGAGCATAAATCCAAAAGTTTCCTATTTTGCAAATTTGTGAATAATTTTGATAATTGCCTTATTTAAATAAGTAATTGAATTAAAATAATAAAGTTTCCTAAATAATTTATAGCTTAAAGTTGTTAAGTTTTATAATTATTATGAAAAGTTTTATTTGCTTATTAATTGTTAATAAGTAAATAGTTTGTGTTTATTTTATTTTGATATTATAAATACGTGGATGTTTAATATAATATGTATGATATTATATTTTGCATGTTATGACTAGTATGGCCCAAAGTAAGATAGTAATTACGATCTGCGAATTGTTATATTTGAATGTAAATTAAATACGATCTGGAATCGTTTGTATTTTTGTAACTTTAAATTTTCGTTATTTATATAATTCAAATTATGTAATCAAGCATGAGAATTCAAGGAGTTTCAAGGATGGTGATCCATGGAGATTCAAGGGAAGATTCATAAAGAGTAGTTATTTTCCTAAGTATATGGGCCATACTACATCATTTAATTATTGCTTTTATAATTTTCTTGCATTTATTTTGTTTAAATGCTTGAATCTAAGTTTGTTTGTGGTTAATTGATTCATGTGTTCACTATTGATTGACCATATTAGCGAACTTAGGTCCCAAAAGTAATATTGAGTTCAATTGCTTTTCCAAACAAAACCTATAAAGCCTTAGATCATGAGTAATAGGTTCTGTCAAATTAGGGTGTTGCTCATGGTTCCGGGGATAGTAGGGTAGGTTTTTTGAAACTTACATGTTAATATTTGGTTTAACTCAGCAAAATCATCAAAAAACAAAGTTTTGGGTTTTGAAGCTAAGAGATAGGAGTAAATAAGGAGTTGTTAACCTGTCTACCAAGAATTATAATTAGTTATAATTACTAAAGTGTTTACTTGCCTCAACTACTATAAATTGAAGGCAGGGCCAAAGTCCGTTTGATTATAGTGGGAGGGGATCTTGGTTATTTCTTTATTCAATAGGGGGCTTTCGTTTTGAATAAAGGGCAGTAGTAATTAAAATTTGTTTAAGTATTGCTTTCTTAATAATCATTGATTGAATCTTGCTTTATTATTTGTTGTAGTAATCATGTCTAGTAACAATACAACAACACCACCAACAATTCTACTTATAATTTGCACTCCGTCCTTTCGAAGGACAAATTGAATGCTGAACGTTTCATTGTAAGTGAAAGGGATGCGAGAATCATTCTTAGAACTGAAAAGTTAAACAACTTTCACATGCAAGGAGAGGAAGCAACGATGCAAGAGATGCATGAAATGCAAACTCAGACTGAGCGAAACATCCCTAACAAGCCAGGAGAAGAACATAAGGATGTTCTTATTGTTAGTAAAGGGCAATCGCTCAATATGGATTGGGATTGCTATTAAGAAGGACGAAAGCATACAAGTTGCCAAGTTTGAAACTTCTGAAAAGCAAAAGACTACACCAAAACCAAAAGTTGCTTATGAGCACTATTGTTACACAAGTAACAAGGTTGGTCAATGGAAAAGTAGTTGCCCCAAGTATCTGATAGATAAAAAAAGGAGTTTCTAGTTCAGATATGTATGTTATAGAATTTAACTTAGCAACTTATGCTTCTTGGGTATTTGATACCGCTTGTGGTTCGCACATTATTTGTAATATGCAAGGCCTCAAAAGAAGTAGAACATTGCGAAAGGGAGAAGTAGATCCTCGAGTTGGCAATGGAGCACGAGTTGCAACATTGGCAGTGAGAGTATATAGTCTACTTTTACCTTCAGGATTAGTTTTAGAACATAATAATTGTTATTATGCTCCTGGTATCACAAAGAACATTATTTCGATTCCTGTTTTGGATTCCGAAGGTTATTCATTTACAATAATGAACAATTGTTGTTCTGCGTATTTGAATGATATGTTCTATGTCTCCACTAAGTTATCAAATGGTTTATATGTGCTAGACTTTGAAACCCACATCTATAACATAAAAAGTAAGAAACATAAAGCAAATTATTCAAACCCTACATACCTATGGCATTGTCGATTAGGCCACATAAGCTCAAAGCGTATTGAGAAGCTTCATAAAGATGGAATACTCAAATCATTTGATTTCGAATCATTTGATACTTGTGAGTTTTGCTTGATGGGGAAAATGACAAAGTCTCCTTTCACAGGTTTAAGTGAAAGGGCCAATGACCTTTTAGTCCTCATATATACGGATGTGTGTGGACCTATGAGTAATTTGGCCAGGAGAGGGTACAATTACTTCATTACTTTTACCGATGATGTAAGCAGATTTGGATTTGTTTACCTCATGCGGCATAAGTCGGAATCCTTTGAATAATTCAAGGAATTCCAAAATGAAGTACAAAACCAACTTGGCAAGAAAATTAAGGCATAACCATCCGATCGTGGTGGCGAATATTTACCTCAAGAATTTGGTGATCATTTGAAGGATTGTGGAATACTTTCACAATGGACTCCACTAGGAACACCACAATTAAAATGACGTTTCTGAAAGAAGGAATTGAACTCTACTTGATATGGTTCGATCCATGATGAGTCTTGCTGATCTTCCTATTTCATTATAGGGATTTGCGCTTGAAACAACGACATTCACACTTAACATAACACCATCCAAGGTAGTGAAAAAGACACCATATGAAATGTGGACTACAAACGTTGCAAAATTGTCTTTTCTAATTAAGGATATAGGGTTGTGATGTTTAAGTAAAACGTTTACTTTATGATAATCTTTCACCCAAATCCGATAAATGTCTTTTTTTGGGTTAACTAAAAGAGACTAAGGGACACTACTTCTACAACCAAAGCGAAAACAAAGTGTTTGTTGCTCGTAATGGTGTCTTTCTGGAAAAGAGTTTATTTCCAGAAAAACAAGTGCGAGAAATGTATATCTCGAAGACGTTCGACATGAGCAACAAATGGATAAGGTTAATACCTCATCAGAGGCGACCCGACATAAAAATGCTCAGGAGGCGATGCATTCAATTCACGTACATCCTACCATCCCACTTGGAGATACTCTATGCGAAGTCACTCAACCTAGTGAGGTAGAAACTTCTTCTGTTGTTCCCCAACGTAGTTCTAGTAGGACCATTATTCCGTCAAAGAGATATATTGATTTCCTTTTGACTAAAAGTTTTGAAATAATGATTTTAGAATCAGAAGAACCTATTAGCTACAAAGATGCTTTGGATAGTCAAGACTCCGAAAGATGGCTTGAGGCCATGAAATCTAAAATGGATTCCATGTCTGAAAATCAAGTATGGGACTTGGTTGATTTGCCTAATGGGATAAAACCCATTGGATGTAAATGGATTTTCAAGTTGAAAACATACAAGGATGGAAACATTAGTGTTTTCAAAGCAAGGTTGGTGGCGAAAGGTTTCAAACAAATTCATGGTATTGACTATGATGAAACCATCTCACCAGTAGCCATGCTAAAGTCCATTAGGATAATCCTTGCGATTACTGCCTTTCATGACTATGAAATGTGGCAGATGGATGTCAAAACCGCTTTCTTAAATGGGTTTTTGAAAGAGGATGTGTACATGACACAATCTCAAGGTTTTGAAGATTTAGAAAATCCAGGGAGGATATGCAAGCTTAAGAAGTCCATTTATGGACTAAAGCAAGCATCAAGGAGTTGGAACCTCAGATTTGATGAGGCAAAAGAAATTTGGCTTTCTCAGAAATGAAGAGGAATCATGCGTATACAAGAAGTTAAGCGGGAGCAGTACTACTTTTCTAGTCTTGTATGTGGATGACATACTTCTCATAGGAAATGATAAAACCATGCTTGAGTTAGTCAAGGAATGGCTTAAAAATTGTTTCTCTATGAAAGATCTAGGAGAAGCAGAGTACATATTTGGAGTAAAGATCTATAGAGATAGATGTAAAAGGCTGATTGGACTTAGTCAAGAGACTTATATTGAAAAGGTTCTTGCAAGGTTCAAGCTGGAAAACTCTAAAAGAGGTTTCATTCCCATGCAACATGGCATAACACTTAGCAAGACTTAGTGCATGTCCTTAGTCCTGATAAGGTCAAGCGTATGAGTAATGATCCCTATGCTTCTGCAATAGGATCCATTATATATGTCATGATATGCACTCGACCGGATGTTGCATATGCTTTGACTATATGATCGTTGGAAGAGAGGATGTGAAAGTAATTAATCAAGGTTCATACTGAGGATAATATAGCAGATCCTCTGACTAAACCGCTTGCTCAACCTAAGCATGAGTGTCATACTAGGTCTATGGGGCTTAAGCATATGGGAAAATGGCTTTAGGTTGTTTACTTCATGTTTACAATTGTAAAGACTTTTGTTATGCTTTGAATGTTTATTAGTAAATATTCATTTCTTATTTAATCGCTTGGTTTAGTATTAGATAAAATGTCAAATAATTTGTGTTTTCAAATAGGATTATCGAAAACGTTTTGATAATGGAACCATATAAAGTGAACTGAAATCACAATTTATTTAAAGTCTCTAGTCTAAATCACTAAATTAGACATAAGTGATTTATGTAAAAGACTAGTATATAATTAATTGATAGCGCAGTTCCATTGGCTATGGAGACATAGAGATGTCTAATTGATTATATGAATGTATATTTGATACATTGAGACTTAACGTAATTAGATTATAAAAGTAGAATCAAATTACTATATTTAGTGGATTCCTTAGACATGAGTATGTCTTAATAACCACAATATAATTAGTTTAACTTTGACACTGTTCAACGCCGCACAGTAAAAGGAGGTTATAAAGGCAGTGATCAAGTGGGCTTAGAATTGAGTGGGAGTTATGGTCATACAAGAGTGGATAAATCCTCCTATTAAATAGGAATGGTGTATGGGCCTCCTAATGAGTGAGAACTGGAAAATTGCATGGCCATGCGGAATAGGATTAAATAGTTAATCCTTATTTGAGCAGTTCGAACTTGGCAATCAAGAAACATAAATTTGAGAATAACATGGTGTTATCAAATTTGGCATTAAGTGACTTAAGGATTTTAAGAATACGCTCTTGTCTTCGGACAAGTGGGAGATTGAAGGAATATGTCCTTAGACATCCTGGCAATTACTAAATATAAATAGGAATAATATTATGAAGATAATAAAGTTAATTATTTTAGTAATCGTGTTTCCTTGCCAGAGAATAAATATGATTAATAGGACAATATTGATTGGGTCGGTCCAAAGGGAATAGGAGGAGAATTAGTTCCCCTAACTAGCCTATGACTCTTCTATTATATATAGGATATACTATTAAGTTTAGGTAATCAATTTCAGTAATCAGTTTCTTTTCACAAGAGAGAGAAGTGAAACCCAAATCTATTCCCACTAACCGGCACCTATACCACCAAAAAGTAAGGGATCTTTTCTCTTCCGTTCTAGCAAACATTGGTGTTCAACTGGTGTTCGAGGACTGATTAGAGGAGCAACACTTGGGGCTCTCGGATCTTCAAGCTTGCATACAACAGGGAAATCACGCTACAAAGGTTTGATATTTGGTTCCTATTGAATGATTCATATGTTTGATTATGTTTGCGATCATATGATAGATGTTAGGAAACTGTTTCCTGAAATTCCGCTATATGCATCTATATATTCCTACGAGATGAATATTAGATGAGAATATGCCTTCAAAGTTTTTGTAACACTGAGTTTAGTTAGACGTTTATGGAACCTATTCTAAAAGATGTCAATGAGTTTGAATTTATTTTTTTTCATAATTTTGGTTTGTTTATTACTTTGGAAACAAAAGCATTACAAAGTAATTCTACAGCATCATCCGATCGCAAAATACATAAAGCCAAATACCAATCAAACTAAAGGAACTAGGCTAAGATTCTAAAAGCAAGCAATGAGTTAATCCATTCGGGTGAGGCCTTGCTTGGGAAATCACCATGTTTGACTCCCGAATTTTATAAGAAATTTCGATACCAAGCCCCCAATCATGGCTCCATGCATGAATTTTATCTTCGAAGGGCCACAAGTTTCTCCATTGCACCATTTGACCGCATTACTCAAATCTGATTCCACTATGAGCTTGGAATAAGAAAGGCAACCAACTATCGAAGAGATTTTAATTCCCATATGGATGGCAAGGATCTGTGCATGATTAATTTCCATAAAAGCAATTGGGCTTAAAAAGAGACAAAGTGAATCTTCCATCATATATGATCTCTGAGTACCCCTCCAATGGCTGACTTAGAATCACTAATTTTCAACAAAGCATCAACATTCCATTTGAAAGATCATGGTGGACGGAGGAGGAGACCATTGTAGCGGTGGTCTCAAGATGTGAGCACCACTTAGTCTTGAAGAACCGAATTCAAGTTAAGACATTGCGGATACTTTATTACTTCATTAGGGCCGTATGGAAAAGATTCACACCATCCACTGATCCACCAACATAGACGCATAAGAGCCATATCTTGGAGCAGATTTATGGAACATGAAATGTTCTCAAAGCAACGAGCATTTCTTTCCTTCCAAAGAGTCCACATAATGATGAAAAAGCTTGCCAAACAAATCTTGTTCACAAAATCTTTACATTTCGGAAATTTGCATTGATCAAATGTATCACAGATTAAATTCGGAAAGACCATTGGAGACTCCAAATGTTGAGCCACCAATTCCAAAGTTGTCAAGCCATTGAGTAATGTAGGAAAAGATGATCACATGATTCTTGAACAGAGTTGCATAATACACAAAAGGCATTTGATGAGTCCATAATAGTAAGACGGACCAATTTATCTTTGGTATTTAGCTTCCCTAAAAGAGCAAGCGACGCCATAATAGCAAGACGGACCAATTTATCTCAATCCTATGAGGCACCAAACCACGCCATAAGCCACACACTTCTTGTGGACGCTGCAAAACTGATTTAGCGAGTTCATAGCAAAAGGATTTGACTGACAACCAATCATTTTTATGAGGCATCGAGATGAAAGTGTCCTCATCACATGCAGATATTGACTTGAGAGAGTAGCTGAAGCAAGTGGTGATGCTCAATGTTGTCTTGCGGACGAAGATTATGTGTCCATGATAAGGCCCATTTCCATTCCAACCCATCCTAGATGCAATTTACAGCTACAGTAGCATTCTTTGAAGAGCTTATTAAGAATAATCTTGGCACACAATTTTGTGAGGAACATTGCCTAACCATACATCATGCAAGAAAAACGAATCATCCCCATTTCCTATCTTTTTCCGGATGTAGGATATAAGTAGAGATATTGATTGAAGGTGTGACTTGATAGTGGCACATATATTTCTCCAAGGTCCATCACTAGCTAGCAGGGATACACAAGTGCCTAATGGAAAATAGTGACCCATATTTGTATTTTTTCAAAATAACACATCGCCACACGGGATGAGGATCACAAATAAATCATCATAGCCATTTAGCACGAAGGGCCAGATTCTTGTGATATATATTTCAAAAGCTTAATCCTCCAAGACTTTTAGAAAATTCAAGAAGATGCCATGCTGCTAGAGCAACGCGCTTTTTCTCTGAAACCCCACCCCAAAAAAACTGCCTTTGTATCTGCTTTATTTTAGTGACTCCAATGTGGTGGATGATGGACATATAATACAATGGAAGGCTATAGAGAGAGGATAGATGAAATAGGATGAGAACTTTTTTTTATGTTCAATAGTGAATGAATATCTTGGGAACAAAATACAATTGTGTCATCTGCGTATTGCAAATGTCATATCTTTGTCCCATTTTGACATGTCTTGCGGAACAATAAATTAAGTAGCTCAATGATCAAAGTCCGTTCTTTAACATCAATAGGTCTTTGACCATGGAACCCATGAAGCCTCCTTAAACTAAACACATGTAATAATACGTGAGAAGGCCCAAGTTCTGGTTGGATGATTGAAGATGGAAGTGATAAGGCCCAAGCTTTGTTTGGGTTTTCAAACATGGTTGTAAAGGAAGCCTGAGTTCTGTTTAGGTTCCTATTTATTTTCGTTGTTTTATTTTCAAGCTTAAAATAAAGCCTAGTGAGTACTTGTAATACTTAGGCAAGTAGGCATGTGATTAGATGATATAGGCGTGTGAAATGCTGCTGTTTAAAGCATGCTTAGTGTGCTGATTTAAGCCTTGTAATAGCTCATTTAATGGAGCTTATCAAGAGGCTTGAATCAAGGAGTTTTGTAACTCCTCTTTGCTGCTCCTCTTTGGACGATTTTTGTAGGGTTACTTTGGGAACATCATGCTTGAATCTGCCCCGTCAGTTGTATGATTGGCTAAAAGAATGAAAGCCTTTCCCTCTTGTTCAAACTCGTGCTCGAACTGTTGTTCATTTAAGAATAGTACCAGCTTAGGTTTAGCTAAAGTGGTTAAAGGCTTGAGTGCTGTCCTTTTCTTTCCCACCGTAGCTATGTAGATATTTGCCCTACCATCATACTTCACGTATCTATCATATTGCCAATGACGCCCCAGTATGATGTGGCAAGCATCCATGTCACCAACATCACATAAAACTTCGTCCTTGAACTTGCCTATAGAGAAGGCGATCAAAGCTTGCTTAGTAACTCGCACATCACTACCATCACTCAACCAATGTAGCTTGTAAGGCTTACGGTGGACCGTAGTAGGCCTCTTCAACTTGTCTACTAAAGTGGAAGAAACTACATTAGTGGAACTCCCCGTGTCAATAATGAGCTCACATACTCTATCCTTCACCAAACATCGAGTAAGGAAGATGCGCTCCCTTTGAGTTTCCAATGGCATAGGTTTAGTGCACAAGGTACGTCTAAGGATAAGATGTCTCCCTCCTTGTTCCGACTCTTCCTCCGAATCAGCTACAAACCCTTCTTCCTCGTCCAATGGCTCAGCTTCCTCCTCCTCCATATCACTCGTCCCTCCCCTTCTTGCTTGTTCTTCCTCAATTTCATGTATGTCACGCAAAGTCATAACCCTATTACTAGGGCAATCTTTAATAACATGGCCATAACCCTTACATTTAAAACAGACCCTCCTATCATCCGGTGTTAAGGGTGTATTCTCCTTTGCCTTTTCCTTCTTGAACTTCTCAAATCGTGTAGGAGGCTTAGTATAAGCAGAGCTCCCTCCCTTTTCCTCGATAGTCTTCGAAAAGTTCTTCACATAAGGTTTAGAATACGCAGCCTTCTTCCCTTTTGCGTGCTTGTCAACCTTCATGTCAACCTTGCAAACCTCTTCAAACGACCAATAAGGTTGTAAATCCACCTTCTTTGCAATAGATTTGTCGAGACCAGTGATAAATCTTGCAATCTTGTGCTCGGTTCGTTCCTCCAAGTCATGTATCATGCATAGTTTTTCAAACTCAACTACGTACTCCTCAACAGTAAGGGAGATTTGTTTTAATCCTTGCAACTTCAAGTACATGTCTTGAACAAAATCACTAGGCAAGAATCGTTTCTTTAGTCGAGTCTTCAAGGCTTCCCAAGAATTCAACCGTGGCTTCCTTCCCTTGCTCCTTTTTGTCTTGAGATTTTCATAACATAGACTTGCATACCCCGTGAGTTTCAAAACAGCAACCTTGAATCTTTTATGATCATCATAGTCCTTATAGTCAAACACTCGTTCAATTCGTTGCATCCATTCAAGGAATTTTTCCGGTTTCATCCCTCCTTTAAATTTGGCAAATCTAGTCTTAAGCCTCGATCATCTTCTTGATTTCGTTGTGGTCTATGTCGAGGGTGATACTCCTCATCCGAGTTGGATGAAGGATCATTATGGATACTCCTAACAGGATTAGGAGAATTTCGGCGTCCTCCTCGGTTTTGCCCTTCTTGGAGTAATCTTAGCACCTCATCCATGCGTAACCTAAAGTCTTCCAGCTCTCTATCACGTCGCAAGTTGTTGGCTTGGTCTAGAGTTAAGCCTCGAGGCACCTTAGGTTGGCCATCATCTCCCTCGAGAGATTCGTCCCCCATGTCGATGGTCCAAACAGCATTTTGGACGCAACTTTCTTGGTGGTTCTTGTGGATCTTGGACGATTTTTTTCACCACTAAACTAATTGGATGGTTGATCTTTGATAGAACTTTGTAAATTTTATGGAATCTTAAGAAAAAGATACGTTCTTGGTCGAGTTCTTGAAGGATCTTGAACCGTAAACAAAACGTTTAACGTTGTTCTTCCCCTTGTGGAGGAAAAAAAATTTCGGATTTCTGTAGGATGTTATTCCTAGCTCTTGATACCATATGATGTATTTAAACTTGTAGGATTAAATACTTGTGCGGAAATTATGATTAAACTAACAAAACGAACGATAGTTCCTAAATCAATTGATAAAGCAAAGCACCACAATGTGATTTAAGGGTTTTGAAGCATAAAGGCTAAGCCACAAACTTCAAGAAATTAAATTATCAATCAAAGGTTAAACACAAAGCAAAACTTTCAAAATAATTCAGTAACTCCCCAAACAACGTACAATCTACGCTAAATAAAACGAAAGAAGATAAAACCCTAATAGGCTTAGGACAAGTCCCTAAGTCCTAGACTTCTAACACTCCTGAGTCATGTAAAATCCATCGTTTTAAGAACGTAGGTAAAACCATGACTCCTAACAAACTTCTGAAAAGATAAGATAAACAATAAAAGATATGAAGAGTCCCAACAAGTTTAGAACTCAACTAGGCATGTTAAGACACGCCTAACATAACTAGAAGTGTAACAGCATGTAACAACTACATCTCTTCCCCCAAGTTAGTTACCATACACACGCATTCTTTTGTAGCAAAGAATCCAACTAAAATGCCATGCATAGAATCCAACTCCAACTGAGGAACCTTCAAACCAAGGGCAACCAATTGAGTAATTTGGTCATCATCTACTCCCGTATCACCACTTATTATCATCTTTAAAATCCGACTCCCCTTCTTCAGTTCCCTCCTCCTCCTCAAGGTAAGCACGTTCCTCCTCTTACCTTTGTTGAGCAAGAAAATTCACGAGGGTTTTATGATCCTTATGGGTGATAGTGATCTTTTGTGGGTAATCACGTGAGATATGACCAAACCCTTGGCACTTACAACATTGTTTCTTAGCCAAAGCAGCATGTTCAGGACTAATAAACACCTTAGGTTTCGGTTTTGGTTCGAATTCAGATGAGGAAGATGGTGGTTGTGTAGAGTTGTTATAGGTTGGTTTATTTTTGTAGGAAGTGGAATATGAGTTGTTAGAGTACATTTTATCCTTACCCTTACTCACCTCCTTCTCTTGCTTTTCAAATCCCTCGGCCAACCTAAGCACCTCATCAAAAAAATGTAGCTAGACGTTTCTACCTTATTGGCTATGGAAGGCCTTAATCCAGTGATGAAACGCCCAATCTTCATCTCCTCTTTCTCGTCCAACTCACACAATATACACAACTTCTAAACTCCTTAGTATACTCAGCCACAGTCTTGGAGTTTTATTGAATTTGGTTGAGCTTTAAGAACTGCTCTTGAAGATATTCACGTGGAATGAATCTCTTCTTGAGTTGCCTCTTCAATTCGGACCAAGTATCAATCTTTGGATCACCATCCCTGATTCTCTTGTTCCTCAAGCTTTCGAACCATATACTAGCATACCTAGTAATCTTCAAGTGTGCCACTTTGAAAGCTTTATCTTCATCGAAGCCTTTATAGTCCACAAGCTTTTCAAATTGTCGAATCCATTCTTGGAGATCCTCCACGTCTCCATCACCCGTGAATTCCTCCAACTCCATGAGTTTGAAGTCCAAATCACTCTCTACAGGAGTCCTTATTGGTGGCTCCCTAATTGGACGTCCTCGTCCTCCTTGTTCCTCAAGATTTCTAGCCAAAGATGCAACCCTATTATTGGTGGTTTGTATGGATGCATTCATCGAGATCAAACTTTCATTGAAATCCCTTATCATATTCGCCATCATCTCCTGCAATTCTTCTCGAGTTATAGGAGTCCCCATGATCAAGAATTCCCAACAAACTGACCCAAATTAGGAAGTTCGTAACTTCCTCAAAACACGGCCAACACTTCTGAAATTTGGGCCCACTCTAGCTTTGTATGTTGTAATATTCCAGTTAAAATTTTGTAGCCAAATTCGTTCTCAAACGCTCGTAATCCTCGTTCTAATATCGATGTTCTTGATTCCAGCGATTCTTGCACGCCTTCAAAAAACGATCTCGAAACTATATAAAAGCTCCTAGAAATACTGTGAAATTTTAGCACAATAAACTAGACAAGATGTAGTCCAGTTCGAGGCCCCAAAAGTTACTGCAAATTCGGAATGAATTCGGACAATAAAAACATGCGTCGCCCTGGGATCTTGGGCAAAGCTCTGATACCACTTGATGTGGAACTTGATGTTCCAGATAGTTATAGAGGTTTCTTGATTAAAAGAAACGGTTGTGGATTGTGTATGAAGGTGAAAATGTACTGAATCTTGAAGGCAACGACTTCAAGTTTGGAACAAATGCAACGACTTATATCCACTAGTCAAGCTAGTCTCTAAACTTTAAGAAAAAGTATGCACAGCAATACTCTCTACTCACGATGTTATTAATCAATAATCAACAACTCTCCGTATTATTATGAAAACAAACGAATATATAATACATCCTAAGTCCTAATCCAACTCGAGTTATAACAAGACTAATCCAACCAGAATTAGAAGAACTAGACTCCTAATCCACATTGGATTATTTACAACGACTCCTAACCAACTTGAATCATGTAAACTCCATCGTTTTAAGAACGTAGGCAAAACCATGGTTTCTACTAAAACAAAACAACATGAAATAAACTACTAAAACACACGACTCATTAACTATAACTAACTGTACTACGTTGGATCTTCTTATTCCGCATCTGATGTAGAGAAAGCACAACAAAAGGCTAGGATGAATACTATGGCCGATATGTTACTTCAAACCAATAGAAAACTTAATTTTCTGGAAAATGAGGAGGGTGAGGTGATTCCACCTAGAAATCATTTTGATGAAGATAGAGGTTTGAAGATAGAGATGCCCGAATTTGATGGGGGGCATGATAGTGAGGCCTTTCTAGGTTGGGTATGGCAAATTGAAACCATCTTTGATTGTAAGGGTTATGATGATCGAAAGGGGTTTAAACTCGTTGTCCTTAAACTGACTAAACTTGCTGCATTGTGGTATGAAAACCTCAAAACAAATAGAAGAAGAGAAGGAAAAGATAAGATTGATTCATGGATTAGGCTGAAAAAGAAAATGAAGGATAAATGGGTAAGTAAAGAGTATGAGCAAGAACATTACTTAAAACTAACCCATCTCTCACAAGAAGACATGAGTGTAGAGGAGCATTTAAGAGAATTTGAGAAGTTGTGCTTAATTTGTGACTTACAAGGGAAGGAAACCTTTAAAATTGCTCGTTTCATTAAGAGTCTTTCCAAGGGGATAAGTAGGAAGGTGGATGTTACTCATTACACAACATTTAGTGATGTATGTAAGCTAGCCGTCAAGTATGAGTCTCAACTAAAAGAAGAAAAACCTAAGACTTCAATGGGTTTTAAGGGGTTTTATAAATCCAATTTTCTTTTGAGGAAGGTCCTTTTCAACAAAAGATTCCTTCATCTACGTCTAGTGCCACAAAGTAAGACAAGGGAAAAGAAAAAGTGGGGTGAAAAAAGAAGAGTATGATCAAAGAAGAAGGTGTTTTAGATGTCGAGGTAGAGGGCATATTGCATCTGAGTGTCCTAGCAAGAGTGTTTTGACCACAAGTCAACTGAGAGTCATGGAAGAAGAAGAAAAATTGTTTGAATTTGTTCTCGAAGTAGAAAAAGAAGAGATTGAGATAGAAGAAATAACTCTAGAAGAAGAAGAAAATATGATTGGCGGGGTAGCTAGGAGAATGTTGTATGGGGAAACAAATTGTGAATCGCAAAGAGAGAACTTGTTTCGAACTCGTTGCAATATTGGGGATAAGATTTGTAATGTCATCATAGATAGTGGGGGTCAAGTTGATGTTGTCTCACCCCAGGTAGTCCAAAGCATGAAACTTCCTATAAGACCACATAAGAAGCCCTATAAGCTTACTTGGTTGAAGGAAGATTCTTATGCTCGAGTGAAGCAGCAAGCATTGGTTGCTGACTCCATTGGGAATTACCAAGAAGAGAGGTGGTGTGATGTTCTTCATATGGATGCGCGTCACTTACTACTTGGCAGACCATGCCAATTCGACAATGATTCCGAGCACAAGGGGACTTCAAATGAGTATCTATTGACCTTGATTGATGGTAGAAAAGTCAAGTTATCTCCTTTACTCCCACAAATAGCTCAAAAAGAAAAGAAAGTGAGCAATCATGTTGTAATTTGTAATGATTTCTATGATATAGCGGATAAAGGGGAAGGGGTTGATGCAAGGGGTATTTCTTTTGATAACTCATCTTGCTATGAGTTGTGGAAAGAAACACCAACCATGTTACACGAACCTCGAGTCAAGAATAGCCTTTTGTTTTCAAGTTTAGGTGATAAAGTTTTGAGAGGTTAGAAACCCAAAAAGGAAAAAGACGCAAAAACAAAAGAACAAGGAAAAGTTTTTAAACCTGGGGAATGGGTTTGGTTACAATTGAATGGGAGGTGCCCTATACTCAAGTCTTTTCCACTTGATGAGGGACCCTTTGATATATTAGAGAGAGTTGATCATGAGAGCTATAAAATAGATTTGGGAGGCTTGAGTTCTACCTTCAAAAGGGGTGAGTTGTCTCTTTACACCGAAGAAGAATGTTTGGGGTCAAACTTTTCTTTAGAGGTGGAGAATGATCAAAATCCGTTCTTTAACATCAATAGGTCTTTGACCATGGAACCCATGAAGCATCCTTAAACTAAACACATGGAATAATACATGACAAGGCCCAAGTTCTGGTTAGGTGATTGAAGATGGACGTGATAAGGCCTAAGCTTTGTTTGGGTTTTCAAACATGGTTGTAAAGGAAGCCCGAGTTTGTTTAGGTTCTTATTTATTTTCGTTGTTTTATTTTCAAGCGTAAAATAACGCCTAGTAAGTACTTGTAATACTTAGGCAAGTAGGCGTATGATTAGATGATATAGGCGTGTGAAATGCTGCTGTTTAAAGCATGCTGAGTGTGCTGACTTAAGCCTTGTAACAACTCATTTAATGGAGCTTATCAAGAGGCTTGAATCAAGGAGTTTTGTAACTCCTCTTTGCTGCTCCTCTTTGGACGATTTTTGCAGGGTTTCTTTGTGTTATTTTTCTGCTCCTTTCCTCTATAAAAGGAGAGCAAATGATAA
Organism: Beta lomatogona; assembly: GCA_947646795.1. Classification (NCBI taxonomy): domain Eukaryota; kingdom Viridiplantae; phylum Streptophyta; class Magnoliopsida; order Caryophyllales; family Amaranthaceae; genus Beta; species Beta lomatogona. The sequence continues at coordinate 943,113 of CANSNZ010000073.1, forward strand.
GTAAAAATCAGATTTGAAGTTGAATGAAAAAAATGTTTATTTATGAAACTTTCTTTTGAGTGTGTCTCAAAAACCCCTTATTACAACTTGAGTATGTCTTGGTTGTTTAGGATTGATAGAATAAATTGATTAAGATCTTATAGTTCTTTGAGTGTGTCTTGAAAGCTATAGTTAAATTTTCAGTTTTTCTCTATCCGTTCTAATTCAGCAACAGGAGCAAAATTATTAAAACGAATTCAACCTAAATAAAGTGAGGAAGTGAGGGTTGCATTTGGATCACTCAACCACAAGATTGAATAGGAATGGTGACAATGGGTTACCTTCACGAAGGCCACGTTGAAGCTTAAAACTGATGATTGGGACCCATTAATCAAGATTGAAGCCGATGCCGACATTGTACAAGAGCGTATCCATTCTATCCATTGAGGAGGAGATTTCTTTTGATCAAGAACCCAATCAAAGTAATTCCATGACACACTATCGAAATGCCTTATGAAAGTCTAGCTTCAACATTTTTGCTTTAGTCTTGCTTCTTTTACAAGAGTCAATGATTTCACTCGCTATTAATGCCCCATCAAGAATTTGTGTCCTCTTGATGAATGATGATTGTTGAGGCCTAATGAGGTAAACCATGACTTTTTGGAGGCGTCTAGCAAGCAATTTAGCAATTATTTTATAAACGAATCCAACCATACTTATAGGACAAAATTCCTTAAAGTCACTAGGATTGTCCAATTTTGGAATAAATGTGATGAAAGCCGAGTTACATCCTTGGGGCAGCCTTGATGATTCCCAAAATTCTTGAATAATTCCATAAACATCATCTCTAATCACATCCCAACCACTTTTTATAAATTCGAAATTGAAACCGTCAGGTCTTGGTGCTTTGGCCTCATACTCATAGTAATTGCATCCCCGTTCTCTAAAATTCTGATTAAGTTTCTAGGTCCAGCCCAATTTCAAAGATAAAAGTCGTTCTTTGCACCCTTATACTTAAAAGATAGGAGGCATGTATTTCTATTAACACAAGAGCCCGAAAACAAGTGTTAGGGTATTGTGCATATTAAACAGATATTAAGTCCGAAAAAGTAGGCACAATGTAAAAATAAATTTTCCTTTTTGTGAATACTACCTTTGTCACTTAATGGACTTCCCAATTCTAATTCTTGCACTATCGTTAAGAAAAACATATACCATTTGCGTCAGACTTTACACAAAACCTGACACAAATGACTCCTCTTGTAACCACTTAGGCCACACTAATTTGCGTCGGATCCTTCACCAAACCCGACGGAAGACCCTCTTAACCTATCCAACTCCAGAGATTTTGTTCGTGCTTCCAAGCCACACAATTTGCGTCTGTCCCCTCATAATAACTAACGCAGATGAAGCTTTTTACGTCAGTTTTTTGTCTTTTCATTGGACTCAAATCGTTGCTTTTTCTTTGCCAGCTTTTATATCTTGCAAAAACTAAACATAACTCACTCTTCAAATATAATGAAATCAACAATATATAAGAATAACTAATATACGAGTAAAAATTCCGGCAAAGTTTCCTTTGTATTTTGGCAAGTCCATGAAATCATTGGGAATGAATGTAATAATAGGAAAAACATGTTCCATACATCTCAACATCTCAATTGTGCAAACAACACAATATTCACCAACCAAGGTTACATCAACATAATATTGTTCAAACTATATATATAAACTATCAACTAGTTGTCTTTAATGTTTTCTACAAAGTATTCAGCCCATAGATCTTTATTTTTAATTATTTCAATAACGAAGTATGGTTTGGTTCTTGCAATATCCTAGAACTATATTAATTAGATAATATACTTAAAAAATCAATAAGAAATCAAACTATATTACAAATAACGAACTATTTACAATATATATATCTCAAGAAAGTTATCTAAAACATTGTGGTAGCGGACTATGTCAAGCTTGTATCGCAACACAAAATAGAAGCATTCAGGCCCTCCCGATTGTTAAGCATACTACACCAGTGTGAAGATATATATATTAGAATCTTAAATAAAAGCCTAAAAATAACATGTGTAGGTTCAAATACAAAAAAACATGAGAATTATACCTGCATAGGTTGTCAAGACAATTTAGTTCGACTATTAGATCCATGAAGGTTCTTGAAACTTTTAAATGAACTTAGTATACAATTCTTTTGACAATTACTATAAACACATATAATTTATTTGAAACATCATAAAGTACATGAAAAAATAATTAACATGTATAATATTATGAACTTACGTATTGATCATTGGTAACTTGATAGCTAAGAGCGATCTCTTTCTCTTGAGCGGATCAAATATATATATGTAGGTTTTCATTGATGACAAACAACTTGACGTAAGTCTAAAAAACTGTCCTTGATGAACAACCAAAAAGGAGTTACAAAACTCCTTAAATGATGCCTCTGATGAAGCTCATTTAATGAGCTGTTACAAGCAAGCTTTCTAAGCAAATAATGAACTTCTTAGGCTCCTAAACACACTCGTTGTTGTTGTTGCTAAGCTTTGTTGTTGTTGCTGCATTTAGACTTCAATCATTAACCCATGTAACACTCGTGTCAAATTTGGGCTTGAAATCAACACTAAAACACCACTTGCAACCTTGGATTGTAAGATGATCCAAATCCAATAATTTGAAAGATCATCTAATTTTAATATCTTGGGTTGGCTTGATGCACATGTATCATTCTCTCTTTCTTTGAAAAAAAATCGACCACGAATTTGGCCAATTCTCAAAGGCATAAACCGATCAACATAAATGAGAACCATGTTAAATAGCGTATGTTGCACCATGATACCCAAAAACATATCAAAAGAAGTTCTTGAAACATCATCTTGAACCTCGACTTGGGCATGATCAATAATGCACTCATCAACCCCAAAAGTATGATTTAACCATTCCGGGGGACTTTTAAATATAGTATCAAAATGTTTTACAAAAATTTTCTTTTGTAAGTTGCAAACACTAGAGTCATTGCGTGACTCCGCACCAACATCTTCCCTCAAAGAACGAACCAAAAAACTTTCCTTAATCTCCTATTTATTAGTTGTTTCTTGGCTTTGATTAACAACAATATTCCCTTCCATATGATGCTCTACAAAATCAGAATGATCCCCACATTCATGTGTGATTTTTGTTTTAGGAAAAGAATTGAGAATTAGGTGTTGGCAAGTTTTCACGGCTTCTTTTGTCTCACGAAAAGTAGATCGAATATCAACATATTGCCTACGGATTGGAGTGTCATCATTTTTTAGAAAATTTGGTGTTCTAATTATTTGCAAAGCCATTTCGGCCATAACATCCCATCTATTGTTTTGTCTTTTTTTATCCTCCTTATTCTCCACTGATTTTCTCTCTAAATACTCTACTTTTTGTGTGATAACCTATAACATCCTAGTAAGATCCCCATCAGCCATGTTTTATTTCTCACTATTTTGCTAGGCTATTACGGTTACATTGATGAATTTGCCTGGTAACTTCAAACAACAAAATGGAAATTTAAAAGGCCTTGAGACTCTCAAAGGATTACATATTATGCAAATTCACCAAAAAAATAAGCGAGATCCAAAAAAAGAAACTCCTTAAAAGCTTTCCGGACGAAGGAGAAATTTTTTTTTTTTTTTTTTTTTTTTTTTTTTACGGGGAAAGAGCAATTTCAATTATTCGGTCAAAGTTGTAACGTTGGCGATTCTGACACTAATAGCAAAATGAGGGACTTCCTCCATCCATACTCTAAAATCATCATAGTCCCCGCTATGTTGGGCTAAGATGTGGGCTATGTTATTCCCTTGTCGCCAACATGAGCGAAGCTAATCTCCCTACACCTTGTCTTGCTATTTGAAGAATATCACTAATCACAAAGCCAAAACCGATTTCTCACGCATTTTGTTTTGGAGATAATTGAATCCTTGAATATTATCCACCTCGAGCTCGACTCTACTTAGACCGGCTTCCACGGCTATAGTTAGAGCATGGCGTTTTGCCGCGGGGCCTCGCAACAACAAAGCATCATCTAACCCTTGCATAGTAAGGCAAGTAGCCATCATAACATCTCCAACAATGTCACGCATTACACCTGCTAACCCGATCCTACCATCTGGGAAACACGCTGCGTCAGAGTTGATTTTAAAGCGCTCGAAATCCGGGGACCTCCATGAGTGAGTAATTGTGTGCCTCACGGTCGTCGGCGATTTTGCTTTTCATTGGCCTTCTCGAACTCGCCCACCATACTAACAACTCTGCTCACCACTTCCTCCACATTTCTCGTTTTCTTTTCAAAGACCCATGAGTTCCTTCGCAACCAGATTCCCCAGAGTAGGCTCCAAAATAAACTCCACCAGTCCTTTTCAGTAACTACATCAGCTAGAGTATGGCAGCACTCTTTGAAGGAGGTACTAACACACTCACCAACGTTCAAACGAAGCGGAGATGTATACCAAATCAGCTGAACTTCAGGGCATTTCACAAGGGCATGAATGACCGTTTCCTCACTCTCCCCACAGTAGGGGCATAATCCTTCCTTTGTGATACGTCGCTTAACCAGATTGGCCCTGACTGGGATCGCTTCATGCATTGCTTTCCACCCAAAATTTTTAATTTTTTGTGGAATTGATCCCTCCCACACTTTCTTCCACACTTTCACTTCTCGCCTCGGTCGATGTAGTTGCCCTGTCACTTCTTCTAGCATTTAATTTCGAGAAATACGCGCTTCTAACAAAGTGAACTCCCCATGCTTCGTAGGAGCCCACGACCACTCATCTTCTTGCACATGATGCACAATGGGAATATGCATTATGGCTTATTTTTCCCAAGCAGGGAATATTGAATCTAGAAGTGCTTCATTCCACTTACCCCCACTTTTCAATTCACTCACTAGATGTGGCAAATTTTCCCTCTCACCTGAGTCCGGGAAAACCAGATTATTTGGAAGGCCTAAAACCCAGGGGTCCTCCCAGATATTAGTTGAGTTACCCCTGCCAACCACCTTTAATGCTCCTCTGCCCATGAGATGTCTCGCAGACATAATTGAGCGCCAGGTGAAACTTGCTGCTGGGCTCAGTTTCGCACTCATGAAGTCAGTGTTTGGGAAGTATTTTGCTTTCAGAGTGTGGGTCATCAATGACTTCGAGTTGGTGAGTGTTCTCCATGCTTATTTTGCGAGCAAAGCTTTATTAAAAGCGTGGAGGTCCCTCAGTCCCAACCCGCCTTCTCCCTTTGACACTGGAGTTTATGCCAAGCTATCCACGATGTACGTCTCTCTTCTTGTTTTTGTCCCCAAAAGAAGGCTCTACACAATCGTTCCACTTCATTCAAGATAGTAACCAGTATGTTAAAACATTGCATAGCGTAGGTGGGAATTGCTTGAGCAATGGATTTGAGGAGTACCTCCCTCCCCGCCTGTGATAAATATCCTTCTTTCCATCCTTTTAGCTTCTTCCAAATTCTATCCTGAATAATCTAAAAAACCTACTTTTTAGAACTACCCAGATACGTTGGTAGTCCTAAATATTTGTCATGTCCTTCAACAACCTTAAAGGTTAACTTCATCTGAAGCATATTCATAAAAATCATTAACCCATGTAACGCTCGTGTCAAATTTGGGCTTGAAATCAACACTAAAACACTACTGGCAACCTTGGATTGTCAGATGATCGAAATCCAATAATTTGAAAGATCATCCAATTTTAATATCTTGGGTTGCCTTGATCCACATGTATCATTCTTTCTTTCTTTGAAAAAAAAATCGACCACAAATTTGGCCAATTCTCAAAGGCATAAACTGATCAAAAAAAATGAGAACCTTTTTAAAATCGTATATTGCACCATGATACCTAAAAACATATCAAAATAAGTCATTGAAATATCATCTTGAACCTCGACTTGGGAATGATCAATAATGCACTCATCAACCCCTAAAAGTATGATTTAACCATTCCGGAGGAGTTTCAAATATAGTATCAAAATGTTTTACAAAAACATTCTTTTGTAAGTTGCAAACACTAGAGTCATTGCGTGACTCCGTATCAACATATTCCCTCAAAGAAGGAACCACAAAACTTTCCTTAATCTCCTCTTTTTAAGTTGTTTCTTGGCTTTGATCAACAACAATATTCTCTTCCATATGATGCTCTACAAAATCAAAATGATCCCACGTTCATGTGTGATTTTTTTTTCAGGAAAAGAATTGAGAATTAGGTGTTGGCAAGTTTCCACGGCTTCTTTTATCTCACGAAAAGTCGATCGAATATCTTCATATTGCCTCGGATCGTAGTGTCATCATTTTCTAGAAAATTAAGTTTTCTAGTTACTTACAAAGCCATTTCGGCCATAGCATCCCATCTGTTGTTTCGTCTTTTTTTATCCTCCTTATTCTTCACTGATTTTCTCTCTAAGTCCTCTAATTTTTGTGTGATAACCTGTAACATCCTAGTAAGATCCCCGTCAGCCATGTTTTGTTTCTCACTATTTTACTAGGCTATTACAGGTTAGAATGACGAATCGCCCTTAACTTGAAACAACATAACAGAAATGTAAAAGGCCTTGAGACTCTCCAAGGATTACATATTATGCAAACTCAGCAAAAAATAAGCAGATTTAAAAAAAGAAACTCTTGAAAAGCTTTCCGGACGAAGGAGAAATCTTCGTTTGAAGTTGAGTGCGCTGGATTTGCTTCTTTCTAGTGCAGTTGCGAAACGCGTGCCCAATTTAAAATCTAAAAAATTCACAAAAATCTGAAAAAATTAGATGAATTCTGGCCGGTTTGTTTCTTCTCCAAAACTTGATTTTTGTTGTTGCTTTGTTGTTGTTGCTGCATTTAGACTTCAATCATTAACCCATGTAACACTCGTGTCAAATTTGGGCTTGAAATCAACACTAAAAAGCCACTTGCAACCTTGGATTGTAAGATGATCCAAATCCAATAATTTGAAAGATCATCTAATCTTAATATCTTTGGTTGCCTTTATGCACATGTATCATTTTCTCATTCTTTGAAAAAAATTCGACCACGAATTTGGCCAATTCTCAAGGCCATAAACTGATCAAAAGAAATGTGAACCTTGTTAAATAGCGTATGTTGCACCATGATACCCAAAAACATATCAAAAGAAGTTATTGAAACATCATCTTGAACCTCGACTTGGGCATGATCAACAATGCACTCATCAACCCCAAAAGTATGATTTAACCATTCCGGAGGAGTTTCAAATATAGTATCAAAACGTTTTACAAAAAACATTCTTTTGTAAGTTGCAAACACTAGAGTCATTGCGTGACTCCGCACCAACATTTTCCCTTAAAGAAGAAACCACAAAAGTTTCCTTAATCTCCTCTTTTTTAGTTGTTTCTTGGCTTTGATCAACAACAATATTCTATTCCATATCGTGCTCTACAAAATCAGAATCATCCCCGCATTCATGAGTGATGTTTTTTTAGTAAAAGAATTGAGAATTAGGTGTTGGCAAGTTTTCACGGCTTCTTTTATCTCACGAAAAGTAGATCAAATATCTTAAGATTACCTACGGATTGGAGTGTCATCGTTTTTTAGCAAATTCAGTTTTCTATTTATTTGCAAAGCCATTTCAGCCATATCATCCCATCTATTGTTTTGTTTTTTTAACGTCCTTATTCTCCATTGATTTTCCCCTAAGTCCTCAAATTTTTGTGTGATAACCTGTAACATCCTAGTAAGATCCCCGTCAGCCATGTTTTGTTTCTCACTATTTTGCTAGGCTATTACTGTTACAATGATGAATCTACCTGTAATTTCAAACAACTGAACGGAAATGTAAAAGGACTTGAGAACCTCAAAGGATTATGTATTATGTAAATTCAGCAAAAAATAAGCAGATTAAAAAAAAGAAACTCCTGAAAAGCTTTCCGGACGAAGGAGAAATCTTCGTTTGAAGTTGAGTGCGCTTGATTAGCTTCTTTCTGGTGCTGTTACGAAAAACGTGCCCAGTTTAATATTTAAAAAGTTCAGAAAAATTTGAAAATTTTTGCGAGTATTTTAGATAAAAAGTTATGCAGAATCAATAAAAGAATCAACCAATTTGGACTCCTGAAGGCTGAGAAATCGTCCTTCAATAACGACTGATTAATTAGATGAATTCTGGCAGTTTTGTATCTTCTCCAAAACTCGATTTTTATGACGAGTCTCTTCACCAAAGCTCTGATACCAAATAATATAAGTATAAAAACACCTTCCAAAGGATTGGATGATGATTCTAAACTTAGGGACAATAGAACATTCACTTTGACAAGAAATCACTCTAAACAAGGATAGAAACCAAAACTGAAGAACACACTCAAAGTTTTGGGGTCCTAGGCTAGAGATAAGACTCAATCAATCTCCCCTAGGATTATCGCTTAAGAGTCACTCAAAGTAATAAGGGTTAGCCAATACTTGAGACAAACTCAAAGTAAAAACTATAAACGCAAAGGTTTTTTTAATCAAACTAATAACTAACCTTTTTCATATCATATGGTCTACTTTTATAGGCTAAAGGAGCAGAGAAACTAGGCCAAAAGCTCCTTGAAACCGTCCTTGATGAACAACCAGCAAGGAGTTACAATGGAGTTACAAAACTCCTTAAATGATGCCTCTAATGAAGCTCATTTAATGAGTTGTTACAAACAAGCTTTCTACAACAAATAATGAACTTCTTAGGCTCCTAAACCACTCTAAATAGCTGGCCAAATGGAGATACTTTAAGAGTAATCTCTTGGCTTTTTTACAAGCTAAAAATCAACAATAAAAGTAAATAAAACGCTCTTGCCCATAACTGTAACTATGGGGCTGCTCATATCACGCCTATATCATGCTAAGCTTTGTTGGTGTTACTACATTTAGACTTCAATCATTAACCCATGTAACACCCGTGTCAAATTTGGGCTTTAAATCAACACTAAAACGCCATTTGCAACCTTGGATTGTAAGATGATCCAAATCCAATAATTTGAAAGATCATCTAATTTTAATATCTTTGGTTGCCTTAATGCACATGTATCATTCTCTCTTTCTTTGAAAAAAATCCGACCACGAATTTGGCCAATTCTCAAAGCCATAAACTGATCAAAAGAAATGAGAACCTTGTTAAATAGCGTATGTTGCACCATGATACCCAAAAACATATCAAAAGAAATTATTGAAACATCATCTTGAACATCGACTTGGGCATGATCAATAATGCACTCATCAACCCCAAAATTATGATTTAACCATTCCGGAGGAGTATCGAATATAGTATCAATTTGTTTTACAAAAAGTTTCTTTTGTAAGTTGCAAACACTAGAGTCATTGCATGACTCAGCACCAACATCTTCCCGCAAAGAAGAAACCACAAAAGTTTCCTTAATCTCCTCTTTTTTAGTTGTTTCTTGGCTTTGATCAACAACAATATTCTCTTCCATATGATGCTCTACAAAATCAGAATCATCCCCACATTCATGTGTGATATTTTTTTAGTAAAAGAATTGAGAATTAGGTGTTTGCAAGTTTTCGCGGCTTCTTTTATCTCACGAAAAGTAGATCGAATATCTTCAGATTGCCTACGGATTGGAGTGTCATCATTTGTTAGAAAATTAAGTTTTCTAGTTACTTGCAAAGCCATTTCGGCCATAGCATCCATCTATTGTTTTTTTTATCCTCCTTATTCTCCACTGATTTTCTCTCTAAGTCCTAAAATTTTTGTGTGATAACCTGTAACATCCTAGTAAGATCCCCGTCAGCCATGTTTTGTTTCTCACTATTTTGCTAGGCTATTACTGTTACAATGGTGAATCTGCATGTAATTTCAAACAACTGAACGGAAATGTAAAAGGACTTGAGACCCTAAAAGGATTATGTTTTATGTAAATTCAGTAAATAATAAGCAGATTAAAAAAAAGAAACTCCTGAAAAGCTTTCCGGACGAAGGAGAAATCTTCGTTTGAAGTTGAGTGCACTTGATTAGCTTCTTTCTGGCGCTGTTACGAAAAAACGTGCCCAGTTTAATATTTAAAAAGTTCAGAAAAATCTGAAAATTTAAACGAGTATTTTAGATAAAAAGTTATGCGAGAATCAAAAAAAGAATCAACCAATTTGGACTCCCGAAGGCTGAGAAATCGTCCTTCAATGTCGACTGATTAATTAGATGAATTCTGGCAGTTTTGTATCTTCGCCAAAACTCGATTTTTCTGACGAGTCTCTTCACCAAAGCTCTGATACCAAATAATATAAGTATAAAAACACCTTCCAAAGGATTGGATGAAGATTCTAAACTTAGGGACAATAGAACATTCACTTTGACAGGAAATCACTCTAAACAAGGATATAAACCAAAACTGAAGAACACACTCAAAGTTTTGGGGTTCTACGCTAGAGATAAGACTCACTCAATCTCCCCTAGGATTATCACTTAAGACTCACTCAAAGTAATATGGGTTAGCCAATACTTGAGATAAACTCAAAGTAAAAACTATAAACACAAAGGTTTTTTTAATCAAACTCATAACTAAACTTTTTCATATCATATGGTCTACTTTTACAAGGCTAAAGGAGCGAGAAAAACTAGGCCAAAAGCTCCTTGAAACCATCCTTGATGAACAACCAAAAAGGAGTTACAATGGAGTTACAAAACACCTTAAATGATGCCTCTAATGAAGCTCATTTAATGAGTTGTTACAAGCAAGCTTTCTACAACAAATAATGAACTTCTTAGGCTCCTAAACACACTGTAAATAGCTGGCCAAATGGAGTTACTTTAAGAGTAATCTCTTGGCTATTTTACAAGCTAAAAATCAACAACAAAAGCAAATAAAACACTCTTGCCCATAACAGAACTATGGGCTGCTCATATCACGCCTATATCATGCTAAGCTTTGTTGTTGTTACTACATTTAGACTTCAATCATTAACCCATGTAACACCCGTGTCAAATTTGGGCTTTAAATTGACACTAAAACGCCACTTGCAACCTTGGATTGTAAGATGATCCAAATCCAATAATTTGAAAGATCATCTAATTTTAATATCTTTGGTTGCCTTAATGCACATGTATCATTCTCTCTTTCTTTGAAAAAAATCCGACCACGAATTTGGCCAATTCTCAAAGCCATAAACTGATCAAAAGAAATGAGAACCTTGTTAAATAGCATATGTTGCACCATGATACCCAAAAACATATCAAAAGAAGTTATTGAAACATCATCTTGAACATCGACTTGGGCATGATCAATAATGCACTCATCAACTCCAAAATTATGATTTAACCATTCCGGAGGAGTTTCAAATATAGTATCAATTTGTTTTACAAAAACTTTCTTTTGTAAGTTGCAAACACTAGAGTCATTGCATGACTCCTCACCAACATCATCCCGCAAAGAAGAAACCACAAAAGTTTCCTTAATCTCCTCTTTTTTAGTTGTTTCTTGGCTTTGATCAACAACAATATTCTCTTCCATATGATGCTCTACAAAATCAGATTCATCCCCACATTCATGTGTGATATTTTTTTAGTAAAAGAATTGAGAATTAGGTTGCAAGTTTTCACGGCTTCTTTTATCTCACGAAAAGTAGATCGAATATCTTCAGATTGCCTATGGATTGGAGTGTCATCATTTTTTAGAAAATTAAGTTTTCTAGTTACTTGCAAAGCCATTTCGGCCATAGCATCCATCTATTGTTTTTTTTTTTTTTTTATCCTCCTTATTCTGCACTGATTTTCTCTCTAAGTCCTCAAATTTTTGTGTGATAACCTGTAACATCCTAGTAAGATCCCCGTCAGCCATGTTTTGTTTCTCACTATTTTGCTAGGCTATTAATGTTACAATGATGAATCTGCCTGTAATTTCAAACAACTGAACGGAAATGTAAAAGGACTTGAGACTCTCAAAGGATTATGTATTATATAAATTCAGCAAAAAATAAGCAGATTAAAAAAAAGAAACTCCTGAAAAGCTTTCCGGACGAAGGAGAAATCTTCGTTTGAAGTTGAGTGCGCTTGATTAGCTTCTTTCTGGCGCTGTTAAGAAAAACGTGCCCAGTTTAATATTTAAAAAGTTCGGAAAAATATGAAAATTTTTGCGAGTATTTTAGATAAAACGTTATGCAGAATCAAAAAAAGAATCAACCAATTTGGGCTCCTGAAGGCTGAGAAATCGTCCTTCAATGTCGACTGATTAATTAGATGAATTCTAGCAGTTTTGTATCTTCTCCAAAACTCGATTTTTCTGACGAGTCTCTTCACCAAAGCTCTGATACCAAATAATGTAAGTATAAAAACACCTTCCAAAGGATTGGATGATGATTCTAAACTTAGGGACAATAGAACACTCACTTTGACAAGAAATCGCTCTAAACAAGGATAGAAACCAAAACTCAAGAACACACTCAAAGTTTTGGGGTTCTAGGCTAGAGATAAGACTCACTCAATCTCCCCTAGGATTATCACTTAAGACTCAATCAAAGTAATAAGGGTTAGCCAATACTTGAGATAAACTCAAAGTAAAAACTATAAACACAAAGGTTTTTTTAATCAAACTCATAACAAAACTTTTTCATATCATATGGTCTACTTTTATAGGCTAAAGGAGCAGAAAAACTAGGCCAAAAGCTCCTTGAAACCATCCTTGATGAACAACCAAAAAGGAGTTACAATGGAGTTACAAAACTCCTTAAATGATGCCTCCAATGAAGCTCATTTAATGAGTTGTTACAAGCAAGCTTTCTACAACAAATAATGAACTTCTTAGGCTCCTAAACACACTCTAAATAGCTGGCCAAATGGAGATACTTTAAGAGTAACCTCTTGGCTTTTTTACAAGCTATAAATCAACAACAAAAGCAAATAAAACACTCTTCCTCATAACAGAACTATGGGCTGCTCATATCACGCCTATATCATATTAAGCTTTGTTGTTGTTACTACATTTAGACTTCAATCATTAACCCATGTAACACCCGTGTCAAATTTGGGCTTTAAATCAACACTAAAACGCCACTTGCAACCTTGGATTGTAAGATGATCCAAATCCAATAATTTGAAAGATCATCTAATTTTAATATCTTTGGTTGCCTTAATGCACATGTATCATTCTATCATTCTTTGAAAAAAATCCGACCACGAATTTGGCCAATTCTCAAAGCCATAAACCGATCAAAAGAAATGAGAACCTTGTTAAATGGCGTATGTTGCACCATGATACCCAAAAACATATCAAAAGAAGTTATTGAAACATCATCTTGAACATCGACTTGGGCATGATCAATAATGCACTCATCAACTCCAAAATTGTGATTTAACCATTCCGGAGGAGTTTTAAATATAGCATCAATTTGTTTTACAAAAACTTTCTTTTGTAAGTTGCAAACACTAGAGTCATTGCATGACTCCGCACCAACATCTTCCCGCAAAGAAGAAACCACAAAAGTTTCCTTAATCTCCTCTTTTTTTGTTATTTCTTGGCTTTGATCAACAACAATATTCTCTTCCATATGATGCTCTACAAAATTAGAATCATCCCTACATTCATGTGTGATATTTTTTTAGTAAAAGAATTGAGAATTAGGTGTTTGCAAGTTTTCACGGCTTCTTTTATCTCACGAAAAGTAGATCGAATATCTTCAGATTGCCTACGGATTGGAGTGTCATCATTTTTTAGAAAATTAAGTTTTCTAGTTACTTGCAAAGCCATTTCGGCCATAGCATCCATCTATTGTTTTTTTTTTTTTATCCTCCTTATTCTCCACCGATTTTCTCTCTAAGTCCTCTAATTTTTGTGTTCTACATTGAAATTTATTCAAGGGAAGCTTCAAGGATTAAAGTGCATGAAGATAGTTTAGAATTATTTATTTGATTCATCTTAGGTCTTCATTTAATATTTGCGTATGATATTCTTAGTGGAATTGTTTGTGCTGTTCTTAAGTGTGAAACAATAGGGTTTTAAATATGGGAACCAGTTGGTTGTATATTCATAACATTACTAAGTAGGGTAACATGTTTGGGTACCAGTTACTTTGTTGGGTGATTGAGCTAGCCGTTTTAGAAAAGATTTTCGAAAAAATATTTTCTCAAATACTTTCCATAAGTAATGTTTGCCACCCTTTAGAATCACAATTCATTATCTACTTACCTTGAGTTAGGGCACACTTAAAGGTTAGACATAGGTCTATAAGTATTGAATAATGATTCTCTTTCACCTTTGATGCGCTTTAGGATTTTATTGAGAAATACTCAGTGCTTTCACATAGAGAACAGCTAAACAGTTTCCTAAAATATAGTATGCATGTCATAGAGCTTAACATTACTCTTTGTTTGCTGTGTAAGAAAGAGTGAACAAAGAGAAACCGATTGTATTGTTATCTAAGAAAAGGGTTAGAGATTGGGTAGCGTTTCTAAGTTCATTCGCGAGTGGTTGTGAGGTCAAGTGCGAAATAACACACTAGAGTTAGTGTGGAGTGTGTTGTTTCCCTCGGTATGGGAAACAGGAGAGTGCGAGAGTATTCTTGTTTCTTAGAGTTGATTAAGAAGAAAACTAGCGTAGGAGGACGTAGGCTCGTATTTGTCCGAACATTGTTAAATTTGGTGTGTCGTCCTTTACTGATTTCAAGTTCTATTGTTTTCGCTGTCAGGAATCAGCTCAACTGGTTCCCCATTAAATCGAAAGAATTTGAATTTCTCACCAATTCGTCTAAATATTTACCCCCTCTTGAGTACATTACAGACCTTCAATTGGTATCAAAGCAGGTTCTTCTTAATAGGATAACACCTAGAGAATTTGGTCATGAGTACTCAAGAATTGAATACTATAGGATACGACAACAAGAATCCTAAATTCAATAGGAAAAATATGCTTCGAGGGAAGAATAGATTGAAGAAAATCATACGAGTGTTGGTTAATTGTCAAGAATGAACTAATAGAGATTACAAAGGAGGTTAATGGTTCCTTAGTGACGAAGAAGGAAAGCGAATATACTTCTACCGACTACAAGAAGCTAGAGAATAATGCAAAGCCATGTCCATATTGCAACAAGCAATTGGAGAGAATTTTACAAAGAAAATCTTTGCTTTTGTCTCGGCCAAAGTGATCTAGGATACCCTCGAACTTGCTTATGAAGAAATTAGTGAGTTAAAGAGGTCTAAACTTGATTTACTTATGTCTAAATACGAAGCTTTTAACATGAATAAAGATGAAAAGGTAAATTATTGCTTTGGTAGATTTATGACTATAATAAATGATTTAAATCTCTAGGCAATATTTTTTCGACGAGATATTTGGTTAGAAAAATGTAGAGTAATTTAACGGATATATATGGAAGGCTAAAGTAACAGCTACCTATGAAGCAAAAGATCTCACACCGCAAAGTGTGGAAGCATGCGATTGGTTCCCCGATGACTCATGAAATGCTTTGGTTAAGTCTAAGAGTAACACGGGACCAATAAGTGGTGTTGCCTTCAAGGGAAAAATTGAAGAAGAAGAGGATGACATAGCAATATAATGATGGCTCAACGTTTTGAAAGGTATTTCGAGAGATCGGCGGAAAAAAATTTAACGCAAGAATTTTAAGAAAACTAACCCTCCAAGTGTAAAGGTTGTTTTAAGTGTGGAGATTTTGGTCACATCATTTATTACTGCCCAAAGTGGAAGAATAAGGTATTCAAGAGCAATGATAAGAGACCGTTCACGAAGGCTATGGTAGCAGCCATGTAGGGTTATTATGATTTCGGGATCGAAGAGGATCACGAGTCACCAAATCTTAAAACTTGCATGACTCGCTATTATAGATCAAGGAGGAAACACCTTGGTTAATGGAACCGAGAAAAGGGAACAATACATCAAATTATGTCATATGGCAAAGAAAGATGTACATAGTGAATACAAGGTAAATTTGGAACAAGTTCGTGAAGAAATGTATCAATATGATAGAGATATTATGCTTGAATGTATTGATTCTTTATTAGATGAATATCTTAAACTAAGTGAGGGTTACATAACTGGGAAACGTGAGCTGATGCAAAAGAAAAATGAATGTGATATTGTTATTGCTAGTTATGATCACTTAAAACAAGTATGTGTTGAGTTAAAGGATCGAGTGGTTAAACTTGAGGTTGCACTTGATAAGTGCAAACTCGAGTTGGGAACAACTAAGCCTTATTATCTAGAAAAGGATTACGATAATCCTAATGATAGTGAAGAAAGCTTAACTGTTCCCCCTGCACATGATTTCTTTAACTCGGATGATCCCCTAAATTTTGTAGCTCTAAGGATGTCTAATTTACTGCATTCTTTTAACCTCTATGTTAATGATGCGGAAGAATTTGAAAGATCATCTAATTTTGTCACACTCAAGACAACACATCTAACTATTTCCATCGCAGCCCTTATACTTGAATTTAATAAGATGATTGATGAATAAGTAGGAAAAATCTGTGATTTATATTCATATTAAAACCTCGTGCTTGTGTGTCCGCCAAAGAGATATGGGATACCCTCGAATTTTCTTATGAGGGAACCAATGAGGTAAAGAGGTCTAAAATTGATTTATTTATTTCTAAATACGAAGCTTTTAACATGAACAAAGATGAAAAGATAAATGATTGCTTTGGTGGATTTAGGACTATAGAAAATGATTTAAATCTCTTGGCAAATGTTTTTGTAACGATTTTTTTGTTAGAAAAATGTTGAGAACTTTAACAGACATATGGACAGCTAAAGTAACAACTATCTATGAAGCAAAAGATCTCAAGCTGCAGAGTCTAGAACAGCTGATTTGTTCCCTGATGACTCATGAAATGCTCGTTGAGTCTAAGAGTGACAAGGGAACAATAAATGCTGTTGCTCTAAAGGGAACGATTCAACAAGAACAGGATGACATAGCTATGATAGCTAAACGTTCTGAAAGGTATTTCAGAGATCAACGGGAAAAATTTTAAGGTAAGAATTCTAAGAAAACTAACCCTCCAAGTGTAGGTTGTTTTAAGGGTGGGGATTATGGTCACATCAATCATTATTGTCCAAAGTGGAAGGATAAGGTATCCAAGAGCAATGATAAGAGACCGTTCACTAAGGCTATGGTAGCAGCCATGTGGGGTTATTATGATTCTGGATCAGAAGAGGATTAAGAGTTACCCAATCATGAAACTTGCATGACTGCTATTATAGATCAAGGAGGAAACAACTTGGCTGATGGAACCAAGAAGGGGAACAATACATCAAATTAAGTCTTATGGCAAAGAAAGATGTACATAATGAATACAAGGTAAATTTGGAACAAATTCATGAAGACATGTATCAATATGATAGAGATATTATGCTTGAATGTATTGATTATTTATTAGATTAATATCATAAACTAAGAGAGGGTTACATAACAGGGAAACGAGAGCTGATGCAAAAGAAAAATGAATGTGATATTGCTATTGCTAGTTGTGATCACTTAAAACAATTATGTGTTGAGTTAAAGGATCGAGTGGTTGAACTTGAGGTTGCACTTGATAAGTGCAAGCTCGAGATGGAAACAACTAAGTCTTATTTTCTAGAAAAGGATGACGATAATCCTAATCATAGTGAAAAAACTTAACTGTTCCCCCTGCACATGAATTCTGTAACTCAGATGATCCCCTAAATTTTGTAGCTATTAAGAGTAAGGCAAACACTCTAAGCATGTCTAATTTACTGCATGCTTTTAACCTCTATGTTAATGATGTAAAAGAATTACATAGAGAGTTTGTCACACTCAAGACAACACATCTAACTATTTCCCTCGCAGGTCCTTGTCTTGAATTTAGTAAGAGGATTGATGTATAAGAAGGAAAAATCTGTTATTTATATTCATGTTAAAACCTGTGCTTGTGTGTCCGCCAAAGAGATATAGGATACCCTCAAACTTGCTTATGAGGGAACCAATGAGGTAAAGAGGTCTAAAATTAATTTACTTATTTCTATATACGATGCTTTTAACATGAATAAAGATGAAAAGATAAATGATTGCTTTGGTGGATTTATGACTATAGTAAATGATTTAAATCTCTTGGCAAATGTTTTTGTAACGATATTTTTTGTTAGAAAAATGTTGAGAAGTTTAACAGATATATGGACGGCTAAAGTAACAACTATCTATGAAGCAAAAGATCTCAAGCCGCTGAGTCTAGAACAGCTGACTTGTTCCCTGATGACTCATGAAATGCTGGTTGAGTCTAAGAGTGACAAGGGAACAATAAATGGTGTTGCTCTAAAGGGAACAATTGAACAAGAAAAGGATGACATAGCTATGATGGCTAAACATTCTGAAAGGTATTTCAGAGATCAACGGGAAAAATTTTAAGGTAAGAATTTTAAGAAAACTAACCCTCCAAGTGTAGGTTTTTTTAAGGGCGGAGATTTTGGTCACATCAATCATTACTGTCCAAAGTGGAAGGATAAGGTATCCAAGAGCAATGATAAGAGACCGTTCACTAAGGCTATGGTAGCAGCCATGTGGGGTTATTATGATTCTGGATCAGAAGAGGATTAAGAGTCACCCGATCGTGAAACTTGCATGACTGCTGTTATAGATCAAGGAGGAAACAACTTGGCTGATGGAGCCAAGAAGGGGAACAATACATCAAATTATGTCATATGGCAAAGAAAGATGTACATAGTGAATACAAGGTAAATTTGGAACAAATTCGTGAAGACATGTATCAATATGATAGAGATATTATGCTTGAATTTATTGATTCTTTATTAGATTAATATCTTAAACTAAGAGAGGGTTACATAACAGGGAAACGAGAGCCGATGCAAAAGAAAAATGAATGTGATATTGCTATTGCTAGTTGTGATCACTTAAAACATGTATGTGTTGAGTTAAAGGATCGAGTGGTTGAACTTGAGGTTGCACTTGATAAGTGCGAACTCGAGTTGGAAACAACTAAGTCTTATTTTCTCGAAAAGGATGACGATAATCCTAATCATAGTGAAAAAACTTAACCTGTTCCCCCGCACATGATTTTTGTAACTCGTGTGATCCCCTAAATTTTGGGGCTATTAAGAGTAAATGAAACACTCTAAGCATGTCTAATTTACTGCATGCTTTTAACCTCTATGTTAATGATGCAAAAGAATTGCATAGAGAGTTTGTCACACTCAAGACAACACATCAAACTATTTCCCTTGCGAGTCCTTGTCTTGAATTTAGTAATATGATTGATGTATAAGAAGGAAAAATCGTGATTTATATTCATGTTAAACATGTGCTTGTGTGTCCGCCAAAGAGATATGGGATACCCTCGAACTTGCTTATGAGGGAACGAATGAGGTAAAGAGGTCTAAAATTAATTTACTTATTTCTAAATACGATGCTTTTAACATGAATAAAGATGAAAAGATAAATGATTGCTTTGGTGGATTTATGACTATAGTAAATGAATTAAATCTCTTGGCAAATGTTTTGTAACGAATTTTTTGTTAGAAAAATGTTGAGAAGTTTAACAGATATATGGACGGCTAAAGTAACAACTATCGATGAAGCAAAAGATCTCAAGCCGCTGAGTCTAGAACAACTGATTTGTTCCCTGATGACTCATGAAATGCTGGTTGAGTCTAAGAGTGACAAGGGAACAATAAATGGTGTTGCTTAAAAGGGAACAATTGAACAAGAAGAGGATGACATTGCAATGATGGCTAAACGTTCGAAAGGTATTTCGGAGATCAACGGGAAAAAAATTTAAGGTAAGAATTTTAAGAAAACTAACCATCCAAGTGTAGGTTGTTTTAAGGGTGGAGATTTTGGTCACATCAATCAATGTCCAAAGTGGAAGGATAAGGTATCCAATAGCAATGATAAGAGACCGTTCACTAAGGCTATGGTAGCAGTCATGTGGGGTTATTATGATTCTGGATCAGAAGAGGATTAAGAGTCTCCCAATCATGAAACTTGCATGACTGCTATTATTGATCAAGGAGGAAACAACTTGGCTGATGGAACCAAGAAGGGGAACAATACATCAAATTATGTCTTATGGCAAAGAAAGATGTACATAGTGAATACAAGGTACATTTGGAACAAATTCATGAAGACATGTATGAATATGATAGAGATATTATGCTTGAATGTATTGATTCTTTATTAGATTAATATCTTAAACTATGAGAGGGTTACATAATAGGGAAACGTGAGCTGATGCAAAAGATAAATGAATGTGATATTGCTATTGCTAGTTGTGATCACTTAAAACAAGTATATGTTGAGTTAAAAGAGCGAGTGGTTGAACTTGAGGTTGCACTTAATAAGTGCAAACTCGAGTTGGAAACAACTAAGTCTTATTTTCTAGAAAAGGATGACGATAATCCTAATCATAGTGAAAAAACTTAACTGTTCCCCCCGCACATGATTTCTTTAACTCAGATGATCCCCTAAATTTTGTAGCTATTAAGAGTAAGGGAAACACTCTAAGCATGTCTAATTTACTGCATGCTTTTAACCTCTATGTTAATGATGCGGAAGAATTACATAGAGAGTTTGTCACACTCAAGACAGCACATCTAACTATTTCCCTCGCAAGTCCTTGTCTTGAATTTAGTAAGATGATTGATGTGTAAGAAGGAAAAATTTGTGATTTATATTCATGTTAAAACTTGTGCTCGTGTGTCCACCAAAGAGATATGGGATACCCTCGAACTTGCTTATGAGGTAACCAATAAGGTAAAGAGGTCTAAAATTAGTTTACTTATTTCTAAATACGATGCTTTTAACATGAATAAAGATGAAAAGATAAATGATTGCTTTGGTGGATTTATGACTATAGTAAATGATTTAAATCTCTTTGAAAATGTTTTTGTAACGAATTTTTTGTTAGAAAAATGTTGAGAAGTTTAACAGATATATGGACGGTTAAAGTAACAGCTATCTATGAAGCAAAAGATCTCAAGCCGCTGAGAGTAGAACAGCTTGTTCCCTGATGACTCATGAAATGCTGGTTGAGTCTAAAAGTGACAAGGGAACAATAAACGGTGTTGCTCTAAATTGAACAATTAGATGAATGAAAAAGAAAAATGAATGTGATAATTCTATTGCTATTGCTAGTTATGATCACTTAAAACAAGTATGTATTGAGTTAAAGGATCGAGTGGTTCAACTCCGAGGTTGCACTTGATAAGTGCAAACTCGAGTTGGAAACAACTAAGACTTATTTTCTACGGAAGGATGACAATAATCATAATGATAGTGAATAAAACTTAACTTTTCCCCCTGCACATGATTTCTTTAACTCAAATTTTGTAGCTATTAGGAGTAACGCAAATTGTTGTATAATTGGAGGTACAACTCGAATTACACAAGAAGAGATAGAAGAGACAATCGAAAGTCTTGAATCCGCAAGCTCGATTGAATGGCAAACTCCTAAAGTACTTGGATAAGTCACACCACCAAGCAATCTAAAAGCTCCTAAGAACACAAACACTTGATTCCAATCCAATAATGCAAAGTATTAAGTAAAGTTAAAAACACACTGTTTTTAGTTTATGTCAAAAAAGTCCTTAGTCTAGTTGTAGGCTATTACAACTTAAGTTTTATGATATTTTTGACAATAAAATAAATAACTAATTATGAAATTAACTACCACTAAGACATGTTAGAACATGGGTTAAAACATGCTAGAAGTGGCTTAAATAACAAAGCACTACAACAGCCACACAACGGCCACATTACAACGTGGACAAACAAACTAACTCCCTATTATTATGGCGCCTTCACTTCATCTTGTACATGTATTGTTGCTGCTCTTCCAAGTTCAAAATACTCTACTCTTGCACACCTAGATAGTAGGCGAAGTTGTTAAGTTGAACGTGTGATTGAGGAGTTCAACAAACTCCTACTTTCTTGCCATTAGCACACTGCATGCTTCCATACTTCATTGCACGTTCTTCATAGCTTCATTAAACATGTCTTAGTACATCTTAAACTCAGAAGGATGAGCACGTATAGATTACACGACCCCATTTTTTAACTAAGGACTCAAAGAATGGAAATACAACTCAAAGCAAACTCATGACATTCAATTCATGGACGCAACACATGAAAGAAAAACAAACACTCCTATGGATTTAAGGACTCTCTAACTTAGTCGAATGAAAACAAAGAAAACATAACATGATATAACATAATGAATCAAATTAAAGACCTCCATGAAAGAAGCATTTAACTCATCAAGTTTAATGAGAAAGATACAATCACCAACCAAATGGATGAGCTTCGTATCCTTCACAACCATCAATGGTGAAGCAGCATCATCACCATCTACAACATCCTCCCCTTGTTGAGAAATGTTTGACTTCAAAATTGGAAGATCACCTTCATCCTCATAGAATGGACTAAGGTCCGAAACATCAAAAGCAGAAGAAACACCATAATCACCTGGTAATTCAATCTTGTAGGCATTAGGATTGATCTTCTCAAGGACCTTGAAGGGACCGTCAGTTCTAGGGATTAACTTTGAACGTCTCTTGGAAGGAAACCGCTCCTTCCTTTGATGAATCCATACCCAATCTCCAGGAGAGAATTGAACATCTTTCCTCTTCTTGTCAATTCGTTGCTTAATCTTCACATTAGCACGAATGATTCTTGCTCTCACAAGCTCATGAAGCTTCTTAATCTCCTTGGCTCTCTCATCAGCCTCCTTACTAAATTTGTCTCGAATTGGTAGGGGAGCCAAATCCAGAGGAGTACATGGATTGATCCCATAGACAACTTCGAAGGGAATCAAACCAGTGATCTTATGAGGCACCCTATTGTATGCAAATTCAGCATGGGGTAGCATTTCTTCCCATTGCCTTAGACTTTAGTAGCTAAAGCCCTCAACAAAGTTCCGAAGGTTCTATTTGTTACCTCGATTTGGCCATCAGTTTATGGATGGGATGAGGTGCTAAACTTGAGCTTGGTTCCCATCTTCTTCCACAATGTAAGCCAAAAATGACTTAAGAACATTGTGACTCTATCACTCACCATGCTTCTTGGTACTCCATGTAAACGAACCACCTCTTTGAAGTACAAAAGGGACGTTTGAACCACATCATGAGTAGTATTGCTAGGGATGAAATGAGCCATTTTTTAAAACCTATCAACCACCACCATCACTGCATCTTTGTTATGCCTCGTCCTAGGAAGCCCCGTGAGAAAATCAAGGCTTATGTCCTCCCATGGTGCTTGTGGTGTAGGAGGAGGTAAGTGTTGGCCTTGTGGAAGGGAGTGGCCCTTAGCGTGTTGACAAGTTGCACACCTCTTCACTATGTATTCGACATCCTTCATCAATCTAGGCCAAAGGAAGTAGTCACTCACTAATGTGTAGGTTTTCTCAATGCCAAAGTGTCCAAGAAGGCCACCTTCATGAAATTCTCAAATGAGAGATTCCTCACACTATGTTTAGGCACGCATAATCGCTTGTTTTTTAATAGAAACCCATCATAAACATGGTAGTCTCCATTAGCATGAACTTGACAATTTGCAAAGAGCTCACCAAAATTCGGATCGTCAACATAGCTTTCCTTCAATACCTACAAGCCACTGACTCGGCTTCTAAGAGAAGTAAGCAATAAGTATCTTCTTGACAAGGCATCAACACCCTTGTTCATCTTTCCGGATTTATGCTTGATCACAAAGTGGTAAGCTTGCAAAAACTTTACCCACTTAGCATGGCTTGGCTAATGTTTTTGTTGGCTTTGCAAATATTTCGGGGCCTTATGATCCGAATGCAAAATGAACTCTTTTACAATCAAATAGTGCCTCCAATGATCAAGGGACCTCACAAGAGCATATAACTCTTTGTCATAGGTACAATACCTCCTCTTCGCTTCATTTAGTTTCTCACTAAAGTAGGCTATAAGATGTCCACTTTGAGAAAGGACCGCACCAATACCAACTCCATAGGCATCACATTCTACCTTAAAATATCTTCGAAGCTTGGCAAAGCTAAGATAGGTATTGTGGTTAGGTGTAGCTTAACCTCTTCAAAAGCATTTTGTGCTTGAGGATTCCACTCAAATTGCTTATGTTTAGTAATCTCAGCGGTAGGAGCCATGAGAGTACTAAAATCTCGAACAAATCTTCTATAGAAAGAAGCTAGGCCATGGAAACTCCTTACTTGTTGGATTGAACATGGAATGGGCCATTCTCTCCGATGGCTTGCACCTTCTTCTCATCCACTTCAATGCCTTCGTGTGAAACAAGGAAGCCAAGAAAGGCAACTTGATTTGAGAAGAAATGACATTTCTCAAGGTTTCCATAGAGTTGTTCTCCCTCTAAGACATCACATACTTGGTGTAGATGGTCAATATGCTCCAATTCACTATTGCTATACACCAATATGTCATCAAAATACACGACTACAAACCGACCAAGAAAAGGTTTCATGGTTTCGTTCATCAATCTCTTGAATGTGCTAGGTGCATTTGATAATCCAAATGGCATAACTAGCCATTCATACAAGCCATCCTTTATTTGAAAGACTGTCCTCCACTCATCCCCTTCATGAATTCGAATTTTCTAATAGCCACTCCTTAGGTCTATCTTTGAAAATACTTTCAAACCATGTAAATCATCTAAAAGATCATTGAACATAGGAATAGGAAAACGATACTTTATAGTCATCTTGTTGATGGCCCTACTATCAATACACATGCGCCATTCACCATTATTCTTTGGCACGAGCAATGTGGGGACAACACAAGGGCTAAGGCATGCCCTAATCAAGCATTTCACCTTCAATTCCTCCACTTGCCTCCTCATTTCTTCGGTTTCTTTTGGGTTTGTTCTATAGGCAGGTTTGTTAGGTAGGCTAACTCCGAGAACAAGGTCAATTTTGTGTGGAATGTATCGTTTAGGGGTAGGGGCGGGGGTATTCCTTGTGAAAAAACATGTTTAAATTGTTTAGCAAAAGGGTTAACAAGAGGTGTTGTGATTCGGTTGGTGGAGATGGAGTTTGATCTAAACCACTCAAGACGAGCTCTTGAAATGATTCATACTCATGATAGGATGATTTAATGAGAGTGGTTATGGACACATGTTTCTTTGTTTGATTGTTAGAGTGCTCCTTTTCCTCGGATATAAAGGAGTCAAAGCAATTTTCTTTTGATTCTTAACAAAGGCATACGTGTTCTTATAGCCATCATGAATCACCTTCCTATCAAACCTCCATGGTCTCTCCAATAGGACATGACACACATCAATGGGAATGACATCACACCACAACTCTTCATTATACTCCTTTCCAATAGTAAAAGCTAGTAATACACGTGAAGAAACATGTATGCCTTTACCTTGATTCAACCATTGAATCACTTAAGGATCGGGGATGAGGGGTAATGTTTATGTTTAGTTTATTGACTAAGGTTTGAGAAGCCACGTTGGTTCAACTACCACCATTAATGATTAAGGAGCAAACTTTACCCCCTATGGTGCAACTTGTGTGAAAGATAGCTTCTTGTTGCATTTGATCCTCATTAGTAGCTAGGCCACTAAGAGTTCTCCTCATTACCAAACATTCACCATCATCTGGTCCTATGTAACACCCTTCTTCTTCCTCCTCTACATATTCCTCCTCCTCCTCTGCTTCAGATCCATCATCTACTGCTTCATACTCCGTAATGTGCCCTAGTCCTTGGCACCTATAACACCTTCGGGGGGGTGCTTGTTACATTAGGCTTAGTTTCATTATTTTGGGGTGGTTTAGAAGTGTAGGATGTGTTTGGCATAGAAGGGGCTGTGTTTGGCTTAGAGTATGGAGTGGTCTTGGTAAAGGATCGAGAAGAATCCCATTTACCCTTGGATTTGTTTTTGTTTTGGCGTTCCATTTTATGAGCCAACAGAACTAGCTCTTCTAAGGTTGAGTTTGAGTGCAACTCAACCACATTTGCAATAGAAGGGTCCAAACCTCCTTAGAAACGCACCAAAGTTTAAGGCTCATCCTCCATTACATCACATTTCATGATGTAAGCCTCGAACTCCCTTGCATGCTCTTCATGACAGTTCCTTAGTTAAGGTGATGGAACTTTGAGAAATTCTCTTGCACAAAGTATGTAGGCAAGAATTTTTGCTTAAGAAGATTCTTCATTTTCTCCCAACTCCTTACCTTATCCTTTCCCATCCTTTCTCTCTTGGCGCACATACTTGCCCAATAAGTTGAGGCATACTTCCTCAATTTTATTGCTACAAGCTTTACCCTCTTGTCCTCCGAGACTTGCTTGTAATCAAACAACCTTTCAATGGTTCTAATCCATTCAACAAAGTCATTAGGATCAAGTTTGCCATCATAATCAGGTATATCTACCTTAATATCTTTAGAAGGACGAGGATTAGGCCTTCTAGGACGCAAAGTTATGTCACTTGCATCATTCGAATCATCACCTCCTTCTCGTTGGTGATTGAGGCTCACTGAGAGCTGCCTTACTTCGTCTTGCAACAAGGCCATTCGTGCATCACTCTCTCTTCTTTCTTCTTCTAATATCCTCATTGTTTCACGCCAATTGGTAGGGGGATTAGCTTCATCTCCCATGGCTAAAACAAATTCAATTGGGCAGTTTTTCTGTTTGCGATTTTTAATGATTGTTTGGGATGAGGCTGGGAATGTGTTTGGGGTCTAATGGTGGATGAAATGATTAGGATTTAAACTTAGCTCTGATACCAAGATGTTGTATAATTGGAGGTACAACTCGAATGCATAAGAAGAGATAGAAGAGACAATCGAAAGACTTGAATCCACAAGCTCGATTGAATGGCAAACTCCTAAACTACTTGGATAAGTCACACCACTAAACAATCTAAAAGCTCCTAAGGACACAAATTAACTTGCCAAAGTTAATTAAACATAGGCACTAAACACTTGGTTCCAATCCAAGAATGCAATGTATTAAGTAAAGTTAAAAACACACGGTTTTTTATTTAAGTCGTAAAAGTCATATCCTTTCCATTGCAAGTCCTTAGACTATCTATAGGCTATTACAACTTTTGTTTTTTGATATTTTTGACAATAAAATAAATAACTAATTATGAAATTAACTACCACTAAGACATGTTATAACATGGGTTAAAACATGCCAGAAGTGGCTAACTAACTAAGCACTACAACAGCAACACAACGGCCACATTCCAACGTGCACAAACAAACTAACTCCCTATTATTATGGGGCCTTTACTCCATGTTGTACGTGTATTGTTTCTGCTCTTCCAAGTTCAAAAGACTCTACTCTTGCACGCCTAGATAGTAGGAGAAGTTGTTAAGTTCAACGTCTGATTGAGGAGTTCAACAAACTCCTACTTTCTTGCCATTTCCACGCTGCATGCTTCCATACTTCATTGCACGTTCTTCATAACTTCATTAAACATGTCTTAATACATCTTAAACTAAGAAGGACGAGCATATATAGATTACATGACTCCATTTTTTAACTAAGGACTAAAAGAAAGGAAATACAACTCAAATTCAATTCATGGACACAACACATGAAAGAATAACAAACACTCCTATGGATTTAAGGACTCTCTAAGTTAGTCGAATGAAAACAAAGAAAACATAGCATGATATAACTTAATGAATCAAATTACGGGACCTCCATGAAAGAAGCATTCAACTCAATAAGTTTAATGAGAAAGATACAATCACCAACCAAATGGATGAGCTTCGTATCCTTCACAACCATCAATGGAAAAGTAGCATCATCACCATTTACAAGACAAACACTCTAAGGAAGTCTAATTTACTGCATGCTTTTAACCTCTATGTTGATAATGTGGAAGAATTACATAGAGAGTTTGTCACACTCAAGACAACACATCTAACTATATCCCTCGCAGGTCCTTGTACACAATTTAGTAAGATGAATGATGAATAAGAAGGAAAAATCTGTGATTTATATTCATGTGAAAATCTGTGCTTGTGTGTCCGCCAAAGAGATATGGGATACCCTCGAACTTGCTTATGAGGGAACCGGTGATGTAAAGAGGTCTAAAATTGATTTACTTATGTCAAAATACGAAGCTTTTAACATGAATAAAGATGAAAAGATAAAGGATTGCTTTTGTAGATTTAGGACTATAGTAAATGATTTAAATCTCTTGGCAAAAGTTTTTCTAATGAATGTTTCGTTAGAAAAACGTTGAGAAGTTTACCAGATATATGGACTGTTAAAGTAACAGCTATCTATGAAACAATAGATCTCACGCCGCTGAGTTTGGAACTGCTGATTGGTTCACTGATGAATCATGAAATGCTGGTTGAGTCTAAGAGTAACAAGGGACCAATAAGTAGTGTTGCCCTGAAGGGAACAATTGAAGAAGATGAGGATGACATAGCTATGATGGCTAAACGTTTTGAAAGGCATTTCAGAGATCAATGGAAAAAATATTAAGGTAACAATTTTAAGAAAACTAACCCTCCAAGTGTAGGTTGTTTTAAGTGTGTAGATTTTGGTCACACCATTCATTACTGTCCAAAGTGGGAGGATAAGGTATCCAAGAGCAATGATAAGAGACCGTTCACGAAGGCTATGGTAGCAGCCATGTGGGGTGATTCTGATTCTTGATCAGAAGAGGATCAAGAGTCACCCAATCATGAAACTTGCATGACTTCTATTATAGATCAAGGAGGAAACAACTTTGCTAATGGAACCAGGAAGGGGAACAATACATCAAATTATATCTTATGGCAAAGAAAGATGTACATAGTGAATACAAGGTAAATTTGGAACAAATTCGTGAAGACATGTATCAATATGATAAAGATATTATACTTGAATGTATTAATTCTTTATTTGACTAATGTCTTAAACTAAGTGAGGGTTACATAACTGTGAAACGTGAGCTGATGCAAAAGAAAAATGAGTGTGATATTGCTATTGCTAGTTGTGATCACTTATAACAAGTATGTGTCGAGTTAAAGGATCGAGTGGTTGAACTTGAGGTTGCAGTTGATAAGTGCAAACTCGAGTTGGAAACAACTAAGTCTTATTTTCTAGAAAAGGATGACTATAATCCTAATGATAGTGAACAAACTTAACTGTTCCCCCTGCACATTATTTCTTTACCTCAGATGATCCCCTAAATTTTATAGCTATTAAGAGTAAGGCAAACACACTAAGCAAGTTTAATTTACTGCATGCTTTTAACCTCTATTTTGATGATGCGGAATAATTACATAGAGAGTTTCTCACACTCAAGATAGCACATCTAACTGTTTCCCTCGCAGATCCTTGTACTGAATTTAGTAAGATGCACTAGTGGAAAAAAACGGAAGGGTCTGCTGTGCAAAGGGCACGTTTTTGAGAAACGCAGCCCTTCTTAGTGTAGGGTTGCGGTTAGCCCAAAAACCGCAGACCCTTCACTTACGAAGGGCCGCGGTCAATGCAAAAACCGCAACCCTTTTAATGAAGGGTCGTGGGTTTTTAAAAAACAAGAACTCTATAAGCCCATAAAAGGGCTGCGTTTTTTTAAAAAACGCAGCCCTTTATGGGCTTTTTTTTTAAAAAAATTTGAATGCAATTAATCGCGGGCTTTTTTTTTATTAGCTCATTCTCACGTCCTTCCTTCTCCTCTCCCTCATTCTCTCTCCTCTCTCACGTCCTTTCTTCTTCATTCTCTCTCCTCTCTCACGTCCTTCCTTCTCCCTTCTGTCTCACCCTCCTTCCTCCTCTCTCCGGTGGCAGCCACACGACAACAACGACCTGCGCCGCCTTGCCGCGCCTCCGGCCATCTCTCGTTGGTCGTCCTTTTCTCTCGTTGGTCGAACTCCAGCCCATCTTTTCGTCGTCGTCCATCTCCCGTAAAGGAAGTGATGATTTTTCGCTTTTCGGATGCATAATTTTTTGATCTTTTTTGATTAATTCACGTAATTTTAGATCTATAATTTTTCTCTTTTGTAATTTCATTTTTTTTCATTTTTGTTCATTTTCGTTCATTTTTTTTCATTTTCGTTCCTTTTTTTTCAATTTCAGTTCGTTTTTTTTTTTTATTTTCGTTCCTTTTTTGTTCAATTTCAGATCTATAAGTTCATTTTTGTTCATTTTCGTTCATTTTTTTTTTCATTTTTGTTCATTTTCGTTCATTTTTGTTCATTTTCGTTTCATTTTTGTTCATTTCCGTTCCTTTTTTTTTCGTTCCTTTTTTTTAAAATTTTCGTGTTTTTCATTTTCGTTCCTTTTTTTTAACCGTAAATTTCGATTGTTGTTGTTGATTTTCCCTGTTGTAAATTTCGACTGTTGTTGTTGATTTTGTTGATATATTTAGGAGTAAAAAATGCAAAAAAAAAAATTCTTTATTTTTTATTTTTTTTATGGGTCAAAAGGGTTGCGGTTATGGTCAAAACCGCAGCCCTTTGTACAAAGAAGGGCTGCGTTTGAGGCCCAAAACCGCAACCCCTCTATATTAGAAGCGGTCGTCGTTTTGGGCTCAACCGCAGCCCTTCTTGAAGGGGTCATGGTTTAAAAACGCAGCCCTTCACTTTAGTGAAGGGCTGCTACGGAAAGGGCTGCTGGCCTAAAATGCAGCCCTTAGGGCTGTTTTGACCGCAACCCTTCCCTTTTTTTCCACTAGTGATGATTGATGAATAAGAAGGAAAAATCTGTGATTTATGTTCATGTTAAAACTTGTGCTTGGGTGTCCGCCAAAGAGATATGGGATACCCTCGAACTTGCTTATGAGGGAACCAGTGAGGTAAAGAGGTCTAAAATTTATTTACTTATTTCTAAATACGAAGATTTTAACATGAATAAAGATGAAAAGATAAATGATTGATTTGGTGGATTTAAGAGTGACACGAGACCAATAAACTAAGTGAGGGTTACATAATCGGGAAACGTGAGTCAAGCAAAAGAAAACCGATTGTGATATTGCTATTGCTAGTTGTAATCACTTAAAACAAGTATGTGTTGAGTTAAAGGATCGAGTGGTAGAAGTTGAGGTTGCACTTGATAAGTGCAAACTCGAGTTGGATACAACTAAGTCTTAATTTCTAGAAAAGGATGACGATAATGCTAATGATAGTGAAAAAACATAATTGTTCCCCCTGCACATGATTTTTTTTAACTCTGATGATCCCCTAAATTTTGTAGGTATTGAGAGTAAGGCAAACACTCTAAGCAAGTCTAATTTACTGCATGCATTTAACCTCTATTTTGATGATGCGGAATAATTCCATAGAGAGTTTGTCGAACTCAAGACAACACATCTAAATGTTTCCCTCTCGAGTCCTTGTACCGAATTTAATAAGATGATTGATGAATAAGAAGGAAAAATTTGTGATTTATATTCATGGCAAAACTTGTGATTGTGTGTCCGCCAAAGAGATATGGGATACCCTCGAACATGCTTATGAGGGAACCAGTGAGGTAAAGAGGTCTGAAATTGATTTACTTATTTATAAATACGAAGATTTTAACATGAATAAAGATGAAAAGATAGATGATTGCTTTGGTGGATTTATGAATGTAGTAAATGATTTAAATCTGTTGGCAAATGTTTTTCTAACGAATTTTTGGTTAGAAAAATGTAGAGAAATTTAACAAATTTATAGACGGCTAAAGTAACAGCTATCTATAAAGCAAAAGATCTCACGCCGTTGAGTCTGGAACAACTAATTGGTTCCCTGATGACTCATTAAATGTTGGTTGAGTCTAAGAGTGACAAGAGACCAATAAATGGTGTTGCTCTAAAGGGAAGAATTGAACAAGAAGAGGATGACATAGCTTTGATGGCTAAACATTCGGAAAGAATTTAAAGAATACTCACCCTCCAAGTGTATGTTGTTTTAAGTGTGGAGGGTTTGGTCACATCAATCATTACTACCCAAAGTGGAAGGATAAGGTATCCAAGAGCAATGATAAGAGACCATTCACGAAGGCTATTGTAGCAGCCATGTGGGGTTATTATGATTCTCGGATCGAAGAGGATCAACGATCACCGAATCATGAAACTTGCATGATTGATATTATAGATCAAGGAAGAAACAACTTGGTCGATGGAACCAGGAAGGGGAACAATAAATCAAATTATGTCTTATAGAAAAGAAAGATGTACATAGTGAATACAAGATAAATTTGGAACAAATTCGTGAAGACATGTATCAATATGATAGAGAAATTATACATGAATGTATTGATTCTTTATTAGATTAATATCTTAATCAAAGTGAGGGTAACATAAATGGGAAACGTGAGCGGATGCAAAAGAAAAATGAATGTGATTTTGTTATTGCTAGTTGTGATCACTTAAAACAAGTATGTGTTGAGTTAATGGATCGAATGGTTGAAGTTGAGGTTTCACTTGATTAGTGCAAACTCGAGATGGAAACAACTAAGTCTTATTTTCTAGAAAAGGATGACGGTAATCCTAATTATAGTGAAAATACTTAACTATTCCCCCAGCACATGATTTCTTTAACTCAGATGATCCCCTAAATTTTGTAGCTATTAAGAACAAGGAAAACACTCTAAGCAAGTCTAATTTACTACATGCCTTTAACCACAATGTTAATGATAGCACATATAACTGTTTCCCTCGCAGGTCCTTGTACTGAATTTAGTAAGATGATTAATGAATAAGAAGGAAAAATCTGTGATTTACATTCATGTTAAAATTTGTGCTTGTGTGTCCGCCAAAGAGATATGGGATACCCTCGAACTTGCTTATGAGGGAACCAGTGAGGTAAAGAGGTCTATAATTGATTACATTATTTCTAAATGCGATGCTTTTAACATGAAGAAAGATGAAAAGATAAATGATTGCTTTGGTAAATTTATGACTATAGTAAGTAATGTAAGTCTCTTGGCTAAAGTTTTTCTGATGAATATTTGGTTAGAAAAATGTTGAGAAGTTTAAGAGATATATGGACGACTAAAGCAACAACTATCTATGAAGCAAAAGATCTCACACCGTTGAGTCTGGAACAATAGATTGGTTCTCTGATGACTCATGAAATGCTGGTTGAGTTTAAGAGTCACAAGGGACCATTAAGTGATGTTGCCTTGAAGGGAACAATTGAAGAAGAAGAGGATGACATAGCTATGATGGCTAAACGTTTTCAAAGGTATTTTGCTAGGTGCAGGTTAGCGCTAGGTGCGAGGTTGGTGCGTTAGGCGCAGCATCCCGACTCATGCCATGCCTTTGATGACTTTATTTAAAACGCGTTTAAAAGATTTATTTTATCCTTTAATTACGGATATCTCATTTTACGGGAAACAATTTGATTTTGACTTAAAAAATATATCTTTTGAAAATATTTATTTATTAAAATAAATCAATTAATTATTAATTAATTTGGCTTTTCAAAGAATTGGGCTCAAATACAATTATTAATAGGACTTAAACACTTTTCGAAATGGTTTTGAATGACTTTTCAGACTACTCTGCCTTTGGGTCGGACCAATTAAGACCAAGGTATGTTTCATCATCGGATTCTTAAATGGGGAGACACGATTATGTGTCTACAGAAGCCCCCACTTTGACTGAGGTTCAGGAAACCGAAAGTCAAAGTATACGGTGTCGGGACGGAGAACAATTCTAAACTACAAAACAAAGTTAATATGCAGGACAATAACTACAAGCAATCTGATTACCTACAGGGAAAGATGTCAGCAAACAGGTGCAAGCAACTTAGATAAAGCACATAATGATACAATAATGCAAACTTAGACTCTCTAAGGATGCATGAGACGCTATGAAAGGATTAAGGTTATGGAAAGCTAAAGGGTGACACGTCATGTAAGATAAGGGTTATGCAAGACTAGAATGCATGGTCAGGAATTTACAAGGCTAGAAGATGTGGATATGTAGAATGATAGAATGATCAGAAATAGATAGAATGATTTTCTAAAATTGTTTTTAGTAAATAAACGGGATTCGTAAACGAGGTCCGCGGATTACAACTCTTTGGGAGTTTGATTTGAATTGGAGGAACCGCCACACATAGGAAGCCCCCACATTGGGTGAGCTTGCCTTGAATTAGGCATGAGCCTGAATTGAAATGTACTTGATCTGATATTGAAACGTAGTTGATCTGCCTTGAATGTTGAAAGTTGTCACTGGGGATTGTACTGGGGATTCTTCTTTGGGAAGTTAATATAGGCAAAGTCAAGTATCGCCGAAAATCATGGAATTGTCAGAGAGTCCTTCAGGGACAAGGAGAGCTTGGATAAAAAAATAAATAAATAAAAAAAAGATTTAAATTTGTCACTCAAATAAATGTAGGTGGGAAAGGGCTTTCACGAGGCTAGGTTCAGGCTCGAGTCTATGTCGGGATTTAGAAAGAGTTTATGTTCCTAAATTCTTGAAAGTCAAATCATTAGACCATGACCAATTTATTTTTATTTTAGAGGTTGACTCAAATATATGTTGGTGGGAAAAGGCTTTAACGAGGCTAGGTTCAGACTCGAGTCTATATTGGGATCTAGAAAGAGATTATGCTCTTAAATTCTAGAAAGTCAAATCATTAGACCATGACTAATTTATTTTTATTTTAGCGGTCGGACCTCGAGTTGAGGATTCCTATGTATCCTTCCGGAATCAGACCATTCGTAGTTCTGGATCTGATATCTTTTTTTTTAATTTTTTTTTGTGCCCTGACTTTTGGCTAGTCCGCCTTCGGGTTTTCAACCTAGCGGGCTTGGACATACCTTGAAAAAGGAGTTATAAAAGGGTTGATGGATGGTTGAAAGTTTTAAGGATTGAAGCTTTGATGACCGTTTAATTGATTTGGCAAATGAAGAGTCATGGATTTGGATTAAAGTTTAAGGGTTTTAATGGATTGAAGGATTGGAATGAAGGGCAAAACTTGTGTGCAAGCCCCCTAGCTTGAATCTTTTATTTTGGCTTTGGCTATTTCTTTTTTGCATTTTTTTTCTTTTTTGTCATGTGCGTTTTCTTGCTTTTTTTTTTCGCACTTTGAATTTTTTAATTTTGCCTGGCATTTAGTATTATTTTTTTAATGTAGTGAGGCTTGCACACAAGTTTGGTTTAGGGTATTGAAAGGTTTGAAAGTTATTTGTGGAGTTTTAAGTAATGGAGGGATTATTTTGCTAATGATGGTTTATGAAAGGATTGTTTGTGAGAGGTAATAGAAGGGAGAGGGGAATAACTCCTGATCCAAAGTATGTCCTCTTTTTTATTTTTCTCTTTTTTTTCCAGATCTTCTTTATTATTATTTTTAGTCAAGTTCTTATGTGATTTGAGTTTCATCATTGAATTAGAAGCATAAATAAAATGATGGAAGGCCAATGAAAATGAAAAGAAAAAATAAAAAGAAATGAAAATGGAAAGGCTATAATAGATGAAGTCCTATAGTGGCATAGACTCGATGGGAAAAGACATAAATGGCTCAGGGTAAGGACTCTCTAACTCATCCTAGGAAACCAGAAATAAAAGACTAAGCCTGTTGAATTGCTGACGGATTGCGCAAAAGGGTTACTGGTGATTTTGATTCTCGTTGTAGTAAGCATTAGAAGTCTGTTTTCATCGACCATATTTCGCAGCGCAGTGATGGTGTTCGACACTAGATGTTAGGTGGAATTATTCCGTTGGAATTCGCAGAAGAAATGTAAGTTGCACCTTTTTAATTTTCTTTTAGGTGCGGGGTTCGAAGTAGACCCTGTGGAAGTGATCGTGCCTCTAATGTGAAGGCGTATGACTTATGGAAGTGATCGCGCCTCTATTGTGAAGGAGGTCAAAAGTAATCTTCATGACTCTAAATGAAGTCGGGGTGGTGATAGTGCGATTGATGAGCTTTAGAGTAGGCTCATATTTTGTTCCTTCTTTAGGCGTTCCTAAGTTGTAATCTCTCAACCGGTCATGAACAGAATCGAGTGGACATCGCTTATAAGCTTTAAGAAATGATTTTCGAAATGAGAAATGAAGATGATAGATGAAAATGGTAAATGAAGATGGGAAATGAAGATGAAAGTGGATACGAAAATGATTAGAAATGGGTATGATTATGATTATGATGCACTATTGTAGACTTGACCATGATGGAGACATGGGCCTAACTATATACATATGCAGACATGGACTGTGCAAGCAAACTGGACTCTAGGATTGGGTTTAGGAGGGATTAGACTTTGAACTTACGGGTGGGCAAGCAGGCTAGAGTTTAAGGAAGGTTTGACAATAAGGGAGGCTATACTCTTAACTTAAGTAAAGCTGGCTAGACACCTAGACTTTGAACTTACGGGTGAGCAAGCTGGCTAGCCAACTAGACTTCGGCACATTCATTAGACTAAGCGGGCTAAACTCAAAAATTGCCTACGGGTTTATGGGATGCTAGACTTTGAACTTACGGGTGAGCAAGCAAGCTAGACAACTACGAAGGCCAAACTCATAACTTCAGGCAAGCAGGCTAGGCAACTAGACTTTGAACTTACGGGTGAGCAAGCAAGCTAGACAACTAGACTTCAGAACTTACATTAAACTAAGCAGGCTAGACTCAAAAATTGCCTATGGACTTAAGGAATGCTAGACCTTGAACTTACAGGTGAGCAAGCAGGCTAGTGACAACAATTGCCTATAGACTTAAGGTTTCCTAGAGCTTGAACTTGCGGGTGAGCAAGCAGGCTAGGTTTAAAGGGATGAACTTTTATAGTCCTAAGACTGGATTTTTTATAGTCCAAAGACTGACTAGGGCTTACATGGAGATGCAAACTAGAACTACGATATGCATTGACATATAGGCTTGATTTGGACTAGGATTGGATTTAGAATGGAATAGATTAGGAATAGACTTGGATTGGGCTTGACATACACTAGGGTTCACATAGAGATGCAAATGGGCCTAGCTTTGACTTGGACTAGACTTATATGGGCCTAAGATCGACTCTAATGCTAGAGAATGCATGGACTCAAATTAATCGGGCCTAGGATGAATGCAAAATGGACTCTAACGCATATAGGCCTAAAAAATGAATGCAAATGGATTGGATTGATTGGATTTGATTGAATGAAAGTGTGTGGACTGGGCTTAGAATTTTTTTAAATTCATCTTCGAAAGGAACCCCTTGTTTTTATCTTTTATTAGGAAAGATGATGGATTAATTTTGAAATTTTTTTATTTTTTTTAAAGTCGTGGTATGATGATGATTATTAAATGGTTTTTGAAAAAGGTAGAATAGAAGGAGGTGTAGGATTGATTTTGAAAATTGTAAGTTTTTGAAATTGCTGAATATGATAGGGTGGGATTGATAGGGAAGATTAGTTGAACAGCTGGGAGAAAAGGGCAGGAGGTAGACATGCATGACAACTCTAACTCTACAATGACCCTTTAGATGCACTTTTTTTAGGACAGACTTTACCTTTCATGAAAAGACTGATCCAATTTTGAATATGATACTGATGCAAACTTGTTATCTTAGGCTCAAACGAAGGTCAAAAGACCAATAAGCATGGGATGAATAGATTGCATGCCACGTAACTGGTGCGCCGGGCGCGCGGTCTATGCGTCTGGCGTAGAAGCGTTGCGCCTAGTGCAAATTAATGCGTTTGGCGCATTGATCTACGGCACGCGTATTGATTATTTGACGAAAGTTCGGGCGAAAATGACGATTTGTTTTAGGCGCAATTTGCAATAATTTCGGGCATCAAGCATATTAGCAGGCAAAAATTGCAATCACAGGCAAATGTCATATAACATGGATGCAAAAGTTCCCGCCTAAGCCCAGTTCTATGTTTGAAACTATTGGTCAGGTTTAGGTTCAGTCTGAAAAGGGTCCATGACTAAGAGATTTATCCCACGTTTCGTACCCTTGCTTAAAGAGGTGCCCACGTGTAAGACGCACTCCAGTCTCAAGTCAGGAACAAGAGAACAATGCCATCATTTGGTAGGTTTGCTTCTGACTATGATCCAACACTATCGCTCAGGAAGCTTTTTGGAAGGACAAAGCGTAAACCCCCCGGGGGTGACCTCACACATAGAACATGTGCTAATGAGGCAAGGTAGATTGTCCTTATGGTGACTGAACAGTAGCCATGCATGTGCAAAACTGTATATTATTCAAAGGCATAAAGATAAGAATGAATCGTATTTTGTAAGTTTCACCCACTCATTTAAAAAATTAAATTTTTTAAAATCCTCCCTGATGAAGTCATCAAATTGTAGGCGTGTTTTTATTTCACCTACGCGGGATGAGCGCGTATTAGATGTGACTACCCCACTGTTAAGGTTTTATTGAAAATTATTTTGAAAGAAGACACCAATAATTCTTTTTAGGAAGAATCATAAACCTAATTGGATATGAGAAAATCGTAGGGATAAATTATCCAACGTAGATTTCCCCGTCATGACTCCATACATGGTCAAAATGAACCAAATATTGAATTCAGGGGTGAGGGTACGAATATAGTCATAATGAACCACATTCGCCTAAAGTTGGCCTCTACTAAATATTGATTCGTTGCAGAATTTATGCCAAAGAATAATCAAATAATGTTTCAAACACCCTAAAAATATTTAATCTAAGTAGGTTCAGGAAACACATAAAAAGACTAATTTTTAGTGATATGTTATTAGGCAATCATTATTACAGGGAACCTAACAAGTTGTCCAAATTAATCTGATTAATATTAGAACAATTCTTTAGGTCTTTGATTATCAAAAATAACACGTGAGTGATAAAAGCATTAAGCAGGACAATGATAATAGCATGCATATAAGGATCAGGCAAGTATAATAGTAATGAAAAATAAATAAAAAAAAAGAAAGAGAAAAGAGGGATTAGAATTATACAGTAGAACGATTTTACGTTAAAGATCTACATCAGGAAAGAAAACTGTTAGTAACTTCAATATAAAAATAATTTATTCAAGGATCCTCAGGATTATACCGTGGCTTGGGTCAAAGAGATTGACAACCTTCGGGATGAGCAATCGTGAAGCCTGAAAATCTAAATATCTGAAAGTATGTAGATTGAATGTATTTGTGTTTGAAAGCATGAGTTTTTGTAGGGAAGTTTTGTAGTTTGTATAGTGGTTCGTAAAGTATTCGTTGAGTTCGAAGTGTGTTAATGTGAAAAATCCGTCTTTTAAATCAGTTCAGAAATCAGGCCTATTTATAAGGAAAACGACATTGCGCCTCACGCGCTGGCTTGGTCTGGTGCAGCTGACGTGGCAAGCGTATGACGTGGCATGCCCAATAAAAAGTGTACACGTGGTACGCGCTTTTAAAAAAGATAAGAAAAAAAATCCGCGTCTCAAGCATAGAGCCACGCTTGACGCAGGACTCTGAATGAGTCAAAAATCCACGTGTCCAGTGCAGATAAGTGCACCTGACACATGTGGACAGAGCCCCGCCTGACGCAAGTTGGTGCACTAGGCGCACCAGCCTGGGTCCTGCCATGCCTTTGATAGCTTTATTTAAAACGCGATTCTAAATCTTTCTCTTATCCTTTAAATACGGTTATCTGATTTTACGGGATAAAATCTGATTTTGACATAAAAAATATATCTTTTGAAAATATTTATTTATTAAAATAAATCAATTAATTATCAATTAATTGGGCTTTTCAAAGAATTGGGCTCAAATACAATTAATTATCATGAATAATTAATTTGGCTTTAAAATAGGACATTAACAATTTTCGAAATGGTTTTTAAAGGCTTTTCACACTGCTCTGCTTTTGGATCGGACCAATTAAGGCCACGGTATGTTTCATCATCGGATCCTTAAATGGGGAGACACAATTATGTGTCTACAAGAAGTTTAACAGATATATGGACGGCTAAAGTAACAACTATATATGAAGCAAAATATCTCACACTGCTGAGTCTGGAACAGCTAATTGGTTCCCTTATGACTCATAAAATGCTAGTTGAGTCTAAGAGTGGCAAAGGACCAAAAAGTGATGTTGCCCTGAAGGGAACAATTGAAGAAGAAGAGGATGACATAGCTATGACGGCTAAACGTTTTAAAAGGTATTTCAGAGATCAACGGAAAATGTTTAAAGTAAGAATTTTAAGAAAACTAACCCTCTAAGTGTAGCTTGTTTTAAGTGTGGAGATTTTCGTTACATCATTCATTACTGTCCAAAGTGGAAGGATAAGGTATCCAAGAGTAATGATAAGAGACCGTTCACGAAGGCTTTGGTAGCAGCTATGTGGTGTGATTCTGATTCTGGATCAGAAGAGGATCAAGAGTCACCCAATCATGAAACTTGCACGACTACTATTATAGATCAAGGAGGAAACAACTTGGCTGATGGAACTAGGAAGGGGAGTAATACATCAAATTATGTCTTATGGCAAAGAAACGTGTACATAGTGAATACATGGTAAATTTGGAACAAATTCGTTAAGACATGTATCAATATTTAATAGAGATATTATGCTTGAATGTATTGACTCTTTATTAGATGGATGTCTTAAACTAAGTGAGGGTTACATAACTGGGAAACGTGAGCTGATGCAAAAGAAAAATGAATGTGATATTGTTATTGCTAGTTGTGATCACTTAAAACAAGTATGTGTTGAGTTAATGGATCGAGTGGTTGAACTTGAGGTTTCACTTGATAAGTGCAAACTCGAGTTGGAAACAACTAAGTCTTATTTTCTAGAAAAGGATGACGATAATCCAAATGATACTGAAGAAAACAAAACAGTTCCCCCTGCACATGATTTCCTTAACTCAGATGATCCCCTAAATTTTATAGCTATTAAGAGTAAGGCAAACACTTTAAGCAAGTCTAATTTATTGCATGCTTTTAACCTCTATGTTGATGATGTGGAAGAATTACATAGAGAGTATGTCACACTCAAGACAACACATCTAATTGTTTCCCTCGCAGGTCCTTGTACTGAAATTAGTAAGATGATTGATGAATAAGAAGGTAAAATCTGTGATTTATATTTAAATTAAAATATGTGCTTGTGTGTCTGCCAAAGAAATTTGGGATACCCTCGAACTTTCTTGTGAGGGAACCAGTGAGGTAAAGAGGTGTAAAATTGATTTACTTATGTATAAATACGAAGCTTTTAACATGAATAAAGATGAAAAGATAAATGATTGGTTTGATAGATATATGACTATAGTAAATGAGTTAAATCTCTTGGCAAAAGTTTTTCTGACGAATATTTGGTTAGAAAAATGTTGAGAAGTTTAACAGATATATGGATGGCTAAAGTAACAGCTATTTATGAAGCCAAAGATCTCATAGCGCGGAGTCTAGAATGGTAGATTGGTTCCCTTATGACTCATGAAATGTTGGTTGAGTCTATGACTGAAAATGGACCAATAAGTGATGTTGCCTTGAAGGGAACAATTGAGAAGAACAGGATAACATAGCGATGATGGCTATACGTTTTCAAAGGAATTTCATAGATCAACGGAAAAAATTTACAGGTAAGAATTTTAAGAAATCTAACCCTCCAGGTGTAGGTTGTTTTAAGTGTGGAGATTTTGGTCATATCATTCATTACTGTCCAAAGTGGAAAGATAAGGTATCCAAGAGCAATGATAAAAGAGCGTTCAAGAAGGCTGTGGTAGCAGCCATGTGGGGTGATTTTGATTCTGGATCAGCAGAGAATGAAGAGTCACCCAATCATGAAACTTGCATGACTGCTATTATGGATCAAGGAGGTAGCAGCTTGGCTGATGGAAGTAGGAAAGAGAACACTACATGCAATTTTTGTCTTATGGCAAAGAAAGATGTACATAGTGAATACAAGGTAAATTTGGAACAAATTCGTGAAGACATGCATGTATCAATATGATAGAGACAATATGCTTAAATGTATTGATCCTTTGTTAGATGAATATCTTAAACTAAGTGAGGGTTACATATCTGGGAAACGTGAGCTGATGCAAAAGAAAAATGAATGTGATATTGATATTGCTAGTTGTGATCACTTAAAAAAAAGTATGTGTTGAGTTAAAGGAACAAGTGGTTGAACTTGAGGTTGCACTTGATAAGGGCAAAGTCGAGGTAGAAACAACTAAGTCTACTTTGCTAGAAAAGGATGAGGATAATCCTAATGATAGTGAACAAAACATAATTGTTCCACGTTCACATGATTTGTTTTACTCAAATGATCCCCTATATTTTGTAGCTATTAAGAATGAGGCAAACACTCTAAGAAAGTCTAATTTACTGCATGCTTTTTATCCTCTATGTTGATGATGCGGAAGAATTGTATAGAGAGTTTGTCACACTCAACACTGCCCAGCTAACTGTTTCCCCACAGGTCCAAGTATTGAATTTAGTAAGATGAATGATTAATAAGAAGGAAAAATCTTTGCTTGTGTGTCCACCAAAGAAATAAGGAATACCCTCGAACTTGCTTATAAGTAACCAGTGAGGTAAAGAGGTCTAAAATTGATTTACTAATGTCTAAATACGAGGCTTTTAACATGAATAAATATGAAAAGTTAAATGATTGCTTTGGTAGATTTATGACTATAGTAAATGTTTTAAATCTCTTAACAGAAGTTTTTCTAACGAATATTTGTTTAAAAAATGTGGAGAAGTTTAACAGATATAAAGATGGCTAAAGTAATAGCTATCTATGAAGTACAAGATCTCACAGCGCTGACTTTAGAACAACTGATTGGTTACCTTATGACTCATGAGATGCTGGTTGGGTCTAAGAGTGACAAGGGACCAATAAGAGTTGTTGGCTTGAACGGAAGAATTGAAGAAGAAGAGGATGACAAAGCGATGATGGCTAAACGTTTGAAAGGTGATTCAGGGATAAACGGAAATTGTTTTTAGAAAACTACCCTTTAAGTGTAGGTTGTTTTATGTATGGAGATTTTGGTCA
This sequence comes from Beta lomatogona, assembly GCA_947646795.1. NCBI lineage: Eukaryota > Viridiplantae > Streptophyta > Magnoliopsida > Caryophyllales > Amaranthaceae > Beta > Beta lomatogona. The sequence goes on from CANSNZ010000073.1 coordinate 985,885, forward strand.
CTTTATTCTTGACTGTCCAAAGTGGAAGGACAAGTTATCTTAAGAGCAATGATAAGAGAGCGTTCAAGAAGGCTATGGTAGCAGCCATGTGGGGTGATTATGACTCTCGATTAAAAGAGGATGAAGAGTAACCAAATCATGAAAGTTGCCTGACTTTTATTATGGATCGAGGAGCTAGGAAACAGCTTGGTTGATGGAACCATGAGAGGGAACACTACATCAAATTTATGTCTTATGGCAAAGAAAGACGTACATAGTGAAGACAAGGTAAATTTGGAACAAATTTTGGGAGACATGTATCAATGTGATGGAGATAATATGCTTGCATATATTGATTCTTTGTTAGATGGATATCCTAAACTAAGTGAGGGTTACATAACTGGGAAGTGTGAGCTAAAGCAAAAGAAAAATGACTGTGATATTGCTATTGCTAGCTGTTATGACTTAAAAAAAGTTTGTGTTGAGTTAAAGGATCAAGTTGTTGAACTTGAGGTTGCACTTGATAAGTGCAAAGTCGAGGTGGAAACAACTAAGTCTACTTTGCTAGATAAGGATGAGGATAATCCTAATGATAGTGAAAAAAATTAATTCTTCCCAGTGCACATGATTTATTTAACTTAGATGATCCCCTAAATTTTGTCGCTATTAAGAGTGAGGCAAGCACTCTAAGCAAGTCTAATTTACTACATGATTTTAACCTTAATGTTGATGATGCGGAAAAATTACATAGAGAGTTTGTCACACTCAAGGCTACCCATCAAACTGTTTCCCCCACGGGACCTTGTACTGAATTTAGTAAGGTGATTGATGAATAAGAAGGAAAAATATGTTATTTATATTCATGTTAAAATCTCTGCTTGTGTGGTAGGCTTTTGCCGTGTAGTCCTAACCAAATTTAATTAACCTACTCTCATACACACTAAGCAAGTATAATGGAAGTAGGGATCGTATCCACAGGGAGCAAAAGAACTTGTTCGGAAATTAGTGAATTAAAGACCCTAGTATGTGCTAAGGCCAAAGTAACCGAATTGGGGGGATTTGGAACAATGCAAGCAGGCTAAACTAAGCACAGTATTGAAATATGAAGAGACTATAATATAAAAAGGCCTTGGATTCGATTAGCATCCACCCTAACCTAGTTTGTGGTCATGAAACCTCAACCCCCGACACTTCCTATGGTCACCTATCGAGAAGTCTAGACCTCTATCCTCCTAGATCGTGGCTAAACACACGATCTGCGTGGTTTGAACCTCCCTTACTATGCCTTAACTCAAATGAATCGCACTCAAGTCCAAACCAAAGTAGCATTAAGGTCGAGGAACACGATAGGATTACTAATGTTATCAAAGCAACAACATTCAAATAATAAGCAATACTTCTCTAAGTGGAAAAGATTAATGTTCAGCATTTAATCAAACACCTAGTATGCTACATGGAGCTAGGAACACAACAATCGGATTATGCACCTAGAATTAGCATTAGATGAATCACACAATAATACTAGTAACGTTCCTAGCAAAGATTATGCAAACATCATGAAATTGAACATAAGAAACATCACAATGACCATAAAGAAAGTAGAGGATAAGAACTTCTCACAAGTAGATTAGAGCTTCAACAACCGAATCCAAGAAAGATGTTTAAGCTAGCTAAGCCATAGGATTCATTACGAATCTACCAAAGAAGAAAGGGAGAAATCCTGGAAAACAATCTTCTTCTCTCTCCTCTCTAGTCGCTCTCACAAAAGCTAAAACTAAAACTAAAACTAACTACATAACCCTCCAAGGGAGGAAAAGAAAACAAAAGAAACAGCCGACACAGGGGTCGCGACTCGCGACAAAGCTCGCGACTCGCGACCATGGGCAGGTCGCGACTCGCGACACTGATCGCGGGTCGCGACGTTGCCTCTGTCTTGAAACTGCAAAAACAAAAATACAAAGAGGAAAAACGAGAGAATTTGGCTTTTGAGTAAGCCATGAAGCTGCAGAACCAAAGTGAAGACGATCCTCGGACAACGAGCAAACCAAGAAGCTTGAACCACGGACCTCGAAACTCGGACTCGGAACTCGGAACTCGGAACTCGAACAGAGCTTAGAGCCTCGGGAGATGCGCCATAAAGGAACCAATGATAGGGACCCTGGGGTACAAAAAGTGATCTGAGGGCCAAGATCGGCCCTCGATTACGCCACCATACAAACCGCACCCTAGACTCCTCAAAACACAACTTCTTCTGACAACACCTCCTAAAGTCAAAACACTCCAAAATCCCGAAACTAAGCTCGAACCGACACCAAAAACGACCCGAAATCCGCCTAAGATTGGCGGATAACTTAGACACATCATTGTGTGTCCGCCAAAGAGATATGAGATACCCTCGAACTTGCTTATGAGCATACCAGTGTGGTAAAGAGGTGTAAAATTGATTTACTTATGTCAAATACGAAGCTTTGAACATGAATTAAGATGAAAAGATAAATGATTGCTTTGGTAGATTTATGATTATAGTAAATCCTTAAAATCTCTTGGCAAAAGCTTTTCTAACTAATATTTGGTTAGAAAAATGTTGAGAAGTTTAACAGATATATAGACGGCTAAAGTAATAGCTATCTATGAAGCAAAAGATCTCACACCACAGAGTCTGGAACAGCTCATTGGTTCCCTTATGACTCATGAAATGCTGGTTTAGTCTAAGAGTGACAAGGGATCAATCAGAGGTGTTGCCTTGAAGGGAACAATTGAAGAAGAAGAGGATGACATACCTATGATGGCTAAACGTTTTGAAAGGTATTTCAGAGATCAACGGAAAAAATTTAAGAAAAAATAACCCTTCAAATGTAGGCTGTTTTAAGTGTGGAGATTTTGGTCACATCATTCTTGACTGTCCAAAGTGGAAGGACAAGTTATCCAAGAGCAATGATACGAGAGCGTTCAAGAAGGCTATGGTAGCAGCCATGTGGGGTGATTTTGATTGTGGATCAGAAGAGTATGAAGAGTCACCCAATCATAAAACTTGCATGACTGTTATTATGGATCAAGGAGGAAACAACTTGGCTGATGGAACCATGAAAGGGAACACCACATCAACTTTTTGTCTTATGGCAAAGAAAGATGTATATAGTGAACACAAGGTAAAGATGGAACACATTCTTGAAGACATGTATCAATATGTTAGAGATAATATGCTTGAATGTATTGATTCTTTGTTACGTGCATATCTTAAACTAAGTGAGGGTTACATAATTTGCAAATGTGAGCTGAAGCAAAAGAAAAATGAATGTGATATTGCTATTGCAAGTTGTGATCACTTAATACAAGTTTGTGTTGAGTTAAAGGATCGAGTGGTTGAACTTGAGGTTGCACTTGATAAGTGTAGGTTGTTATAAGTGTGGAGATTTTGGTCACATCATTCTGGACTGTCCAAAGTGGAAGGACATGTTATCCAAGAGCAACTATAAGAGGGCGTTCAAGAAGCCAATGGTGGCAGCCATGTGGGGTGGTTCTAATTTCGGCTCAAAAGAGGTTGGCTGATAGAAGCAAGAAAGGGAACACTACATCAAATTTCTGTCTTATGGCAAAGAAATATGTACATAGTGAACACACAGTAAATTTGGAACACATTTGTTAAGACATGTATCAATATGATACAGATAATATGCTTGAATGTATTGATTCTTTGTTAGATGAATATCTTAAACAAAGTGAGGGTTACATAACTGGCAAACGTGAGATGAAGCAAAAGAAAAGTGAATATGATATTGCTATTGCTAGTTGTGATCACTTTAAACAAGTAAGTGTTGAGTTAAAGGATCAAGTCGTTGAACTTGAGGTTGCACTTATCAAGTGCAAAAGCCGAGTTGGAAACAAATAAGTCTTATTATCTAGAAAAGGATGATGATAATTCTAATGATAGTGAAGAGAACTTAACTGATCCCCCTGCACATGATTTGTTTAACTCAGATGATCCCCTAAATTTTTTAGCTATTAAGAGTAAGGCAAACACTATAAGCAAGTCTAATTTACTGCATGATTTTAACCTCTATGTTGATGACGAGGAAGAATTACACAAAGAGTTTGTCACACCAAAGACTGTCAAGCTAACTATTTCCCCCCGCAGATCCTTGTACTGAATTTACTAAGTTGATTGATGAATAAGAAGGAAAAATTTGTGATTTATATTCATGTTAAAATCTCTGTTTGTGTGTCCGGCAAAGAGATATAGGATACCCTCGAACTTGCCTATGATGAATCTGTTAAATAAAGAGGTCTAAAATTGATTTACTTATGTCCAAATACGAAGCTTTTAACATGAATGAAGTTGAAAAGATATATGATTGCTTAAGTAGATTTATAACTATAGTAAGCGATTTAAATCTCTTGGCAAAAGTTTTTCGAAATGATTTTTGGTTAGAAAAATGTTGAGAAGTTTAACACATATATATAGACGACTAATGTAACAGCTATATGTGGAGCATAAGATGTTACAGCGGTGAGTCTGGAACAACCCATAGTTCCCTTATGACTCATGAAATGGTGGATTCAGTCCATGAATGAAAAGGGACCAATCAGAGGTGTTACCTGGAAGGGAACAATTGCAGAAGAAGAGGATGACATAGATATGATGGCTAAACATTTTGAAAGGTATTTCAGAGATTAACAAAAAAATTTCAAACGTAAGAAATTTTAAGAAAACTAACCCTTCATGTGTAAGATGTTTTAAATGTGGAGATTTTACTCACCTCATTCTTGACTGTCCAAAGTGGAAGGACAAGTTATCCAAGAGCAATGATATGAGAATGTTGAAGAAAGCTATGGTAGCAGCCATGTAGGGTGATTCTAATTCTGGATCAGAAGAGGATGAAGAGTCACCCAATCATGAAACTTGCATGACTGCAATTATGGATCAAAGAGGAAACATCTTGGTTGATTGAGCCAGGAAAGAGAACACTACATCAAATTTACGTCTAATGGCAAAGAAATATGTACATAATGAACACAAGGTACATTTTGAACAAATTCGTTAAGCCATGTATCAATATGATAGAGATAATATGCTTGGATGTATTGGTTCTTTGTTAGATGAATATCTTAAACAAAGCGAGGGTTACATAACTGGCAAACATGAGATGAAGCAAAGGAAAAAGTGAATATGATATTGCCATTGCTAGTTGTGATAATTTAAAACAAGTATGTGTTGAGTTAAAGGATCAAGTCATTGAACTTGAGGTTGCACTTGATAAGTGCAAAGTCGAGTTGGAAACAACTAAGTCTTATTATCTAGGAAAGGATGATGATAATTCTAATGATAGTGAATAAAACTTAACTGATCCCACTGCACATGATTTGTTTAACTCAGATGATCCCCTAAATATTTTAGCTATTAAGAGTAAGGCAAAGACTCTAAGCAAGTCTAATTCACTGCATTCTTTTAACCTCTATGTTGATGACGAGAAAGAATTACATAGAGAGTTTGTCACACTCAAGACTGCCTTGCTAACTGTTTACCCCTACAAGTCCTTGTACTGAATTTAGTAAGATGATTGATGAATAAGTAGGAAAACTCCGTGATTTATTCATGTTAAAATCTATGTTTATGTGCCCGGCAAATAGATAGGGGATACATCGAACTTGCTTATGATAAATCAGTGAGGTAAAGAGGTCAATAATTGATTTACTTATGTCTAAATACGAAGCTTTTAACATGAATAAAGATGAAAAGATAAATGATTGCTTTATTAGATTTATGACTATAGTAAACGATTTAAATCTCTTGGCAAAAGTTTTTCTGACAAATTTTTTGTTAGAAAAATGTTGAGGAGTTTAACAGATATATAGACGGCTAAAGTAACATTTATATATGGAGCATAAGATCTCACAGCGGTGACTCTGGAACAACTCATTGGTTCCATTATGACTCTTAAATGCTGGATTTAGTTTATGAATGACAAGGGACTAATCAGAGGTGTTGCCTTAAAGGGAACAATTGAAAAAGAAGAGGATAACATAGATATGATCGCTAAACATTTTCAAAGGTATTTCAGAGATAAACGAAAAATTATCAAAGGTAAAAAATTTATGAAAACTAACCCTTCAAGTGTAGGTTGTTTTAAGTGTGGTGATTTTGGTCACATCATTATTGACTGTCCAAAGTGGAAGGACATGTTATCCAAGAGCAACTATAAGAGAGCGTTCAAGAAGGCTATGGTGGCAACCATGTGGGGTGATTCTAATTCCGGCTCAGAAGAGGTTGAACAATCACTCAATAATGAAACTTGCATTACTGCTATTATGGATCAAGGAAGAAACAACTTGGTTGATGAAACCGAGAAAGGGAACACTACATTAAATTTCTGTCTTATGGCAAAGAAAGATGTACATAGTGAAGACAAGGTAAATTCAGAACAAATTTGTGGAGACATGTATAAATATGATAGAGATAATATGATTGAATGTATTGATTCTTTGTTAGATGAATATATTTGATATGGAAGAGAAGTGTTAGTTATGTAGAGTTCTAGTTCTGTTAGAATTCTATGTAATTTAGGGTTTTAATTCCTAGTTTGCTAAGACTTTAATTTGCATTAGGATTTTATTTTGTTTAGAGTTTGATTTGCATTAGGATTCGAATTACTTAGGCGTGTGGGTTTTATTCCTTAGCCGTGTAATTAGTTAGATAGATTTGTTATTTTGTTTTTAGTTATCCTTTATGCTTTATGTTTTCTAGTTGGTGTAGGTTTCTTCTAACCTATATATGTTTTCATTCGTGCATTAATAGAAATCAGTTGAGTTTTGAGTTTGATTCGTGTGAAGTTTCTGGAGAGAATCCAAACCGTTTCAGGAGTAAATCCAAACCCAACTGAGTTTTAACTTGGATTAGTTGTAATTCTTCATATCCCTTTGTTTATCTTCTGATTATTTGTTGTTAATCATCAAAGAATTCGGTTCTTGCATTAGGTTTCAGTTAAAGATTCGATCTTTTAATCAAGAAACCTAAACAAAGCCACTAAATTACTTCAAAGAGCCTAAAATCTGTGTATCTTGTTTCAAGATCCACATCAAGTTGTGTGGCTGCTGATCTTTCCACCCTATTCTGCTATTTGCGTCTGATTCCGTTACCAGTTGGTAAAATAGTTCGTGTGGATACGTTTCACGTCGGAATTCAGATTTTCTTCGTTCGTTGTAAAGCTAACAAGGTAATCTATCTTGTGTTGAAATTGGAGCGCATTTGAACCAGTAACGAAGTCGCAGCAAACAAATATACTTGCGTCAAATTTATGCTATTCCTTCCACCACAAAATTATCGTGTTGTTTTTTCCTCCAACCATGCCAGACGAACCACAGCCTTGGGAACTTGCCATTGAACAACTTGCTGCCAAGGTGTCTGCTTTGACCAACCAAGTTCACCACCTCCAACAAGATACCAACTTTACTAGCCCACCACAAAACCAGCCACGGCGTGAAGACGATATCAAGTTGGCTAATTTGCCTTCTTTTGATGGAGGCGTAGATCTGGAATCCTATTTGGAATGGGAGAGGTGACTAGATCGATACTTTGATCACAAGAGGTTGAGTGATGGTTCACGTTTTTCCTATGCAATCCTAAAGCTCAAGAAATATGCATCACTTTGGTATGAATCAATGTGTTTGCGACGTGAACGTGAAGAAAAGGTTTCTATTGGTTCCTGATCCTCACTTAAAGCCAAGATGCGTAAGCGTTTTGTGCCACGCACCTACAAGAATGAACTTTTTGTTCGCCTAATGATCCAAATGCAACCCTCACTTCTTCACTTTTATTTAGGTTAAATTGGTTTTAATAATTTTGCTCCTTTTACTGAATTAGAACGGATAGAGAAAAAACTGAAAATTTAACTATAGCCCTCAAGACACACTCAAAGAAATATAGGATCCTGATACAACTAAACAAGACACGCTCAATTTAGTCTACCAATCCTAAACAACCAAGACACACTCAAGTTGTAATAGGGGGTTTTTGAGACACACTCAAAAGAAAGTCTAAAAAATAAACACTTTTTTCATTCAACTTCTAATATGATTTTCACTTATCATTTGCTTTGCTTTTATAGAGGAATGGAGCAGCAAAATAACACAAAGAAACCCTACAAAAACTGTCCAAAGAGGAGCAGCAAAGAGGAGTTACAAAACTCCTTGATTCAAGCCTCTTGATAAGCTCCATTAAATGAGCTGTTACAAGCCTTAAATCAGCACACTAAGCATGCTTTAAACAGTAGCATTTCACACGCCTATATCCTCTAATCACACGCCTACTTGCCTTACTAATACAAGTGCTCTCTAGGCATTATTTTAAGCTTGAAAATAAAACAACGAAAATAAATAGGAACCCAAACAAAACTCGGGCTTCCATTACAACCATCTTTAATCACCGAACCAGAACTTGCGCCTTCTCACTAATTATTCCATGTGTTTAGTTTGAGGAGGCTTCATGGGTTCCATGGTGAAAGACCTATTGAAAATAAAGAGCGGGCTTTGATTATTCTCCTCTTCTAAAGAAAAGTTTGACCCTAAACTTTCTTCTTCGGTGTAAAGAGACAACTCACCCCTTTTGAAGGTAGAACTCAAGCCTCTCAAATCTAAATTGTTGCTCTAATGATCAATTCTCTCTAATATCTCAAAGGGTCCCTCATCAAGTGGAAAAGACTTGAGTTTAGGGCACCTCCCATTCAATTATAACCAAACCCATTCCCCAGGTTTTAAAATTTTTCTTTGTTCTTTTTTTTTTTTTTGCGTCCTTTTCCTTTTTGGGTTTCTGACATTTCAAAACTTTATCACCTGACCTTGAAAATAAAATGCTATTTTTGACTCGTGGTTCTTGTAACATGGTAGGTGTTTCTTTCCACAACTCATAGGAAGTTGAGTTATCTAAAGAAATACCCCTTGCATCAACCCCTTCCCCTTTATCCACTATATCTCTGAAATGATTACAAATTACAACATGATTGCTCACTTTCTTCTCTTTTTGAGCTTTTTGTGGGAGTAGAGGAGATAACTTGACTTTTCTGCCATCATTCAAGGTCAATAGATACTCATTTGAAGTTCCCTTGTGCTTGGAATCATTGTCGAATTGTCATGGCCTGCCTAGTAGTAAGTGACACGCATCCGTATGAAGAACAATACACCACCTTTCTTCTTGGTAGTTGCCAATGGAGTAGGCAACCAATGCTTGCTGCTTCACTCGAGCATGAGAATCTTCATTCAACCAAGTAAGCTTATAGGGCTTCTTATGTGGTCTTGTAGGAAGTTTCATGCTTTGGACTACCTTAGGTGAGACAACATCAACTTGAGCCCCACTATCTATGATCACATTATGAGACTTATCCCCAATCTTGCAACAAGTTTGAAATAAGTTCTCTCTTTGCTATTCACAATTTGTTTCCGCATACAACATTCTCCTAGTTACCCCGCCAATCATATTTTCTTCTTCTTTCGGAGTTATTTCTTTTACGTCACTCTCTTCTCTTTCTATTTCCATAACAAATTCAAACAATTTTTCTTCTTCTTCCATGACTCTCAGTTGACTTGTGGTCAAAACACTCTTGCTAGGACACTCAGCTGCAATATGCCCTCTACCGTCACATCTAAAACACCTTCTTTTTTTTTTATCATACTCTTCTTTTTTCACCCCCACTTTTTCTTTTCCCTTGTCTTGCTTTGTGGCACTAGACGAAGATGAAGGAATCTTTTGTTGAAAAGGACCTTCCTCAAAAGAAAAATTAGATTTGTAAGACCCCTTAAAACCCATTGAAGTCTTAGGTTTTTACTTCTTATAGTTGTGACTCATACTTGATGGCTAGCTTACATACATCACTAAATGTTGCGTAATGAGTAACATCCACCTTCGTACTTATCCCCTGAGAAAGACACATAATGAAATGAGCAATTTTAAAGGTTTCCTTCTTTTATAAGTCACAAATTAAGCACAACTTCTCAAATTCTCTTCCTGTGAGAGGTGGATTAGTTTTAAGTATTGTTCTTGCTCATACTCTTTACTTACCCCTTTATCCCTCATTTTCTTTTTCAACCTCCTCCATGAATCAATCTTATCTTTTCCTTCTCTTCTTCTATTTGTTTTGAGGTTTTCATACCACAATGCAACAAGTTTAGTGAGTTTAAGGACAACAAGCTTAAACCTCTTCCTATCATCATAACCCTTATAATCAAAGATGGTTTCAATTTGCCTTACCCAACCTGGAAAGGCCTCGCTATCATGCCCCCCAACAAATTTGGGCATCTCTATTTCAAATCTCTATCTTCATCAAAATGATTTCTAGGTGGAATCACGTCACCCTCCTCATTTTCCAAGTAATTAAGTTTTCAATTGGTTTGAAGTAACATATCGGCCATAGTATCCATCCTAGCCTTTTGTTGTGCTTTCTCTACATCAATTTCTTCCATTTTTTTCTCTAAATTTTCTAGTTTCTGTGTTATTATTTGCAGCATCCCAGCAAGTTCACCATCCGCCATGATTTCCTCTAGTTTTTGTTAGGCTATTACAAATACAAATGCTAATCTGCCGCTACTTTGAACAACAAAAACGAAATTGTAAATGGCCTTGATACTCTCAAAGGCTTACAAATTATAAAAATAAAGGAAAAAATACGCAAATTCAACAAAATAAACTCTTTAAAAGCTTCGCAGATGAAGGAGAAGTCTTCATTTGAAATTCGGTGTGCTGATTTCCTCCGATTCTAACGCAGTCCACAAACACGTGCCCCACTTTAATATCAGAAAAATTCACAAAAATCCTAAATTTATTTTAGTATTCTAGACAAAGTGTTATGCAGAATAACAAAAAGAAACACCCAAATCAGACCCATGTAGCCCAAGAAATCGCTCCCTAAAGTTGGACAAAAAATCGGATGAATTTTTCCCGTTTTGTTTCAATGATTCTCCACCAAAGCTCTGATACCAGATGATCAAAATGCAACCCTCACTTCATCAGTTTATTTAGGTTGAATTGGTTTTAATAATTTTGCTCCTTTTGCTGAATTAGAACAGATAGAGGAAAAACTGAAAATTTTACATCAGCTCTCAAGACCCACTTAAATTACTATAGGATCTTGATACAACTAAATAAGACACACTTAATTTATCATATCAATGCTAAACAACCAAGACACACTCAAGTTGTAATAGGGGGTTTTTGAGACACACTCAAAAGAAAGTTTCATAAAGAAACACTTTTTTCATTCAACTTCAAATTTGAATTTCACTTATCATTTGCTCTCATTTTATAGAGGAATGAACCAACAAAATAACACAAAGAAACCCTACAAAAACAGTCCAAAGAGGAGCAGCAAAGAGGAGTTGCAAAACTCCTTGATTCAAGCCTCTTGATAAGCTCCATTAAACGAGCTGTTACAAGCCTTAAATCAGCACACTAACCATGCTTTAAACAGTAGCATTTCACACGCCTATATCCTCTAATCACAAGCCTACTTGCCTTACAAATACAAGTACTCACTAGGCTTTATTTTAAGCTTGAAAATAAAACAACGAAAATCAATAGGAACCCAAATAAAACTCGGGCTTCCAGTACAACCATGTTTGAAAACCCAAACAAAGCTTGGGCCTTATCACGTCCATCTTCAATCACCCAACCAGAACTTAGGCCTTCTCACTAATTATTCCATGTGTTTAGTTTAAGGAGGCTTCATGGGTTCCATGGTAAAAGAGCTATTGATAATAAAGAGCGGACTTTCATCACTCCCCTCTTGTAAAGAAAAATTTGACCCTAAACTTTTTTCTTCGGTGTAAAGAGACAACTCACCCCTTTTGAAGGTAGAACTCAAGCCTCTCAAATCTAATTTGTAGCTCTAATGACCAATTCTCTTTAATATCTCAAAGGGTCTTTCATCAAGTGGAAAAGACTTGAGTTTAGGGCACCCCCATTCAATTGTAACCAAACCCATTCCCCATGTTTAAAAACATTTCCTTGTTCTTTTGTTAGCGTCTTTTTCTTTTTTGGGTTTCTAACCTCTCAAAACTTTATCACCTAACCTTGAAAACAAAAGGCTATTCTTGACTAGTTGTTCTTGTAACATGGTTAGTGTTTCATTCCACAACTCATAGGAAGATGAGTTATCTAAAGAAATACCTCTTGCATCAACCCCTTCCCCTTTATCCACTATATCTTAGAAATTATTACAAATTACAACATGATTGCTCACTTCTCTTTTAGAGCTATTTGTGGGAGTAGAGGAGATAACTTGACTTTTCTGCGATCATTCAAGGTCAATAGATACTCATTTGAAGTCCCCTTGTCCTCGGAATCATTGTCGAATTGCCATGGCATGCCAAGTAGTAAGTGGCACGCAACCATATGAAGAACATCACACCACCTCTCTTCTTGGTAGTTGCCAATGGAGTAGGCAACCAATGATTGCTGCTTCACTCGAGCATGAGAATCTTCATTCAACCAAGTAAGCTTATAGGGCTTCTTACATGGTCTTGTAGGAAGTTTCATGCTTTGGACTACCTCGGGTGAGAGAACATCAACTTGAGCCCCACTATCTATGATCACATTATAAGTCTTATCCCCAATCTTGCAACGAGTTCGAAACAAGTTCTCTCTTTGCTATTCACAATTTGTTTCCGCATACAACATTCTCCTAGTTACCCCGCCAATCATATTTTTTTCTTCTTCCGGAGTTAGTTCTTCTACGTCACTCTCTTCTCTTTCTACTTCGAGAACAAATTCAAACAATTTTTCTTCTTCTTCCATGACTCTCAGTTGACTTGTGGTCAAAACACTCTTACTAGGACATTCAGATGCAGTATGCCTTCTACCTTCACATCTAAAACACCTTCTTCTTTGATCATACTCTTCTTTTTTGAGCCCCACGTTTTCTTTTCCCTTATCTTGCTTTGTGGCACTAGACGAAGATGAAGGAATCTTTTGTTGAAAATGACCTTCCACAAAAGAAAAATAGGATTTGTGAGACCCCTTTAAACCCATTGAAGTCTTAGGTTTTTCTTCTTTTAGTTGTGACTCATACTTGATGGCTAGCTTATATAGATCACTAAATGTTGCGTAATGAGTAACATCCACCTTCCTACTTATCCCCTTAGAAAAGCACTTAATGAAATGAACAATTTTAAAGGTTTCCTTCTCTTGTAAGTCACAAATTAAACACAACTTCTCATGTCTTCTTGTGAGAGGTGGGTTAGTTTTAAGTATTGTTCTTGCTCATACTTTTGATTTACCCATTTATCCCTCATTTTCTTTTTCAACCTCGTCCATAAATCAATCTTATCTTTTCCTTCCCTTCATTTATTTGTTTTGAGGTTTTCATACCACAATGCAGCAAGTTTAGTGAGTTTAAGGACAACAAGTTTAAAACCTCTTCCTATCATCATAACCCTTATAATCAAAGATGGTTTCAATTGGCCTTACCCAACCTAGAAAGGCCTCACTATCATGCCCCCCATCAAATTCGGGCATCTCTATTTCAAACCCCTCTCTTCATCAAAATGATTTCTAGGTGGAATCACCTCACCCTCCTCGTTTTCCTAGAAAATTAAGTTTTCTATTGGTTTGAAGTAACATATCGGCCATAGTATCCATCCTAGCCTTTTGTTGTGCTTTCTCTGCATCACTTTCTTCTGTTTTTTCTCTTAATTTTCTAGTTTCTCTGTTATTATTTGCAGCAGCCTAGCAAGTTCACCATCCGCCATAATTTCCACTAGTTTTTGCTAGGCTATTACAAATACAAATGCGAATCTGCAGCTACTTTGAACAACAAAAACGAAACTGTAAATGGCCTTAATACTCTCAAAGGCTTACAAATTACAAAAATAAAGGAAAAAATAAGCAAATTAAAAAAAAGAAACTCCTTAAAAGCTTCGCGGACGAAGGAGAAATCTTTATTTGAAATTCGGTGTGCTGATTTCCTCCGATCTGACGCAGTCCACATAAACGTGCCCAGTTTAATATCAGAAAAATTCACAAAAATCTGAAATTTATTTTAGTATTTTGGACAAACTGTTATGCAGAATAAAAAAAATGAAACACCCAAATCAGACTCCTGTAGCCCACGAAATCGCTCCCCAAAGTTGGCCAGAAAACCGGATGAATTATGCCCGTTTCGTTTCACCCCCAAAACACGATTTTTCTTCAATGATTCTTCACCAAAGCTCTAATACCAAATGATCAAAATGCAACCCTCACTTCATCAGTTTATTTAGGTTGAATTGGTTTTAATAATTTTGCTCCTTTTGCTGAATTAGAACGGATAGAGAAAAAACTGAAAATTTAACATCAGCTCTTAAGACCCACTCAAAGAACTATAGGATCTTGATGCAACTAAATAAGACACGCTCAATTTATTCTATCAATCCTAAACAACCAAGACACACTCAAGTTGTAATAGGGGGTTTTTGAGACACACTCAAAAGAAAGTTTCATAAAGCAACACTTTTTTCATTCAACTACAAATCTAATTTTCACTTATCATTTGCTCTCCTTTTATAGAGGAATGGACCACCAAAATAACACAAGGAAACCCTCTTGATAAGCTCCATTAAATGAGCTGTTACAAGCCTTAAATCAGCACACTAAGCATGCTTTAAACAGTAGTATTTCACACGCCTATATCCTCTAATCACACGCCTACTTGCGTTACTAGTACTCACTAGGCTTTATTTTAAGCTTGAAAATAAAACAACGAAAATAAATAGGAACCCAAACAACACTCGGGCTTCCTTTACAACCATGTTTGAAAACCCAAACAAAGCTTGGGCCTTATCACGTCTGTTGTAGCCTAACATCTACATTTCCTTTGAAGACACCTGGGTTCATCGGAGCCGTACACGTGTCCTCTCCTAGTTAATAGAGAAGGAAGATTTAATCTTTGGGTTATGCTCAGTTATGCTCAGTTGGATTAAAAGGCTACTTTTCTGGCCCAAAAGGTAATCAGAGCCCAGCCCTGTGAGGTGGCCGCAGGAGAGTGGTTGATAAATCCTCCCAAATCATGGCCTGCCACGTGTCATGATCTGATTTCTCAGCTAATCAGAGGCCACTATTCTAGGGCAGATTATAAGGATAACTGCCATCTTGCTATCACTATAAATACCCCAGAAATCAGGAGAAAGTTCATTCAATGCAAACAGTGCAAAGTTACTCTGAAAAAATACTCTCTCACTTTCTCTCTCTATCTCTACTTTCTCTTACAACTCTTAATATCTGACCTAAGCTTCGGAGGGGGAACCACCACCCAAACCTCCAGGGTGGGTCCCTTTTTGCAGGTTCGGGAACGAAGCCTAGTCCATGGACTAAGCTGATTCAGGCATTGTTGCACAAGTCTCCAACTGAAGAACATCTAAGGGATACTCGTTTACTTGTTAGACAAGAAAGCTCAGCCTACAGCTTACTTGTTGGACAAGTATAGGACGTAACATTTGACGCCGTCTATGGGGAGATGTAACGATGACTGATTGTCAATCGTCCAACATTGCCAGAAACCGAAGTCTTCAGGTTAATGTCGAAGACACAGTTGAGCACGAGAGACCGCCTCGAGGAAGGGATAGACCTCCAACCATCGTCCATGTCCCTGGATCAAGCCAGCAGCCAGTCATTCAGGAAAATCTTGAACGTCCAGTGACGGCTGCCCATCTAGACAACGTCCTGAATGACTTTCAGTCTAAAATGGCTGCAGTCGTCCAGGAACAGATTAGGAGAAACATGCTGTTCTTCCATCATAACCCGGAGCCAGCAGTCAACAATCAAGCTCCTCCTAGGGGACATTCCCAAGAAAATCGTCCAGGTCCTTGTCGACCTGTTCGTCAGGAATCCTCTAAGAGGGCGGCAAGAGGAAAGCAGCCAAAGGACAGTGATAAGCGAAGGAAGATGGATTGGGATCTGGTGGTGAGGACTCAAGATCAAGCTCGTCCGAATGGGCATCGAATGGAAACAGACGCTAGGGATTACTTAGAGGCAAAGAGGGATGCAGCTTTGCAAAGGTCGGCTACTGGCTCTACCCCATATTTGAGAGACCCTCCTTTAAGGATACCATCCAGAACAGAGGGAATAAGTCTGGGTCCTTCGATTGTTCGTCCGAGACAAGAGAGGACGGTGGTTCCACCAATGGTCTATAAGCGACCAGTACCCGCAAACACATCATCTAACCCAGTATTGAAAGAGTATCGCAAGGAGTTCATACCCATCGAGGGACAGCTGGGAGCCCTCCGGATTAATTGGCCTACTCCATTCTCGGCCATGATCAAGGAGGTGCCCCCCTTCCCAAAGGTAAAACTCCCAACCATAGTGCCTTTTGATGGAACAACTGATCCTGATGATCACCTGTTTGCTTACAAGCATCAGATGTACGTCCAAGGAGTAGACGATGCTACTTGGTGTAAGAATTTCTCGGCTACCTTGAAGGGTGTAGCTCAGAAGTGGTTCAATAATCTACCCCCCAATTCAGTCAACAATTTCACCGAACTCAGTGTCTTATTTACTAGTCATTTCGTTGCAAATCGTCAAGAACAAAAGACAAGCATGCACTTGGGCAAGGTCGTCCAAGGACCAAAAGAAGCTCTTAGGAGTTTTGTTAGGAGATTCATTCTGGAAGCCCTTCAAATTCAAGATCTCAATGCCGGAGTGGCTTTTGACGCCTTTATGAAGGGTCTGAGGCCAGGAAGTTTTAAGTTTGACCTTGTGAAGAAGAAGATCAATACTCTTGCCGAGGCTTGAAAGGAAGCTGAAGCCTTTATACATGCCACTGAAGTATGTGCGGAGGCAAAGCATCCCGAGTCCAAGAAGCCTGAAGAGGTTGCTCAGCTAAAGAAGAGCAACCCCAAAAAACCCGAGACTTGGGCCATAGCCTCTACCACTACTTCGTCCAGAGGAAGAAACAAGAGGAAAGAATCTGAGCCTTCTTCATCCAATCCCATCGAATTCAGCGAGGACCAATACTCGATTCTCGTGGAGATAAAGGACCAATATGAGTTGAAGGCTCCAGCTGAGATGAAGACTCCTTATAGGAATAGGGACAAGACCAAAAATTGTCATTTTCACAAGGATTGCAGTCATGAAGCCAATGAATGTAAGCACCTTAAGAGAGCTTTGGAGTATCTAGCCCGAAAACGAAAGATGAATTCATACTTAGCCCAAGGGGGAAAGAAGTTTCAGAGGAGAGATGACCGTCAAACCAAGAAGAAGGAGAGAGAAAGCACTGATGAAGATGTTGTCCTCGTTATTTCAGGAGGATTTGCTGCTGGAGGACCAACCAATAGAGGTCACAAAAACTACCTTAGGGAACTCGGCCAAGTCTTGCTAGCTGATCAGACAAAGGTCGAGCCCTTTTCAAAAGTCGTGGTTAGTGAGCAAGATCGGGGCAAGCTGAGGACCCCCCCACGACGATCCTTTGGTGGTAGAGATGAAGATAGCAAATCTGAGAGTAAGGAGAATTTTGATTGATACCGGAAGCTCTACGGACATTATTAGTGTTGATTGCTTGTTCAAACTAACGTTTGATGAAAAGAACTTGGTTCCCGTCCACCACCCCATCATTGGGTTTGGGGGATGAGTCATCCATCCCATGGGAACAGTCACGTTGCCCGTCCGAGTTGGTGAGAAGGATGCCTCAAGGACTTTGTTCATCAAGTTCTTGGTTGTCCGAGATTTGACAGCATATAATGTTATACTCGGACGACCAACATTGAATCATGTTAAAGCTGTAATAGTAACTCACTTCATGCTTATGAAGTATGAGTGTGATGATGGCAAGATTGGCTCCTTGTATGGAGACCAGCAGGCAGCTAGGGAATGTTACCTAACCACCCTCAAGCCGTCATCATGGAAAGCATGTAATGAGGACCAGACGAAGACCGAGGGCGGAAGGAAAACGTCTGAAATTGAGAAAGATAAGACGAAGGTGGCGGGAGAAAGGAAGGCGTCCGAAAATGTAAAGGAGCCTAGGATGACCATTGAGAGTCCTCAGACGCCAATTGCGCCATCAAGGAAAACGTCTGAACATCTTCCCAGCAAGAAAAGAAAGTATGAGCCCATAAAGGAAGAGCCTCCCTCGTTTGAAGAAGTGATGGCCATCATGGGACTGGCATTAGAACGTCCAGAGCCTGTGGAAGCTCCTGAAGATTGGGTCTTCACTCAGTCCGGGTTTGAGATGTCTTCTAATCAGCTTGCTGAAAGAATTTTAAGATGTGTTCACTTATTGTGTTGAAGAAATGCCTGAAATTGATCCAGAGATAGCTGTCCACCGGCTGAATGTTGATCCAAATTTAAAACCGGTTCGTCAGAAGAAAAGGCATTTAGGACCGGCCAGAAATGAGGCGGTCGACCAAGAAGTTCAAAAGTTGTTGGAATCAAAGTTCATCAGAGAAACTTATTATCCAGAATGGATAGCAAATGTGGTCATGGTGCCAAAGCCTAATGGCACTTGGAGGATGTGTGTGGACTATACTGATCTCAACAAGGCTTGTCCTAAGGACAGTTTCCCTTTACCTAAGTTGGATCGTCTGGTAGACTCCACGGCCGGCCATGCTTTGCTAAGCTTCATGGACGCCTATTTAGGTTTCATCAAATCCCCATGTGGTCTGAGGATCAGGACAAAACGTCCTTCATTACTGAGAAGGGACTGTATGGCTGGTTGAGGATGCCATTTGGCCTACGCAATGCTCCGGCCACCTTTCAAAGATTGATCAATAAGGTCATGTTGGTGATTTGAGAGAGACTTTCGAGACTCTGAGGAAATACAAGTTAAAATTGAACCCCGGCAAATGTGTATTTGGAGCCTTATCTGGGAAGTTCTTAGGCTTCTTGGTAGATCAGAGGGGAATAGAAGCCAACCCAGAGAAGATCCAAGCTATTTTAGACATGAAATCCCCGTCAAAGATAAAGGAAGTCCAGCGGCTGACGGGTTGCTTGGCTGCCCTTGGACGTTTCTTGTCCAAGTCAGGTGACAATGGCCATCACTACTTCGCCACGATCAAGAAACAGGCCAAGTTTAAATGGACAACAGAGGCAGAGCAAGCCCATCAGCAAGTCAAAGATCATCTTCGGCAGCTGCCTAGGTTGATCAGTCCAGTTGAGGGGGAAAAACTGTTTGTATACTTAGCTGTGTCCACTCAGGCTATGAGTTGGCCGTAGGAGAGTGGTTGATAAACCCTCCCAAATCATGGCCTGCCACGTGTCATGATCTGATTTCTCAGCTAATCAGAGGCCACTATTCTAGGGCAGATTTTAAGGATAGCTGTCATCTTGCTATCACTATAAATACCCCAGAAATCAGGAGAAAGTTCATTCAATGCAAACAGTGTAAAGTTACTATGAAAAAATCCTCTCTCAGTTTCTCTCTCTATCTCTACTTTCTCTTACAACTCTTAATATCTGACTTAAGCTTCGGAGGGGCAACCACCACCCAAACCTCCAGAGAGGGTCCCTTTTTGCAGGTTCGGGAACGAAGCCCAGTCCATGGACTAAGCTGATTCAGGCATTGTTGCACAAGTCTCCAACTGAAGAACATCTAAGGGATACTCGTTTACTTGTTAGACAAGAAAGCTCAGCCTACAACTTACTTGTTGGACAAGTATAGGACGTAACATTTGGCGCCGTCTGTGGGGAGACGCAACGATGACTGATTGTCAATCGTCAAACATTGCCAGAAACCAAAGTCTTCAGGTTAATGTTGAAGACACAGTTCAGCACGAGAGACCGCCTCGAGGAAGGGATAGACCTCCAACCATCGTCCATGTCCTAGGACCAAGCCAGCAGCCAGTCATTCAGGAAAATCTTGAACGTCCAGTGACGGCTGCCCATCTAGACAACATCCTGAATGACTTTCAGTCTAAAATGGCCGCAGTCGTCCAGGAACAGATTAGGAGCAACATGTTGTTCTTCCACCATAACCCGGAGCCAGCCGTCAACAATCAAGCTCCTCCTAGGGGACGTTCCCAAGAAAATCGTCTTGTTCGTCAGGAATCCTCTAAGAGCGCGGTAAGAGGAAAGCAGCCATAGGACAGTGATCAGCGAAGGAAGATGGACTGGAATCTGGTGGTGAGGACTCAAGGTTAAGCTCGTCCGAATGGACATCGAATGGAAACAGACGCCAGGGATTGCTTAGAGGCAAAGAGGGCTGCAGCTTTGCAAAGGTCGACTACTGGCTCTACCCCATATTTGAGAGACCCTCCTTTAAGGATATCATCCAGAACAGAGGGAAGAAGTCTGGGTCCTTCTATTGTTCGTCCGAGACAAGAGAGGACGGTGGTTCAACCAATGGTCTATAAGCGACCAGTACCCGCAAACACTTCATCTAACCCAGTATTGAAAGAGTATCGCAAGGAGTTCATACCCATCGAGGGACAGCTGGGAGCCCTCCGGATCAATTGGCCTACTCCATTCTCGGCCATGATAATGGAGGCGCCCCCCTTCCTAGAGGTAAAACTCCCAACCATAGAGCCTTTTGATGGAACAACTGATCCTGATGATCACCTGTCTGCTTACAAGAATCTGATGTATGTCCAAGGAGTAGACGATGCTACTTGGTGTAAGAATTTCCTGGCTACATTGAAGGGTGTAGTTCACAAGTGGTTCAATAATCTACCCCCCAATTCAGTCAACAATTTCACCGAACTCAGTGTCTTATTTACTAGTCATTTCGTTGCAAATCGTGAAGAACAAAAGACAAGCATGCACTTGGGCAAGGTCGTCCAAGGACCAAAAAAAGCTCTTAGGAGTTTTGTTAAGAGATTCAATCTGGAAGCCCTTCAAATTCAAGATCTCAATGCCGGAGTGGCTTTTGACGCCTTTATAAAGGGTCTAAGGCCAGGAAGTTTTAAGTTTGACCTTGTCAAGAAGAACATCAATACTCTTGCCGAGGCTTGAAAGGAAGCTGAAGCCTTTATACATGCCACTGAAGTATGTGCGGCGGCAAAGCATCCCGAGTCCAAGAAGCCTGAAGAGGTTGCTCAGCTAAAGAAGAGCAACCCCAAAAAAATCGAGACTTGGGCCATAACCTCTACCACTACTTCGTCCAAAAGAAGAAACAAGAGGAAAGAATCTGAGCCTTCTTCATCCAATCCCATCGAATTCAGCGAGGACCAATATTCCATTCTCGTGGAGATAAAGGACCAATATGAGCTGAAGGCTCCTGCTGAGATGAAGACTCCTTATAGGAATAGGGACAATAGCAAGTATTGTCATTCTCACAAGGATTGCGGTCATGAAACCAATGAATGTAAGCACCTTAAGAGAGCTTTGGAGTATCTAGCCCGAAAAGGAAAGATGAATTCATACTTACCCCAAGGGGGAAAGAAGTTTCAGAGGAGAGATGACCGTCAAAGTAAGAAGAAGGAGAGTGAAAGCACTGATGAAGATGTAGTCCTCGTTATTTCAGGAGGATTTGCTGCTGGAGGACCAACCAATAGAGGTCACAAAAACTACCTTAGGGAACTCGGCCAAGTCTTGCTAGCTGATCAGACAAAGGCCGAGCCCTTCCCAAAACTCGTGGTTAGTGAGCAAGATCGGGGCAAGCTGAGGACCCCCCACGATGATCCTTTGGTGGTAGAGATGAAGATAGCAAATCTGAGAGTAAGGAGAACTTTGATTGATACCGGAAGCTCTACGGACATCATTAGTGCTGATTGCTTGTCCAGACTAACGTTTGATGAAAAGAACTTGGTCCCCGTCCACCACCCCATCATAAGGTTTGGGGGAGGAGTCATCCATCCCATGGGAACAATCACGTTGCCCGTCTGAGTTGATGAGCCGTCCGAGTTTGTTCATCAAGTTCTTGGTTGTCCGAGATTTGTCAGCATATAATGTCATACTCGGACGACCAACTTTGAATCATGTTAAAGCTGTAATAGTAACTCACTTGATGCTTATGAAGTATGAGTGTGATGATGGCAAGATTGGCTCCTTGTATGTAGACCAGCAGGCAGCTAGCGAATGTTACCTAACCACCCTCAAGCCGTCATCATGGAAAGCATGTAATAAGGACCAGACGAAGACCGAGGGCGGAAGGAAAACGTCTGAAATTGAGAAAGATAAGACGAAGTTGGCGGGAGAAAGGAAGGCGTTCGAAAATGTAAAGGAGCCTAGGATGACCATTGAGAGTCCTCAGACGCCAATGGCGCCCTCAAGGAAAACGTCTGAACATCTTCCCACCAAGAAAAGAAAGTATGAGCCCATAAAGGAAGAGCATCCCTCGTCTGAAGAAGTGATGGCCATCATGGGACTGGCATTAGAACGTCCAGGGCCTGTGGAAGCTCCTGAAGATTGGGTCTTTACTCAGTCCGGGGTTGAGAGGTCTTCTAATCAGCTTGCTGAAAGAATTTTAAGACGTGTTCGCTTATTGTGTTGAATAAATGCTTGGAATTGATCCAGAGATAGCCGTCCACCGGCTGAATGTTGATCCAAATTTAAAACCGGTTCGTCAGAAGAAAAGGCATTTAGGACAAGCCAGAAATGAGGCGGTCGACCAAGAAGTTCAGAAGTTGTTGGAATCAAAGTTCATCAGAGAAACTTATTATCCAGAATGGATAGCAAATGTGGTCATGGTGCCAAAGCCTAATGGCACTTGGAGGATGTGTGTGGACTATACTGATCTCAATAAGGCTTGTCCTAAGGACAGTTTCCCTTTGCCTAAGTTGGATCGTCTGGTAGACTCCACGGCCGGCCATGCTTGGCTAAGCTTCATGGACGCCTATTCAGGTTTTCATTAAATCCCCATGTGGTCAGAGGATCAGGACAAAACGTCCTTCATTACTGAGAAGGGACTGTATGGCTGGTTGAGGATGCCATTCGGCCTACGCAATGCTCCGGCCACCTTTCAAAGATTGATCAATACCGTCTTTCAGCCACAGCTGGGAAGAAACATGGAGGCTTATATTGATGATATGATAGTCAAGAGTCAGCAAGAGGAAGGTCATGTTAGTGATTTGAGAGAGACTTTCGAGACTCTCAGGAAATACAAGTTAAAATTGAACACCGACAAATGTGTATTTGGAGTCTTATTTGGGAAGTTCTTAGGCTTCTTGGTAGATCAGAGGGGAATAGAAGCCAACCCAGAGTCATGTGCTCAAGGATGCGGAAAATATGTATACTCCAGTTGAGAAGTTTGGATTGGCCCTTGTCATGGCCAGCCGAAAGTTAAGGCCTTATTTCTTGGTGCACAACATACTCGTCTATACTGACCAACCTCTGAAGCAAGTCCTGCAAAAGATGGAACCTTCCGGACGAATGCTAAAATGGGCTGTTGAGCTTAACATGTTCGATATATCATTTGAGCCAAGGAAAGCCATTAAGGGGCAAGCCTTGGCAGATGTTATAGTTGAACTTACTCGGCCAACCATAGAGCCAATATCTGATGCAGCTGAAGGAAGGAAGCATTGGACGCTCATGGTTGATGGGTCGTCCACTGTCAGTGGATGTGGGGCAGGAATCATTTGCCAGTCCCAGAAGGAGACAAGTTTGAATATGCGCTAAGGTTCCAATTCCAAGCGTCCAATAACGAAGCTGAATATGAAGCACTTCTAGCTGGAATCAAAATGTGTAAAGAGGCAGGAGCTCTGGAAATTAAGGCCAAATCAGACTCGCTCTTGGTCGTCAGTCAAGTCAACGGGGATTTTGAATGTAAAGCAGCATCGATGAGCAAATATATGCATCTGATGAAAGATGAGATTGAGCCTTTGAAACGATTTGTTCTCGACCAAGTGCCAAGGTCAGAAAATCATCAAGTAGAAGCTCTCTCTAAATTGGTCAGCTCGGCTGAAGGTGATGTGCCAAGAACAGTATTTTGGGAAGTCAAACCCAAAAAGAGCATTGACCAAGAACAGATTATGTTTCTTAGTCGAGGGGCAGTCTGGATGGAGCCTATCATAGAATACAAGAAGACAGGACAGTTGCCTCCGGACCCTGTAGAGGCTAAGTATGTGAAGGCTAGAGACAGGTGGTTTGAATTATGGGATGAGACTCTTTACAAGAGGTCATTCACTCGTCCTCTCCTCAAGTGCATCACTAGGGAAGAAGGTTTAGAGGTTCTGAAGGAATTCCATGAAGGAGCTTGTGCATCTCACATTGGGGGAAGAGCATTGGGAGAAAAGGCTTTAAGGACGGGATATTACTGGCCTACCTTAAAGGAATATGCCCCCATCTATGCAAAAAAGTGCGACAGTTCTCAGAAGCACGGAAATTTGCATCAGAAGCCGTCCAACTACCTAACTCATATCTTGTTCCCTCTGCCTTTTGCCAAATGGGGAATGGATATTCTAGGACCTTTCCCTGTGGCCGCTGGGCAAAAGAAGTTGTGATAGTGGTTGTGGACTACTTCACTAAATGGATAAAGGCTGAAGCCATGCGAGGTATAACAGCAAACGACGTCAAGGGCTTTATTTGGAAAAACATTATAACTCGTTTTGGCATGCCACAGTCCATCGTCTTTGATAATGGCCCGCAGTTTGAAACACCTAAACTGAACGGGAGTCATTTTAGTCGCCCACCCACAGGCCAATGGGCAAGTGGAGTCCTTCAACAAGATTCTATCTAATGGAATCAAACGGAAGTTGGATAACGCCAAGGGGCAATGGGTTGAAGAACTACAGCTAGTGTTATGATCCATCAGAACAACTGCCAAAAATTATACAGGGGAGACACCCTTCATGTTAGTTTATGGCACTGAAGCCGTCTTGCCCATTGAAATTGAAGAACCCACCCTGCGAGTCATGTTTTACACAGAAGATGCCAACTGGGCTGCATTACGCACGACTTTGGATCAAGTACCAGAAGTCAAGGGCAACGCCTTACTAAGAATGCAAGTATACAAGCTGCGAATGGCTCGGGAGTTTAACAAGAGAGTCGCTAGACGACCACTCAAGGTAGGGGATTTGGTTCTAAGGAAGATGGAGGCGGTTGGACGAGCTAAAGAGATGGGGAAGTTAACACCAAATTGGGAAGGACCTTATCTGATTATCCAAGAGGTGCGCAGTGGAACTTTTCGTCTCCAAGATCTAGATGGACGAGTTATACAGCGCACTTCGAACTCTGATAACCTGAAGAAGTATCACGTCTAACTCAATTCATCGTCAAGAATCTAGCTGGTAGTTTGTAGTAAGTCCAAAGTGCCACGACACATGCTAGAGAAAAGAATTGTATACATGTATCTTGGCATTCAGTCAAGCAAAATTCATATAATACAATTCCAACATTCTTATCGCCTTTGTTTACTTTCACCAAGGTAGTTCTCTTTGGGGCATTAAATCAGTTACTAGTCTAAAAGCATACAAAACAATAGAGCGTCAGGAAAAAAAAACATAAAACACATTTCTATGCCGAACATCACTCCCTTGAGGAGACCGGCCAAAAGTATAACAACCTAAAGGTTGACAATACATAAATGGCAATCAATTTGACACAATCTCTAGTAAGGGAAACGTCAAGGTCTCTAAGAGAAGCCTGACCAGAAATAAGCCCTTAGTAAAGGATACTTACTTTCACCTACACGGACAGCTGAGTAGTAAAGACCCTAGTAAGGGATCACTACTTCCGGACGAGTGTTGTTCCCTCAAGAAAGGCGGCTCAGACCATGTATCTAAAGCTCGTCCTTAGCGGTTTCAGTAGGCCTTGCAAATGTTGGCCGCCCTCCTTCTTGGACTATGGCTTGTCCACTATAGATGGTTGAGCCTAGCCCAAGAAGGGGGGGATAAGACAAGCCTATAGGACGAGCTAAAAGAGGGAAACTCGTCCAAAAAACCAGGATGAAATAAGCAATAAATACTGCAGGACGAGTGTTACCAACTCGAGAAAAGGGCTAAAACGGGGCTAGTCCATAAAGCCATATGAGTAGGCCGCTTTCCCCCTTGAGGCAAGACTCGTCTGAATGTGAAAACCATCTAAAGTTCCAGGTGATTGTCACAAAGTACTTAGATACTTTTTTGAAAGATTCACACTCGTCCAAGGACAAGGATGGCAAACTTTAACTATATTTATTTTGCAAACCATCCAAAGTTTCAAGACGAATGTCACTAAGTACTTTGATGATACTTTTATGAAAGATTCACAATCGTCCAAGGATAAGGATGGCAATTTCTCCAGGATATGTTTTACCTTAAATCGTCCATAGACCCTCGACCGTCCAAGGGCAAAGATCAGGGTTGACAGGATTACTCTATTTGAACTATGTAAACCGTCCAGAATTCAGGACGAGTCTCTTCTTGTACTTGGATGCATTTTGAATAGACTTATGATCGTCTAAAGGGAAAGACGCTATGGGTCGTCTAAAAGCCAACAACTGTACGGGTCGTCTAGAAATCAGGACGAGGATCATTTGATATATATAATTGGCAAGGGAAAGACAAGCAATTGGCAAAAAGTCTTTCATATATATATAATTGGCAAAAGATTTACAACATAAGACTGAAGAGTTAAGGCTACAACTGCAGACAAGCCAAGAAACTTAGGAAAATAAACCTAAAACTAGGCATCATCTTCAGCTCGAGTTTCTTGGTTGTCTTCAGGGTTCTCCTCCTCAACTGCAGCTTCGTCGTCGGAGTCCAAAAACTCGGGAGGTTCCTCGGCACTTACCATAGCACGATGGACACTCTGTTGGTACTCCAGATGACGAACAAAGCTGGGGACCTCAGCAGCCTCAGCCAGCATCTCGAAGGCCTTGACGGACCAGTCCTTAGACGTTTCGACGACTTGAGCCAATCCTTCCTTGGCATCGTCAAAGGCCTTGGCCGCCTCCCTTTCCCGACGGGCAGTCTTCGCTCTTAGGAGAATGTTCTCCCTCCTCAGTTGAACGGCGGCAAGAAGACCAACATCTCTTTCACCCTTCAGATCAGTAGAGACAACATTAATGATCATCTTCAAACGGTCTAGCTCCTTGTACAGATCGTTGATGGTAACAAGACAATTCTTGTTCTCAGATTCCAGCGTTGCTGATCTCTTCTCCAAAGCCTCCAAGGATTGACGATGAAGGGTATTAGCCATCTCAATGTTATGGATGGCCTTGTCGCCTGCCGTTGTCGCCATGTGGACGAGCTTCTTGTTCTCTTTTCTCAGCTCCCTCGCCCATTCTTCAGCAAGCATGTTGCGAGCAAAAAGCTGGGACAATAAAAACAAACCAAGTCATTAGACGAGTTACAAAAAGGTAAAATATACACAAGTATCAAACAAAAGCGGCAGTAAGTTATACCTCAGCAGCAAGTTGAGACATGTAGCCCACATGCCCGACCGATGCACCCCTTAATCCTTTTATATAGGATTCAGGGTAACACTTAAAGAGCTCCTGCTTAAGCCGATCTTTTTCAGCCTTTGACATTTTGGTGAAAGCAGGAGAGGACTCCTCGTCCGAGTCTATGGTAGGAGGAGCTGCAGGTATAGCGGCGCCTTTGCCCTTATCTGATAGAGGGCGACAGTCAGTTATCTTGATGCTAAAGACGATGGCTTGTCTATTGGACGGACTCATGGACCGTCCGCCGACCTGCATCGTCCTAACTATATTCGGATAATATGACTCACCAGACGAGATAGATGCCGTCCTAGTGGCTAGTGGCAACTGCGGCACCAGCTTGGCCACCGAGCCGCTTAAGCCCGGGTAGTTCTCAGTCGCCGTCTCATGCCCCGGAACAACCAAAGCCAAGGCTGACTCTGGCCTGACTTCAACTAAGTCAGAAGGCAAAGCGTCCAACTGACCTGTGGGGTCAAAACTCTTCTCCCCCTCGGCCGAAACGGCAGCAGAAGGCTCCTCTTTAAGATCCTTATCTTTAGGGGGGGGCATGGTTTTTTCTCCAACTCCACCACTTGGAGTAGCCTTCTCCGTCTTCTTTCTCGTAAAGCCCTTAGGCTTTTTTGCCGGAGGCTGGTCCGCGGCCGCTGTAGGCCTCTTTTTGGAGGAAGAGGACTTCCCTGGGGGAAGTTTGTTGGTAGGAGCATTTTTCTGCAAGATATGATCAGGTCAAAATGATGGACGTCCGAAGAGCAAAATCTAAAACAAATTGCAAAGCTTCAGACGAAAATCACCCAAAGTAGCAAGGCGTCAAATACTAAACACCTCCTCTCCCAAGGGAAACTCGTCCGAGAAAGATTTCGAATTTAGACGAGGTTAATGCAAAGAAGGAAGTCGTCCCAAAGGAAGACGGACTAAAATGACTCCCGTCCAGATATAGGAAATCACCCCTTCGTTCAGTTTCAGAGCTTAAAACAATTCAGACGAGAATGGCCCAAAGATGGTGGCCGTCCAAGCATGGACGCTTTCCTTCTTCAAGTTATCCTCGTCCAAAAAAGTAATAACAACTTGGACGAGTCCAAATGGTACTCATCCAAGGGTGAAAATCTCAAGACGAGAATGGCCCAGAGAAGGTGGCCGTCCAAGCATAGACGCTTTCTTCTTCACGTTATCATCGTCCAAAAAAGTGATAACGACTTGGACGAGTCCAAATGGTACTCGTCCAAAGGTGTTAAAAACATCAAGACGTGAATGGCACAAAGAAGGTGGCCATCCAAGCAATGGACGCTTTCCTTCTTCAGGTTATCCTCGTCCAAGAAAAGGAACAACGACTTGGACGAGTCCGAATGATACTCGTCCAAAATTATTTAGCATCTTAGACGAGAATGGCCCAAAGGAGGTGGCCGTCCAAGCCCAGACGCCTTCCTTCTTCAGGGGATTCTCGTCTAGAGAAAGACAATCAGTGCCTCAGACGAGAATAGCCCAATGAAGACGGACGTCCATGCTTGGACGTTCTCCTTCTTCGGGTAATTCTCGTCCAATGTGTGCAAATTCTTAACGAGTTAGAATGATTCTCGTCCAAAAAAAAAAAAAAAGTTTAATTCAGTCATGTTACCAATGTTTCAGCTCTTTTTTCGGCGCTGCTCTTGGCATATTCCTTTCATAAGTTGTCTGTAAATTTAGACATGCTTATTTCACCCGTCCAAGAAGCCTTGAGACGCTTTCAGGCCGAGTCTGCAAACGAGATGAAAAATGGTTAGTCCAATGTACTATGGACGAAGAAGTTTTACTTGGAGAATTTGAATGTATACCTCTATCTTCGGCCAACCGCAAGCCGGCGGCGACCAAGAAGTCATCTTGGTAAAACATTTCTTTAAAGGGTATCCAGTTAGTTGGTCCTTTAAAAGATTGTTGGCCGGGCCTGGAGTACTCCTTTACCGTGAAGTACTCCACCACCTCTTCGTCAAAGCTGTCCTCAAACTCCAGCCAAGACTTCTTCCGCCCAGTATTCGTGACGGATCGATTATAAAATCTATAGCTCGCTGTGGCGTAGTCGCTGGCCGCCCGTAAGAAGATGAAGTCGGCCTTCCATTCGTGCATTTTTGACGGCTTACCCCAAGCAGTCATGAAGCCTGGATGGTTGCAGATGCTGAGCCATGCCCCGTCTACGGCGCCTGGTACCTTAGCCGCATAATGGATATGAGTAAAGGATTGAAGAGAAAGAGCTAGGCCGCGCAGCTCGCCGACGACAATGAACGTCAGGACGTTGTGCCAAGAGTTGGGAGCCAGCTGATTATGGCCGATGTGGTAGTACTGCAGCACTTGTTCAATGAAATCGTGGAGAGGGAACCTCAAACTAGCGTCCAAGGCCAGCTTGTAGACGGCGAAGTGGTTCCTTGGGGCGCTCAGTATCGTCACGTCCTTATTTGGGATGACAAAGGAGAAGCCTGGCATGGGCATGTAGGACAATAAATAATTTGGGTTTGATCCTATTTTCTCTAACCATTTACGATTGACCAAAATGAAGCCGGGGTCAGAAAGAGGACCTAAACGTCTCCTAATCTCCGATGAGTTAGTGGAGGCCTCGTCTGATTCTTCGGCAGCATCAGATTCGCTGCCGTCATTACCTTCGCCGGTCTCCGTCATATCGACGTCCCTGCCAGAAGTACTGGCCTCGGGGTTTATTTCGGAGTCGTCTAAATTATGGTCAAAGGAAGGAGGCCCGCCCAAAGGGTCAGCACTTTGGACCTCTCTTGCCTCATTTGGCACCCGTCCAGTAGATTCCTCCATATCTGAGCTATTTGACGGGATTATTA
The DNA here is from genome assembly GCA_947646795.1 of Beta lomatogona. Taxonomy (NCBI): domain Eukaryota; kingdom Viridiplantae; phylum Streptophyta; class Magnoliopsida; order Caryophyllales; family Amaranthaceae; genus Beta; species Beta lomatogona. Next base: position 1,015,919 of record CANSNZ010000073.1, read on the forward strand.
CCTTTCATCTTAGATGGGTCGTTTGCTTGACGCGCGCCAGATTACCCTGCACAGGTAAAGACTGGGTCGTCTGACTTTCTCGGCCAAAACTACAAAAAAATTATATACTCGGCTAGAAGAGGCCCAACTCTAGAATGTGCCGAAGAAGAAGTATCGGTTCTAGGTTTAAGACGAGCTCTTGGTTGGCTAGGATTATTTGACGAAGAACATTCCATTTTATTGATTTTCTAAGAAAAAATAAACAATAAAGAAGAATGAAAAGAACAAAGAAAAGATACCTGCTAAAGCGCCTAGACGATTGGGTGAAGAAAGTTGAGGCTGGACGATCTCTCTCTTTCTCTAGAAATTTGCAGAGCCTCTCTCTCTAGAAAAAAAATCGTTCGAAGTGTGAAATGATTAAATGTTCTCACACCAAAGTTATTTACAGAGGGGTAAGAAACTTGTGGAGCCGGTCAAGAATGACCGAAGAAAGGGTACAACGGTCGGTTATGACCGGTAAAACTCAGGAAAAGGCGCGTCATTTCCTTCATTTCAAATGAAGCTACCTTGGGTAAAAGGGCTTTAACCGTCAGATGGGCCAAATTAAGCTACCTTGGGTAAAAGGGCCTTAACCGTCAGATGGGCCAACAGTGAAAACCCTTTTAGGGGCCAATGTTGTAGCCTAACATCTACGGTTCCTTTGAAGAAACCTGGGCTCATCAGAGTCGTACACGTGTCCTCTCCTAGTTAATAGAGAAGGAAGATTTAATCTTTGGGTTATGCTCAGTTGGGTTAAAAGGCAACTTTTCTGGCCCAAAAGGTAGTCAGAGCCCACCCGTGTGAGGTGTCTGCAGGAGAGTGGTTGATAAACCCTCCCAAATCATGGCCTGCCACTTGTCATGATCTGATTTCTTAGCCAATTAGAGGCCACTATTCTAGGGCAGATTTTAAGGATAGCTGTCATCTTGCTATCACTATAAATACCCCAGAAATCAGGAGAAAGTTCATTCAATGCAAACAGTGCAAAGTTACTCTGAAAAAATACTCTCTCACTTTCTCTCTCTATCTCTACTTTCTCTTACAACTCTTAATATCTGACTTAAGCTTCGGAGGGGGAACCACCACCCAAACCTCCAGGGTGGGTCCCTTTTTGCAGGTTCGGGAACGAAGCCCAGTCCAAGGACTAAGCTGATTCAGGCATTGTTGCACAAGTCTCCAACTGAAGAACATCTATGGGATACTCGTTTACTTGTTAGACAAGAAAGCTCAGCCTACAGCTTACTTGTTGGACAAGTATAGGACGTAACAACGTCCATCTTCAATCACCCAACCAGAACTTGGGCCTTCTCAATAATTATTCCATGTGTTTAGTTTAAGGAGACTTCATGGGTTCCATGGTCAAAGACCTATTGATAATAAAGAGCGGACTTTGATCATTCTCCTCTTCTAAAGAAAAGTTTGACCACAAACTTTTTTCTTCGATGTAAAGAGACAACTCACCCCTTTTGAAGGTAGAACTCAAGCCTCTCAAATCTAATTTATAGCTCTAATGATCAATTCTCTCTAATATCTCAAAGGGTCCCTCATCTAGTGGAAAGGACTTGAGTTTAGGGCACCTCCCATTCAATTGTAACCAAACCCATTCCCCATGTTTAAAAACTTTTCCTTGTTCTTTTGTTTTTGCATCTTTTTCCTTTTTGGGTTTCTGACCTCTCAAAACTTTATCACCTAACCTTGAAAACAAAAGGCTATTCTTGATTCGTGGTTCTTGTAACATGGTTGGTGTTTCTTTCCACAACTCATAGGAAGATGAGTTATCTAAAGAAATACCCCTTGCATCAACCCCTTCCCCTTTATCCACTATATCTTTGAAATGATTACAAATTACAACGTGATTGCTCAATTTCTTCTCTTTTTGAGCTATTTGTGGGAGTAGAGGAGATAACTTGACTTTTCTGCCATCATTCAAGGTCAATAGATACTCATTTGATGTCCCCTTGTGCTCGGAATCATTGTCGACTTGCCATGGCCTGCCAAGTAGTAAGTGACACGCATCCATATGAAGAACATCGCATCACCTGTCTTCTTGGTAGTTGCCAATAGAGTAGGCAACCAATTCTTGCTGCTTCGCTCGAGCATGAGAATCTTCATTCAACCAAGTAAGCTTATAATACTTCTTATGTGGTCTTGTAGGAAGTTTCATGCTTTGGACTACCTCGGGTGAGAGAACATCAACTTGAGCCCCACTATCTATGATCACATTATAAGTCTTATCCCCAATCTTGCAACGAGTTTGAAACAAGTTCTCTCTTCGCTATTCACAATTTGTTTCCGCATACAACATTCTCCTAGTTACCCCGCCAATCATATTTTTTTCTTCTTCCGGGGTTATTTCTTCTACGTCACTCTCTTCTCTTTCTACTTCGAGAACAAATTCAAACTATTTTTCTTCTTCTTCCATGACTCTCAGTTGACTTGTGGTCAAAACACTCTTGCTAGGACACTCAGATGCAATATGCCCTCTACCTTCACATCTAAAAAAAAATTTGACAGGAGAGGTCTGAACTTTGGCCGATAATTTTTAAAAGGTACCAACTTTAGTTTAACCTGTGGAGGGCCTAACTTTAGGGGGTATTGTTTTTTATAGGGCCCAGCAGGTTACCCACCTACTATAGCAGGTAAATAGACACATGATTTCATTAAAAGTCACGTGACTTAAAAAATTTTCCCCAGTTCCACCAGTTCTTTCTCCTTCCTCTACTCCTCTACTCATGTTGCCTACTTTTCACTTCCACCAGTCACATGACATAAGCGCAGAAAAATTTCCTTCATACTGGTAAAATGCATATGCTCTGTTTTTGGTTTCAATTTTTCTAGGTTGAGCCCAAGCAAAGCAACCAGTTTAATTTCTAAAAAATATAATGACTTTGTGAATATAAAATAGCAAATGCATTTAACCAACATGAAAGAAAATAAATTTTACCATTAATACTACAATCAACAAAAACCCAGTAAAAACAACTAAAAAAAAATAAAAAATTGAGCCAGAACAAAGCAAGTAGTTAAATCAGATTTCAAAGTATGAACTATACAACACTTTTCATTCATGCTCACATCGATTGATAAAGGATGAACAACAAACATGATACAATAGAATACAAATAAGAACCACAACACAATACACACAACACAAGAAAGGGGGTAAGTAACTTTCGCACTTCACCGGAACACCGACACGGTGCGGCGACAAGGTAGCACGCCACAGCAGCGCCGACAGAGGAGAGATAAGAACAGGCAACGGTGAGTAGCGGCTCTGCAGCCACAAACACCAACACCAAGAGGAACAACGGCAGCACCACGCGGTGCGCAAGCAATAACAGCAGCGGCAGCACTAGCGTGCAAGCGACGCGCGAAGAGAGAAATGGAAACACGAGTAGGGGAGGGGAAAGGCGGCGACGGGAAGCAGAGTGAGGCTCCTGCGACGGGCAGCAGCGCAGGGCTGACGATGACGGAAGAGAGATGGGAGGGGGAAAGGGGAGAGAGGCAGGGGATTTAAAAACCTGCTCGCCCTACACGCGAATTTATAACCTTCTCAACCAGTCACAAGTGAGCTAGGCCCTATAAAAAACAGTACCCCCTGTAGTTAGGCCCTCCACAGGTTAAATTAAAGTTTATTTCCTGTCAATTTTTCCCAGCTAAAACACCTTCTTCTTTGATCATACTCTTCTTTTTTCACCCCCACTTTTTCTTTTCCCTTGTCTTCCTTTGTGGCACTAGATAAAGATGAAGGAATCTTTTGTTGAAAAGGACCTTCCACAAAAGAAAAATTGGATTTGTAAGACCCCTTAAAACCCATTGAAGTCTTAGGTTTTTCTTCTTTTAGTTGTGACTCATACTTGATGGCTAGCTTACATACATCACTAAATATTGCGTAATGAGTAACATCCACCTTCCTACTTATCCCCTTAGAAAGACACATAATGAAATGAGCAATTTTAAAGGTTTCCTTCTCTTGTAAGTCACAAATTAAGCACCACTTCTTAAATTCACTTAAATACTCCTCTACACTCATGTCTTCTTGTGAGAGGTGGGTTAGTTTTAAGTATTGTTCTTGCTCATACTCTTGACTTACCCATTTATCCCTCATTTTCTTTTTCAACCTCGTCCATAAATCAATCTTATCTTTTCCTTCTCTTCTTCTATATGTTTTGAGGTTTTTATACCACAATGCAGCAAGTTGAATGAGTTTAAGGACAACAAGTTTAAACCTCTTCCTATCATCATAACCCTTATAATCAAAGATGGTTTCAATTTGCCTTACCCAACCTAGAAAGGCCTCGCCATCATACCCCCCAACAAATTCGGGCATCTCTATTTCAAACCTCTATCTTCAACAAAATGATTTCTAGGTGGAATCACCTCACCCTCCTCGTTTTCCAGAAAATTAAGTTTTCTATTGGTTTGAAGTAACATATCGGCCATGGTATCCATCCTAGCCTTTTGTTGTGCTTTCTCTACATCACTTTCTTCTGTTTTTTCTCTAAATTTTCTAGTTTTTGTGTTATTATTTGCAGCATGCTAGCAAGTTCACCATCCGCCATGATTTCCACTAGTTTTTGCTAGGCTATTACAAATACAAATGCGAATCTGCCGCTACTTTGAACAACAAAAATGAAGCTGTAAATGGCCTTCAAAGGCCTAAAATTATAAAATAAAGGAAAAAATAAGCAAATTCAAAAAAAGAAACTCCTTAAAACTTCGCGGACGAAGGAGAAATCTTCATTTGAAATTCGGTGTGCTGATTTCCTCCGATTCTAACGCAATCCACAAAAACGTGCCCAGTTTAATATCAGAAAAATTCACAAAAATCTGAAATTTATTTTAGTATTCTGGACAAAGTGTTATGCAGAATAAAAAAAAAAAGAAACACCCAAATCAGACTCATGTAGCCCAAGAAATCACTCCCCAAAGTTGGCCTGAAAACCGGATGAATTATGCCCGTTTCGTTTCACCACCAAAACGCGATTTTTGATCAATGATTCTTCACCAAAGCCCTGATACCAAATGATCAAAATGCAACCCTCACTTCATCAGTTTATTTAGGTTGAATTGGTTTTTATAATTTTGCTCCTTTTGCTGAATTAGAACGGATAGAGAAAAAATTGAAAATTTAACATCAGCTCTTAAGACCCACTCAAAGAACTATAGGATCTTGATGCAACTAAATAAGACACACTCAATTTATTCTATCAATCCTAAACAACCAAGACACACTCAAGTTGTAATTGGGAGTTTTTGAGACACTCTCAAAAGAAAGTTTCATAAAGCAACACTTTTTTCATTGAACTTCAAATCTGATTTTAACTTATCATTTGTTCTCCTATTATAGAGGAATGGACCACCAAAATAACACAAAGAAACCCTACAAATATCGTCCAAAGAGGAGCAGCAAAGAGGAGTTACAAAACTCCTTGATTCAAGCCTCTTGATAAGCTCCATTAAAAGAGCTGTTACAAGCCTTAAATCAGCACACTAAGCATGCTTTAAACAGTATCATTTCACAAGCCTATATCTCTAATCACACGCCTACTTGCCTTACTAGTACTCACTAGGCTTTATTTTAAGCTTGAAAATAAAACAACGAAAATAAATAGGAACCCAAACAACACTCGGGCTTCCTTTACAACCATGTTTGAAAACCCAAACAAAGCTTGGGCCTTATCACGTCCATCTTCAATCACCCAACCAGAACTTGGGCCTTCTCACTAATTATTCCATGTGTTTAGTTTAAGGAGACTTCATGGGTTCCATGGTCAATGACCTATTGATAATAAAGAGCGGACTTTTATCATTCTCCTCTTCTAAAGAAAAGTTTGACCGCAAACTTTTTTCTTCGGTGTAAAGAGACAACTCACCCCTTTTGAAGGTAGAACTCAAGCCTCTCAAATCTAATTTGTAGCTCTAATGATCAATTCTCTCTAATATCTCAAAGGGTCCCTCATCAAGTGGAAAAGACTTGAGTTTAGGGCACCTCCCATTCAATTGTAACCAAACCCATTCCCCATGTTTAAAAACTTTTCCTTGTTCTTTTTTTTTTGCATCTTTTTCCTTTTTGGGTTTCTGACCTCTCAAAACTTTATCACCTAACCTTGAAAACAAAAGGCTATTCTTGATTCGTGGTTCTTGTAACATGATTGGTGTTTCTTTCCACAACTCATAGGAAGATGAGTTATCTAAAGAAATACCCCTTCCATCAACCCCTTCCCCTTTATCCACTATATCTTTGAAATGATTACAAATTACGACATGATTGCTCACTTTCTTCTCTTTTTTAGCTATTTGTGGGAGTAGAGGAGATAACTTGACTTTTCTGCCATCATTCAAGGTCTATAGATACTCATTTGAAGTCCCCTTATGCTCGAAATCATTGTCGAATTGCCATGGCCTGCCAAGTAATAAGTGACACGCATCCATATGAAGAGCGTCACATCACCTCTCTTCGTGGTAGTTGTCAATGGAGTAGGCAACTAATGCTTGCTGCTTCACTCGAGCATGAGAATCTTCATTCAACTAAGTAAGCTTATAGGGTTTCTTATGTGGTCTTGTAGGAAGTTTTGTGCTATGGACTGCCTCAGGTGAGAGAACATCAACTTGAGCCCCACTATCTATGATCACATTATAAGTCTTATCCCCAATCTTGCAACGAGTTCGAAACAAGTTCTCTCTTTGCAATTCACAATTTGTTTCCGCATACAACATTCTCCTAGTTACCCCACCAATCATATTTTTTTCTTCTTCCGAAGTTATTTCTTCTACGTCATCACTCTCTTCTCTTTCTACTTCGAGAACAAATTCAAACAATTTTTCTTCTTCTTCCATGACTCTCAGTTGACTTGTGGTCAAAACAGTCTTGCTAGGACACTCAGATGCAATATGCCCTCGACCTTCACATCTAAAACACCTTCTTCTTTGATCATACTCTTCTTTTTTCACCCCCACTTTTTCTTTTCGATTTTCTTGCTTTGTGGCACTAGACGAAGATGAAGGAATCTTTTGCTGAAAAGGACCTTCCACAAAAGAAAAATTGGATTTGTAAGACCCCTTAAAACCCATTAAAGTCTTAGGTTTTTCTTCTTTTAGTTGTGACTCATACTTGATGGCTAGCTTACATACATCACTAAATGTTGTGTAATGAGTAACATCCACCTTCCTACTTATCCCCTTAAAAAGACACTTAATGAAATGAGCAATTTTAAAGGTTTCCTTCTCTTGTAAGTCACAAATTAAGCACAACTTCTCAAATTCTCTTAAATACTCCTCTACACTCATGTCTTCTTGTGAGAGGTGGGTTAGTTTTAAGTATTGTTCTTGCTCATACTCTTGACTTACCCATTTATCCCTCATTTTCTTTTTCAACCTCGTCCATAAATCAATCTTATCTTTTCCTTCTCTTCTTCTATATGTTTTGAGGTTTTTATACCACAATGCAGCAAGTTGAGTGAGTTTAAGGATAACAAGTTTAAACCTCTTCCTATCATCATAACCCTTATAATCAAAGATGGTTTCAATTTGCCTTACCCAACCTAGAAAGGCATCGCTATCATATCCCCCAACAAATTCGGGCATCTCTATTTCAAACCTCTATCTTCAACAAAATGATTTCTAGGTGGAATCACCTCACCCTCCTCGTTTTCCAGAAAATTAAGTTTTCTATTGGTTTGAAGTAACATATCGGCCGTAGTATCCATCCTAGCCTTTTGTTGTGCTTTCTCAACATCACTTTCTTCTGTTTTTTCTCTAAATTTTCTTGTTTTTGTGTTATTATTTGCAGCATGCTAGCAAGTTCACCATCCGCCATGATTTTCACTAGTTTTTGCTAGGCTATTACAAATACAAATGCCAATATGCCGCTACATTGAACAACAAAAACGAAACTGTAAATGGTCTTCAAAGGCTTACAAATTATAAAAATAAAGGAAAAAATAAGCAAATTCAAAAAAGCAAACTCCTTGAAAGCTTCGCGGACGAAGGAGAAATCTTCATTTGAAATTCGGTGTGCTGATTTCCTCCGATTCTGACGCAGTCCACAAAAACGTGCCCAGTTTAATATCAGAAAAATTCATAAAAATCAGAAATTTATTTTAGTATTCTAGACAAAGTGTTATGCAGAATAAAAAAAAGAAACACCCAAATCAGACTCCTGTAGCCCAAGAAATCTCTCCCCAAAGTTGGCAAGAAAACCGAATGAATTATGCCCGTTTTGTTTCACCACCAAACCGCGATTTTTCTTCAATGATTCTTCACCAAAGCTCTGATACCAAATGATCAAAATGCAACCCTCACTTCTTCAGTTTATTTAGGTTGAATTGGTTTTAATAATTTTGCTTCTTTGGCAGAATTAGAACGGATAGAGAAAAAACTGAAAATTTAGCATCAGCTTTCAAGACCCACTCAAAGAACTATAGGATCTTGATACAACTAAATAAGACACACTCAATTAATTCTATCAATCCTAAAAAACCAAGACACACTCAAGTTGTAATAGGGGGTTTTTGAGACACACTCAAAAGAAAGTTTCATAAAGAAACACTTTTTTCATTCAACTTCAAATCTGATTTTCACTTATCATTTGCTCTCCTTTTACAGAGGAATGGACCAGCAAAATAACACAAAGAAACCCTACAAAAACCATCCAAAGAGGAGCAGTAAAGAGGAGTTACAAAACTCCTTGATTCAAGCCTCTTGATAAGCTCCATTAAATGAGTTGTTACAAGCCTTAAATCAGCACACTAAGCATGCTTTAAATAGTAGCATTTCACACGACTATATCCTCTAATCACACGCCTACTTGCCTTTCTAGTACTCACTAGGCTTTATTTAAAGCTTGAAAATAAAACAACGAAAATAAATAGGAACCTAAATAACACTCGGGCTTCCTTTACAACCATGTTTGAAAACCCAAACAAAGCTTGGGCCTTATCACGTCCATCTTCAATGACCCAACCAGAATTTGGGCCTTCTCACTAATTATTCCATGTGTTTAGTTTAAGGACGCTTCATGGGTTCCATGGTCAAAGACCTATTGATAATAAAGAGCGAACTTTGATCTTTCTCCTCTTCTAAAGAAAAGTTTGACCCCAAACTTTTTTCTTCGGTGTAAAGAGACAACTCACCCCTTTTGAAGGTAGAATTCAAGCCTCTCAAATCTAATTTGTAGCTCTAATGATCAATTCTCTCTAATATCTCAAAGGGTCCCTCATCAAGTGGAAAGGACTTGAGTTTAGGGCACCTCCCATTCAATTGTAACCAAACCGATTCCTCATGTTTAAAAACTTTTCCTTGTTCTTTTGTTTTTGCATCTTTTTCCTTTTTGGGTTTCTGACCTCTCAAAACTTTATCACCTAACCTTGAAAAAAAAAGGCTATTCTTGACTCTTTGTTTTTGTAACATGGTTGGTGTTTCTTTCTACAACTCATAGGAAGATGAGTTATCTAAAGAAATACCCCTTGCATCAACCCCTTCCCCTTTATCCACTATATCTTAGAAATGATTACAAATTACAACATGATTGCTCACTTTCTTCTCTTTTTGAGCTATTTGTGGGAGTAGAGGAGATAACTTGACTTTTCTGCCATCATTCAATGTCAATAGATACTCATTTGAAGTCCCCTTGTGCTCGAAATCATTGTCGAATTGCCATGGCCTGCCAAGTAGTAAGTGACACGCATCCATATGAATAACAACACACCACGTCTCTTCTTGGTTGTTGCCAATGGAGTAGGCAACCAATGCTTGCTGCTTCACTCGAGCATCAGAATCTTCATTCAACCAAGTAAGCTTATAGGGCTTCTTATGTGGTCATGTAGGAAGTTTCATGCTTTGGACTACCTCGGGTGAGAGAACATCAAATTGAGCCCCACTATCTATGATCACATTATAAGTCTTATCCCCAATCTTGCAACGAGTTCGAAACAAGTTTTCTCTTTGCTATTCACAATTTGTTTCCGCATACAACATTCTCCTAGTTACCCCGCCAATCATATTTTTTTCTTCTTCCGGAGTTATTTCTTCTACGTCACTCTCTTCTCGTTCTGCTTCGAAAACAAATTCAAACAATTTTTCTTCTTCTTCCACGACCCTCAGTTGACTTGTGGTCGAAACACTCTTGCTAGGACACTCAGATGCAATATGCCCTCTACCTTCACATCTAAAACACCTTCTTCTTTGATCATACTCTTCTTTTTTCACCCCCACTTTTTCTTTTCCCTTGTCTTGCTTTGTGGCACTAGACGAAGATGAAGGAATCTTTTGTTGAAAAGGACCTTCCTCAAAAGAAAAATTGGATTTGTAAGACCCCTTAAAACCCATTGACGTCTTAGGTTTCTCTTCTTTTAGTTGTGACTCATACTTGATGGCTAGCTTACATAAATCACTAAATGTTGCGTAATGAGTAACATCCACCTTCCCACCTATCCCCTTAGAAAGACACTTAATGAAATGAGCAATTGTAAAGGTTTCCTTCTCTTGTAAGTCACAAATTAATCACAACATCTCAAATTCTCTTAAATACTCCTCTACACTCATGTCTTCTTGTGAGAGGTAGGTTAGTTTTATGTATTGTTCATGCTCATACTCTTGACTTACCCATTTATCCCTCAGTTTGTTTTTCAACCTCCGCCATGAATCAATCTTATCTTTTCCTTCTCTTCTTCTATTTGTTTTGAGGTTTTCATACCACAATGCAGCAAGTTTAGTGAGTTTAAGGACAACAAGTTTAAACCTCTTCCTATCATCATAACCCTTATAATCAAAGATGGTTTCAATTTGCCTTACCTAACCGAGAAAGGCCTCGCTATCATGCCCCCCATCAAATTCGGGCATCTCTATCTTCATCAAAATGATTTCTAGGTGGAATCACCTCACCCTCCTCATTTCCCAGAAAATTAAGTTTTCTATTGGACTGCAGTAACATATCGGTAATAGTATCCATACTAGCCTTTTGTTGTGCTTTCTCTACATCACTTTCTTCTGTTTTTTCTCTAAATTTTCTATTTTCTGTGTTATTATATGCAGCATCCTAGCAAGTTCACCATCTGCCATGATTTCCACTAGTTTTTGCTAGGCTATTACAAATACAAATGCGAATCTGCTGCTACTTTGAACAACAAAAACGAAATTGTAAATGGCCTTGATACTCTCAAACGCTTGCAAATTATAAAAATAAAGGAAAAAATAAGCAAATCAAAAAAAGAAACTCCTTAAAAGCTTCGCGGACGAAGGAGAAAGTGCTGATTTCCTCCGATTCTGACGCAGTCCACAAAAACGTGCCCAGTTTAATATCAAAAAAATTCACAAAAATCTGAAATTTATTTTAGTATTCTGGAAAAAGTGTTATGCATAATAGAAAAAAGAAACACCCAAATCAGACTTCTGTAGCCCAAGAAATCGCTCCCCAAAGTTGGCCAGAAAACCGGATGAATTATGCCCGTTTTGTTTTATCATCAAAACGCGATTTTTGTTCAATGATTCTTCACAAAGCTCTGATACCAAATGATCAAAATGCAACCCTCACTTCATCAGTTTATTTAGGTTGAATTGGTTTTAATAATGTTGCTCCTTTGGCTGAATTAGAACGGATAGAGAAAAAAAAGAAAATTTAACATCAGCTCTCAAGACCCACTCAAAGAACTATAGGATCTTGATACAACTAAATAAGACACACTCAATTTATTCTATCAATCCTAAACAACCAAGACACACTCAAGTTGTAATAGGGGGTTTTTGAGACACACTCAAAAGAAAGTTTCATAAAGCAACACTTTTTTCATTTAACTTCAATTCTGATTTTCACTTATCATTTGCTCTCCTTTTATAGAGGAATGGACCACCAAAATAACACAAAGAAACCCTATAAAAATCGTCCAAAGAGGAGCAGTAAAGAGGAGTTACAAAACTCCTTAATTCAAGCCTCTTGATAAGCTCCATTAAAGGAGCTGTTACAAGCCTTAAATCAGCACACTAAGCATGCTTTAAACAGTAGCATTTCACACGCCTATATCCTCTAATCACACGCCTACTTGCCTTACTAGTACTCACAAGGCTTTATTTTAAGCTTGAAAATAAAACAACGAAAATAAATAGGAACCCAAACAACACTCAGGCTTCCTTTACAACCATGTTTGAAAACCCAAACAAAGCTTGGGCCTTATCACGTCCATCTTCAATGACCCAACCAGAATTTGGGCCTTCTCACTAATTATTCCATGTGTTTAGTTTAAGGACGCTTCATGGGTTCCATGGTCAAAGACCTATTGATAATAAAGAGCGAACTTTGATCTTTCTCCTCTTCTAAAGAAAAGTTTGACCCCAAACTTTTTTCTTCGGTGTAAAGAGACAACTCACCCCTTTTGAAGGTAGAATTCAAGCCTCTCAAATCTAATTTGTAGCTCTAATGATCAATTCTCTCTAATATCCCAAAGGGTCCCTCATAAAGTGGAAAAGACTTGAGTTTAGGGCACTTCCCATTCAATTGTAACCAAACCCATTTCCCATGTTTAAAAACTTTTCCTTGTTCTTTTGTTTTTTCATCTTTTTTCCTTTTTGGGTTTCTGACCTCTCTAAACTTTATCACCTAACCTTGAAAACAAAAGGCTATTCTTGACTCGTGGTTTTTGTCACATGGTTGGTGTTTCTTTCTATAACTCATAGGAAGATGAGTTATCTAAAGAAATACCCCTTGCATCAACCCCTTCCCCTTTGTCCACTATATCTTAGAAATGATTAAAAATTACAACATGATTGCTCACTTTCTTCTCTTTTTGAGCTATTTGTGGGAGTAGAGGAGATAACTTGACTTTTTTGCCATCATTCAAGGTCAATAGATACTCATTTGAAGTCCCCTTGTGCTCGGAATCATTGTTGAATTGCCATGGCCTGCCAAGTAGTAAGTGACACACATCCATATGAAGAACATCAAACCACCTCTCTTCTTGGTAGTTGCCAATGGTGTAGGCAACCAATGCTTGCTACTTCAATCGAGCATGAGAATCTTCATTCAACCAAGTAAGCTTATCGGGCATCTAATGTGGTCATGTAGGAAGTTTCATGCTTTGGACTACCACGGGTGAGAGAACATCAACTTGAGCCCCACTACCTATGATCACATTATAATTCTTATCCCCAATCTTGCAACGAGTTCGAAACAAGTTCTCTCTTTGCTATTCACGATTTGTTTCTACTTACAACATTCTCCTAGTTACCCCGCCAATCATATTTTTTTCTTCTTCCGGAGTTATTTCTTCTACGTCACTCTCTTTCTTTCTACTTCGAGAACAAATTCAAACAATTTTTCTTCTAGTTCCATGACTCTCAGTTGACTTGTGGTCAAAACACTCTTGCTAGGACACTCAGATGCAATATGCCCTCTACCTTCACATCTAAAACACCATCTTCTTTGATCATACTCTTCTTTTTTCAACCCCACTTTTTCTTTTCCCTTGTCTTGCTTTGTGGCACTAGACGAAGATGAAGGAATCTTTTGTTGAAAAGGACCTTTGTCAAAAGAAAAATTGGATTTGTAAGACCCCTTAAAACCCATTAACTTCTTTGGTTTTTCTTCTTTTAGTTGTGACTCACACTTGATGGCTAGCTTACATACTTCACTAAATGTTGCGTAATGAGTAACATCCACCTTCCTACTTGTCCCCTTACAAAGACACTTAATGAAATGAGCAATTGTAAAGGTTTCCTTCTCTTGTAAGTCACAAATTAAGCACAACTTCTCAAATTCTCTTAAATACTCCTCTACACTCATGTCTTCTTGTGAGAGGTGGGTTAGTTTTAAGTATTGCTCTTGCTCATACTCTTGACTTACCCATTTATCCCTCATTTTGTTTTTAAACATCCTCCATGAATCAATCTTATCTTTTCCTTCTCTTCTTCTATTTGTTTTGAGGTTTTCATAGCACAATGCAGCAAGTTTAGTGAGTTTAAGGACAGCAAGTTTAAACCTCTTCCTATCATCATAACCCTAATAATCAAAGATGGTTTTAATTTGCCTTACACAACCTAGAAAGGCCTCGCTATCATGCCCCCCATTAAATTCGGGCATCTCTATCTTCATCAAAATGATTTCTAGGTGGAATCGCCTCACCCTCCTTGTTTTCCAGAAAATTAAGTTTTCTATTGGTTTGCAGTAACATATCGGTCATAGTATCCATCCTAGCCTTTTGTTGTGCTTTCTCTAGATCACTTTCTTCTGTTTTTTCTCTAAATTTTCTAGTTTATGTGTTTTTATTTGCAGCATCCTAGCAAGTTCACCATCCGCCACGATTTCCACTAGTTTTTGCTAGGCTATTACAAATACAAATGCAAATCTGCCGCTACTTTGAACAACAAAAAAGAAACTGTAAATGGCCTTGATACTCTCAAAGGCTTACAAATTATAAAAATAAAGGAAAAAATATGCAAATTCAACAAAAGAAACTCCTTAAAAGCTTCGCGGACGAAGGAGAAATCTTCATTTGAAATTCGGTGTGCTGATTTCCTCCGATTCTGACGCAGTCCAGAAAAACGTGCCCAGTTTAATATCAGAAAAATTCACAAAAATCTGAAATTTATTTTAGTATTCTAGACAAAGTGTTATGCAGAATAAAAAAAAAACACCCAAATCAAACTCCTGTAGCCCAAGAAATCACTCCCCAAAGTTAGCCAGAAAACCGGATGAATTATGCCCGTTTTGTTTGACCACCAAAACGCGATTTTTCTTCAATGATTCTTCACCAAAGCTCTGATATCGAATGATCAAAATGCAACCCTCACTTCATCAGTTTATTTAGGTTGAATTGGTTTTAATAATTTTGCTCCTTTTGCTGAATTAGAATGGATAGAGAAAAAACTGAAAATTTAACATCAGCTCTCAAGACCCACTCAAAGAACTATAGGATCTTGATACAACTAAATATGACACACTCAATTTATTCTATCAATCCTAAACAACCATGACACACTCAAGTTGTAATAGGGGGTTTTTGAGACACACTCAAAAGAAAGTTTCATAAAGAAACACTTTTTTCATTCAACTTCAAATTTGATTTTCACTTATCATTTGCTATCCTTTTACAGAGGAATGGACCAGCAAAATAACTTAAAGAAACCCTACAAAAACCATGTAAAGAGGAGCAGTAAAGAGGAGTTACAAAACTCCTTGATTCAAGCCTCTTGATAAGCTCCATTAAATGAGCTGTTACAAGCCTTAAATCAGCACACTAAGCATGCTTTAAACAGTAGCATTTCACACGCCTATATCCTCTAATCACACGCCTACTTGCCTTACTAGTACTCACTAGGCTTTATTTAAAGCTTGAAAATAAAACAACGAAAATAAATAGGGAAGTAAGAGTGATATAAATAGTCGTGGCTCTGCGCGATGAACACATAGCCGTGGTGTCCAATAAGTTCAAGCGGCCATGAGAGGGACCAACCATGAGAAGGAGATATGAAGCCGTTAGAGTTTTGGTTCAGTGAGAGTGATACAAATAGGAAATGGAAGTTGCCAATTAAGAATTCTAGATAGTTCTACACAATCCCTTTCTTGTTTTTCATTTATCTTAACAAAAAAATTAAAAATAAATCTAGGGCGAAAATGTTATTTCGCTCTTCACATCTACAATTCAGATTTTGTTTAAAAATCTTATAATGCATAATTACAAATCTATAAGAAACTTGTCGTTATATATGAAAGGTTAAGCTAATTACAATAAGTTAGCATTTATAAAACCTACTTAAAAATTGGGCTATTATAGCCAAGATCTAGCTTGAATTGTTATATATATGTACAATTATGGTAAACATTGAGAAATAACTTGCCAAAATTTTCTTCCTAAAATCATGGAAAAGAATTCGTTCAATGGAATTACCCTTTTTCTGCCAAGATTTAATTTCACTTGATTTATATGAATAATATACTTCCTCCGTTCTTTAATAATCGCAACATCTAGGTATTGCACGTTATTTAAGGCCAGCAGCAAATGGGGAAAAGTGACCGCAATGGCCTTGGGATTAAAGAAAATGAATACAGAGAAGAAAGAGTTATCACATGCTGATTACTTAAAGTTTGCCGGGTACAATGGGACCACCTCTTCCAAAAAATGATTCTCCGTCCATTTTTTCAAACTGCAAATTTCAAACTTTCCATTTTTTGAAATTTTAAGTACTTTACCCATACAAAACCATTTATTATCCTCCCTTATATAAGGAAACCCAGACTAACCAAACAAACTTTCAAGAACACTACTAATTCTTCATTTGCACTACACACACTACACTTTATTTCAGTCCAAAAATCAGCTCCTGTTTTTTGCACAGCACACACAACACTTGGAGGCAGTATGGAAGAACCTTGTCCTGAGGAACTCTACTGGATGGAACTGCAATCTAGTGAACATGAGTTAGACCCTAGGGATGTTACACAAAGAAAAGGGGTAAAGACAAAAGAGTTAAGTAATGAAAATGGGAAATCAATTCCAAAGGGAGCAATTATTGCATTAGCACGCTATTATAATGTCAATAGATGCACTATACAAAGAATCTGGGCTAGTGCCATATCTCATATGTCAGAAGGATATTTTAATGTTCAAAGTAAGAAAAGGGGAAAGTGTGGTAGGAAGGTGAATCGAAAGAATTTGATCTTGAAGTCTTGCAAGGAGTTCCAAATGAGAAGATGAAAAAAATTACGACAATGCCAATTGCACTTGAAGTTTCACACAACAAAGTTTATTGGTTAAAAAGGACAGGTCAATTAAGGGCACATACAAATAGAATCTACTCTTCAACATATTTTAGCCAACATACTATCTGTTGTTGTCCACACCATACCAAAGTTTAGTGCCATGTATAATGTTGTGCATATTGACGAGAAATGGTTCTATATGAGCCAAGTAACCCAACTTTTTTAGTCGTTTCCATGGGAAGCAGATCATAAGATATCTTGTCAAAATAAGCATTTTATTAGTAAGGTAATGTTCTTGGCAGGGGTTGCTAGACGTATTATCAGTGTGTTAGGAGAAGTCATATGGGATGGGAAACTTGGTAAATAGGGAAAGGGACACAATGGAGACAAATGCATTACAAAACATTGATGAGGTCATTAGATCAAAGATTATCAACAAAGTATTGCAAGCAATCAGGGAGAAATGGCCTGCTAATGCATTCAAAAAAATATGGATTCAATAAGACAACGTTAGGCCTTA
Organism: Beta lomatogona; assembly: GCA_947646795.1. NCBI lineage: Eukaryota > Viridiplantae > Streptophyta > Magnoliopsida > Caryophyllales > Amaranthaceae > Beta > Beta lomatogona. The sequence continues at coordinate 1,033,147 of CANSNZ010000073.1, forward strand.
TATGAGTCCTCAATAACCCGAGTTCATACAAGCTGCCACACAAGATGGATTTAGCACATAATCACAAGAGGAAAGAAGGCCAAAGGATGCGGTCAAAAGTGGCCTAATTAAGGGTTGCGTTTTTTGACCGCAGCCCTTGCCTATCAGCCCTTAAGATTTTTGAAGGCCTGCGATTAATGACCGCAACCCTTAACAATAAAGGGATGTGGTTTATTGAAAAAACCGCTAACCCATTATCAATTAAGTGCTGCGGTTTTTAGCACAAACAGCAGCCCTTGTGACACAAAAAAATTAAAATAATCAATGAACCAGCCGAAAGTCCGAATTTCAATGTTTTGGATTTGGAATTCATTCGACCACTTCTGTCCATACAATAGAGGCCTTTCCAGCAACAGTTAAGGATTTTGTTGAATATGTGGAAACTGCATTTTACGTTTTTGTACCTAGAAGTCTCAACTATACTTGGCTTCATATGCAGTATTGTATGCTTGAGATTTTACAAGTTAAAGGTGGGAATAACTATAAAAATCCCTACAAAGGGAAAAAAATACTTGAGAAGTTAGGCTTATTCCCAACACAAAGAGAAGCTCCTGAAGACATGATGGAAGAAGCTATGAAATATCTCAATTATGGACATATTGATGTCAATGTTGTTGTACAGAACAACATTGATTAAAATATGTTACTGCGACATGTAGATAAACTAGATTGGGGGAGGCTGGTTTTTATATTGATCATGGTGAACATGCAAATTTAGACAAAAGTCAGTTCAGTTTTATATTAGCTGTTTTTAAAAAAAAAAAAAATTTGGCAGATATGGTAGATGGCCACATGCTTGTTTTTTGGATCAGTGGCTTCTTTTAATAGATGTAAGGTGGATAAACGAATCTCTTGAAAGAAAAAACTTTTTTTTTGCAAAGTTATACTGTGTGAGAAGACGAAGGGACAACAATTGCTAGATAGATGCAAGTCCCTTTTTTTTGTAAAATTGTAGAGTGGGAAGATTACGGGATATTGCTAGAAAAGCTTTTTTTGTACATTGGAAATGTGGTTAATGTTTATGAATCCTTCAAGCATTATTCAAGCATTCAGTTTCATTTTATATTGACTTTTATCATAATTTTATATGTCCCATTTCATTCAAGCATCTCCAACTTCCTACCTAAATTTAGAATGATAATAAAAATATTTTATGATGTTCTATTAGATCATAACCCGTGAAAAAATGAAGTGTATGGACTGCAAAGTGAAATCAATATTGTGCTAATACAAGAATGAAGACTACCAAATGTGAGTATGTGAAGCTAAACTAAATGAGACACGAACTATAACATACCTTGATCACCTTTTTAGAAAAAGCAATAGGCAAAATTCGATCAGAAAAGGTAATACAAAAAACGATTTTTTCACCATATACTCCTGACCATTGTTTTTGCACCATATACCCTTGCAAATTTCAAAATTCACCATATACCCTTTAATTTTAAAAAAATTCACAGAATACCCTTAATGACTAACGGCGGTTAACTTCGTTAGTCATTGATACCTAATTGATCTAACTATCACACTTATCCTAAATTACATCCCTTAATCTCCCTCCTTCCTTCTCTATCACTAGTCCAATTAACCTACTTCCCTCTGTCTCTCCTCCATCATTATTAACATCACCACCAATTAATCTAGTTTTTTTTTTTTTAGGGGAATACCAATTAATCTAGTTGAACTATTGTTACTGCAACCTCTACCACCCTACTCTCTCTCCTCTCACTATCACCATCAACATCTTCGGATTCCCCTTCTCTCTCCTCCATTTTCTCAATTTGACCACTAAATCCATATACCATCTGTAACACCGCAGAATTTCAAAGCGGAAAAGAAAGAAATAATAATAGTATTAATAGGACGATGGCAGAAACATCGTCTTCTGGGAATGTCACAACTACAAGAAATGCGTTTAAATAACTAAGTGATAAACCAACATAAGTAAATAATATAAATAAATTAAATTAATTAGAGTAATATCCAAAAGATAAAACTAACTCTTCAACTATCTAAAAGTCTAGGCCTAAAACATCTAACATTTTAATGCTCACATCTCAACCCGAGCCCAAAACCAAAGAAGATTCCCATCAACATCACCTGCAAAATATATCAACAAACATCCACAATTAATGGGGAGTAACTAGCAGTTCTCCCAGAATAAAAGAAATCAAAGTACAATTCAGACATAGATTAATAAGAAAGGAAACATAAGGTCAAGACAACTATGACATGCATCCAAAATCATAAACCTCTCAAGTAATACAAAAGATAAAATGAATAAATCATCTCAAGGGTACTTCAATAATAAAAAAAACATAGATAAATCAGTTATTAAGTCAGAAACCGAAAGCCAGTGAATCGCAATTCACTTCCTAAGGTTTGTCAGATCGCAATCTCCAGGTCAATCTATGGGCTTACGTTCCCCACTGCCTGTGTCTAAGAATGGCCAAACTCCCGATGCAGGGTAGAACACGCAGAACTCCCTGACCTCTCGGACGACAACAATTAACCCAGGTGTACCCCTAGTTCGCAAACCAGGTGGTTGGCATGTTCTTCATCGGGGACTACATCTATCCCACCGGATGTTCTTATCTCAAAATAAAATCATAAATATCATCAAGGTATCATTCATCTCAAAAATAATTGTCAAAGGGATGCCACCGGGCCTTATACCCATAATTCATCAAAAGATATCTATTCAAAATTTCTTCAAAGTAGTAACTTACAAACTTAGAACAAATGTTTCAACAACAAATACTTTGCGCACCACAAAGCACAAACAACGACAATTAAAGAGTTTACAACACAAACAATATCAACCATAAATGAATCACATCATACAAGATCACCAACTCCAAGTAAAACATACGTACAAGCACATACGAAAATCACGCAACACAAAACTATGCGCTCGGCGCATGAGCTTGTTCTCAGCACCAACCTGTGCGTCTGCCACACGGACCATCCTGCGTCTGACGCATCAGTGTGCGTCTGATGCCACCACCAATTAATACCAAAGCTCATTAAATCAGCAAAACGTACACAATTAATCATTTTACAAGGACTAAAAGTAAATATAATGATGCACAATTATAACTAGAGTAACTTAAAAATCATCAGCTCTTAAGAATATAAAAGGTCTCAATTTATTTCTGATTTTTAATCCCTTAAATAATTAAAAATAATATCCTCAAACTCATAACAAAAACACAATAAAAATTATTAAACTAATAAAAACGGTCAGTATATTATCATAAAATTTATAATATGACCATTTTGACTCTGCTGACATGGTACAAATTTTATTTCTAATTTTCGGACTTTCAAGGTAATTTTAAACATTAATTTACAGAATACTCAATAAAGCCAATATAATAACTAAAAATGCAAATAAATGCCCAAAAATTACCAAAAATTCACATAGCATTCATAAACCCACGACAATAATGATTATGCAAATAAATAGATTTTTTAGCCTCCAAATATAATATTCATGTTTTAATACTAGTAAACACGAAAATGCAGAAATAGATAAATCAATTAAATAAACCCATAAACATTAGAAAAAAAATTATTCTAATGCATGAAATACATACTACACACATAGCATGCTTCACAAAAAATAATTTCAGTAATTATAAAATTCGTTCAATAATTATTTTACAAATAAGCCATAAATACACGAATTATCAAATAAATAAGAAACCTCAAACGAAAATTATTTTGCTGCATATAATATTCACACAGAATACAACAAGAGCAAATTTTTATCAATAAATTCATACAAAAGGTGTTTTAAATAATTTCCTAGCATAATAATCTAATACCGAAAAATACTATAATCTCTAGCGTTCTAAGATAACTACTAGTTACCTGGAACATTGAGAGGAGAGCTGAGTCTAAAGATATTCAAAAAATATACGTGCAATCCAAGACCCCCACGAACGATAATTGTAGCAACAAGTCACTAGGCGTTTTCTTTTTGAACGTTGAAAAATCTCATTTCATGCTTCTCTTCCGACCATGATTTCCGGTGATCTAAAGCTCAGATTCTAAATCTCTCTGGTTAGAGTGAAGATCAAGATGTTATAAACGTTCTGTCCAAATTGGAGGACGATCCAACGGTTAGATCTCCGGCTACGGTTATTTTCGTGAAGGTGTGACAGGGAACAAAAACCGGATGACTCGTCTGATTGAAACGAAAACTGCAGTTGCGTCTTTCCCTTTATTCAAAAACAAATTGTACCACAAGCAAGGTCTCTCCGATTAGATAGATTTTGACTACTCATACGTTCAATTCGGATAAGAAACGAAGGAGATATGATGCAAACAAAATAGGTGTGTAAAAATGGATGAAAATCCGAGAAGAGAGAAGAACTCTTTCTCTTCCTCTCTAAGGGTTGGGCGAAAATGGGGGTTAGAATGCAGCAAAAACCTGATTAATAACCTCATTAAGCAATGGTTTAAAGGGTGATTATAAAGGTGGATTAATGGCGAATTAAATAGGTGGTTACAAGAGATCCAAAGGTTAACTTAATGAGCACCAAAACTCTTCATCCTCCACACCATAATTGCTGATTTTCGGCCAGCATGACATGCCACATGCGATGCAACATTTCATCACCCAAGTCGGCCCAACAACGTTACAAAAACGCTACGCGACAAAACTGCATCCTAAACGCCTAAACAAATAACGAAACTAATATAACCTTTAAAATAAATAACTAACAACTTAAAATAAATATATATAAATATATCACAACATATAAAAATATATACACATTTTCACAGCACATTCTAAAATAATCTAAATAATAAATTATTTATTTTTACGAAAAATATCATTTTAATGTAAACAAACACCAAAAATAAAGGGTGAAAATTACGGGGTGTTACAATCACTTCCCTTAAAAGAGTTTCGTCCTCGAAACTTCAAAACAACCAAGAGACAAAAGAAAATACTCTAGATAAAGAACATTAAGAAAACAGAAATCGATGGATTTTAGTTAACTAAACAACTTTTCAGGTATAAAATTTGATAACTCAAATAATATATATTTTATTTTAAAAGACCAAAAGAGTTGTATAGTAAAGAAGCACGGTAACAACAGTCATTTTATAAAATGTGAAAGAACCAAAAACAAGTATTAGAAAGTTTAAGGTAAAAACTTTTGCACAATAAACTATAGGTGTTTTGTCCTCCACTTGTCCAACAAGTAAGTTATAGGCTGAGCTTTCTTGTCTAGCAAGTAAAAGGGCATCCCTTAGAGGTTCTTCAGATGGAGACTTGTGCAGCAATGCCTGAGTCAGCTTGGTCCTTGGCCTGGGCTTCGTTCCCGAACCTGCAAGAAAGGGACCCACCCTGGAGGTTTGGGTGGTGGTTCCCCCTCCGAAGCTTAAGTCAGATATCAGGAGTTGTATGAGAAAGTAGGGATAGAGAGAGAAAGTGAGAGAGTATTTTATCAGAGTAACTTTGCACTGTTTGCATTCAATGCCCCTTTCTCCTGATTTCAGGGGTATTTATAGTGATAGCAAGATGACAACTATCCTTAAACTCTGCCCTAGAATAGTGGCCTCTGATTGGCTGGGGAATCAAAACATGACACGTGGCAGGCCATGATTTGTGAAGGTTTATCAACCACTCTCCTGCAGCCACCTTGCAGTGCTGGGTTCTGACTGTTGGGCCAGAAAATTATCCTTTTTAACCCAACTGAGTATAGCCCAGAGATTAAGCCTTCTAACTATATTAACTAGGGGAGGACACGTGTGCGGCCCTGATGAGCCCAAGTGTCTTTAAAGGAGCCGTAGATGTTAGGCTACAACATTTGCCCCTAAAAGAACTTTCACTGTTGGCCCATCTGACGGTTAAGGCCCTTTTACCCAACGTAGCTTTATTTGAAATGGAGGAAATGACGCACCTTTTCCTGGGTTCTACCGGTCATATCCGACCGTTGTACCTTTTTTCGGTCATTCTTGACCGGCTCCGCAGGTTTCTTGCCCCTCTATAAATAACCTTGGTGTGAGAACATTTAATCATTTCACACTTCGAACGAATTTTTCTAGAGAGAGAAGCTCATTTCTGGAAATTTTCTATAGAGAGAGAGAGATCGTCCAGCCTCAACTTTCTTCACCGAATCGTCCAGGCGCTTTACCAGGTATCTTTTCTTTCTTCTTTATTCTTTATTTTTTCTTAGAAAATCAACAAAATGGAATCTTCTTCGTCAAATAATCCTAGCCGACCAAGAGCTAGCCTTGACCCTAAAACCGATACTTCTTCTTCGGCACATTCTAGAGTTCGGCCTCTTCTGGCCGAGTATATATTTTTTTGTGGTTTTGGCCAAGAAAGTCAGACGACCCAGTCTTTACCTGTGCAGGGTAATCTGGCGCGCGTCAAGCAAACGGCCCGTCTAAGACGAAAGGTAATAATTCCGTCAAATAGCTCAGATATGGAGGAATCTACTGGACGGGTGCCAGTGGTGGTGAGAGAGGTCCAAAGCGCTGAGCCTTTGGGCAGACCCCCTTCTGACCATAATTTAGAAGACTCTGAAATAAACCCTGAGGCCAGTCCTTCTGGCAGGGACGCCGATATGGAGGAAACCGATGAAAGTAATAACGGCAGCGCATCTGATGCTGCCGAAGAATCAGACAAGGCCTCCACTACCTCGTCGGATATTAGAAGATGTTTAGGTCCCCTTTCTGACCCCGGCTTCATCTTGGTTTTGCCGTAAATGGTTAGAGAAAATAGGACCAGACCCTAGTTACTTATCGTCCTATATGCCCATGCCGGGCTTCTCCTTTGTCATTCCAAATAAGGACGCGACGATCCTGAGCACTCCCAGGAACCATTTCACCGTCTACAAGCTGGCCTTGGATGCGGGATTGAGGTTCCCTCTCCACGAATTCATCGAACAAGTGCTGCAATACTACCACATCGGCCATAATCAGCTGGCTCCAAACGCTTGGCACATCGTCTTGACGTTCATTGCCGTCTGTGAGTTGCGCCGCCTAGCCCTTTCCCTTCAAGCCTTTACATATCCATTATGCGGCTAAGGTACCTGGGGACGTGGACGGGGCATGGCTCAGCATCTGCAACCGTCCCTGCTTCATGACTGCTTGGGGAAAGCCGTCAAAGATGCATGAATGGAAGGCGGACTTCATCTTCTTAAGGGCGGCCAACGACTCTGCCACTGAGGGCTATAGATTTTACAATCGATCCGTCACGAATACTGGGCGGAAGCAGTCCTGGTTGGACCTGGAGGATAGCTTTGACGAAGAAGTGGTGGAGTACTTCAGAATAAAGGAGTACTCCAGGCCCGGCCAACGATCTTTTAAGGGACCATCTAACTGGATACCCTTTAAAGAAATGTTTTACCATGATGAGTTCTTAGTCGCCGCCGGCTTGCGGTTGGCCGATGATAAAGGTATACACTCAAATTCTCCAAGTAAAACTTCTTCGTCCATGGCCCATCAGACTAATTACCTTTCGTCTTTCTTTTGCAGACGCGGCCAGAAAACGTCTCAGCATATCTAAATTTACAGACAATTTGTGGAAGGAATATGCCAAGAGCAGCGCCGAGAAAAGGGCTGAAACACTGGTATGAAAATAATATTTTTTTTTATATCCCTTGGACGAGGATCACACGAAGAAGGAAAACGTCCAAGTATGGACGTCCACCTTTGGGATATTCTCGGCTAAGATAGTGAAACACTTTCTCTGGACGAGAATCACCTGAAGAAGGAAGGCGTCCATTCTTGGACGGCCACCTTCTTTGGGCTATTCTCGTCTGAGATAGTGAAACACTTTCTCCGGACGAGAATCACCTGAAGAAGGAAGGCGTCCATTCTTGGACGGCCACCTTCTTTGGGCTATTCTCGTCCGAGATACTGAACGCCTTTGGACGAGTACCATTGTGACTTGTCCAAGTCGTTGTCCCTTTGGTTGGACGAGGGTGACTTGAAGAAGGAAAACGTCCATGCTTGGACGGGCACCTTCTTTGGGTTATTTTCGTCAGAGTTTTTTGAACGCCTCTGGACGAGTATCCTTTGAACTCGTCCAAGTTGTTGCAACTTTTCTTGGACGAGGATAACTTGAAGAAGGAAAACGTCCATGCTTGGACGGGCACCTTCTTTGGGTTATTTTCGTCAGAGTTTTTTTGAACGCCTCTGGACGAGTAGCCTTTGAACTCGTCCAAGTTGCTGCAACTTTTCTTGGACGAGGGTAACTTGAAGAAGGAAAACGTCCATGCTTGGACGGGCACCTTCTTTGGGTTACTTTCGTCTGAGTTTTTTGAATGCATCTGGATGTGTCACTTTAGTCCGTCCAATTTTGGGACGGCTTCCTCCTTTGTATTAGCTTCGTCTGAATTTGGAAATTTTTTCGGACGAGATTCCCTTAGGTAAGGAGGTTGTTCATTATAGGACGCCTTCCTTCTTTGGGTGATTCTCGTCTGAAGCCTTGTAATTTTTCTTAGAACTTTTCCCATTTGGACGAACAGTATGATAACTTGTTTATTTTTTGCAGAAAAATGCTCCTACCACCAAACTTCCACCAGGGAAGTCATCTTCGTCCAAAAAGAGGCCTACAGCGGCCACGGACCAGCCTCCGGCAAAAAAGCCTAAGGGCTTTACAAGAAAGAAGACGGAGAAGAATACTCCGAGCGGTGGAGTTAGGGAAAAGACCATGCCTCCCCCCAAAGATAAAGTTTTTAAAGATGACCCTTCTGCTGCCGCTCCGGCTGAGGGGGAGAAGAGTTCTGACCCATAGGTCAGCTGGACGCTTTACCTTCTGACTTAGCTGAAGTCAGGCTAGAGTCAGCCTTGGCTCTGGTTGTTCCGGGGCATGAGGAGGCTGCTGAGAACTACCCGGCTTCAGCGCTTCGGTGGCAAAGCTAGTTTCGCAGATGCCGCTGGCTGTTAGGACGACCTCCATCTCGTCTGGTGAGTCGTATTACCCAAATATAGTTAGGACGATGCGGGTCGGCGGACGGTCTATGAGTCCGTCCGATAGACAAGCTATCGTCTTTCCCATCAAGATAACTGACTCTCCCCCTCTTTCAGATAAGGGCAAAGGCCCAGCTCTACCCTCAGCTCTTCCCACCATAGACTCGGACGAGGAGTCTTCTCCTGCTTTTGCCAAAATGTCCAAGGGAGAAAAAGATCGGCTTAAGCAGGAGCTCTTCAAATGCTACCCAGAATCCTATATCAAAGGGTTAAGGGGAGCATCAGCCGGGCATGTGGGCTACATGTCCCAGCTTGCTGCTGAGGTATAACTTTCTGCCGGTTTGGTTTTATACCTGTAAATTAGTGTTTGTAACTCATCTAACGACTTGTTTTATTTTCGTTGTTCCAGCTTTTTGCTCGCAGCATGCTTTCTGAAGAGTGGGCCTGAGAGCTGAGAAAGGAGAATAAGCAGCTCGTCCACATGGCTACCTCGGCAGGCGACAAGGCCATCCACGACATTGAGATGGCTAACACCCTTCATCGTCAATCTCTGGAGGCTTTAGAGAATAGATCGGCAATTCTGGAGTCCACAAGAATTATCTTGTTACCATAAATGTTATGTTCAAGGAGCAGGACCGTCTGAAGATGGTCATAGATGGTGTCTCGACTGATCTGAAGGGTGAAAGAGATGTTGCTCTTCTTGCCGCTGTTCAGCTGAGGAGGGAGAATATCTCCTAAGGGAAAAGACTGCCCGACTGGAAAGGGAGGCGGACAAGGCCTTTGACGATGCCAAGGAAGGGTTGGCTCAAGTCGTCGAAACGTCTAAGGACTGGGCCGTCAAGGCCTTTGAGATGCTGGCTGAAGCTGATGAGGTCCCATGCTTTGTACGTCGTCTGGAGTATCAACAGAGTGTCCATCGTGCTATGGCAGGCGCCGAGGAACCTCCGGAGTTTTAAGAGTCCGACGACAAAGCTGCAGCTGAGGATGAGAACCCTGAAGACGACCAAGAAACTCATGCTGAAGATGATGCCTAGTTTTAGGTTTATTTTTCTATGTTTCTTGGCTTGTCTGCCGTTGTAGCCTTAGCTCTTCAGTCTCAAGTTGTAAATCTTTTGCCAATGATATATATGAAAGACTTTTTGCCAATTGCTTGTCTTCCCCCCCTTTCTTTTATTAAAAATTTGGGCAAGAATCAAATTAGCCTCGTCCTGAATTCTGGACAACCCGTACAGATGTTGGCTTTTAGACGACCTGCAAAATGAATAACTTCCTTGCCTTTAGACAACCATAAGTCTATTCAAAATGCATCCAAGTGCCAGAAGAGACTCATCCTGAATTCTAGACTGTTCTCGTTATTCATTTAGAGTAATCCTATCAACCCTTATCTCTGCCCTTGGACGGTCGAGGATCGATGGAAGATTTGTAAAACACATCTTGTACAAATTACCATTCTTGTCTTTGGACGATGGTGAATCTTTCGAAAAAGTATCCAAGTACTTATTGACATTCGTCCTGGAACTTTAGATGGTCTTCACATTCAGACGAGTCTTGCCTCAAGCGGGAAAGCGGCCTACTCATATGGCTTTATGGACTAACCACGGTTCAATCGTTTTCCTCGAGTTGGTAACACTCGTCCTGCAGTATTTATTGCTTGGTTCATCTTTTTTTCTGGACGACCTTCCTTCTTTTAGCTCGTTCTACCGGCTTGTCTTATCCCCCCATTCTTGGGCTAGGCTCAACCATATATAGTGGGCAAGCCATAGTCCAAGAAGGAGAGCAGCCAATCATTGGCCAAGCCTGCAGAAATCTCTAAGGACGAGCTCTAGATACATGGTATGACCATGTCTTAGCCGCCTTCCTTGAGGGAACAACACTCGTCCGGAAGTAGTGATCCCTTACTAGGGTCTTTACTACTTAGCTGTCCATGTTGGTGAAAGTAAGTATCCTTTACTAAGGGCTTGTTTCTGGTCAGCCTTCCCTTAGAGACCTTGACGTTTCCCTTACTAGAGATTTTGTCAATTTAACTGCCATTTATGTATTGTCAACATTTAGGTTGTTATACTTTTGGCCGGTCTCCTCAAGGGAGTGATGTTCGGCATTGAAGTGAGTATTTTTGACACTCTATTGTTTTTTGTTCCAAGTTATTGTCTCTTTTACACTAGTAACTGATTTAATGCCCCAAAGAGAACTAACTTGGTGGGAATAAACAAGGGCGATTATAAAGTAGGAATTGTATTATATGAATTTTGCTTGACTAATTGCCAAGATACATGTATACAATTCTTTATTCTAGCATGTGTCGTGGCACTTTGGAATTACTACAAGCTACCAGCTAGGTTCCTGACGCTGAATTGAGTTAGACTTGGTACTTCTTCAGGTTATCTGAGTTCCATGTGCGCTATATAACTCGTCCATCTAGATCTTGGAGACGAAAAGTTCCACCGCCTTTCTTTGGATAATCAGATAAGGTCCTTCCCAATTTGGTGTTAGCTTCCCCATCTCTTTAGCTCGTCCAACAGCCTCCATCTTTCTTAGAACCAAATCCCCCACCTTGAGTGGTCGTCTAGCGACTCTCTTGTTAAAGTTATGAGCCATTCGCAGCTTGTACAATTGCATTCTTAGCAAGGCATGGCCCCTGACTTCTGGTACTTGATCCAAAGTCGTGCGCAATGCTGCCCAGTTGGCATCTTCTGTGTACAACATAACTCGCAGGGTGGGTTCTTCGATTTCAATGGGCAAGACGGCTTCAGTGCCATAAACTAACATGAAGGGTGTCTCCCCTGTATAATTTTTGGCAGTTGTTCTGATGGACCATAACACTAGGTGTAGCTCTTCAACCCATTGTCCCTTGGCATTATCCAACTTTCTTTTGATTCCATTAGATAGAATCTTGTCGAAGGACTCCACTTGCCCATTGGCCTGTGGGTGGGCGACGGCAGCGAAGTGAGCCTTGATTTCTCGTTCTGCCAACCAATCTTTCAGTTTAGGTGTTTGACAGGCTAAAGTCGTATCACCTTATCAAAAATAACCTAAAGTCCACTAACAAGTAGTCAGGGAAGTCAGGATCGAATCCACAGGGAGAAAGTTATACTATTATATCTGAATTCTAATATTATACTAACTAAATCTGATGAAAATTGGTGTGTGACTAAACTAATAGGCAAATGATAGAACTAAATATGAAGATAATAATCAATTAATAAAGAACTAGGATTATGGATCACTATGCATACAATTCGGGAAATCAGAGACGAATAATAATCACCCAATAAGTCAATTTATCTAGGGCACATGTAATTTATCTCGAACATTACCTCCCTCAAAGATCACCTAGCCGCTCTCGCATGGTCAAGGATCACTATGCCTAATGATTGAAAGCCTATACGAAATCTCTCCACTTGAAGCAGATTCAATATTGCGGTAGTAGAAATACAAATCAGGCCTAATTCATAAATCTAGCATGAACGATTCAATCACAGGAAACAATTGAAATAAAGGGTAATTATACTAATCTATCAATCCTTCATTGCATACATAGATCCCCACAATCCTAGAAATAAAACTACTCACTCATGCTTGAGAAAACAATAACAAATTTCATATAAAAATCCATACTTTGAACTATTGCAAATAACTAAGAAACTAATCTAATCAATAATAGCAAAAGCAAATAATAATGAAGAGAACAAGGAAGAAGATTACCAAATTAATGAACTATATTAAACTTGCGAATAATCCAAAGGTTCAATCTTGAATCACAATGAAAAGTATTAAAATCTAGGGTTCTTGAGAGAGTCTATGAGAAAATAAGAGCTAAAAAAAAGATCCATAAAAGATGCAATGATTTTCCTATTTATACTAAGTAGCCCGACATTCATTAAATGAGCGCGCGGAACAGTCGCCCGATCGGGCCAACCAAGCCCGATCAAGTCGGCCACAAAAAATAATAGCAGCGCCTAATAGCAGACCACGCCCGATGAAGTCGGGCTGCCTCGCCCGATGATGTCGGGCGTCGATGCTCAGCGCGCAAGACAGCTCCGCATGTATGGTCTCGCCTATCGCCCGATGCTGTCGGGCTGCCTCGCCCGATGAAGTCGGGCGATGGTACTTCGCCAAGAGTTAGCGCGCAGCTTCGAACATGATCATTGCAGCAACATGGGATAACGCCCGATGGAGTCGGGCTGACTCGCCCGATCGGGCTGCACAACGATACAACGACCGGGCAACGTCGCCCGATCGGGCCCGCAACAAGTCTAACTTTGGCCACTGATGGAGTTGAACGCCCGATCGGGCGTGTGGTGCCCGATCCAATCGGGCTCAGGTCCGATACTTCATTCTTTGGCTTCAGACGCCAAGGCTTCACTTCTACTTTTGTCCACAGGGCCTCGGAAAGCATGCTCGGGACTTCGGAACTCATCAAATATGTCTTCGAACCTCTCCAATCTAGCGAAATGGTCAGATAGTGGTAGAAATAGAGAGATAACTCCCTAAAACCTGCAATCAGACACAGAACAGAAAACCACAACTAGATGGAGAGAGTTAGCATAAAATGGCTCCTAAGAGCACCATTGATACACATTTTAGCTCAAATACAGGGGGAAAAACACTATATAAAACCATAACATCAAACTCCCCCAAGCTAAACCTTTGCTTGTCCTCAAGCAAAACATAGCAGGAATAAGAATAGGATTGCTTCACCTCTCAGATGGAAAAGTTTAAACTCAATTATTTCCAACTCAAAATCATTCAAGCAAGCAAAATTGAAGTTCAGTTGCTCAGATCACCTGACTACCAATCACTTAAGTAAACCATCAAACGCAGCTGCCCTACATATCATGCAAATCTTGAAAAGGTGCTCAACGAGGTGTCACTCCTCTCAATTTTGCGGCAGGAAAAATATGTGCCCGATCGCTCACCAACCCAACCATAATAGCCCTTCCCACTCACACTCTCATGTGTTTAGAAAGGTATAATATCGCTCATCCTAATCAGGTCGACTCAAATAACGGACTTAATCTTCAACTTTGGCATATTGACTCAGTATTATTCCAATAGACAATCAAACACGTGCTCAAAAGGTCTTTTTCAGGGTTGTAATGGGGCTCGAGTAAAGGTATGGAAATTATTTGGGAAATGTGGTGGAAAAGCCAAGAAAGGGGAGCAAAAAACACTAGTAGGACTAGGTGTGGTAGAAACAACTCCCATGGCATCAACAACTTAACCAAGATAATAACCAACTTTTGAAATTTCACGAACTAACCAACAATTGTCATTTTCAACATAATTTCCAACACTAGTTAACGAATGAAGATCATAGAAATTTTTCAGATTTTTCACTATCCAATTTTTTTCTTTCTTTCTTTCACTTTATTTTTCTTTTTCTTTCTTTTCTTTGTACAACCATGTCATTATTTTGCAACCGCCCTACGGAATCAACCACACAATATGATATAAACTTAACAAATGCTCCCCCAAGCTAGGCTTGGGACAATAGTCATTGCAAAGGCTCAAGGTGTGTAATGTGGTTTAATATAGATCCAAAAGGAAGTCATTAGGCTCAGCGGGGCTAGGGGAAAAAGTTCATTAAACAACTCTGAGGCTTAAAATTATTCAAATGAACGCCTCTATCACAGCACATGCCTAAAGTTACCAGAACTCAACGAGTACAATGCTAAAACCAAGATAAGAATGCTACGAGGAACTAACACACAAGAATAGATCGGATATAGAGATAAATCCGAGGGCAAGAATGAATCCTCCCAATCTAACCAATTCAAGCATGCAGTTAAAATAGGCGCTTTAACTATCAAAATTCACTCAAGATCAAGGCGATCAAAGATCACATCACAACGTCTCAATCACAAATGCCCAACTATCCAGTATAATGAATTAAAACATTTTTTAAAATAAGTTCGGGGCACAGGGAAGCAATCAATCTATTCACATTCAACTCGTATTTTTGTGTTTTTTTCAGCAATATTTCAATTTTTTTTTTGTGATTTTTCAATTTTTTTCAAAGCGATTAAACTAACTTAACTATCCTAAAAAAAAATAGTAAAACAAAAAAGGAAAACAAGAAGGAAAACAAAAAGAAAAACACTACTAATACTTACAGAAATCCTCCCCCAAGCTGAACTTGGCAATGGCCTCATGGCAACAAGGGAAAGGAAAGGGACATGGGCATCAGCCGCCCATCAGCCTGGATCGAGAAGTTTAGTAGCCACATGTTGGACCACCTCTTGCGACTTGCGTTGAACTGGAATGCTAGTGTGGTGGCCCTCTTGTAGATAAATGGGGTGCTCATTATGATCAGGGTTGATTCCTGTCATGTCATCAGTGCTATAGCCAATGGTCTTTTTGTGAGTCTGTAAGACCTTTAAAAAATGCTCATCACCTGCAATAGACTCGACAAGCACATCATGTGAAATAGCACGGGAGAGGGGTAAGGCATGCAATCATGGATCGGTTCATCTACATTATCAACTCTATAACATGACTCTTCTAACATTGAGCTTTTAGGTGCATTGTTTAGGCTAAACATGACCTTATCATCCCCCACGGTCGTGTCGGTTTCCCACTCTTAACATCTATCACCACCCCAGCAGTATGGAGGAAAGGTCTCCCAAGGATAATGGGTGTTTGAGTGTCTTCGGCCATGTCTAATATAACAAAGTCCACAGGGATAAAGAATTTACCTATTCTAACAGGGACGTCCTCTAATATACCTAAAGGATATTTCACAGAACGGTCAGCCATTTGCAGAGTAATGGTAGTACATTTCAATTCGCCCATGTTCAGTTGCTTACAGATAGAAAGAGGCATGACACTTACACTGGCACCTAAATCACATAAAGCTTTGTCGATAAATATGGTGCCAATGTGACAGGGGATGGAAAAACTCCCTGGATCTTTCAATTTAGGTGGAGACTGGTTTTGTAAAAGAGCGCCGCATTCAAGGTAAAAAGCCACAATCTCCACCTCATTGAGAGTCCGCTTACTCAACAACAGTTCTTTCAAAAATTTAGAATAAGCAGGCACTTGATTTAATAATTCAGTAAAAGGAACTGTTACCTGCAGATTCTTTACCACCTCTAAAAACTTACCATACTGGTGGTCGAGTTTCTTCTTGAGCATCCGCTCGGGGAATGGTAGCTTGATCACCGGAGGCACAGTTTTCTCCTTAGTCACCTCCTTAGTCTTGTCTGGAGCTCCTTGCTCTACTTGAGGCTCAGCATCCTCAGGCACTTCTTGTGGTTTTGGTGATTCCACCTCTAGCATTGCCGGAGCATCGTACTGCACTCCACTGCGAAGGGTGATAGCATTGGCGGTGTCCCTAGGTTGCATTGGTTGCGAAGGTAGTGACCCAGATGGCCTACTAGCAGATGAACTAGCCAGCTGAGCAATTTGTGACTCCAACATCTTATTGTGTGTCCCTTGCAGCTGATTCTGAGCATGCAGGCTCTCAAATTGAGACCTGGTATCTGCTTGAAAGGAAATAATACCTTTTTGCATCTGCAACATTAAACTTTTGAGTTCAGCAATAGCTGGGTCTGAAGGAGGTGTAGATTGATGCTGATGAAACTGAGTTCTCTGATATCCAGGAGGAGCTTGTGGTTGATATTGTTGTTGTTGAGGGTAATGTTGTTGTTGCGGATTCATCACGTTATTACTCCTATACGAAAGATTTGGATGATCTCGCATCCCAGGATTATATGTATTGGAGTAGGGATCGAACTGGGGCTTGTGTTGGGATTGTAGTGCGTGCACTGGCTCACTAGAATGTGAGAGAGAGGGGCACTCTTGAGAGTTATGTCCAGCTATCCCACAAGCATCACAGATGAAAGCATTGTACCCAGAAACACTAGCCATAGCATTGACACTCATGTGAGGGGAGGAATTGTTACCTAGCTTCAAAGAATCAATCTTCTGGTGAAGAGCAGCTAGTTGTCCGGTCAGTAAAGAAATGGCTTCAACATCATGTTTGCCTCCCTTTGTCATCGAAGAACGAATAGTAGACGCTTGGTGAGAAGCGAGTTTCTCCAGAAGTTCATGCCCTTCGTCTACGGCTTTATCCATGAAAAACCCACCTGCAGCTCCATCACTTACCCGTCTAGTATCGGCATCAACCCTCGTGTAGAAAATATGGCACAGATACCACTTGTCAAAACCATGATGGGGACAAAGACGCTGCAGATCTTTGAATCGTTCCCAAGCTTCATATAATGGCTCGCCAGGGTCTTGGGTGAAGGTCACTATCTCATGACGCATATCGGCAGTCTTCTGGTAAGGGTACCACTTGATGAGAAAAATCTTTGAGAGCTCGGCCCAGGTGGTGATAGTGGAAGGCAGCTTATTATACCAAAATAGAGTTTTGTCGCGCAGAGAAAAACCAAATAAGATGAGTTTCATCTCATCAGCAGTAACACCAGCTTGCTTCTGAGTAGCACAACATTGTAAAAATCGCTGCAGGTGCTGATTTGGGTCTTCAGATGGTAACCCAGCAAACTGGTTATTTTGAACCATATTCAGAACATAAGACTTAATTTCAAAGTTTGCAGCAGCAATAGTAGGCAACCGTACCCCAGTGGGCACATTATCAGGAGATGGTTGTGCATAGTCTCGAAAGTCGGTTTAGCTTCGTCACCCATTCTAGCAGTAATAGGTGATACAGGGGAAGCTTTGTTGTGGTGAAGATGGTGGAGAAGGTGTCTTTTGGGAGGGTGTCCTCAGCAGACAACTTGGTTTGCTTAGTTGTCTTTTTTGAGTCTACGAGCGACTGTTCAATCTCCGGGTCAAATGGAATGAGATCTGGCGATTTTAATTTCCTACTCATACATCAAAAACACTAAAACAAACGTGAGATGCTCCAAAGAACAGGTGTTCTTCGGAGAAGAGGTTAGTGTAATACTATAATTCAGACAAAATAAAAATAAACCGTCTCCCAAGAACGGCGCCAAAATTTTGACACCTAAAGTCGTATCACCTTATCAAAAATAACCTAAAGTCCACTAACAAGTAGTCGGGGAAGTCGGGATCGAATCCACGAGGGAGAAAGTTATACTATTATATCTGAATTCTAATATTATACTAACTAAATCGATGAAAATTGGTGTGTGACTAAACCGATAGGCAAATGATAGAACTAAATATGAAGATAATAATCAATTAATAAAGAACTAGGATTATGGATCACTATGCATACAATTCGGGAAATCAGAGACGAATAATAATCACCCAATAAGTCAATTTATCTAGGGCACATGTAATTTCTCTCGAACATTACCTCCCTCAAAGATCACCTAGCCGCTCTCGCATGGTCAAGGATCACTATGCCTAATGATTGAAAGCCTATACGAAATCTCTCCTCTCGGCGCATTCAATATTGCGGTAGTAGAAATACAAATCGGGCCTAATTCATAAATCTAGCATGAACGATTCAATCACAGGAAACAATTGAAATAAAGGGTAATTATACTAATCTATCAATCCTTCATTGCATACATAGATCCCCACAATCCTAGAAATAAAACTACTCACTCATGCTTGAGAAAACAATAACAAATTTCATATAAAAATCCATACTTTGAACTATTGCAAATAACTAAGAAACTAATCTAATCAATAATAGCAAAAGCAAATAATAATGAAGAGAACAAGGAAGAAGATTACCAAATTAATGAACTATATTAAACTTGCGAATAATCCAAAGGTTCAATCTTGAATCACAATGAAAAGTATTAAAATCTAGGGTTCTTGAGAGAGTCTATGAGAAAATAAGAGCTAAAAAAAAGATCCATAAAAGATGCAATGATTTTCCTATTTATACTAAGTAGCCCGACATTCATTAAATGAGCGCGCGGAACAGTCGCCCGATAGGGCCAACCAAGCCCGATCAAGTCGGGCACAAAAAATAATAGCAGCGCCTAATAGCAGACCACGCCCGATGAAGTCGGGCTGCCTCGCCCGATGATGTCGGGCTGCCTCGCCCGATGATGTCGGGCGTCGATGCTCAGCGCGCAAGACAGCTCCGAATGTATGGTCTCGCCTATCGCCCGATGCTGTCGGGCTGCCTCGCCCGATGAAGTCGGGCGATGGTACTTCGCCAAGAGTTAGCGCGCAGCTTCGAACATGATCATAGCAGCAACATGGGATAACGCCCGATGGAGTCGGGCTGACTCGCCCGATCGGGCTGCACAACGATACAACGACCGGGCAACGTCGCCCGATCAGGCCCGCAACAAGTCTAACTTTGGCCACTGATGGAGTTGAACGCCCGATCGGGCGTGTGGTGCCCGATCCAATCGGGCTCAGGTCCGATACTTCATTCTTTGGCTTCAGACGCCAAGGCTTCACTTCTACTTTTGTCCACAGGGCCTCGGAAAGCATGCTCGGGACTTCGGAACTCATCAAATATGTTTTCGAACCTCTCCAGTCTAGCGAAATGGTCAGATAGTGGTAGAAAATAGAGAGATAACTCCCTAAAACCTGCAATCAGACACAGAACAGAAAACCACAACTAGATGGAGAGGGTTAGCATAAAATGGCTCCTAAGAGCACCATTGATACACATTTTAGCTCAAATACAGGGGGAAAAACACTATATAAAACCATAACATCAGTGTTTCAAACTGCGGGCCATTATCAAAGACGATGGATTGTGGCATGCCAAAACGAGTTATAATGTTTTTCCAAATAAAGCCCTTGACGTCGTTTGTTGTTATACCTCGCATGGCTTCAGCCTCTATCCATTTGGTGAAGTAGTCCACAGCCACTATCAAAAACTTCTTTTGCCCAGCCGCCACAAGGAAAGGTCCTAGAATATCCATGCCCCATTTGGCAAAAGGCGTAGGGAACAAGATAGGAGTTAGGTAGTTGGACGGCATCTCGATGCAAATTTCCGTGCTTCCGACAACCGTCACACTTTTTTGCATAGACGAGGGCATCCTCCTTTAGGGTAGGCCAGTTTTATCCCGTCCTTAAAGCCTTTTCTCCCAATGCTCTTCCCCTAATGTGAGATGCACAAGCTCCTTCATGGAGTTCCTTCAGGACCTCTAAACCTTCTTCCCTGGTGATGCACTTGAGGAGAGAACGATTGAATGACCTCTTGCAAAGAGTCTCATCCCATAACTCAAACCACTTGTCTCTAGCCTTCACATACTTAGCCTTAACAGGGTCAGAAGGCAATCGTCCCGTCTTCTTGTATTCTATGATAGGCTCCATCCAGACTGCTCCTCGGCTAAGAAACATAATCTGCTCTTGGTCAATGCTCTTTTTGGGTTTGACTTCCCAAAACACTGTTCTTGGCACATCACCTTCAGCCGAGCTGGCCAATTTAGAGAGAGCATCCGCTTGATGATTTTTTGACCTTGGTACTTAGTCGAGAACAAATCGTTTCAGAGGCTCAATCTCATCTTTGATCAGACGCATATATTTGCTCATCGATGCTTCTTTACATTCAAAATCCTCATTGACTTGGGCGACGACCAAGAGCGAGTTCGATTTTGCCTCAATTTCCAAAGCTCCTGTCGCTTTACACATTTTGATTCCAGCTAGAAGTACTTCATACTCAGCTTCATTATTGGACGCTTGGAATTGGAACCTTAGCGCATATTCAAACTTGTCTCCTTCTGGGGATTGACAGATGATTCCTGCCCCACATCCATTAACAAAGTGGGACGATCC
The DNA here is from genome assembly GCA_947646795.1 of Beta lomatogona. Classification (NCBI taxonomy): domain Eukaryota; kingdom Viridiplantae; phylum Streptophyta; class Magnoliopsida; order Caryophyllales; family Amaranthaceae; genus Beta; species Beta lomatogona. Next base: position 1,053,811 of record CANSNZ010000073.1, read on the forward strand.
ATCAACCATGAGCGTCCAATGCTTCCTTCCTTCCGCTGGATCAGATATTGGCTCTATGGTTGGCCGAGTAAGTTCAACTATAAAATCTGCCAAGGCTTGCCCCTTAATGGCTTTCCTTGGTTCAAATGATATATCGAACATGTTAAGCTCAACAGCCTATTTTAGCATTCGTCCGGAAGCTTCCATCTTTGCGTAACCCGCTTTAGAGGTTGGTCAAGAAAGACGAGTATGTTGTGCGCCAAGAAATAGGGCCTTAATTTTCGGTTGGCCATGACAAGGGCCAATCCAAACTTCTCAACTAGAGTATACCTATTTTCCGCATCCTTGAGCACATGACTCATAAAGTATATGGGGACTTGGACGGACTCTCTTTCCGGCCAGACGACACTCACTCCACGAGTGGACACAACCAAGTATACAAACAGCTTTTTCCCCGTCACCTGGACCGACCAACCTAGGCACCGCCGAAGGTGATCTTTGACTTGTCGAAGAGCTTGCTCGCCTCTCGCTGTCCATTCAAACTTGGCCTTTTTCTTAATTGTGGCGAAGAAGTGATGGCACTTGTCACCTGACTTGGACAAGAAACGTCCAAGGGCGGCCAAACAACCCGTCAGCCGCTGGACTTCCTTTATCTTTGACGGGGATTTCATATCTAAAATGGCTTGGATCTTCTCAGGGTTGGCTTCTATTCCCCTCTGATCTACCAAGAAGCCTAAGAACTTCCCAGACAAGACTCCAAAAACACATTTGCCGGGGTTCAATTTTAACTTGTATTTCCTGAGAGTCTCGAAAGTCTCTCTCAAATCACCACGATGACCTTCCTCTTGCTAACTTTTGACTATCATATCATCAATATAAGCCTCCATGTTTCTTCCCAAATGTGGCTGAAAGACGGAATTGATCAATCTTTGAAACGTGGCAGGAGCATTGCGTAGGCCGAATGGCATTCTCAACCAGCCATACAGTCCCTTCTCAGTAATGAAGGACATTTTGTCCTGATCTTCTGACCACATGGGGATTTGATGAAAACCTGAATAGGTGTCCATGAAGCTCAGCAAAGCATGGCTGGCCGTGGAATCTACCAGACGATCCAACTTAGGCAAAGGGAAACTGTCCTTAGGACAAGCCTCGTTGAGATCAGAGTAGTCCACACACATCCTCCAAGTGCCATTAGGCTTTGGCACCATGACCACATTTGCTATCCATTCTGGATAATAAGTTTCTCTGATGAACTTTGATTCCAACAACTTCTGAACTTCTTGGTCAACCGCCTGATTTCTGGTCGGTCCTAAATGCCTTTTCTTCTAACGGACAGGTTTTAAGTTTGGATCTACATTCAGTCTGTGGACGGCTATCTCTGGATCAATTCCAGGCATTTCTTCAACACAATAAACGAACACGTCTTGAAATTCTTTCAGCAAACTGATTAGAAGACCTCTCAAACCAGGACTGAGTGAAGACCCAATCTTGAGGGTTCTTTCTAGACGAGCTTTATCCAACAATAACTCTTCAGGAGCTTCCACTGGCTCGGGACGTTCTAAAGCCAGTCCCATGATGGCCATTACCTCTTCAGACGAGGGAGACTCTTCCTTTATGGGCTCATACTTTCTTTTCTTGTTGGGAAGATGTTCAGACGTTTCCTTGAGGGGGCAATTGGCGTCTGAGGACTCTCAATAGCCATCCTAGGCTTCTTTACTTTTTCGGACGCCTTCCTTTCTCCAGCCACCTTCGTCTTATCTTTCCCATTTTCAGACGTTTTTCGTTCTCCACCTATCTTCGTCTGATCTTCATTGCATGCTTTCCATGATGACGGCTTGAGGGTGGTTAGGTAGCATTCCCTAGCCGCCTGCTGGTCTCCATACAAGGAGCCAATCTTGCCATCATCACACTCATACTTCATAAGCATTAGATGAGTTACTATTACAGCTTTAACATGATCAAAGTTGGTCGTCCGAGTATGACATTGTATGCTGTCAAATCTCGGACAACCAAGAACTTGATGAACAAAGTCCTTGAGGCTTCCTTCTCACCAACTCGGACGGGCAACGTGACTGTTCCCATGGGATGGATGACTCCTCCCCCAAACCCTATGATGGGATGATGGACTGGGACCAAGTCTTTTTCATCAAATTTCAATCTGGACAAGCAATCAGCACTAATGATGTCCGTCGAGCTTCCAGTGTCAATCAAAATTATTCTTACTCTCAAGTTTACTATTTTCATTTCTACAACCAAAGGGTCATCATGGGGGGTCCTCAATTTGCCCCGATCTTGCTCACTAACCACCACTTTTGGGAAAGGCTCGGCCTTGGACGGATTAGTCAACAAGACTTGGCCGAGTTCCCTGAGGTAGTTTTTGTGCCCTCTATTGGTTGGCCCTCCGGCAGGAAATCCTCCTGAAATAACCAGGACTACATCCTCGTCAGTGCTTTCATTCTCCTTTTTCTTGCTTTGACGATCGTCTCTCCTCTGAAACTTCTTTCCCTCTTGGGGTAAGTATGGATTCATCTTTCCTTTTCGGGCTAGATCTTCCAAAGCCCTCTTAAGGTGCTTACATTCATTGGTTTCATGACCGCAATCCTTGTAAAAATGACAATACTTGCTCTTGTCCCTATTCCTATAAGGAGTCTTTATCTCAGCCGGAGCCTTCAGCTCATATTGGTCCTTTATCTCCATGAGAATGGAGTATTGGTCCTTGCTGAATTCGATGGGGTTGGATGAAGAAGGCTCAGATTCTTTCCTCTTGTTTCTTCCTCTGGACGAAGTAGTGGTAGAGGTTATAGCCCAAGTCTCGGCCTTTTTGGGGTTGCTCTTCTTCAATGGAGCAACCTCTTCAGGCTTCTTGGACTCGGGATGCTTTGCCTCCGCACATAATTCAGTGGCATGTATAAAGGGTTCAGCTTCCTTTAAAGCCTCAAAGAAGAGTATTGATCTTCTTCTTCACAAGGTCAAACTTAAAACTTCCTCGGCCTCGGACCCCTTATAAAGGCGTCGAAAGCCACACCAACATTGAGATCTTGAATTTAAAGGGCTTCCAGATTGAATCTCTTAACAAAACTCCTAAGGGCTTCTTTTGGTCCTTGGACGACCTTGCCCAAGTGCATGCTTGTCTTTTGCTCTTGACGATTTGCAACGAAATGACTAGTAAATAAGACACTGAGTTCGGTGAAATTGTTGACAGAATTGGGGGGTAGATTATTGAACCACTTCTGAGCTACACCCTTCAAGGTAGCCGGGAAATTCTTACACCAAGTGGCATCGTCTACTCCTTGGACGTACATCTGATGCTTGTAAGCAGACAGGTGATCATCAGGATCAGTTGTTGCATCAAAAGACTCAATGGTTGGGAGTTTTGCCGTTGGGAGGGGGGGCGCTCCATGATCCCGGCCGATAATGGAGTAGGCCAATTGATCCGGGAGGGCTCCCCACTGTCTCTCGATGGGTATGAACTCCATGCGATATTCCTTTAACACTGGATTAGATGAAGTGTTTGCGGGTACTAGTCACTTATAGACCATTGGTTGAACCACCGACCTCTCTGGTCTCGGACGAGCCATCAAAGGACCCAAAGTTCATCCTTCTGTTCTAGAGGGCATCCTTAAAGGAGGGTCCCTCAAATACGGGGTAGAGCCAGTAGCCGACCGTTGCAAAGCTGCAGCCCTCTTTGCCTCTAGGTAATCCCTGGAGTCGGTTTCCATTCGATCTCCACTGGGACGAGCTTGATCTTGAGTCCTCACCACCGATTCCAGCCCATCTTCCTTCGCCGATCACTATCCTCTGCCGCTTTCCTCTTGCCGTCCTCTTAGAGGATTCTCGACGAATGTGTCGACTAGGACCCGGACGATTTTCTTGGGAACACCTCCTCGAGCCGGCTCAGGGTTATGATGGAAGAACAAAGATGTTGCTCCTAACTGCTCCCGGACGATCGTCGCCATTTTAGTCTCGAAAGTCATTCAGGACGTTGGCTAGATGGGCAGCCGTCACGGGACCTTCAAGATTTGGCTGAATGACCGGCTGCTGGCTTGGTCCAGGAAGATGGACTATGTTGGAGGTCTATCCCTTCCTCTAGGCGGTCTCTCGTGCTCAACTGTGTCTTCTACATGAACCTGAAGACTTCGGTTTCTAGCAATGTTGGACGATTGACAGTCAGTCATTGCTGCGTCTCCCCACAGACGGCGCCAAACGTTTTGTCCTCCACTTGTCCAACAAGTAAGCTGTAGGCTGAGCTTTCCTGTCTAGCAAGTAAAAAGGTATCCCTTGGAGGTTCTTTAGATGGAGACTCAGGCAAAGAATGCCTCGAGCCGCCTTGGTCCTTGGCCGGGCTTCGTTCCCGAACTCCGCAAGAAAGGGACCCACCCCGGAGGTTTGGGTGGTGGTTCCCCTTTCAAAGCTTAAGTCAGATATCAGGAGTTGTAAGAGAAAGTAGAGATAAAGAGAGAAAGTGAGAGAGTATTTTATCAGAGTATCTTTGCACTGTTTGCATTGAATGCCCCTTTCTCCTGATTTCAGGGGTATTTATAGTGATAGCAAGATGACAACTATCCTTAAACTCTGCCCTAGAATAGTGGCCTCTGATTGGCTGGGGAATCAGAACATGACACGTGGCAGGCCATGATTTTTGAAGGTTTATCAACCACTCTCCTGCAGCCACCTTGCAGTGCTGGGTTCTGACTGTTGGGCCAGAAAATTAACCTTTTAACCTAACCGAGTATAGCCCAAGATTAAGCCTTATTTCTATATTAACTAGAGGAGGACACGTGTGCGGCCCTGATGAGCCCAAGTGTCTTTAAAGGAGCCGTAGATGTTAGGCTACAACAATAGGTAATTTTGTAAAAGAAGCAGGAATAAATATTTACGTAAAATTATTAAAGAATAAATTCGACCATACATAAATATTTTTAGAAAAGAAACGAAGAAGAAAAAGTTCGTAAATAGATAGCCAAACCAATTTAAATAGAGGTAACCACACGGGCTTATACTCCACTTAAAGAGATAAGAACACTTTAATAAAGAGTAGCTAGCTGCTTTATTAAAATAGCACTTACGAACACAAGTCATGACATATGTTATAAGAGCGTACGTCCTCCTAAACATATATATGAAATTTAAAGTTCACAAAAGAACTTGATAATTTTAAAATAAATTTTACAACGACGAAACACTAACAATAAATAGGCGATAAGTAATAAATTATAAACAACAATTATAAAATTTGCTAAGTCGACACAAATGTGCAAGGAACCACCCATCGCAATCTAGTATCAACAAAATAATATTTGAAAGCCAACTTATCAAATCGACATTAGAGTTAACTGGAATCACCCAATATAAACTTAATATCAACTGAAAAAGGAAATGAAATCAAAACAGCTAAAATGTGTCAACTTATCAAATTGACATACAAGTCAAAGGAATCACCCATTATGACTCAATATCAACTCAAACAAGTTTAAAATTTAGACTTATCAAATTGACATACAAGTCAAAGGAATCACCCATTATGACTTAATATCAACTCAAACAAGGTTAAAATTTAGACTGAGTACATAAATTTCCTTTCCAAAGAATATAAAACAGATCAGTCAAAATCAGGGAATTAAATAAGAAGTAATGAAAACAACCAAAATTTTGCTATGAAATGAGAAAGCACTAAATATTTAAACAAGAAACAACAAATAGTAAACGAGATCCTTTCACACATTTGAGTTTGAAAAATAATGCTAACAAGAAAAGTAAGTAAAGTAAAAGTTGTTGAATGCTAACCTTTAAAACAAAATAGTTTGCGTCTATATTTCAATCTAACATCAAGACAACTCATTAAAGTACTTTTATTTTCAAAGACTACATAACTTATTACCATAAATAAAAGCTAAACAAGGATTAGCATGAAAAATAAAAATATTAAAAGAAAAATATTTATAAATATAGATGGTCAAAGACGGTAAGAAAAATTTGAAGAATATCTTGAAAGACAATTTATAACCCCTTTCTTTTTCCAAACCATTATAAAACAATTGAAATTAAACGTTTTTCAAAAGTGTATGTCAAAATATTAAAAATAACAAAATTTGAAAGTCAGAAAGTAACTCTAATATGGTTATGAAATATATTAAATTCCAAGATCTAAAATATAATTTGGAATATAAACTCAAAGTAGAAAGTTTTGTAAATAATAAAACAGATACGTAGTACTCACATGAAAACAACATTTAATTGAAAAAGAATAGAAAATATATACCGTCGTACATAATAACATATACTATCAAGCAACCATCAAATAAAATAAATGCAATGCAACACACATGACTATATTAAAATAAAATTAAAGCTTATTTCTAAATTGCAAAACACAAAATAAATTAAACACAACTAAACCGAGAAGGCTATAAATTACTTCCCTTTCGCTGCACTCTAATAAAAGAGAAACTAAATTACATGTAAGAGACCCTGCAAATAAGATTAGCAAACTTGGTAGACTAATTACACCAATATAATACAAGTAACTATACATATAACATATGCTCCATAAGCATGAAAGCACACCACATTCCCATTAGGCTTCCATTTACTTACTCTACCCATAACACTCTCATTATAGTGAAACAACTAAACTTAATTCTAAACAAATTTTACATCCTATGGCTAACTAATAATTCTAAAGAATCATTAGCAACTCTTTTTCAGAGTTTAGGAGCGTTTTGCTTTGATACCAACTGTAACACCCCAGAATTTCAAAGCATAAAAGAATGAAATAATAATAGTATTAATAGGACGATGGCGGAAACATCGTCTTCTGGTAATGTCACTACTACAAGAAATGTGTTTAAATAACTAAGTGATAAACCATCATAAGTAAATAGTATAAATAAATTAAATTAATTAGAGTAATATTCAAAAGATAAAACTAACTCTTCAACTAACTAAAAGCCTAGGCCTAAAACATCTAACATTATAATGCTCACATCTCAACCCGAGCCCAAAAACAAAGAAGATTCCCATCAACATCACCTGCAAAATATATCAACAAACATCCACAATCAGTGGGGAGTAACTAGCAGTTCTCCCAGAATAAAAGAAATCAAAGTACAATTCAGACATAGATTAATAACAAAGGAAACATAAGGTCAAGACAACTATGACATGCATGCAAAATCATAAACCTCTCAAGTAATACAAAAGATAAAATGAATAAATCATCTCAAGGGTACTTCAATAATAATAAAAACATAGATAAATAAGTTATTGAGTTAGAAATCGAAAGCCAGTGAATCACAATTCACTTCCTAAGGTTTGTCGGATCGCAATCTCCAGGTCGGCCTATGGGCTTACGTTCCCCACTGCCCTGTGTCTAAGAATGGCCAAACTCCCGATGCGGGGTAGAACACGCGAGAACTCCCCGACCTCTCGGACGACAACAATTAACCCAGGTGTACCCCTAGTTCGCAAACCGAGTGGTTGGCATGTTCTTCACTGGGGACTACATCTATCCCACCGGATGTTCTTATCTCAAAATAAAATCATAAATATCATCAAAGTATCACTCATCTCAAAAATATTCGTCAAAGGGATGCCACCGGGCCTTATACCGATAATTCGTCAAAAGATATCTATTCAAAATTTCTTCAAAGTAGTAACTTACAAACTTAGAACAAATGTTTCAACAACAAATACTTTGCGCACCACAAAGCACAAACAACGTCAATTAAAGAGTTTACAACACCAACAGTATCAACCAGAAATGAATCACATCATACAAGATCACCAACTCCAAGTAAAACATACGTACAAGCACATACGAAAATCACCCAACACAAAACTATGCGCTCGGCGCATGAGCTTGTGCTCAGCACCAACCTGTGCGTCTGCCACATGGACCATCATGCGTCTGACGCATCAGTGTGCGTCTGACGCCACCACCAATTAATACCAAAGCTCATTAAATCAGTAAAACGTACACAATTAATCATTCTACAAGGACTAAAAGTAAATATAATGATACACAATTATAACCTTAGTAACTTAAAAATAATCAGTTCTTAAGAATATAAAAGGTCTCAATTTATTTCTGATTTTTAATCCCTTAAATAATTAAAAAGAATATCCTCAAACTCATAACAAAAACACACTAAAAATTATTAAACTAATAAAAACGATCAGTAAATTATCATAAAAATTATCATACAACCATTATGACTCTACTGACATGGTACAAATTTTATTTCTAATTTTCAGACTCTGAAGGCAATTTTAAACATTAATTTACAGAATACTCAATAAAGCCAATATAATTACTAAAAATAGAAATAAATGCCCACAAATTACCAAAAATTCACATAGCATGCATAAACCCACGGTAATACCGATTATGCAAAGAAATAGATTTTTTGGCCTCCAAATATAATATTCATGTTTTAAATACTAGTAAACACGAAAATGCAGAAATAGATAAATCAATTAAATAAACCCGTAAACATTAGAAAAAAATTATTCTAAGGCATGAAATATATACTACACACATAGCATGCTTCACAAAAAATAATTTCAGCAATTATAAAATTCGTTCAATAATTATTTACAAATAAGCCATAAATACACGAATTATCAAATAAATAAGAAACTCAAACGAAAATTATTTTGCTGCACATAATATTCACACAGAATACAACAAGAACACTCACATAAATTTTTATCAATAAATTCATACAAAAAGTGTTTTAAACAATTTCCTAGCATAATAATCTAATACCGAAAAATACTCTAATCTCTAGCGTTCTAAGATAACTACTAGTTACCTGGAACATTGAGAGGAGAGCTGAGTCTAAAGATATTCAAAAAATATGTGTGCAATCCAAGACCCCCACGAACGATAATTGTAGCAACAAGTCACTAGGCGTTTTCTTGTTGAACGTTGAAAAATCTCATTTCGTGCTTCTGTTCCGATCATGATTGCCAATGATCTAAAGCTCCTATTATAAATCTCTCCTGTCAGAGTGAAGAACAGGATGTTATAAACGTGATCTCCAAATTGGAGGACGATCCAACGGTTAGATCTCCGGCTACGGTTATTGTCGTGAAGGTGTGACAGGGAACAAAAACCGGATGACTCGTCTGATTGAAACGAAAACTGCAGTTGCGTCTTTCCCTTTATTCAAAAACAAATTGTACCACAAGCAAGGTCTCTCTGATTAGATAGATTTTGACTACTCATACATTCAATTCGGATAAGAAACGAAGGAGATATGATGCAAACAAAATAGGTGTGCAAAAATGGATGAAAATCCGAGAAGAGAGAAGAACTCTTTCTCTTCCTCTCTAAGGGTTGGGCGAAAATGGGGGTTACAATGCAGCAAAAACCTGATTAATAACCTCATTAAGCAATGGTTTAAAGGGTGATTATAAAGGTGGATTAATGGCGAATTAAATAGGTGGTTACAAGAGATCCAAAGGTTAACTTAATGAGCACCAAAGCTCTTCCTCCTCCACACCATAATTGCGGATTTTCGGCCAGCATGACATGCCACATGCGATGCAACATTTCATCACCCAAGTCGGTCCAACAACGTTACAAAAACGCTACGCGACAAAACTGCATCCTAAACGCCTAAACAAATAACGAAACTAATATAACCTTTGAAATAAATAACTAACAACTTAAAATAAATATATATAAATATATCACAACATATAAAAATATATACACATTTTCACAACACGTTCTAAAATAATCTAATTAATAAATTATTTATTTTTACGAAAAATATCATTTTAATGTAAACAAACACCAAAAATAAAGGGTGAAAATTACGGGGTGTTACACCATCAATGACCACACCCACCATCACACCGTACCATCCACCACTGCCATATCCAACTACATCACAACCATCAAATCATCCTCTTCCTTACCTCACGGGATCTTTGCTCTAGCGCGCCTACTGCTCACCTACAATCAATCCCCTCGCCGCCAGTCTCACCGCCGACAACGTACTACAACACACAGCAACCAAGACTTAACCTCTCGCACTGTCGCTCGCATCCTCTTTTCTCTCTCGGTCTCCTGTCCTATGTCGCCACAATCTGCTGTTGCCTAGACTACGACAACCCCTCGTACACCCTTTACTCTTCACAATCACCACTATTCCACCCATTAGCTACCTCCCAAAATCTAGCCCTAAATGGAAATTCCTTTCTAATTCAACTCCAATTCCACCCAATTTTTGCCTTTGGTGTTGCTGCTCAATACCTCTATAATTAAATGGCTAGGTTTTCAGCCTTCAACCACTTCACCAGTGCTGCTAGTCGTTGTGGTTCTATCGCACGATTTTCTTTCTCCTTTGGTGCTCGTTGTTGTTGATGTTATTGTCTGATGCTAATGGTTGGTGTTGTTGCTACCCATTGTTTCTCTTTCCTTTGGTTTGTGCTAGAGAGATAGCGATAATGGTGATGGGTGGCGAAGGATAAAGAACGAACGGGAGAGAAAAATGAAGAGGAGGAGGAGGATGACGAGGATTGGTGTTGAAGTGGGTGAGCGGTGGTGGGTTGCCGGGAGAGGTGTCGGTGGCTATGGTGGACAAATGCAACGAGGGAGGGAAATTAGGGAAGGAGGAACTAAATAAAATAATTATGAAAGAAAAATATTAATAAATAAATTAGATATAAAAAAGTGATAATCAGTTAATTAAAGATAACACGTGAACCTCTTAAACCTGTTTATAAGGTTAACAGGGAGGGAAGACTGTTAATGACCAATGGAGTTAATTTCTGTTAGTCATTAAGGGCATCTTGTGGATCTTTTTAAAATTGGGGGGTATATGGTGAATTCGAAAATTTGCAAGGGTATATGGTGCAAAAAAAAAATTGTCAGGGGTAATTGGTGAAAAACCGTAGACACAATAAACATTGTGTTAATGCTCATACTAATAGTACGTAGGAAAAATGAACCAAATTACCCAAATTAAACACGAATCCTACAATTACCCGTCATCACTAGTGGAAAAAATGCTATATGTCACAACACAACTGATGCGGTTCCTTAGAAAACCGAAGCGGTAAATCCTCGAAATTTTAAGAGGGAAATTGGGCAACATTAACCGCTGCGTTTCTTAGAGAACCAGATCAGTTAACAAAAAACCAATCTGGTTTTCTGTTAACCGCTCCGGTTTCCTTAACCTCAGCGGTTAATGAGCCCCCAAAATACTTTTTGTGAACCCACGTTTCCTTTTCACTCTTCTCTCTCCTCACTCCTCTCTCTCCTCACTCAACCCTAATCCCTCCTCTCTCTCCTCCTCAGATCTGCTCCTCCCTCCTCCCTCTCAAACCCACGACACCAAGTTACCAACCACCCTCTCAAACCCACGACACCAACCACTCTCAGCTACGAACACCATCGCCACAACGAACCATGAAAAACCCCTGACTTCGGAAACCACAAAAACTTTCACCCTCTCAAGCCACTGCAGCCACGCAATCTCTTCGCCTCACCTTCTCTCTGTTTGTCATCGTTGTTCGTCTAGAAAGGACAAACGTCGCTCACCATCAAAACCAATTTCGTTTCCACCCAGATGGTCGTTTCTCTGTTAATCTCTCATTCTTTCTTGATTTTTGTGCTTTTTTCTTCATTTGTAATTGCAATTGCTAAATTGTATAATGGAAAAGTAGGATTCTTTAGAATTTTTGGAATAAAGTTCAAATTATGTTAATTGTGAGTTTAAAAGATTGATAATTGAGAATTTGGGTCTGTTGGGTTGTTGAATTTGAGCATATTAATTCCATTTTTGTTGGGTTGTATGAAGATTGTTGTAGTTTTACTAATATTCACTGATTTATAAAATTGAGGGTCTTTTTTCTTGCTTTGTTGCAATGTGTATTGTTCTAAGTGACTACAACAATGTGGACAATGGTTATTGTGCTTTTAATACTGGGTAGTATTTAGGAAGTGATCTGAAAATTTTTTAACAGACTTTTGCGAGGTGCGTGTATGATTTAGGTAGCTCAAAAAGTGTTGAAATAAATAACTTTGATGTCCTAAAACACACTTTATTTCAAGGAGTTTTGGCCTTGTTAGGAAATACATGTATCGTGAATCGAAGTGGATAAGTGATGCCTTTATTTATTCCTTTATGGAATCATACTTGTAGCTTAATTGGGACCTGTTCATTCATTACTTGCTATTTCTTCTCCTCTCACATTTTTGTCTTGTTGTTTAATTGCATAACACCAAATGATTTTGTGTATGTCATCGGTTGACGTGATAGACGAGAGCTGAGAAATATGGACAAATTACGATTATTATCCGGTGTCGAGTACCTACTGTCGTATGCATTGCAGGTTCCTCTATGAATTGTAGTTTCCTTGTTTTTTCAAAGAAATACACGTAAATTATCTTGTATGTTACATAGGTTTGATCCAGTATCTTCTTAGTTAGAGAATGTAGCTACAATTTTTTCACTTATTTCTTTGATTCCTTTGCCTTTGACGTATATTTGATTTTATGACGGCCAGTTATGTGATTGTCTATCTTTTATTAAAGCCTCACCTATGTGGCCATCTAAAATTTAAAATACATCAACATGTAGATTGAAACCCAACTGATTTCTGTTTTTGGTGAAAATTTAGTAATATTTGACATGGCGACAGAGCTGAAAGGTTCATAAATCCCATGGTTATAATTGATAGCTGGTATCTGTAACCCGTGTCCGATATGGTACAATGTATTATCCCATTTTATTTGTGTTCTGCAGAACAACAAATATGATCCGAGGGTAAGCTTTTCTTGGTATAGATATTTGTGGAGTACTTTTATCTGACTTTGTTTTTTTCTTCTGTTGAAGATGTTTTATTGACGACCTGTAAATAAATTACTTCGAGAAAAAGGCTACCAGAATCAGTTTCTTCAAGAAACAGTCATATAGTGGTTTATGGATAAAATTATATACCATTTAAATTTAAATAGATTTGAGGGGTTCTCAAGTAACTTGCTAAGAATAAGTTTTCCCTGTGAGCTGATCATATTGTTAGTTACCTCTTAAATGAAACGATGATATTCTAAAAACGAAATTTAAGCATGTTCTGAGCATGCCAAGGAAGTGAGGTACTCTACATTGAGTTATTGAGTAGTTGTCTGTTTGCATGACTCTGGAAGCTGGATTAAGACATTGACCATTTGACCTGCAGGTCTCATGTCGTGGTTCCTGTTTGTCAGTCTATATATCTTTGCTAATTTGGGCCTCAATGTTTAGGAATGGGATTGTAATTATCAATTTTATGGTGAAATCTTACCCTTATATAACTTTGCATGTTCTGAGCATGTTCTGAGCATGCCAAGGAAGTGAGGTACTCTACATTGAGTTATTGAGTAGTTGTCTGTTTGCATGACGACGGGAAGCCGGATTAAGACATTGACCATTTGACCTGCAGGTCTCATGTCGTGGTTCCCGTTTGTCGGCCTATATATCTTTGCTAATTTGGGCCTCAATGTTTAGGAATGGGATTGTAATTATCAATTTTATGGTGAAATCTTACCCTTATATAACTTTGCGGCTGGCCTAAGATGGAATCAGTTTTCTCTCTAAGATATGCCATAGTTTCCATTAACTATAAATAGTTTTGTTTACTTTGACTTAATTTTTTTTCCCTTTTCTCGTGCTCATTTTTGAGAAAAAGTTGTCTTGAATCTTGGTTTAGTTAGTGGTGCTTAATTCAATATAAAGTAGATGGCTCTATCTGTACGTATGAGACTTATATTTTCTAAACTTTGTGAGAAGAATGGGACATTTTTATTTCCTAGGATGATGCGTTATATATTGAGTTGTTGATACAGAAAAATGAAGGCGTGAAGCAACTTTCCTTTTGATCATTTTTCTACTTTCTCTAGGTTTGGATGCCCTCTACTTAATTTATATGTTAAACGTAGGTTTTTATGTTGTGTTTCAAGATTGCAGAGGGCAAAGTTGTTAAAATCGAGATTCTAGTTTGAAACGGAAACGACCTTTAGAATCGAATCGTAAAATCGAATCGTAGAATCGTAAGATTCTACAAACACGTATAATCAAGATACTGCACTCAATCTTCATTGAATATGCTAAAATTATAAGTTAAAACACCTAAAAATTAGAAAAAATAGTTGTTTACCCACTATATTGGCAATAACTAAGAATATATATCTACTAGGTTTGAGGCCCGTGCGTTGCACGGGTTGTTGTTTATTTTATTTTATTGTAAAATTTTTGTTAAAATTATTGTTGATTTTGTGTTGTTGTAAAATGAGATTTTTCAAGATCATTGTATTTACATACTTCCTCCGTTCTTTTTTTATTACAACAATTACCACTTTAGGTAGTTTAATCTTTTGGAACCATTCCACTTTTGGTAAAAAAAAGAAACTACAGTTGACAATATTACCTTTACTTTATGTTAATAAAATTATCATTAATTACCCGAATTCACTACAAGAAAAGGCTGAAATAACGACCGCCTATTAGCGACGGCTGCAAAAACGGTCGGTGTCGTCGTAATAAGCGACGGCTTTAAACCGTCGTTGATCACCGACTGCTGATTTAACATACAACGTCGGTTTGGCCGTCGGTGAAAAACGACGACGGTTTAAAGCCGTCGTTGTGTTTTTTTGGAAATAAATAAGAAATTTTTTAACTTGGGCGACGGTCTTAAACGGTCGTTGATTTCTAAAAGGGGTTTAATTGAAGCTGCTGCTTCAGTCGGGTTTTTTTTCAACAACAAAAAGGAGGGTTTATTTGTCAAGGTAGTTGGGCGAATTTGGGAGGCACCAAGCGCGGTCGACTCCACCTCCACCTGCCTCCTTCCTCCAGCCAACGGCAGCGATCCACCTCCACCTCACTTCGCCGGCGGTAAGCTTTATTTTCGTGTTTTTTTTTTTTTTATTTTGTACTCATGAACCAAACCCTAACAATTGGGTTTTTGCCTCGTGAGAGAAGTGAAGTTGGGCGACGAACTTCAATAGGAATCCACCTCGCCGGCGGCAGAGACCCTTGCCGGACCAACACTTCGCCGGTGGTAAGCAGTGCCAATTTATTTCTTTTTTTTAAAATTGGGTTATGGCAAAATCTCATTTGACTTTGGCAATGTAGGTCGCCAAACACCACGGCCTGACTGTCGTTCGCCTGTGCCGGATTCCTGCCGCCTCTAGGTACTCTTTAATTTTTAAATTCTTTAATTTTAATAGTAAATTTAGTTTATATGGTTAATTGCTTAAGTTTATGTATAAATTTTAATAAATACTTAAAGGTTACCGTTTAATAAATGATTTTGTACATGATGTAGGATTACGTAGCATTTTGGTGTTTCTCTTTGGCTTAATTGTAAGGTTAGTAGCAATTTTGACCATATTTTCTCTTTAATTTATATTGTTTTTGTTCATGTAAACTCTATATTTTAATTCTATATTGTTTAGTAGCATTAAAGGTTATAAAAGTTAAAAACTATATAATTATCACAATAGTTTATTTATTGCACATTCCTTTATTTAGTTTACACTATTTAAATTGTTTATATTATTTTTGACATATTTGTTTTCGTGGAAATAGTTTGGATGATATTATAAATTTAATTTAAGTGTTTAAATAAATATGTCTGCATCATCATGTGCCTAGATACCCGTTCAAGGTATACTCATTAGGAGTATATCTTGAATAGTCCCCGATTGGGACTGTTCTTCGACGTTTGACCTCACTTAGGTGGTGAATGTATGCCTTTTGTTCTATTCTATGTAATTTCCGGTGATGTTGTTTTTCTATGTTGTTCTCTGGGTACATATGTAAGCTTTTACGAAGCTGACATTGTGTACTTGGAGAACTCATGGGAAATGCTGCCGGAATTTACGTAGAAGCGAATTGTTGGCATACATTCACTAGTGGGGTTAGACGTCGAAGAATGGGAAAGGTTGGAGTGATAAGGACCTTTGGACATCATTTTAGGCCCTATATGTATTTCACACAAATGTTTTAATTGTACGTATGTTGGTTGTTAATGAGTATTGTCATTGATATGGTTAAGATTTGTAGAATTGGTCACCATGAAACGGAAGGAGCGTTGGTGGATGTATGATAGATATGACAATGTGCGTAACTTGAGGCCCGAGTTCTTGAGGGGGGTTGATGAATTCATTGATTTTTGCAAAGTAAATCCCGAAAACCCAGGTAAGGATGAAGTTAGATGTCCGTGTCCGAAATGCAAGAACAGACGTATGCATGACGCAGACACGGTTAAAGTGCATTTGTATAGCAAGGGCTTTATACCTGATTACTACGGTTGGTATTCTCATGGTGAAGAGTTACCTCAACCCGCAGAAGAGCTATCCAATCCGTACCGTGAAATGATTTTCGATGCTCATGGGAATAACCCGGAACCGTCCACTGTTGAAGAGCCTAGTGGAATGGAGGAGGAGCCTAATCCTAAAGCAAAGGTGTTTCTTGACCTATTAAAGGCTTCTGAGGAACCGTTGTACGACGAGAGCTCCATGTCTGTGTTGGAAATGACATCTAGAATAGTATCTTTGAAGTGTGAGTACAATTTGCCACATAGGTGTGTTGACGCTTTTGCTTCATTAATGAAAGAAGCAATACCTAACCACAACAACATGAGTAACACATTTTACGATACGAAGAAGATCTTGGAGGGATTAGAGCTTCCCCACGAAAAGATTCATGCTTGCCCCAAAGGTTGTATGTTATTTTGGAGAACTGATGCACACTTGGACAGATGTAGAGTGTGCGATAGCGACGATGCATACAAAGAGGACTTCTAAGGGGTCTTTAGTTCCAATGAAAGTTCTGATTTATTTCTCAATCACAACTAGATTGCAGAGGTTGTATGCAACAAAGAACGTTGCTGAAGAAATGACATGGCATGCCAAAAATCCAAGAGTCGAAGACAAAATGGCTCACCCTAGCGACAGTGAAGCTTGGAAGCATTTGTATAGATCCTTTGGCGAATTTGCATCTGAGACTAGGAATGTTCGGCTCGGTTTGTGTACCGATGGGTTTGGTCCACATGGAAAGTTTGGGGATCAATATTCATGTTGGCCAGTCATCTTAACCCCGTACAACTTGCCGCCATCGATGTGCATGAAAAAACCCTTCATGTTCCTTTCGTTGCTCGTTCCTGGTCCTAAAAATCCGAAGGGAAACTTGGATGTGTACATGCAACCCTTAATCGAGGAATTGAAGCAATTATGGGATGTTGGAGCAACTACTTATGACATTTCTAGGAAACAAAATTTCAATATGCGTGCCGCCATTCTTTGGACAATAAATGATTTTCCTGCTTACGGTATGCTATCTGGCTGCTTACGAGATGATGAAGAAATTTTGTTCGAATCCCCCTCAGGTGATGATGAAGAAGAGTCTAGTTTCGAGTCTGGAGAAAGCGAGGATGATGACGATGACGATGATGGTTTTTGGGATGACGATAGTGATGATGAACTAAGCGAGGATGGGAATTCACTTTGATTTGTTTTAGTATTTCATAGCTTGTATTAAGGACAACATTTCAATTAAAATATATGACTTTTGTAATGAAATGTTGAAGATTACTTGTTGTGACATTTCCATTTATTCATTCTGGTATTGTTTGTCTGCGTTCTCTGTCTCAACAAAGAGTATTTGTATTTTGATCCTTTTTGTATGGAGTGCATTTGTTGGGTGATTGTATTTTATCCTTTTTGTTCCTCTGAAACATGACAGCTTTGTTGTATCAGTGTGCCACATCATTGCATGTGAAGGTGGTCTTTGCTAATCAATTTTTTTTTTATCTTTTATGTGTATATTTTTTTACTTCAGCTATCATCTTTGAAGGGCAATTCTCAGATAATTTTGGCCTCCTTGATGGTAATCTTCATATGACTGTAAAGATATTCTTAGTAAGAACTAGTGGCTAAGTCTTTTTAACCCAGAAACAACTTCTCTCTTAAGTGTCTGGGTAGCCTCTACATGTCAGTGATGTGAAGTCTTTCTAATATTCTCAGTTTTGTGCTAAGGGCGTCCTTCGTTATGGTGTTCTCTTCTCTCTCGCTCTATCTTGACCTCCTTTTTAGCATTCCGTAATTTTGGGCTCATAATCTTGACAAAATACGCAATACGGCCAAGGTGTCTTCATTGAAATCAATTGTTCCTGGATATTTGGTTTTCTACTTGAAAGGAATATAGAAACAAAGTACATTGGAATATTGGGTGTACCACATAATGAGGTGAATAGGATGGAATAAAGTATCTTATGCACCACTTGATCAAAGGATCGACATATGGATAAGTGGATTTCGATTGATATGACGTAAGCTCCCATAATACACGGCCGATGAGATTGCCAATTGTGCGTAATGACTACTAAGGGGAATCCCGTAGCCACCTGTTGAAATTCTTGTTTCGGGGTGCGGCTTTTTAATGTATCCATAGGCCCCGTGCTACCTAATTCATGGTTACAATAAAGTTACAAGAATGCAATTTGCTACCGATTATGATAAATTAGCCCAAAAAGTGTACCACTTGCATAGTTTCATGTATCAAATTGCCTTCTTTGGATTGCACTTCTTGGAGGATCTTTTAAATTAGGTAACACCGTATAGGCCTTTATCCATGTGGTCGGGGGAGCAAGTGGGGACAGTGCAAGGGGGCAAAGGCATGTTGGGGGCGGTGCAGTCGGGGGACAATGTAGGGGGGCAAGTGCATGTTGGGGGCAGGTGTGGGGGTTGGGACCTGGGGAGTGCAGGGGGAGGGGGGGGGGGTCGGTGAGGGGGGGGGTGCGGTGGTGGGTGGGAGTGCAGGGGGTCGGTGAGGGGGGGGAGTGCAAGGGTGGGGGAATGTAGGGGGAGGGCGGGGGGTCGCTGAGGGGGGAGTGCGGGGTGGGTGGGAGTGCAGGGGGTCGTGAGGGGGGGAGTGCAGGGGTGGGGGGAATGCAGGTGGGAGTGCGGGGGGAGGGCAGGGGGTCGGTGAGGGGGGAGTGCGGGGTGGGTGGGAGTGCAGGGGAGTGCAAGGGGGAGGGCGGGGGGGTCGGTGGGGGGGAGTGCGGGGTGGGTGGGAGTGCAGGGGGGAGGCAAGGGGAGTGCAGGGGGTGAAGATCAAATCAGAGCTAGAAGCTTTCATTTGGTGTGGGCACACAAATCTGTTTGTTTCTCAAACAAAATTTTGTGAGCTTGTATCATATCGTTGTGGTTATATCCTTGCTTTAAAATTCTTTATAAGTGTTTATTTTCTTCTTACAACAATTTTTATTCTTGGATTATTCTTGGTCATTCTTTTTAGGTATAAGTGTTTATTTTCTTCTTACAACAATTTTTAGTCTTGGATTATTCATACTTTAATGTAACAAGAATTTATTTCAATTGTTTTGTTTAATCTTGCGCATTTCTAATTTCTTGCATTTTAGGTAATCATGTCTAATCCTAAGGGCCGCGGAGGTCGAGGTGGCTTAGGTGGAAGCCAAGGTCGTGGGACTTTGATTCCGAGGGAGCTTTTTCAGTCACCAGAAGTAGAAGGAAGCCAGAACCGTATGTCAGAGACACAGGGAGATGATTCACAGGCACGTGACATTGGTAACCACGTACCGGAGACTCCGAACACTCATACGGAGGAAGGTGAAGGTTCGAACCGTGCACCAAGAAAGGTTTTAAGCCCTACTGAATTGTGGTAAGTTCGTAAGCTACTATATGCTTCATGATATTTGTATGCAATGATATTCACAATTCACGTGTTTGTTTGGTTTTCAATTCAGGTTTGATGATAACAAGGTTAGTGGGTTCATCACTGACATTTTCCAGGGCCATTTTCGACAACCTTGGTTCAATTACAGTGAGGTCGACAATGCAACAAAGAAATTGATTACATTACTTTATTAATATCTTTGTTTAATGTTTGACTAAAGGGTATTTACGAATGGGCTCCTAAGTTAGAAGGCCTAGTGAGGAAGGATTACAAGAAAAAAGCTTCATCTCGTCTGAGAGATTTGCGATATTGGGTGGTTAAGAAAGCCAAAGAAAGGCCAAAATGGTTGGGGGAGACGATCTACAAAGACATGAAGAAGAGAAGTGAAGAGCCAACATTTCGGGAAAAATCTGAAAAGGCGAAAAAGAACCGAAGTGGTGGCTCCCTGTCTAATCCAATTGAGCCGTCACACTTTCAGGGTTCTATTTCGGCGGCACAGCATGCTAGGAAGATGGTAAATATGTTTCATATCTACTACTTAGTGTAATTTACATGACATTTTCGGTATGAGTAAAAAAAAAGCCTTTGTTCAACAATGTCTACAGGCAAAGAGTAGAGGAGGAGTACTCCCTACTAGGGCTGTGCACCGGGCCAAAACCGGACCGGACCGGAACCGGTTTGGACCGGAACCGGATTCACTAAATTTTCCGGACCGGGGACCGGACCGGAATCATCCTGTCCGGTTCCGGTCCAGACCTGGCCGGTCCGGTCCGGTCCCGGTTTTGGACCGGTTTTGTTGGCATTTGAAAATTCATTGTTTTTTTCCCTCTTTTAGCAACGTTTTTTTTTTAATCTTCCACCCATTACTCCACTCGATTCGTCGCCTAGTTGAATGCAAAGTTCACCACTAAATCACTAATACATGACCTCGAAAAAGAAAAACAAAAAGAAAAATTTCACTAATTATATGCAGTTCATCATACGAGACCAATCTCAAAGACTCAAACATCTTCTTTCCACTTTACTGTCCCAAATTTCGACCCCCATATTTTCTCTACACATATACAACTTACAAGGGTCACAAACTTTAATTTTCGGTGTCTTACAAGAAATCTCAGATAACAAATTAAAAAAAATGAAGATAACACAAATTCCAGATTTTGCAACTCACAAATCACAACCATATAGAATTCAAAGAACAGAAGAAGATTTCGAAAATTTACACTAAAAAAAACGAGAACAAGTGAGAGAAGGGAAGTTATTACTTACTAGAATGAGTGAGGGTGGCGAACAACCTCCTCGATGTGGTGGCAACCGACCAGGCGACCACGCATGTGGGTGGCGCAACGCAAGAATGATGGACTAGGGGAACAGGGAAGTGAGAATTTGAGGGAAGAGAAGAGATAGGATTGGAAACGGCAGTCTACACTCTACAAAATAAAAACCCTATTTTACTTTGTCTAAGCAGATTTTTTATTTTTTCTAAAAAAAGCATTTTTTATTAAGCTAACCGGGTTTTCCGGTCCTGACCGGAAAAATCCGGTTTTAGACCGGACCGGACCGGAAAACAGGTTTTCAAATTTTTGAGGACCGGGGACCGGACCGGTGGCAGCCCTGCTCCCTACTGCTCCCGAGTTGTTCTTGAAGACTCATTTTAAGACTGTTCCTGGAAAAGGAGAAATTCCAGCAAACAAGAAAGCAAAGCAAATCTCGGTACATACTTCTAAACATATATTTATAGGCAAATATGATTGAAAAGTTTGATGCTAGTTTAAGTTAGAACCAAATATAGGCTAATATAGGCCATTTTAGGCCATTTTACTTGAAAATGAATGAAAACGAGTAGTTTGATGCTAGTTTAAGTTATAAACACCTCAAACATTATATATAAAGTTAGTTTAATGTAATAATAATTTGTTTTGATTGAAAATACACAAAGTAGGAAAGTTAGAACCAAATATAGGCAAATATAGGCCATTTTACTTGAAAATGAATGAATACGAGTAGTTTGATGCTAGTTTAAGTTATAAACACCTCAAACATCATATATATATAGTTAGTTTAATGTATTTATAAGTTTTTTTGATTGAAAATACACAAAATAGGTAAGTTAGAACCAAATATAGGCAAATATAGGCCATTTTAGGCCATTTTACTTGAAAATGAATGAATACGAGTAGTTTGATGCTAGTTTAAGTTATAAACACCTCAAACATCATATATATAGTTAGTTTTAATGTAATAATAAGTTGTTTTGATTGAAAATACATAAAGTAGGAAAGTTAGAACCAAATATAGGCAAATATAGGCCATTTTAGGCCATTTTACTTGAAAATGAATGAATACGAGTAGTTTGATGCTAGTTTAAGTTATAAACACCTCAAACATCATATATATAGTTAGTTTAATGTATTTATAAGTTGTTTTGATTGAAAATACACAAAATAAGCAAGTTAGAACCAAATATAGGCAAATATAGGCCATTTTAGGCCATTTTACTTGAAAATGAATGAATACGAGTAGTTTGATGCTAGTTTAAGTTATAAACACCTCAAACATCATATATATATAGTTAGTTTAATGTATTTATAAGTTGTTTTGATTGAAAATACACAAAATAGGCAAGTTAGAACCATAGATAGGCTAATATAGGCCATTTTAGGCCATTTTACATGAAAATGAATGAATACGAGTAGTTTGATGCTAGTTTAAGTTATAAACACCTCAAACATCATATATATAGTTAGTTTAATGTAATTGTAAGTTGTTTTGATGAAAATACACAATATAGGAAAGTTAGAACCATATATAGGCAAATATAGGCCATTTTAGGCCATTTTACTTGAAAATGAATGAATACGAGTAGTTTGATGTTAGTTTAAGTTATAAACACCTCAAACATCATATATATAGTTAGTTTAATGTAATTGTATGTTGTTTTGATTGAAAATACACAATATGGGAAAGTTAGAACCAAATATAGGCAAATATAGGCCATTTTAGGCCATTTTACTTGAAAATGAATGAATACGAGTAGTTTGATGTTAGTTTAAGTTATGAACACCTCAAACATCATATATATAGTTAGTTTAATGTAATTGTAAGTTGTTTTTATTGAAAAAACATAATATAGGCAAGTTAGAACCAAATCTACGCCATTTAGCCCACTTTATATTACTTGAATATGAGTATATTTAACCAAATGCAGGAGACATACAATAAGAAGCTGGATCATTGTACCACTCAGGGGTCATAGCCGAACCCTGATCTGTTGTATTGGGAGACAGTTGGGGGGAGGAACAGAGGAAAAGTTCGTGGGTTGGGTCGGGAGATCATTTGTACTACAACTCTTCATCGGGCGAGGAGATGGCGGCTCTTCACAACCATATGAGCCGTCCATTTTTTCTCGATTGAGGCGCAGTGGAGGCAAAGGTCGCTGCGCGGATGGAAGAGGTGGAGGCAATGATCGGAGCACGGGTGGAAGTGTCAAGTCGGGCCATCGTTGAGGAAATGATGAGGAACATGTCTAGTTTCGGCCACATGTCCTCGGGTTGCAACCCGTGCCCCCCCTCCACAACGCAGCACTGCACGAGGACCCGGGGTTTGGTGGTGGCGGTAGTGCTACGTAGACACCCTTGACAAAGGTAGTTTTTTTGGTTTTGGCAACTAGGTAACTAACTTATAATTGGATATAGTTAGTCTAACTATATGCATTTAGTGTCAATATTTACTCGGCATCTCGCTTTGTTTCTAGATGTGTCGGTTATTTTTTTGGAACCCGACTTCTACTTTATTTCTCGACACCGGGATCTATTTTGCGTACATATACTTAATCTAGGTAGTTTGTCTAACTATAGACATTTAGTGTCTATATTTATCAGGCATCTAGCTTATTAGTTTCTAGCTTTGTCGATATATATTTTTTGTAAACACCGACGTCTACTTTATTTCCGGACATCGGGATCTATTTTGTGTACATAATTGTAATATATTTCATGTAATTATACAAGTATCTATGCAAATTGTAATATATATCAAAATTGCATATTTTTGTAATTGAAAAAATTGAATGCGATGGAGGAACAACTTTAGTGTGGTCCACAAGCATGCATTGTGCAGTGTACAGTGTTTAATTATTATTAAGA
The DNA here is from genome assembly GCA_947646795.1 of Beta lomatogona. NCBI lineage: Eukaryota > Viridiplantae > Streptophyta > Magnoliopsida > Caryophyllales > Amaranthaceae > Beta > Beta lomatogona. Next base: position 1,077,626 of record CANSNZ010000073.1, read on the forward strand.
ACAATAATATTCTAAATAATATTATTTTAAAACAACAACGACGGCTAAACATTAAATCAACAAGCGGCTAGGCAATCGCCGTAAGGTACTTTATGCATCCATGGACTTCCACATCAACGATCGCTTTTATAAAGTAGCGACGGTTTTTAACAGACGTTGAATCAGCGAAATCAACGACGGTTTGTAACCGTCGGTGATACACCGACGGTTAAGAACGGTCGTTAAATCAGCGACGGTTTAAAACCGTCGCTAATTTACCGTCTGTTTAAAACAGTCGTTGGCGTGGAGCCAACGTCGGTTTTGGCAAACGGTCGCTGATGAGCAGGAAACCGTCGTTGAAATTTTTACCGACGGCATAACGGTCGTTGATTCCAATATCAGCGACCACCTTTCCACCGACTGCGTTTCAACGACTGCTAGCCGTCGTTGATATTTCAGCGACAGTTTTCTTTTGATCACCGACGGCTTTTAGCCGTTAATTACCACATTTCTTGTAGTGATTGCCTTATAATAAGGATTTATTTGTCCCCTACTCTAGTTAACTAAAGAGGTACCTCTATGCTAAACTATCCATTTTTTATTTTCTTAAAAACCATGTCCAAACCAATTGTTGAAGTAGAAAAAAAACGAGAAAGTATTTGTCATTATACTGTAATTTCTAGATTTGTTATTGTGATATATAAATTTTATAATTTTTAATATTCAATTGAATATTGTAGCTAAGTCTATTATTAAATGGTATCCCAATAACAGGTATGACTAACAATAGCTAATACAGTTTTAACATGTATAATACCCGAATGATACTTTAAGAAAGTAGAGGGTAATAATTCTAAGGCTGTTTTATTTAAATCAAACTCTAATTTTTACATAATCCAAAACTCTAATACTTCATCCGTTCTGTTTTAATTGAAACATTGGGTAAAATGACACTGTTCATTGATCAATTTTGCTCCAATGTATCGCTATTATATAAAGAAAACGGTTTTTTCACCAAATACCCCTAACAAATAAATTTATTCACCCAATACCCCCACTTTTTTTAAAATTCACCAAATACCCCTGACCTTTAAAAAAATTCGCCAGATACCCCTGACATTTCAAAAAATACCAAAAATGCCCTTTTTGGCTAACGAACGTTAGTGCTCCGTTAATTAATTAACTAATTAACCTAAAAAACCCTAATTAAACCCTAATTAAACCTAAAAACCCTAAAACTCTAACTAACCCTAAAACCCTAACTAACCCTAAACCCACCCCCAAGCCCACCACCCTCCCACCCCACCCCCACCCCACCACCCCCTGCCCCACCACCCCCCCCCCCACAACTCCAACCCCACTAGCCCCCCCCCCCCTTCCCCGCCGCCGCGCCTCCCCTCCCGACCACCCCCTCACCCGCCGCCCCCAAACAACCCACGCATCCCCCACCCTTCACTCCCCCGACCCCCGCGAATTTTCGCATCCATCCCCACCCCTCGAGCAATCATAGGCAAATCCGAGGCTCGGGTTTCGTTTTTGGTGTCCGAGCGCAGGGAAACTTGTGGTGCTTTTCACCCCCGTTGCGACTTCGTATGCACCGGCTTTTTTTGCGGAAATAGAAGGGGCCGGGGTGTTTTTCGTGGAAGTGGAACAACCCGGAGAAGGGGGTTGGTCGAAAATCGGTTGGGGTGTTTTTCGTGGAAGTGGAACGGACCCGTGCGGGGTGGGGCGGAATGGGGGAGCTGGGTCGCGGCGGGCTGGGGAGGGGGGGTTGGAAGGGGGGCTGTTGTGGTGTGGAGGGGGACGCGGGAGTGGGGTGGGGGTTTTGGGGGGGGGGGGGTGGGGGAGGGGGCTGGATGATGGTAGTGGTGGAGGTTATGGTTAGGGTTAGTTAGGGTTTTAGGGTTAGTTAGAGTTTTAGGGTTTTTAGGGTTTAATTAGGGTTTAATTAGGTTTTTTAGGTCCGTTAGACAAAAAGGGTATTTTTTGTATTTTTTGAAATGTCGGGGGTATCGGTGAATTTTTTTTAAAGGTCGTGGGTATTTGGTGAATTTTGAAAAAAGTGGGGGTATTTGGTGAATAAATTTATTTGTCGTGGGTATTTGGTGAAAAAAACATAAAGAAAAACATAGTCAACTGGGATCTTGTTAGATTCGCCTCGATGCATACTATCAAATTATAACTTTTTATCTAATGGTACAAAAATTATAATATTCTAAATCAGGTAGCAAAAGTTATACACAATTTAAATAATATAATAATTTAGGTTGTTCATTCAAAATGAAACTCTAATTTATGCTTATCCTAGACTCCTTATATGTATTTAAATCTATGTAGAACTCTATTTTTAGAAAAAAAATAAAAATAAAAATTGTACAACTATATTATAAATGGCGCTCTATATTTCATAAGTTGTACAACTATATTATAAATGGATCTTATTTCGAAGCATATTTTGAGCACTCTCCAATGGTACAAAAATTATAATATTCCGAATTACGTAGCAAAAGTTATACACAATTTTCATGACATAATAATTTAGGTTGTTGATTCAAATTGAAACTTTAATTTTCGCTTATCCAAGTCTCCTTATATGTATTTAAATCATCTAGAACTCTATTTTTGTAAAATTAAAAATATAAACGGTTTTTTCACCATATACCCCCGACAAATCAAAAAATTCACCATATACCCTCAATGTTTCAAATATTCACCATATACCCCTGAGTTTTCAAAAACGTTCACTAGATGCCCTTTTTCTAACTGTCGTTAACTCACCGTTAGCTTTATTTACCCTTTTGCCACCATTAGTCACTAACCCTAAAATCTAAACCCTAATCCCTAACCCTAATCTAAATCCTAACCCTAAAATCTAAACCATAATCCTTATCTCTAAGCCCAGCCCACCCCCTCCCTAACCCTAAGCCCAGCCCCCCCCACCCCTCCCCCCCTCCACAAACCTCCACCCCTCCCCCCCCCCCCGTCGTTGCCCCCTCCTCCTCCCTCCCGCCAGCCCCGGACCACCATCTCTACCATCACTTCTCTACCATCTCTCTCTCTCTCCACCATTCAAACCACCATCTCTCTCCCCCCTTGCCTTCTCTACCGTCACTTCCTCCCTCCTCCTCCCACCGGCCGCCTCCACTAGATCCCGTAAACGTCGGTCGTCACCACGAGCACCACCCCCTCGTTTCCATCCTCTTCCCTCACCGCATTCTACCTCTCTCCTCTCGTACGTGCTCTCTCTCTCTCTCTCCACCATTCGAACCACCATCTCCACCATTCGAAATCGAGCCACCCTAAAAATCGATCCACCCTTGAAATCGAGCCTAATTCATTCAGACGGAGGGATTTTCGAATTCTACCCGGATTCGGCAGGGAAGGGGAGGGAGAGGGCGGGAAATCGACGGGGAGGGGGTGGGGGGGGGAGGGGATGGGATAGGGGGCTACCCAGGGGGTAGGGGAGGGGAGGGGAACAACGGCGGGGAAGGGGGAGGGGAGCAGCGACTGGGGAAGGGGAGGGGTGGGGGAGGGGGAGTCGACGGGGAAGGGGAAGTGGGAGGGCAGTGGGGATGGGTAGCGGTGGTGGAGGGGGATGGGCTGCGGTGTTGGAGTGGAGGGGAGGGGGTGGGTCTTGGGTGGGGGTGGAGGGGAGGGGGGGGGGAGTCGACGGGGAAGGGGAAGGGGAAGTGGGAGAGGGCGGTGGGGATGGGCGGCGGTGGTGGAGTGGAGGGGTGGGTGCTGGGTAGGGGTGGAGGGGGGGTGGTGGGCTGGGTGGGTTAGGGTTTGGGGGAGGGGAGGATGGGTTAGGGTTTGGGTAGTGTTAGAATTAGGGTTAGTATTAGGATTAGAATTAGGGATTAGGGGTTAATGATGGCAATATTGTAAATAACATTAACGGTAACCTAACGTCCGTTAGAAAAAGGGTGTTTGGTGAACATTTTTGGAAACACAGGGGTATATGGTGAATTTTTGAAACATTGAGGGTATATGGTGAATTTCTTGATTTGTCAGGGGTATATGGTGAAATAACCGAAATATAAATTGATGACGTGGCAATCCTACGTCGCACGCTCTATGAGCTCAAAATCTTGATGAGCTCCCTATGCTCCCGAAAAGTTCCTCCTTTATATATATATATTGCCGTTTTCATGATATAATAATTTAGGTTGTTGATTCAAATCCAAACTCTAATTTTTGCTTATCCAAATCTCCTTATATGTATTTAAATCATCTAGAACTCTATTTTTGTAAAAAATAAATATATAAATTGATGACGTGGCAATCCTACGTGGCGCGCTCTATGAGCTCGAAATCTTGACGAGCTCCCTATGCTCCCGAAAAGTTCCTCCTTTATATATATATATTGATTATTTGCTTCGTTAGCATGATTTAAATTTGCGAGGTTTTCGCTAGTCAACATAAATGAATAGAATCGTCTAGAATCGTGAATCGAATCGTCTATCATATTTTGAATCGTAAATTCGTAAGATTTTAAGATTTGAATCGCGATTTTAATAACTTTGGCAGAGGGTTCATAGTTCATACTGCCAGATGTATATATATATATATATATATATATATATATATATATATATTTGTTTATATTTTCTGTGTAGGCTTGTGTATGGTTGGCTGGCTCTTCCTTATCATAGATTGCTCTAAATTTTTTTTATTTATTAACTTTAGCTTACTAATGATTGCTATTAAGCTTGTTGGAAATTTTATCATCTGCAGTAATCTTCTTCACTTTTTGATTTGTGATTCGTAACATAGTACTTATTCTTTAACAACATTCTTAATCAAGGTTGTGTTTTCGTGATCTTACCCTGTATGATGGTGGCCAAGTTTGTATTATTTGTGGTTATTCTTTTCTAGGTCCAAGTATGATATATTGGTCTGAATAAGCATCTTTACTGAAGGGATGTCATGTTTTGCTGACTTATACCCTATGGAGAAACAAAATTTACTGATCTGATTTATTTTATTTCAGTCTATAACATACAAGAGTAGGTTCGTAAGCCTGAAGCAGAGAAAGAACTTGATCGACGAGTATAAGGAAAAGAGATGGTTCCGATGATGGAGACAAGCATCAGGATGGTGCCCGAGAACTGGATGATTTGTTATCATGCTATTGCTGAGGAAATGGCATAACAACTCAAATGCCTTATCAGCAGCTACAACGAGTCATGACAGCCTGACCTGTTATCATGTTATTGTTGTGGAGGGGCGCTACGGGGCAAAGACTTATGCGAAGCTATGCCTTTCAGTTGTAAAAATATGGAAACTACAACAGTTGCTAATTATAGTTGAGTATGTATCTGATTATAGTTGAGTATGATGTTAAAATAGTATTTGCTAATATTTTTATGTATAACATTATTTTTTCTTATGCTTCAATTGAGCATAATATGCTGAATAAAATAAATATTGATATATACTATTGATTTTGTATCGATTAATCATTTAAAAATGCAAAAAAAAAAAAATTTTTTTTGCGGTTTTGGGGTGGTCAACCATTGTAGTTTTGGGTCAAAACCGCAACAGTTAAGCAAGTTAGCAGCGATAAAGGATTAACTGATCCGATTTAAAACCGGATCAGTTAATTTTTTGGGACTGCTGCGAGTCAAACCGATGCGGCCCAAAACCGAAGCGGTAAGCCCTGTTTTGACCGCAACGGTTGAACTTTTTTCCACTAGTGCATATATCTAAAAATTACCAAGAACCTTGAAATGGAGTTGAACACGAAGCCTATCTCTATTCTATATGGGAAGAGGGGTAGGACACCAAAAAATAGAAAAAGGAAAAAAAAAGAAAAAAGAAAATACTTATAACTGAACTACCAATTTATCCAAAAACCAAAAATAACAAAACCAAATTAACAAAAACAAACGGGTACAAATGCCAACTGCAACAATGGCAGTTTCTCTACTTCTTCATTTCCTCCTCTTTCCATTCCTATCATCACAACTTCTCCCCTCCAATAATCTGAAAAACACAACAAGATAGCTGCAACACAGATTAGGATGCCATAATTTATCGAAGATCAGGTAACATAGCATTAAAAAAAAAGTGATTTGTTCAAATCAATCCTTGCACGTCATTCATTTTTTTGGTGTGAATTTTATGCAGGTATTGTTCACAAGAAGCCAAAGGAAGCAAAAAATTGATGAGTAAATACATCATTCAATTAAAAGGTATTTCTTAGTCTCTCATACAATACTAAAAAAAAGTACAACAAACAAATCATATGAAATACCTTCTAACATCAAACTGTAAAAGTTCGACAGTCGAAAAATGAAGAACCCAACTTTACTTAATTATGAAACCAAGATATTATCCCTTAAAAAACACCAAAATAAAATGGTTAAAATTGAGAAAAAATAAATAAATAATTGTTCACCATTTTTCTTCCTACTTTTTTCATCTTTCTTCTAATTTTTTTTTCCTATTAAACATTGCCTTGATTTGATTACTTATTAAACTTAACATCAGTTTTTAAGTGTTTCTTAAATACACTATTTTTAATATTTACACATGCAAAAAAAATAACAAATCAAACAAACCAAGATAAAAAATTATGGGAAAACCCACACAAATGTGACGAGAACCCAAATTTTTTTTTTTGAAGAAAAACCATTGAAGAAAACAAAAAAAAAAAATCGAATACACATGCATAAAAGAATTGTCAAATAAAAAAAATCTAGGACAAATGAAAAGAGATTTTAAACTCACCTCCTCAATTGATATCTGAAATCTCCTTTTCTTCTCCAATTTTTTCTTCCTCCACCTTCAATTTTCTCAACGGTTTAATTCACCCAAAAAACTTCAATTATTAATTATAAACTTCATTCTCTACCTTCAATTACTGCCGTCGAAGGGAGCGATTGGTGGTGGACTGGTGGTAGACGGTGGTGAAGTACGGGTGGAGGTTTAGGGGGCGAAGAGGATGTGTAGAGAGAGAGATACGAAGAAGATGGGTAGACTTTTAGAGAGAGATATTTGAGTAATGCATATGACCCATTTTTAAGTTTTTCCAAATTGATTAATATCAATTGGAATCGCAGCCAAGAAATTTCATAGAACAAGTTGTCATAAAACTTTTCATGTAATTTTCTCATGTAGCCATCATTTCAACAAGTTGTGATTTCATTTAATAATCAAAGTCTATGGTGAACATATAATTGACAATAACACTTTTTCAATTAATCTTACATTATACTTCCTCTGTTTTCTTAAGTGCAACATTTTGACCATATTTTTACTAATATATAAAAAAAATAAACATATAAAATATTTTCATAATATCAACTTTTTATAACTCTCAGAAATACATAATTAGATATATTAATTATCAAAGTTGTGCGTTGCCAAGCGTAAAAGTCAAATTACTGCACTTATTTGAAAATGGAGGTTAGTATATGTTAATTGTAGCCTGTAAGGGTTGTACAAATTGGATATGAACATCTCATTTTTGTGAAATCCTAACAAAATTTGAAGTCATATTATATATAAAAGCCATCCTTTTTATATTGTTTGTTGCTCTTTTGGTGAATGACACTATAATAGAGATTTATTTATTGTATTTTAGTGTCACATTGTTGCATTATTAAGACGTTTGCTTTATATAATAGTGATGATATCATATTTTCATTTACGACATTTTGTGCTTAAATCCAGCTTCGTATTTGGCTTTGAGATGTATCTCTTTCATATATGGCAATAGGGGTGGGACACGAAAAAAATAGAAAAAGGAAAAAAAGGATAAACTTCCTAAGTAATTAAAAAAATAAAAAAGATAAAAAAAAGGCACGAGAAACAGAATACAAAATTTATAATACAATCAGTTACTTTCCTCTCAACTAAATTTTTGAAAAGGTTGATGAATCCATGAATTAGTAGGATAAACTGATTAAAAATTTAAAAATCCCTTATTTATTAGATGTAATTAGCAATTAATTTAATTTTTTACATGTTTTCGCACGCATCGCGTGCATATAAGGCTAGTACCATGTAAGCAAACATTCCAATGAATAACAACCTTCTTCCTGTTAATCATGCAAAACATGTTCCTACTTAAAAATAAATCACCATGTCCCATTGATGAGAAATAGAGGAAAACCGCAGAACCCCCCAAAACAAATATTCCTCCTTCCAAGTTTAAACTACCCCTAATAAATTAAAATATCCTAAACTAAAAAAAGAAAATCCCAATTATTCAATTCAACATCTAATCTCTCAATTACTTCTTTGGCACTACCCGAATTTTGAATTCGAATCAACTATAAAAAAAACCCAAATTAAAAAAAAAAAAACAATCTTTCGTGGGCAACACAAAAACACTCTATTTTTGAATTTACCAAACAATAATCCAACAACCACCAATTACCCAATAAACCCCAATCCAGTCTGAAATATTCAAAGATGAAATAATTTGGGTGCGATTTTCTTAATAGGAAATAGTACCACCGAAATTCTTTGGCTTTTATAGGCTCAACTGTCAACATGTACACAATGTACATGATTCCCCAATATATTTATTTTCATTGCACTTCATTACAGTGTTCGCCCTACCTTTCTTCGAACCACCATGTACAGGTTGAACTACTTCCATCTCTTCTTCTTGAACGAATTCCAATTTCCTTTTCCTACCAGCGACAACTTCCCCTCCTTTTGCATTTGTCGAACTGGTGAGACTTGAATCAAATTTCATGATGAAATTGAAATCAATTCTTGGTTGCCAAATGTAATAAGGATCCCTATAACTTTCCGGAGTAGGAACCCTCCACTCATGACTCATTATCCTCTACACAGATTCATTACTTTTTGAAGAAAAAGTAGGATATTTTTGGTCATTTTTACCTAGAGAAAATGATTAACAACGATAGAGAAGTATGTGAAGCAAAACGATAAATGAAGAGAGCGAAAACGATGCTCAATTGAAGAATTGCTTGGTAGATGGATGAAAGAACCCTGGGATTGGGTGTTCTTTTGGAATGAAATGGATGAAGACCAAAAAAAATACAGATGAGAGCGAATGACTGATAGAAAGATCTAGATGTTAGTACTGGACCCATTTGTGTTTTGGAGGGAATGGTTACTGGTTTGTAGATGATGTCAGGTGAATCCTTTTTAATGCAGTTAATTAGTGGTAGGTAATGTTTTAATTAGTTTTACTAAAGGAATGTCGGAAGGGTAATGTGGTCATTTTGGGTAAAAAAATGTTTACTGAAAAGAGAAACGTTGCAATTAAGAGTGAACTGTCAAAAAAGAAAAATGTTGCAATTATTAATGAACGGAGGAAGTATTAGATTATTTCAAATTATGGTAATTTTTGAGCCATATATTGATCACTAGAGCATTTTCGACATAAATGACATGCGAAAATTATCTTCGTTAAATCATGGAAAAAATTCATTATGTGAATTTACTGTTTCTAGCTGAGATATTATTTGAATTTAATTATATAAAAAATTTGGATATTATATTAGATGATTTTAAGTTCTAAAAATCTACAACAAGAAAAAACGATTATATTATTTGTCCAATGTAATTTTACTGTAGTTTAGAAAACTCATTTGCTAAGATGTCATTATGTGTTTCCTATTTCCTATGCATATGTTTCTATCTAATATGCTTATGGTTTCTTAAGATATGTTAACAGTGCTTAGTTAATTGTTTCTCATGGTAGGAATTTCAGCTTTATAATAAATATCAGATGCAATAACTTGGTTTTATAGAACAATATTGCCCATAATGAAAAAATTGCTTCAAATAGAAAGATCATTCCATCCATAAAAGTGTAAATAGTATTATCATGAGACAAAAGAAAATGAAAAGTGCTAGGAATGTTCTGGAACAAAGGACATATTAAAAATTAGTTTACATTAATTTTCAACTTACAAGACTAGAAGGCAAGTAAATACAACGAAAATGATATGATGAAACATTTTGTGACAACTCCTTGAACACTCATTTTTGTGCAATCACGATCTCTTCAATTGTACAATCTATATATTATATATATCGCATGCCATAATTCCTGATGCAAATATTAGTGGCCTGATAGGTGGTGGCTAGTGGGTGGTCGGTGCTATACAGTGGTGGTGCAAGACAACAGGAGATAGACGTTGAACAAGATTTTGTAAAGGGGGAGCGGAAAGGGTTGCATGATTGAGTGCCAATACTGATGCAATGCAAATTCAAATCATATCTACATAACTTCCCGCATATTTTTTCACTGGTTAAAAACTAGTTATTCAACAATTTCGATATATTTATTTAAGAATTAACTTTCAAATGTGATAATAAAACTATCAACTAAATTTATTTGTACACCACATTATTCAAATTTGTTTCGAAAATGTAAAAATATCATTAAGCTAATATAAACATTAACTTGTGGTTAAACGGGCACGCATAAAAATAATACCTGCTACATATAAATAAAATATATTATCAACACTGGCAAAAAAAAATAAAACAAATCCTTAGTAAATATAAAAGTGATATTTCTACTTTAACAAAATTAGAGTATTTAATATATAATTTGGCTAATAGTTACAATTAATGGATAAATAAAACGGTTTTGAAATCGAGACTATCATATTTGATCTCTCTAGAACCCAATCTAGAAACCTAAGTGTATTTGCTGTCTCTCACCATGTTTGATGTGTTTCTTCAGATATATAAACAATAACCTCTATGTGGCCTCTTTGTATGTATAGATATTGAGATCCTAATCTTCGAAGGAAACTAAATGTTTTGTTTTTAGTAGTAAAAAGTCATTCATTGAGTTGAAGTCATCGACATCTAGAATAGAGATCCAAAACTAATAAGTACATATCAAATTGATATAAACATGATTCTAATACGATAAAACTCGATCATCGAGGAGATCTAGCACTAAAGAAAACCACCGTATTTGTCATCGTTGTCTAATGCAGCCTTATGCTAGGGGGTTTATCGATGTAATGTAGTTTTGTGGTAGAACCAGATTTAAATCAAATGATTATTGTTAATAAAAAACTGATATTTGTTGCAACCCAGCCCGCACAGCTTCCAATCAAAAAAATAAACTTCAACTTAATACTTTGGATCTTGGTTCTATACCCACACACACAAAATCACCAAACAAACAAAATCACCATGATGAACATGGGGAGACTAGATCCCAACAAAGTGGGACAACTTACCCCATATAGGGGAAAAAAGTCATCACAAAGGATGTAGAGACACTCTTATGAAGAAAGACTAATTTATTGGATAGACAAAGAAAACAAACTAAAAAATAAAAAAAAGAGAGAAAAAAGGGCTTATCATGGTAAGAATATCCATGAAAACCCCTAGGATGATTTACCTTGAAGAGGGAAACAGAGAGGGGAGTAAACGGCTAGGGTGGAAACTAAATATTTTATCTTCCTAATACATATACATATTTTTAGTAAATAAAATATCATCAAGAAACCTAGCATAAAGAAACTACGAATTAAACAAGAAAGAAACAAGAAACAAATCTTGGAACCGCCTCCGTTGTTTGGCATGCCTGAGCCAAGATTGTGCCTGTCCAGGCACTTCTTCCAGAATCGAGGCTTCAACTCATAGCACTTCAAGCCCATTCGCGGGGGATGCACTTCGATTCGTTCTTTCGATCATTCGCTAGTGGAAAAAACCTTATATGTTACAACAAAATCGGATCCGTAAATCGACCATTTTTTGGGAGGCAAAACGCTGCAAATTTACTGATCCGATTCTTTAGTGAACTAGATCAGTTAACAGAAAATTGATCCGATTTTCTGGTAACTGATCCGGTTCGCATAACTGGATCGGTTAACTTTCATGCGTGAATGAAAGGATAACTGAAACAAACACGCCTTTGTAACGATTAGTGTTTAGGATAGATTGAATTACAAACTAAAAGACTTCACTTAAAGTTTATAAGTCGGTTTTAATTAAGGAAGTGAATCTCCACTCTTGACCTTAACTAAGGGTTTTAATTAACAAATTATGAGAACCTCCACTCTCAAATCTGCTAATTGGTTTGAATTTCTCGTAGTTTTACCTCCCGAGAAACTCGGTTCAAAGATAGAATAAATGTCTCGGTTTTTAGACTCTAAACACATCGTGTTTTTGGATTAAGCACAAAGCTCAAATTTTCATCAACAAAATCTGATTTCATAAATGATCCATAATACATATATATTACAAGAGTCAAAGAAGACTTAAAAGATCAGCCTAAAATATCTCAAACACTAAAGCTAATAAACAAAGCATTAACCAACAAATATCCCTTAAAACTAGTTGGTCCAATAAGAAGTGATGTTGAATAGTGCAGCATAGTGTTGTTTGTTGGATTGTTGGGTGGCACAAGTGAAGCAAGTGGGAGGTTCCCTTAGCTTACAAGGAAAACCCACAACACCTCCAAGAGTTCACCTTACCTTTGTTGTCCCATGCATTACACGTCCCACACATGCATCACACGTCCAAATACAACTTTAGCTAATAAAAAAAAGTCTGTTTTACAAATCGAAAGTTTACAAAAACTGGAAATTAAGCTAAGTACATTAACTAGTTTCCTTTCCTTCGTTGCTCAACATGATTAAACTAGTACTAATCTTTAGACCATGAATCTCTCCTTTGTTGTGATTAAGATTAGTACTTAGTAATATTTCGGAATTCCCAACTGATTTCACATCATCCTCTCCTTCTTCAAAAGGAATTGTCCTCAATTCTTGCACATTTCTTCATCTTCTAGGTAGGGGGATAAGTCACCTACATTGAATGTTGCTGCCACGCCATATTCTCCGGGAAGGTCTATCATGTAAGCATTGTCTCCATAACATTCAAGAACCTTGAAAGGCCCTTCGGTTCAAGGCTTGAGTTTATGCTTCCTTTTACTTGGAAATATCTCCTTCCTTAAGTGAATCCACACCAAATCTCCAGGAGCAAACAACCTTGGCTTTCGGTTTTTGTTTGCTTTCTTCTTGTACATCTCATTTGCTTTCTCGATGTTGGTGCATATTTCATTGTGAACCTTCACCATTGTTTCAGCTTATTGCCTAGCATCTCCATGGACATAAGAATCTTTAGGCAACGAAATAAGATCAATAGGTACATAAGGATTTACCCCATATACCACTTCGAATGGTGAATGCTTGGTGGCAAAAGATGGAGTTCTGTTGTATGCAAACTCCGCATGGCATAGCTTGACATCCCAATCTTTCCCAGTTTTTCTTACTAAGCCTCTTAACAAGGCGCCTAGAGTTCGATTGGTCACTTCCGTTTGACCATCAGTTTGGGGCTGATGTGAAGTACTAAACATCAACTTAGTACCCATCATCCTCCATAGGGACCTCCAAAAATAACTCAAAAATTTACTATCTCGATCCGAGACAATAGTTGTTGGTATTCCATGTAAACGAACAATTTCCCTTAAATATAAACAAGAAGCGTTAATAGCATCTTCTGTTTTATGGCAAGGCACAAAGTGTGCCATTTTTGAGAAACGGTCAACCACCACTATGACCGAATCCTTCCCTCTTTGCGTTCTCGGAAGTGCAACAATGAAGTCCATACTAATATCCTCCCAAGGCCTCTCCGGTACTGGTAAAGGAGTGTACAACCCCTTATGGAACATGCTTTTGGCCCTTTGACAAACAACGCAACGAGCCACAACAACGTGCACTTCTTTGATCATATGAGGCCATGAAAAATGCCCTTCCAACAACTCCATGGTTTTGCTAATGCCAAAATGACCTGCCAAACCACCACCATGAGCTTCTCTTATAAGCAAATCACGAACGGGACATTTAGGAACACAAAGTTTGTTCCCCTTGAACAAGAACCCCTCCATTTGATGATAATGGCCTTTTGGACCATCTTTGGCAGCCACGAACAGATCAAGTGTCTCCTCATCAAGAACATAGAATTATTTAATCAATTCAAACCCAAGCACCTTGGAATCCACCATGTTAAACAATAGGTGCCTCCGAGATAAAGCATCAGCTACAATGTTAGCTTTTCCGGCTTTGTACTTAGCAACAAAATTGAAAGATTCTAAGAACTCTACCCATTTAGCATGACGAGCACTAAGCTTATGTTGGCCATGAATATATTTCAACGATTTATGATCGAAATAAAGAACAAAAGCTTGTGGTCAAAAATAGTGACTCCAACGATTAAGAGCTCTAACCATAGCGTAAAACTCTTTATCACAAGTCGAATAATTCAACTTAGCCTGATATAGTTTCTCGCTAAAAAAAGCAATAGGCTTGCCACATTGAATTAAAACAACCCCAATACCCGTTCCACTTGCGTCACACTCAACTTCAAATGGTTTAGTGAAATCAGATAAAGCTAGGATAGGCGTTTTACACATTATTTCCTTTACAAGTTCAAACGCCTTTTGAGCTACGTCACTCCATATAAAATTTCCAAGTTTAGTGCATTCAGTTATAGTAGTTAATAAAATGTTGAAATTGTTTATAAACCTCCTATAAAATGAAGCTAAACCATAAGAAAGATCTCACCTCGGTGATAGTTGTGGGAACCGGCCAAGAAGAAATCGCTTTTACTTTGGATGGATCCACCTTCACACCTTCATCATAAATTATGAAACCAAGGAAGCCAATCTCTCTTTGCATGAACGTGCACTTTTCAAGCTTCCCGTATAGTTTTTGCTCCTTTAGAACTTCGAACACTTGTTGCAAATTATTTAAATGATCATCCTTGTTAGAACTGAAAACAAGAATATCATCCAAATATACAACCACGAACTTTCCCAAAAACGGCCTAAGTACTTCATTCATCAATCTCATGAACGTACTAAGGGCATTTGTGAGACCAAACGGCATAACCAACCATTCATACAACCCACGCTTCGTTTTGAAAGTCGTTTTCCACTCATCTCCCTCTCTCATGCATATTTGGCGATATCCACTTCTCAAATCATTTTTCGAAAACAACTTGGATCCACTCAACTCATCTAGCATGTCATCTAATCTAGGAATGGAAAATCTGTATTTTATGGTGATGTTATTCACAGCACAGCTGTCAATACACATCCTCCATGAACCGTCTTTTTTTGGCACAAGTAAAGCCAGAACAGCACACAGACTTTTACTCTCTCTCACGTATCCTTTCTCCATCAAATCATTGATTTGGTTTTTGTAATTCCTCAATCTCTTTGGGATTGCATCTATAGGAAGGATTATTTAGAATTGGTGCTCCAGGAATGAGATCAATTTGATGCTCAATTCCACATTTAGGGGGTATGCCATTTGGTAGGTCATTAGGGAATACATCTCCAAATTCCTCCAACAACTCCCTCAAATGTGAATCCTCAACCTTCACTCCCTCATTCACCTCTTTGGCAACCAGAATATACACCAACTGATTTGCCTCCAACTCCCTCTCGAATCTTTTTCTCCCCAAAAAACACCACCACACACTAGGTTTTCTTTTGGTTTTGGTTTTGTGTTTCGGATTTTTGAAGGGGTTAATGGTAATAAGGTTTTGATTTTTCCATTCTTGTTTACCTTATACACATTAGTAGAACCATCATGCATCATTTTTCGATCAAATTGCCAAGGTCTACCAAGTAGAATATGTCACACAGTCATATGGGTAATTTGTAATTGTAATTGTTGTTAAGTTGGTATCATATTCTCGCACAATAACAACTTTTAATTGGTACATTTTATTTGCTTTTCAATGGCTGAATGTTTGTTGGGTAAACCTTGCGTGGATACAATTAGAATCTCATTATTTACATGTGGTCGATTATTCGTGTTTTGTAAACTTAATTTGGGTGTCCATACTTCTGCAATTGTTTCCAAATTTTTTGGAAATGTGGTAAGAATTGTGTTCATGGTGATGTGGAGTATATCCTTGTGCATATACAAGTGATTGTATTGGTATGTAGGCTTTAAGTTGTTGTTTTCCAAACAAATTGCCCTATGCTCACATCACACCATAATGTTTATGTTATATTATACTTCGTATGTTGCATAGGAGTTATTTTGATTACCTACAACTTGTCTATTATATGTCATTAAGCCTGGAAAAAGTGCATGATTTGTTAAGTACATGGAAAATGTGCTTTTTGTTGGCAATGCCATTCCTTTTTTTTTGAATAAAATGCTCTTCTTTTTTACAAAAACAAGACATAAATATAACAACATTCACTATCAATCAATCATGTTGGAGTTATAATGGGCCTTTATACTATTGTTTTGCAATCTCCCTTACACATATCTGGGTTTTGCCAAAACAAATAAGTCAATCAACTTTGCTTGCTTTCTAAACTATAAATTCGTGGGGTTAGAATTTTCTACTAATGTGTTTATCTAAAATTCAACTAAATCACACACAATTAACTAAGATCCCAAACTATCTAAACTGTATGTAGTGATAAAGTAGTGTATTGATTGAGTAATATCTAAATTGTATGTAGTGATAAATTGTAGTGTAGTTATAAAGTAGTTGTTTATTAACAAAATAAAGAACTGGTTGTGATAATATTATGGTCATTTACATCGTCTTGTGGGGACATTGCCACTGTTTTGATGCTCATATAATGTGAGTTCAGATTTCACTAAAATATTCCTTCTTCGTTTTAATTTATATCGAACTCAGACAACGATGTTGATTCTATGAACTGCACATAGATAAAGAGGTGGCCTACTTTTTCGGGGTAAAATTAGGGTAATTTGGGAAAAAATAGGAGAATATTATGTAATTGGGTAATATAGCGATGGTATTGTATTATTTTAAAATAAATCAATGGATGAATATTTCCTTTTTGGTGAATGTAGCATCTATAATGAAAATTCCGAATACGGAAACTATAACATCTATTTTAAAAGGAAGAAAGTATAAATTGTATGTGTTCATGTTGAGTATACTGTATCTATCTAATATTCAACTAAGATTGTAGATATCTATATTAAATACCTAAATTGTATATTGATGGAGTAATAGTGGACGTTGTAATTGCCACAGATTCACCGTCCATTAAATTTGCCTTCTAACTACACATTCTAGGGGTATAGAATAGTATTCCTCTGTTTATATAAGATTCAACTAAGATCAATCTTAATCAACTAAGGTGCCAAAATATATGAATTGGTTATTTAAAGAATAATGGCCATGATAATTCATTTTGTTATTTCAATGTTGTTATGTGGACATTGCAATATTCTTGTTGCCCCTTATAATTTAACAAGGTTCAACTAGCATTTCCACATGTCTAATTTTTATGTTGTAGTGAACTTGTATATTGACAAAGTGATAATGGGGCGTGAAAATTAGTTTGGTCACCTACAAAGATTTGTTTGGGCATTGTCAAAATGTGGATGCCATAGGGTAAACTCGTTTAAGATACGTATTTTAAGGATAATGACCAACCTATGGTACGATGCTCTCCAACATATTCCAACTATAACCACAACTACTTATCTTCTACGTAAGGTAGGTCGAAAAACACCGATATACTAGTGCGACCAATTGAACAACAAGCTCGACCTAGGAACCGGTAATTTCGGATTCATTTGTGGTTATGATACACAAAAACTTAGCGAATTTTAATTTCATGAAACCTAATTTCTTTCAAACTATATCCAAAAATGGCAAACCTAATTGTCTTCAAATTATCATGCTCGCCGTTAATGGAGGTTTCGAGGCATTGAAGAAAAAAACGAGGAAGCCTAATTGTCTTCAAATTAATATGCTTGCCGTTAATGGAGTTTTGGAGGCATTGAAGAAAAACATGAGGACCCTAATTGTGTTTAATTTATATTTATAAAGTAATATTTCGTATGTCATAAGGTTTAATTTTGTTATTTATACCTTGACCAAAAGATCGTATACTTTCATATATAATAAAGCACAATTTCGTATATTATAAGGTCTAATTTTGCTATTTATACCTTGACAAAAGATCGTATATTACAAGGTATAATATCGTGTATTTTATTGCGGTATAAATGTATAAGTTCGTAAATACCAAATACAGTAAATAGAGAAAAAGCATTTAATAAATATAATTTGGGAATTAATCAGTTAAGTGCTTAAATTAAAATGCAAAAAATTAGGAACTACCTAAAATGACCCGGTACCGTCATCAATTCGCCGAATCCTGATGTGGACAAATTCGTTGTTCTTATTGCACGTTTTCTGTCGCCTTTTTCGGAGAAGGTATTGTAAAAATTTTACAAATGAATGGAGTCACTATACCTGTATTTTTTTTTTAAAAAAATTCATACGAAGTCACGAGAAATCATTGATCAAAATGCCTAATCCCCTCAGCTTCCTGTTATGTATTCACTTTTGTCCTCGAACAGGACTCGTCACAGGCCCAAAGTTCTGACTACGCAAGCGGAGCTAGCAACCACAAGGGCAGCAAATATTGGAGGCACCAAAAGATCAATCTTAGAACGTTGGAAAAATTTAGCAGGCAAGCACACTATCTCAGATGAAAGGTCCACCGGTACCCTTAAGCTGCTGTCTGAGTTACAGGTATTCGAGAACGACGACGAAGGTGATATAGCCCATATAAAGGCGGTTTCCGGGGCTAACGCTGCCAACGCCACTGTTACTGTAAGAAGGGCCGTCCACACTCCCGCATACATAAACAGCGGACGCCGCCATGTGGTTAATGTGCAGTGTGAAAGTATGGACCTGATGAGGAGGGAAACTGACATTTTTATATATTATGTCGTGGTAATTAGTAGTGGTGCTTAATTATATATATGCGTTTCGTGTAAAATAGATATATATGTTTGTAAGCTTAGTTTAGTTGCTTAACTAACTCATCATATAATCAATGTATGTTCGTCAGGAAAAAAAAATTGCTATTTATGTTGTAGTTTATATTGGAGTACTTAGAAGATGACGTAACGTCATGGAACTATAAATTAGTTGGTTGGGTTTGTTGATCTAAGAAAGAGGGAAATTAGATCAACTGCTCAATGTTTTATTGTGTCAATGAAGATACGTTTTGGCTGCTGCTATGCTTTTGACCCGTTGCCATTAAAGTTAATTCAACTAGTTGTTTGTTCTCTTTTGAAGTTTGAAAAATGACTAGCAGGCTAACCTCCTAAACTTGGAAAAGCTAATCATCACTCTTTCCATTCCATAACAAAGTTTTATCTCTCCCGTGCAAACAATTATAAATATTACTTCATCCGTCTATATTTACTTACTACATTTCCTTTTCTAAAAAGTAAATTATAATTAAAAATATAAACATATGTACTCTTGTTAAATTCACCTCGATACGTAAATTCACAATATCATATTTTAATAACTTTTTACTTAGATGTATTAAGAAATATTTGAAGTCGGAACTGTGCAAAATGAGATACAAATAAATATAGGTAGTAAGACGGAGTACTAGTTAGGGGTATGTGCCTTGTAGGTAGTTGCTAGTCTTTACTCGCTTAGGTTCTATAAGCTCATAGTCTTACTAGCATTACTATACCACATCCGTTCCTATTTAATCTACATACTTTCCCTTTTGGGTCGTTCCTTTTTAATGTTTACACTTTTACTTTATCTATATAAGGTAAAATGTCCAATCATTATTCTCGACTTTTGTCTCTCATGTGGTCCCTTATCAAATAAATTAACCCACTTAAAACCCCCACCTACCCCATTTTTTTTTTTCTATCTCCTCTATTTTTTTATTTACAAAAGTACTTCTTACTCCCCACTTTTCATAATTCCTCTTCTCTCTCCTACGTTTTCACTTTTGTGTTGGTTCTAATGAAAAGCAAAGTATGTAGACGATTTAGGAACAGAGGTAGTATACATCCTCTGCTTATAAATTGTTGTTATATTTCTTATTTCACGGTATCTAATGTGCAGATTTAGGCATTATTATCTTTAATTATGTATCGTCAAGGATCATTAATATTGATGTTTCAAAACATAAATCAAAACGAAATAAAAAATGTCAGTTGGTAATAGTTATCTTTGTTTTCTAATAGTTGAAAAACTTCAACTTTACCCTTGACAACAGATAACTTTAAGCAGTAAATTATAAAAATTTGATATTATAGGAATAATATGTCAAACTTATGTGAAATCATACAAACATACAAAATAGCCTTTGTTTTTATATACTTCAATTCTGAAATAAGTGAAACACTTATCTCAAAAAGCTCTCACATAAAAGAGAGAAGTATTTAACTTATTTCATAATGGAGGAAGTAGATAAGTAAAAGAAAATGGTTAGAATTAATACTTCATCTGTTTCTTTTAAAGTGCAATACAGAGAAATAGCACACAAAGCAAGGTAGCTAGAGAGAAAATGTTGGGCCCACTTTTAATTACCGTACTTCAAGATTAAATCAAAGATAAGTGGAACATAAACTCAATCTAATCTTGCAGCTGGTGAATGAAAAAGGGCGGACGTATGAGAGTAGCATTGCGGACCACGAGAACAAAATGTAGTAGCTCGTAGTTGTCGACAAAAAAAACTCGAACGAGGCTCTGAGTCAGCAAAGCCATGGCAAACAGAAAGGACGAACTCTAGTTGTTGTTGTTGGCTAAAAGAGATCGTGATAGAGAAGGGGTAGTATAATTCTAATTTTAAAACAATGTTAAAAAATATATGAAGATCCAAGCAATCTGTAGATAAACCAAAATAATATAAAGGCAAAAACTAACGGACGCCCCGGGGGCGCTAGATAAGAAATATATTGTTCTACTTAATTACTCATATTTATATAAAATAATATAATAATGTATAATTCCAATGTAATGCATTTAAATGTTTTGCATTGGAATTAAATGTTTTTCCCTTTCCTATTGAAAAACATTAAATGTTTTGCATTGAAATTATATATTATTCTATTATTTTGTATAAATATGAGTAATGAAGTAGAACAATATATTTCTTATCTAGCGCCCCGGGGCGTCCGTTAGCGGGATCGTTTTTTAAATAATTGTTTGTGTTTGGGCTCAATGAATCACCGGTACCCAGTTCTAAGCTGAAATTACCATACTACCCCTAGTAGGATAGTGATCTCGTCATCATCAAAAGTCGTCCCAATAGTTTAAATACTAGACGTAGTTCACCTAAGCGGTAATGAATAAGGTAATGAACAATTCACCTACTCACTCTCTCTCCGAATTCTCTCACTACGATTTTACCTCTTACTATGATACCAATTTAAGCGTAGGAAAGACGATCCTAGAAACTCCCCCGGGGTAGTCTAACTCTTGTCTTGCAGGTTCAGTGATCCATATGAGAAATGGTCATTTCCTATAGATCCTAGTTCTATTAGCATTTGTCTTGTTTTCCTAATTCTAGTAGAAAATAGGACTCATAAAATCCTAATAATCCAAGTTGGATTAGAGTTCCTAGTTCTGTTAGGAGTCTCAAGGTTTTAGTTTCCTCATAATTCTAGTTGAGTTCGAAATCCAAATCCTAGTTGGATTAGGATTCCTAAATGGAGTAGAATTATAGTATTAGAAGGAGTCTTTTGCTTGTAAATTTTTACTATTCCACTTGGAATAGGGTTTTCTTATTTTAAGCACCTTACGAGTCTAATGCTAATAGGAGAATAATCATAGTAGGCATGTAGGCTTGCTTGTCGCCCAAGGGGAGTTTGTTTCTCTTGGATAAAGTTTGTTATTTTCATAGTTATATTATTTTAGTTTCCTAGCTTTAGTATGATTAGGGTTTATTTTTTTCACGCCTATATAAGGCTTTGTTTCATTAATAAAAATTAGAGTTTTGAGTTTAAAGAATGAAAAGTGTTAAGTGTGATTGAACTCGCATAGAACTGAGTGTTCAAATACACAAACCGCGACTTTGTGTGATCTTGGAGCATAGACTCACAAGAAACCCTCTTAAACCTAGATTTAAGTGTACTATCCCTTTTATCACTAGAGGAAAAAAGCCCAAGGGCTGCGGTCAAAAAGGGTCTATAGGCTGCGTTTTTTTGCCGTAGCCCATTGACTAGCAGCCCTTGATATTTAGGAAAGGCTGCGATTTTTAACCGCAACCCTTATCACGTTAAGGGCTGCGATCAGGGAAAAAACCGCAGCCCTTGGTGGGTTAAGGGCTGCGGTTAAGGGCCAAAACCGCAGCCCTTGGTGAGTTCAGGGCTGCGGTTTTGGCCCTTAACCACAACCCTTAACCCAACAAGGGCTGCGGTTTTTGCCCCGATTCGGCACCCTTGTGACCTAAAAAAAAACCTTTTTTTTTTTTTTTGCATTTTTTACTCCTAAATTTTCCCAAACAGTTATATATATATATAAAAGTATCATTTTTCATTGCAAATTATGTTTTTTACACAAATCTAGATTACATTACATGTGTAGAGAACATACTACAAATATAGACTACCCCTATTTTCATCTTCACTCCCTTCTTCAACATACTCTAATTTTACAGGCTCGAAGTTGTAGTTGTCCATCAAGCCCGATATTCGCGAGTTGACAGAGAAAAGCGAGGTAGACTCGGAGGATTTTTGTACATAGCATGTAGCTGCCACTTCATATTGCGGTGAGCGAGAAAACAACTCAATATCATATCATCAATGAAACCATCATTGCTTATTTATGTCACGACAATACTTGGTAATCACCCATAGCAGAGTTGTAGCTATAATACTCTAGCTCATTAAACTCATGACATGGCATTAACTCTATGCAATTAATCCCTAGTTCCTGCACAAAAACAGCAGCATGATATAACATAGGAATCCCGCTACCACATAAAGAAGCTGCATCTCTAACTGATTGCACCACTTCTTTTAGTGCGTAAATTTCCACAAATGACAACAACTCAGGCCTAGCACTTACAAAAATTATTGCTTACGAAGCAACGAGAAGGATACGATAGATAAGAAAGTTCTTTAATTGAACTCACAAACCAAATGTCATACTAAAGGACTTTCAATGAAGGATCTAGGACAATATATGATATTTTATACTCAACCATTATATATACTAAAAAGATGGGAGGCTACATAGAGCTCTGAAACTAATTCATGTGATGTGAAACACAAACTTTAAAAGTGCACTTTGGAAGCAAACTTCTGAAGGAAATCATTTGCAGCGAGTAATAGATATGTTAGACTAACCGACTAACAATAATTAACTAACATAGTTAAAATTCAAAGAAAGTACCTTTAAGTGGTCAAGTTTCTCTATCATGCCAGCATAAGTACCCGAGCAATTAGTCCTGCTTGATTCATGCTTAGTAAATCCACGCACATGCATTTCATATATAATCAGTTCTCTTTGTAGGTGCTTCCGAGGTAGATCTCCTTGCCAATCAAACTGAAATTATCAAAAGCATAGGTAAAAACGTGAAAATATTCAAACATTTAGCAATGACAAAGATAGAGTAATTTAACTATAATAGATTATTAAGAAAAATACTATTTGCTTTTAGTAGGTTTCCTCAACTATATGAAATAGATAATTACCAAATAAAGTCACGCTATGCCTCATTTAATATTTGCACAACATATCAAAGGAAGAACAACAACAAGATTACACTAGTGGAAAAAACAGCTTTTGCTACTTATCAAATGCTTTGGTTGACTAATCAACCGGAGCATTTGTGAAGATTTTAGTAAAAAAAATTCACAAATGCTCGTGTTGTTTAGTCAACCGGAGCATTTGACATCAAATGCTCCGGTTGACTAAACAACACGAGGATTTGTGAATTTATGCTCCGTTTAATTGACGGAGCACTTGAATCATTGAGCGTTAGCTTTTATTCTTTGGTGAAACTGCTCCCTATAGACATAGTTCAGTTCCTCCCTCTCTTATCAATTTTCGCTCTCTTATTCAGCCGTCCTCCATCGTCCCTCCCTCCCAAGTCATTCGCTTCCTCCCCCACTCAGCCATCCTCCGTCGTCGTCCTTCGCTTCCTCCCAAGTCAGTCCCTCGTACTATCTCTCAAGTCAGTTCGTCTGTTTGGTTAGGGTTTAGACTTCGCTTCCTCCGCCGGAGTTCGATTGGAACTCGCTTCGCTCAAGTCCCTCTTTATCGCCAGTCTGCCGCAGTTCGAAGTCTGCCGCAAAGAGGTTTCATTCGCTGAAGTCTGGCCACTCGAATTCGATAGCGCAAGTCTGGCCACTCGGATCAGTCTGTCGCACTCGAATCATTCTGCCGCATATTCCTTCAGGTTCGAATTTTACGTTTCTTCAATTTCCCTAACTGCTTCAGGTGCTATTTTATCATAATTTCTAGGTTTTCCTTAATTACTCAAAATAATTCACCACAACTCTATTACTCTATCATACAGTAACAATGCTTAATGCCAAAAGAATGACAATACTGCTCTTTCAGCATTATACGTGGGAGAATAATTTGGGTTAAACTTTATTTTGATATTAATTTGTTTAATGGAGCTGAATATTGGATGGAATTAATAATTTAAGATTTTTTAGAGTAATTTCTTACTTTTTTGGTGGTGTCATGGGTTGTTGAATTAGTAACTTGCCCTAGTTAGGTTTGGAATTGGCAGTATGTGTTCAGGTTAATTTATAATTCAATTTTGTAATTGTGGAAAATACCCTTAACATTTTTGGTACAATCGTTTAGTTCTCTATATTTCCATTGCGACTTTAAATTCGGCCAACAAAGCACATAGAGAGTTTAAACATTGGAAATAAGGTTGAACTATGATTGGTTTTCGTCTATCTTGGATGAAGTGAGTCGAGAAGTACTCGTGCTTGTCAAACCAGCCACTGAGAAAGCAAAGACACTATGAAGTATGAACTATCCAGCTTTGTGAAATTAAGTCAAAGATATCATATAGTTTGCCAATTGTGAAAACTGATTGCGACATCTAAATTCTCTGCTAGTTATTGTAAAGGGAAATCACTTGGAATCATTAGAAGTAAATATGTCCATTTCAATTGGAAAGCAGGAGTGATGATTGTCCTCCTTCTCATGTGATGATTGTTTTTTTACCTTTTAGTTGTTTTGGCGTTGCTTGAATTACGTAAGTACATATTGAAGAATAAGATCTTTATGTCCCCTAAAAAAAAGAATAAGATCTTTATGTAACTAAGTTTTATCAAAGGAAGTTATTAGTGGAACTAAGAAAGGAAGTTATTAGTAGGGGATGAATTACTACTTCCTTTGTCTTCTGAAGTCATTTCTAATATTAATTTTCTCTTTTTGGTTACAACGCTCAGGGTGCCTACATATCTTACACCCCCGTCTCTGTGTACTTGCTTCCTCTTTCGGTCTCCCACATGTTAGTTGTGGTCCCTCTTACTCTTATGTAAAATTATTTAGCATCTTTGTTCAAATGATTTACTTGTATGTTAATTTTGAATCATTACGAATGCTTTAAGAATCAAGGACTGAACTTTATTCAAAAGTTTGTTTTTGTTATGCACAAATTAAAGTATCATCATAACCATATGCCTAGATACCCATCCAAGACTTATTCATTAGGAGTAAGTCTTGGATAGTCCCGTTTTGGGGATTGTTCTTGGACGTTTGATCTCACGTAGGTGGTAAATGTATGTTTTCTTTTCGTTTCTATGGAAAATCACGGCTACTCATTTCCCTAATTCGTTCTCTGGGTGCATGTGTAGATAAGTTTTTACCTACATTGTGTACTTGGAGAACTATAGGGAAATCTTTGCCGGATTTTCCATTGAATTGGGAAGTTAACATACATTTACTAGTGGGATTAGACGTCCAAGGATGGGTTAGGTTGGAGTGATAAGGACCTTTGAAAGACATGCATATATTCATGCTATAAATCTTCTTTTGAATTTGTATGTTTAATGATTAAATGATTAACAATGTGTTATTATATGCGTTTTATTAGTCGTTAGAGGTTTGTTTGGATGGCGAGAGATCGTTCGTGGATGTATGGTAGCATTGATTCGTCGAAATTTGTGGATGGGGTGCTTGAATTTTGTGATTCTGCCTTAAAACATCAAGCTAGGACGGGGGAATTGGGATTTTATTGTCCTTGTGTCAAGTGTAGCAATGTGTTCAAAGTCAATGGTATTGAGTTTCTTAGGGAGCATGTACTTCGTAATGGGTTTAGGCCTGAATACCATGTGTGGATTTGACATGGTGAGGAGGGAGTGTATGAAGGGAATTCTTGTGCAAATGATGTCCATGAGCAAGAAGATGTCACTCATGCATCTGAAGGAATGGAGTATGATAATGAGGACGAGACTGACGAAGATGACAATGATCATGTGGATGAGATGATGGATGGTGTCGAGAATGATTTAGGACAAGATTCTCGTGTTTTTGAGTTTTTGACAGAGGCAGCTCAAAAGCCACTTTATCCTGGTTGTAAAAAATTTACCAAACTTTCTGCCGTGTTGACACTTTTCAACATTAAGTCAAAGGGAAATTGGACCGATATTAGTTTTACTTCCCTGTTAGAAGTGTTAAGTGAGATGCTTCCTGATGACAATGAACTTCCAAAGTCGACCTATTATGCTAGAAAGCTCATGTGTCCCTTTAGCTTAGAGTACAAGAAGATACATGCTTGTCCAAATGACTGCGTGTTATATAGGAATGAATATGACAATTTTGATGAGTGTCCACGGTGCGGGATGTCACGTTACAAGCGTAAAGGGGCTGGAGATATGGAAAGGCCCCCAGCTAAGGTTTTGTGGTATCTTCCAATAATACCTAGATTCAAGTGGTTGTTTTCCATAAAAAAAGATGCAAAAAATCTGAGGTGGCATGCAGACGGAAGGAAGAAAGATAGTTTGTTGAAGCATCCAGCAGATTCTCCTGAGTGGAAGAGTATTAATAGGTTCCATAAGACATTTGGGGATGAAGATCGTAATTTGAGGCTTGGGCTATGTACAGATGGGATGAATCCATTCGGAAGTATGAGCTCTTTGCATAGTTCGTGGCCTGTGCGTTTAGTTATATATAACTTGCCTCCTTGGTTGTGCATGAAACGCAAGTACATGATGTTGTCGCTACTAATCTCGGGTCCTAAACAGCCCGGAAATGACATAGATGTCTATCTTGCACCACTTATCGATGATCTCAAAAAGCTATGGGATGAAGGGGTTTCTGTGTTTGATGCTCATGCTAATGAGATGTTCACTTTGCGTGCAATGCTTTTCTGCACCATTAACGATTTTCTGGCGTACGACAACTTATCCGGGTATAAGAATAGAGGTAAGAAAACATGTCCGATATGTATGGATGACATGGAATCCACATTCATTCCTAATTGCAAACATGTCTACATGCCCCACCGAAAGTTCTTACGACCCGACCACCCTTTTCGTAAGAAGAAAAAGGCATTTTATGGGTCTGTTGAAGAGGATGTAGATGTCGACACAAATTATGTGCGTGTAGATCACACGGAAGGGATACTTGTCGACTCTTGAGAATGATGTATTCACAAGGTATTATATATACAAGTTTTTGAATATGTCTTTTATTACTTGGGAGATATGAAGCATATTTTTGTGGTTCTTATTCTCATATTATGTATTTTCTATCTTTGAATCTCTCTACATTGTTTTTGAAGTTTTCATATGATATTTTATATAATGAGTTTGTTTGAGTTTTTGACGTTAGACACCTTTGATCTTTTAAAGAACTCCTTCTGTATAAATAGGTCATAACAAGCTAGCCAATGCCTGCAGGTCATGTACAACTGCTTGCCTTTTTTGTTTGATGCCCGACCAGATTTACTCTGTCAGCTTGTCACAAATCCAATTAGCTTACAGTCACTCTAGCATTCTAGCACCCAGTTCACAGGTAACACATTATTTCTCATTGAAATTGCTTTGTTTTTATCAGGATTGATTGATTAATGGCAAAGTGATCCCAAATGTTGTTTGCTTCAGCAATTACATTTATTAGAACATAAATCGATTTTATGAATGTTTAGACAGTTGTGTTGGGAAAAGAATCATAGCAGATTAATAAAGACCCAGCAGAAAACCTTAGTTCTATTGCCATATGCTTTTCAGCAAGGATAATTTAAGTTTTTTTTTTGTTTTCTGGTAGCATAAAAGCATGTTACATAACAGATAAAATTCCATTCAACTCCGTCACTTAAACCGAGAGGATATGAAAAGCAGTTAAATGCTTGTACTATACACAGCAAGTAGTAAGCATGGTAAACTGTGGGATCAAAGTAAAAATGGAAGGTAAAAGAATGAGATACATTATTCTCAGCTTGATAAATCAAAATAATTTTGTTTCAAATAACTAGCACTATATTCTTCTCCTTTATCAAATGCTTATCTAATTCGAATATATTACCGGAAAAGAGACTTAAATATATGTCTTCAAGGGGTGTTCTTTGTCCTCGGCAAAAAGTCATCCCTGATTGGAACATAAAATTTTAAGTATACAAGAACAAGAAAGGCTATGGAAAGTAAACTTGAAAGAAAACAAGTAGAAATGCACATCACATTTGAGCATAGACTAAGGAACCATTCTACACTTGCATACAACACATTACAATTGTGTAAATCTATGTTTTTTTAAACATCAGGAGAAAAGTTCTTTTTCTAAATCAATTAATATGAAGGAAGCTTTTCTCACACAGCAAGTTTTAAATCTTGAAATAGGTTACCTGTTACCTTCCTCAATACCATAGAAAGCTAATTCCTTCTTCTGACCTCTAAAGCATATTAGGCGAGCAAATTACTACTTGTACAAATCAGGCAATATATATAGTAACAGAGCACGGAAGACAAGCGACCCTTTATAATACTTAGATTGTTTTCACGCTAAGGGAGAGGGCTGTCGCCTTATAGCCTTAAGGATATGAAACCATTTTACTTGGAGACCCTTTATAATACTTAGATACACCAATTACATGCATAACATCTATTTGTCACTCTGAATTCTATGAATGTGAAACAATATAACCTCCATCTTAGTTGTTAATACAACGCTTAGTATTGCTCTATGTAGTATACTTTGGAACCATAACTCATGTGTCCTTTTTTTTAAGCGAATGTCTATGACTTCTTTGTGCGAAGCTAATCTCACAGTAGACATACAAGATGGCAAATTATGAGAAATATAGAAAAAAGAGGATAGCGGAAAATAAATTGAAAATGCAAGAAATGGGAATTTATTCTGCAGCGTATGAAACTCAATCACGGAAGGGCACAAAACGCAAATGCAGGAGTAAGGAGGATGATATTGAGAAAGATAAAATGGAGCATGATGTTAGAGATGATGATGATGCCGAGTATGATCTAGCGATGGAGGAGGATAAAGGTGAGATGGAGGAGGATAAAGGTGAGAAGGAGACCGATAATGCGACCCTTATACAAGAAGAGGATGAGATGGTGTCAGCTCCTCAAACTCAAGGCCGCTTACAAGTGCGTACCGCAAGTGAAATTGTGAGTCACGATCCAAAAAAGAAAAGAGGGCAAGGTCCCACAAAAGGACTTATAAACAAGGGACCCATGCATCTTGAATACAATGAATTTGGTCAACCATGTGGTAAGTGGCGTTATACGTATGGGCAACAAGTTGGCCTTTGCATGCGCAAACTTTCCATTGTGGCAAAATGGAGCAAGGTGACGGAGGGTATGAAGAAGGCATTGTGGGAAGATACAGTGGTAAGTGTATAAGAGTTCACAAGTATTTAGCTGCATATTATAACATACTTGTTAAGTAACTTTCTTGTTTTTCTTTTTTGTAGAATTTATTTCATATTAAACCCGATGAAGCCAAGAAGGAAGTATTTTTGTCAGCTGTTGCAGAGAGATTAAGAGACTTCAAGACAAAGTTAGTGAGTGGATGGATCACTCTAAGAAGAAAAAGAACCATGTCTAAGAAGTCGACAGAAGGAAAGGAAGAGGAGAATGAGGACGGAGAGGAAAAGGAAAATGAGGAGGGAGGGGAAAATGAAAAGGCATCGGAAAAGGAGCAAGGACCGACATTGTTGCCTTATGAAATATGGGATCACATCACAAAAGAAGATTGGGAAGCATTTGTTGCGCAAAAAACTACTCCGAAAGAAGTTGTAAGTTTTTATCTCAAATTTTCAACTCTGTTAAATATTTTTATCACGTGAATGATGCGAATGCTACTCTTTGTGACTGACTTTGTATTATTAAATAAACTCCACATCTTATCAATAATATTACGTGTAAAAATTCGGAACCGAAAATTATCACCATACAAAGTAATACACTACTTTGTAACAAACGAGCAGTGAAAGTCAGCCTTTTCTTAGCTATCAACTGCTCAGTTACAACAGGTAAAAATACACAGGCATCCAAACCAAACAAAACCTTATCAACTAATATTGAACCAAACCAACTAGCTATACACTCAAAGTTCAAACAAAATCTTTTTGCCACAAAATAGACTAATCACCCCTCCCCACCTTATCTTCTTTAACCATATTATCTAACCACCCCTGCTTGCCACCCTCCTGCCCGGCCCCCTGCCACCCCTCGCCGCCACCCTCGTCGGCCCCCTGCCCGGCCCCTATCGGCCCCCTGCTGCCACCCTTCGTCAGTCCCCCTGTCGGCACCCTCCGCCACCCCCGCCACCCCTGCTGCCACCCTCCCGTCGGCCCCTCCGTCGCCCCCTATCGCCCCCCTACCGCCACCCTTTCGTTAGTCCCCCGTCGGCCCCTTGCCACCCCTCGCTGCCACCCTCCTGTCGGCCCCACAGCCGACCCCCGCCCGGCCCACCTGTCAACCCCTGCCACCCCCGATGCCACCCTCCGTCGGCCCCGCCCCCCCCCTGCCACCGGCCCCTTGTACATTTATCAAAATTATATTTTGTCGTGAGCCAGCAAGTCAATCTTGTTCTGTTGTATTTTTAATTTCTTATGTCTAAAAAATTACTTCTTTATTTTTATTATATGCCTCTATTTACTAAGAGTTACCTTTTATTTATATATTATATATATATTGATTCTACAGGAAAGGCGCGCTAAAGCTTATACAAGTTTAAGCAAGAAGAAGTTTTTTCATCATATGGGTCCTAAAACTTATGGGCAGAGTAGAAAGGAGTGGCTTGATGAAGATGGTTTGTACCCGAGCATTAGCTCATCATCGGGGGGAACTTCTTGCTCTACAGTTACGACAAAGAAGATTGACCGAGTTGCCGATTGGTATTGTTCACTTCATAGTCGAGATGCAAGTGGGAGAAGAACCATTTCGATCCGGAAACGAAGAAGATAGCCGATCTTTGTGGTTAGTATTTAGTGTCACTTCATTTGAATTTAGTTTTTCAGTTTCCAACTAACCGTTTTCCTACGTGTTCTTTCTTCATTAGCTTGGATGGAAGCACAAAGAGGTTACAGGCGAGTTCGTTCCTAAAGCGAACAAAGATGCCTTATATATGGTACTAGGTAAGGATCATGATGGACGCGTGAAAGGCAAAGGAGGGGTACGACTAGGCTTGAGAAAAGTTTACGGTCAAGAGTACTCCGCAACAAGATCAACCTCAATTTCTAATGCATCACAAGATGTGGAGAGCAAAATGAAATCTGCAATAGAGGAGCTTGAGAAGAGGATGAAGAATCAATTTAGTGCTATCTTGGAGCTAATGGGATTACCCAGCTTTCACGAGCTCAATATCACTCCTAGGGACAAATTAAGCTAGTAAGATCCTGAGACACCTAGAGAGACACCTACAACGGTACCTGGTTTGATACCTAAACCTCCACTACTTTATCCTCCATTACCTGATTTAGAGGTAAATGAAGTATTTTTTCAGTTTCTTTTCCGACAAAATATATTATATTATGTTGTTAATGTTTGATTTAGCCAATTATGTTTTCAATAGGAGGAGACACCTTGTGATCTTTTACTTCGCGAATCAAAAGATCGTGAGTTGGTTGTGGTAGCTTATGGTTGGGCACAACCATCGAGAGTGGGACAAACATCGCATTTGTTGCCGGTAGCAGGTTCTTATTTTAGTGTGTCCGTAGAGACCATTATATGTGGATTTGAAGATTTCTCATTGTCGGTCCCTAGGTCGAATTGGAGCCTCTTTGTTCTTAATGACGCGCAAGGTAGTTTTGTGATATGGCCACGTGCTTGGGTGCAATTTTCACATGAGGTAAAATATATGTGACTAAGCATGATGATAATGATATAAAAGCAGTGCCAATAGAAAAAAAATATATGCACATTATGGAGTTGATTTATTGTTTTTTTTCCCCTTGAGATATAGGTTACTTGTTCAATTTGTTGTTTATACTCACTATATATTTTATTTCCTCTCCTTTTCTCTCTATAGTTTACTGACATGAAAACATACCCAATTTAACTATGTTCTTTTGTGTGTTTTTCTAAATAGGCTTTGCAGAAAACAAAAAAGGCAAAAAATGTGAAGAATCTGGATGTGAACAAAGAGGCTTCGCAAGGAAACCAATCAAAATCGAATGAGGTGGACTCAAAAACTACCAGTAACAAGGCGAATTCACAACCTATTACTGCAATTGTAAGAAAGATTTCATCCAAGGGCTCATCTCCTGATGCGACACCAAAAGGAATGGCACTGGTGTGTGAACAAGTGATCCAATCTCTTAGCAATTCATGTTTTTGGCTACATGCTCGGGTTAGCAACTTGCCCGATTCTTCCCCAATAAAGGTGGATTCGGAGAAGTCTCAATTCCACTATCTAGGTGATGATTCAGCTACTTGGGTATATAAAGTGGATATTCGTGAATTCCTCTGTGGAGCTATGTTAAATGTATCCATACTACAAGTCTTCATGAGGTTATATATAATTAAAGTAACTACTTCAATATTTTGTTAGTTGTTGACGATTTTCATTCTAACTTAACTTGATTCTTCTTTTAGTGCACTTTATAAAGATTTACTTGGATGTGATTCTGTTTCAAAAGTTGGGTGGCTATGTCCACAAGAGATTTGTGATGCCAATTGCTTGCACAACCATGCAGAAGCGAACGAGTACATTCAAAGGAGTATTAGGCAATGTGTTCAATCGGGTGATAAGTATATTATTGCTCCATACATTGGAGAGTATGTTTTAGTACCTACTTGATAATGTCTTTTCATAATGCTATTTTGGATAACTACTATAGGTACAAATATTTATATGATTGTTGAACTTAAAATTTTTATTATAGTTCTCATTTGATGCTCTTGGTGATATCTCCTTCAAATCACACAATATACCATTTTGATTCTATGCGTCGAGAACCACCCCGAGGCTTACTAATCAAAAGCATATTGAATAGGTATTGTTATATTTTCATTTCCTTTTAGGTCTTCATGAACATGCATGACATTGTCACTATTATAAAATGTTGTGTTGTAGTGTGATGAAGAAATTGCGTGGATCTGGTCCAAGAAGAGCCACACTTCCTCTATGGAAATCGGTGAAGGTAATTAAATGATTTCGGTTGTCCTCTATCTTTAAGTTATTAGTTTCCCAGATTTATTGATTAGAATTTTGAGAATTATTTTTTGAATATGTTATTGAATTTAGTGTGCACAACAACATGACGGGGTTGCTTGCGGCTATTATGTGATGAGGTTTATGTACGATATAATTTCTTCTTGCACGGAATTTGATGATCTAGAGAAGGTTCGTAACATTTCATCCCCTTACAAACTATGACTTGGTTTTCTCCTAATTAGCCCTTTACTTGCACAACATTGACTAGAATGGTCAAATACGACGTATAATCATCCTAGTAATCCTAAAACAATTATTAGATTAGATTGTAAGCTAAAATTACATGCTATGGTAGGAAATAGATGAATTGGAACCAAAACGAGCTAAAACGACCTTGAAATGACCTTTACTTGCACAACATTGACTAGAATGGTCAAATACGACGTATAATTATCCTAATAATCCTAAAAAAATTATTAGATTAGATTGTAAGCTAAAATTACATGCTATGGTATGAAATAGATGAATTGGAACCAAAACGAGCTAAAACGACCTTGAAATGACCTTTACTTGCACAAAGTTGACGAGAACAATCAACTTTGACTTGTAATCATCCTATTAATACTAAAACAACATATTAGAGTAGATTGTAAGCTAAAATTACATGCTATGGTATGAAATAGATGAATTGGAACCAAAACGAGCTAAAACGACCTTGAAATGACCTTTACTTGCACAAAGTTGATGAGAACGATCAACTTTGACTTGTAATCATCCTAGTAATACTAAAACAACATATTAGAGTAGATTATAATTAAAATTTACATGCTATGTTATGAAATGGATGAATTGGATTCAAAACGGGTTAAAACGATCTTCAAATGACCTAACTTGCTCAAAGTTGACGAGAACGATCAACTTTGACTTGTAATCTTACTAGTAATCTTAAAATAACATATTAGAGTACATTGTAAGTTAAAATTACATGCTATGGTATATAAATGTATGAATTGGAACCAAAACGGGCTAAAACAACCTTAAAATAACCTTTAATTGCATAAAGTTGACGAGAACGATCAACTTTGACTTGCAATCATTCTAGTAATCCTAAAACAACATATTAGAGTAGATTATAAGCTAAAATTACATGATGTGGTATATAAATGGATGAATTGGATCCAAAAGGGCTAAAACAACATTGAAAGGACCTTTGCTTGCACAAAGTTGACTTGAACTTTAAAAATGACTTGTAATCATCCTAATAATCGCAAAACACCATATGAGAGTAGATTATAAGCTAAACATACATGATATGGTATGAAAAGGATATAATAAATGGCAAAACGACTCATAACGGACAAATTATGACATATATATTATTGTCTTTGATCTTATTAGATTTACAACACACCAAAGGAGGAGCCCTTCACTATTGAGGAAATCAATGAAGTTCGAGACAAGTTTGCTTCCTTTCTTACTGATAGTTGTCTTTGAATTTGATATCTAGGTAGTTATGATGTAAACTCATACTTTGAATCTAGAATCGTATTTGTAATACAATTCTACATTTATATAATATTATTTTAATTTGAAAGTTAATTAGTTGGATTATTGAATTTTTGTGTGCAATTTGTTGGATATACTTTGGATGATTTTTGTATAGCACTGTGGATGGCACGAGCTTGTGAAATGTATTTGTCACAGAGCTCTAGAAGTCATATTTGTATCAGCGCTGTTTTTGTTTTAAAAAAAAAAAAGGCAAAATGGTCCGGTGAAGATTTAAAACCGAAGCACTTAACCTTCAAATGCTCCGGTTATATGCTTAAAAACCGGAGCATTTGATGAATTCTGAGCATAAAAAAAGGTCAAATGCTCCAGTTTTTAAAACAACCGGAGCATTTGAGAGCTTAAGTGCTTCGGTTGGCAACCGGAGCATTTGTGAATAGCACAAATGCTCGTATGACGTTTGCTACGCGTGAAATACGGAACATTTGATAGGTTTTCAACCGGAGCAATTGATGTTTTTTCTACTAGTGTTAAGTGAAACTCAAACAGATGTTAATTTGGATCAAATGGTAAAGAGGAGGATAACTGTCTCCCAACATGTTTAGGCCCAATATTCCCTGGGCCCGGTTCCTGTGAGAAGGACCATCAAACCCCCGGGCAGGGGGCACAGTGGGACCTACAGGATGGTTACCCTAACCTTAGGGTGCCTAGGGATCTCAAGCAAAGTGTAAAAAGGCTTATTGCCTGAAAAGGCAACATAACCAAAAATTACCCCTAAGGCCCATACTATCAATATTCCCTTTATGGGGATCCTTAACACTATAAATACCCAATGTCTCATCAATGAACATGTAATCAATTCTAGACCAATAGCTCAATACTTACAGTTAAACATCCTAACTGACTTGAGCGTCGGAGGGGCGATCACGGAAACACCCCCGAGGTAGTCTAACCCTCATTCTTGCAGGTCTTCGCGGCGTCGTTCGAGCACCCGGCTATTCTCAACGGCCATCGGCCCTCATCTTGACAAGGTTTTACCCGAAACAGGTTGGCGCAGTCTGTGGGGATTGCCAAACAAAAAGCCATGGCCAATGTTCGGAGATCTCGTCGAACCTAGGTAGCTGACGAAACAGCGAGCGACCCTCGTAGGGCCCCTGTGCTCTCGGAAAGACATCAACATATCCTCGAGGAGATAGCCCCTCGAGAAACAGCCAGTGCAGCTAATCGGGGACCGCCTCTCGAGAGAGGAAACCTCACTCCAATTGAACTCCCTCGAGTTGAGCAACCCAGTCCAAATCATGTCACCCAACAGCACCTGCAGCAGCTGGCAGAGCGCCTCAGCGACAGTCTCGACCGGAATCTTAGGGCCCTCGTCTACAGCCTCCAGAACGGAGGAGAGGGAACATCCAATAGGCCCCCTGCCCCACGACTCACTATGGGGCAGGACGGACGCAATCCTCCCCTCGACGACCCGGTTCCACAAACGTCAACTCGAGCCCCCTAGGATCCTACTAGAGCCCCTCGAGCTCCTCCCCGAGACCCTCCTAGCCGGAGGGATGCCCGGCATATCATCATCGAGCGATCCCTCAGGCACGGTCATCGAGATGCTCGTGAAATCCTGGACGAGCGCCGGGCTCGATCGAGACAAGAGAGAGCAACACCCCCGAACCGCAGTAAGGGGAGGGAAGAGTCTCGACAACGCGAGAAAGGGCCCCGGGAGCATAACGAGGACGAGGCCAGCAGTTCTGAGATGAACGGGGAATCTGTCGCCCACTTTGGAAACCTCGGCTTCATCACGCCCTTCAGCAAAGAAATCATGCGAACTCCCAACCCTCGAAAGGTGAAGGTTGCACCTATCGAGCATTATGGGGGAACAACAGATCCCGTCGATCACCTCACTGCCTTTAAGGCACAAATGATTGTGCCGACGGGGAGCGAGGCAGCTTGGTGCAAGTTGTTTCCCACCACACTAAAGGGGCTCGCGCTCACTTGGTTCACGGAGTTGCCACTAGGCAGTATCTCGAAATTCGCCTCCCTCGAGACTACCTTCAAGCAAAACTTCATTGCAGGTGGAAGGCACCGAAAGACCAACATTCACCTAATGTCGATAAGGCAGCGCAGAGAAGAAGACCTGGCAGATTATATCAAGAGGTTTAATGAGGAGTCCCTAAAAGTCTCCGACCTACAAGATAGCGTGGCATTCACAGCTTTGATGTCAGGCCTATACCCGTTTAGCCGATTCAAGATAAAGCTCGCAGAAAGCGAAGCCTCCACTTTCTCTAAGGCAATGAACCTCGCCCATAATTTCATACAAGCTTCCGACATATGTAAGATGCATGATGAACCCAACTCTAATAAGCGGAAAAATGACTATGGGACTCGAGGTGACCCCCTTCGTGAAGCCTCTCGGAGGGAAATAGAGAAAAAACCTCGGCTTGATGACAACAGCTACAACCCTCGATACAACCTCAACCGAAGGGAGATATACCTCGATATCATGGAAAAGTACACCTTGCCGAAACCGACACCCATCAGAACTTCCATCAACAGAAGAGACAAAAAGCTTTGGTGTGAGCACTACCACGACTGCGGGCACTCCACTCGCGATTGTAGAGAACTCAAAAGAGCATTAGACAAGTTGGCAGATGAAGGAAAGTTGCATCGATATCTAAAGAACGTCGCAGAAAAAAAAGGAGACTCGAAAAGAGAAGGAGTCAAGGAGTGAGGAAACTGCAGGATTCGTCAGTGTCATAGCCGGAGGGTACGCTTCGGGTGGCTTAACCAGCCGCTCTCGAAAGAAATACCTCTACACCCTGAAACACGGGACGGCGGATATGAACAAGACAGCAGCCTGTCCCACCATTACTTTCAAAGACAGCCATCGGCCTAATCAAACCCCACACGACGAGTCCATGGTCGTCGAAATGAAGATTGCCAATCTGAGGGTAGGTCGAGTGCTCATAGACAACGGGAGTTCTGCGGATATCATAACCATGGATTGCCTGGCAAAGTTGAAATATCAAAAGTGTGACCTCCTACCCATCAGCCAACAGCTGGTAGGATTTGGGGGGCAATACGTTCACCCTCTGGATCGGTCAAGCTTCCTACGAGAATGGGAGAGAAAGGTCGATGGAGGAGCGAACTCATAGATTTCCTCGTCGTCGATGTTGGTCTCCCCTACAACGTCATCATTGGGCGCCCCACCCTCAACAATGTGAAAGCTGCCATCTCGACTTACAAGCTACTGCTGCAGTTTGAGGCCGACGACGGGAAGGTCGCCCAATTATTCGGGGATCAAAAGTCTGCCCGGAAATGTTATGTCAACAGCCTGAAGCACCAACACGACACTGTAGCCAACAAAAGGAAGCACCCCAAGCCTGAAGGGCCTCTCCCCACGATGGGAATCTATGTTGGCGAGAACCCCAAGCGGTATGAGAATCCTGGACCCATAGATGGGGATCAAGAGGTATGTATCGACGATACAAGAGGGAGGACGATAAGGATCGGCAAACAGATCCCTGACGGCACCCGAGCTCTAATCATCGATGTCATTCCGTGAGTTCCAGGATGTGTTCGCTTATACGGTCGACGAAATGTTGGGGATCGATCCTGAGATCATGGTGCACCGCCTCAACATCAAAGAGGGGCATCGTCCAGTAAAGCAAAAGCTAAGGTACCAGGGTGCCGACAGAAGTAACGGCCGAGGAAGTGAAAAAGCTTCTAGTAGCAACTTTCATCAAAGAGTGCCAGTACACCGAGTGGCTGGCTAACGTGGTGCTGGTCCGCAAATCAACTGGCTCGTGGAGAATGTGTGTAGACTTTACGGACCTGAACAAGGCCTGTCCAAAGGACGACTTCCCCCTCCCCAAAATCGATAGACTTGTCGATTCGACTGCCGGACATGCCCTCTTCAGCTTTATGGACGCCAATGCCGGATACCACCAAATCCCCATGGCAGAAGAAGATCAAGTCCACACAGCATTCACCACAAACTCAGGGGTTTATTGTTACAAAGTGATGATATTCGGCCTCAAAAACGCTGGTGCTACCTATCAACGCTTCGTCAACAAGATGTTCGAAAATCAGATAGGAAGGAATGTCGAGGTTTATGTCGACGACATGATCGTCAAGAGCCAGCAAGAAGAAGAACATGTATCGGACCTTAGACAAACCCTGTCCACCCTACGCGCCCACAATATGAAGCTAAATCCGAAGAAGTTTGTCTTCAGCGTAAAGGGCGGAAAGTGCCTTGGGTTTTTAGTCGATGAGAGAGGCATCGAGGCTAACCCAATCAAGGTTGTAGCCATAATTGAGATGAAGAGCCCTCGAACCATCAAAGAAGTCCAACGCCTAGCCGGCTGTATGGTGGCACTAGGACGATTTCTGTCTAGATCAGCAGACAAAAGCCTATACTTTTGCAGGATGCTAAAGAAATCGACCTTCGACTGGGACCAGCAAGTAGAAGAAGCATTCCAACAGCTAAAAGCGCACCTAGCCAGCCTCCCCAAACTCGTCTCTCCCTTACCAGGAGAGACGTTGTTCGTGTACTTGGCTGTGTCAGAAAATGCAGTTAGCGTCGTCCTCATTGCTGAGAGAGAAAAGAATCAACACCCGTCTATTTCATCAGTCACGCCTTTCAAGGCGCAGAAGCTAAATACCCCCCAGTCGAAAAGATGATATTCGCCCTGGTAGTCGCCACCCGCAAACTCAAGCCATACTTTCAAGCTCACTCCATCAAAGTATTAACAAGTTAGCCCCTCCGCAAGATAATCGAGGGCAAGAATCAGTCGAGTAGGGTTACGGATTGGTCTAATCAGTTGTCGGACTTCGGTATAGAATTCGAACCCCGCCTGGCAATCAAGGCTCAGGCGCTGGCTGACTTCATCGCCGAATGTACCTCGAGGCTTGAGCCTACCGTGGAAGGCCCCGATGAATTATTCGTCGACGGGTCGTCCTCGAAATCAGGTTGCAGGGCCGGCTTGTTAATTCTCGATCCTCAAAGAAACAGGATGGAGTACGCCGTGAACTGTGTAAGGCGGCAGATGCTCGAAACATCAAAGCCCACTCAGACTCCCAGCACATCGTGGGACAAGTGACTGGGGAATTCGAGGCCAAGGAAGATAGCGTGAAGATGTACCTCATGAAAATCAAGGAGGAAGTAAGCAATCTGACAACCTTTGCCATTACCTACATTCCATGGTCAGAAAATCAGCAAGCAGAAGCACTATCGAGATTGGCCAGCTCCGCCGAGATTTGTCACCCCGCCCTATAATGTGGGACGTACTTAACACCCCCAGTATCAATAGAGGAATAGCTGCCCTCGACAGGAGCCCCACCTGGATGGACAAGTTGGTGTCCTTTGCATGGGATGGGGTACTACCTGAGGACGAGCTAGAGGCCGAGAAGGTAAGGAGGCAAGCCTGATAGTTCGTGCTCCATGAGGGGCAGTTGTACAAGAAGTCCTTCACCCAACCGCTCCTTCGGTGCCTAACCCCGCAGGAGGGTGACTACGTATTTCGAGAAATACACCAGGGAGCCTGTGGGAGCCATCAAGGTGCCAGGACCATCGCCGCTAAAGCCCTTCGAGCTGGGTATTACTGGCCAACGTTAAAGGAAGATGCCTCGAACTTAGTTCAAAAGTGCAAGGAATGCCAGATGCATGCCAACTTACCCCATCAAGCAGCCATCCCCCTCACCACCATCCAGGCCCCTCTTCCTTTCGACATGTGGGGCATGGACCTATTGGGGCCTTTTTCCCCTACATCAAGCCAGAGGAGGTTCCTGTTAGTCGTTGTTGACTACTTCACAAAGTGGGTCGAGGCCCAACCACTGGCCTCCATCACCGACAAGCAAGTTGAACAGTTCATATGGCGTAATCTGATAACTCGATTCGGCGTCCCTCGAGTCCTAATATCGGACAATGGGCGGCAATTCAACAGCGGGCCCACGAAAGATTACTGCTCTCGATTCGGCATCGAAACAAGATTCTCCGCTGTCAGTCGACCCCAGACCAACGGACAGGCTGAGGCTGCCAACAAGGTAGTCTTGAAGGGATTGAAGACCATGCTAGAGGGATCCAAGGGCTCATGGATCGATGACCTACATGGGATATTGTGGTCCATGAGGACAACGGTTCGAGAAGCCACATGACAAAACCATTCAACTTGGTTTATGGGAGCGAGGTTGTGCTGCCCGTCGAAGTCGGTATCCTTTCACCACGGATAACCTTCTACGACCACGACAGCAACGAAGAAGAGAAACGCGTAAACCTCGACCTCCTC
This sequence comes from Beta lomatogona, assembly GCA_947646795.1. NCBI lineage: Eukaryota > Viridiplantae > Streptophyta > Magnoliopsida > Caryophyllales > Amaranthaceae > Beta > Beta lomatogona. The sequence continues at coordinate 1,118,731 of CANSNZ010000073.1, forward strand.
CCTAAAACTCGAGGCAACGCGCTCCTCAAGGCCATCTCCTACAAACATAAAATCACCAGGCTCTTCAATCGACGAATCAAGCATCGACCTCTGCAGGTCAACGACTGGGTCCTCAGGATGTTCGAGGCCACCAACAGGGAACCTCGCTTTGGTAAATTACAGCCCAACTGGGAAGGGCCTTACAAAATCACAAAGGTCGTTCGACCAGGCACATACCGCCTCGAAGACCAGGAAGACCGCCCCTTGGCCCGACCTTGGAATGCGGACAATCTTAGAAAGTTCTATGTATAAGCTCAGGCCTGGCCTTCGAAGCAATACATTTTACAAGTTCCAGCCCTCGAAATTAGGGGCATCTACTATGAACATCCTTGGCAGAATGACAAGCCATCTTTTGTAAAGCTGTCTCAGCAAAGTTAGGTATACACCTACGGAGTTGTAATACACCTATCAAGTTGTAATACATCTATCGAACTGTAATACACTTAACGAGAAATATCGAGCTGACAACAAATTTTGCAAAAAGAATAGATCGAAGTATGCGCTTTAAGTATGCACTTATGGAGTTGTAATACGTAAGTTGTAGTACAACTATCGAAGTCATATCAAGCATAGATAAAAATTTCGAAGGCATAAACTTGTTAAAAAAAATACATCGATGGGAGGAATAGCAAATTTTATTTAGGAGAAGTACAAGCCATCGAGATGGCAAGGTTACACACATAAGGAACTTCTAGAGATTAGAACTAAACTATAAGGGTCTAACATTAACCCTTGTAGGAGCTAGAAGGAAGAAAGAGGAAGATGAGGGAGGCGGAATCATAGGTGCGAGCCCTCGAGATCGGCAGCAGTCGGAACTTAGTCCTCGACCTGAGCGACCCCCGCGTCATCCTCACCTTGAGGAGCCTCAGCATCCTCTTGGGAGAGAGCAGCAACTCCCTCCTCCACTTCCTGCCAGGAAAGGCTAGGAGACAGCTTCTCAAGGACGGCTCGAACGTCCTTGAGAGCCTCAGAGCGGCCAACTTCAGAAGCTTGGAGGGAGGCATCCTCGAGGAAGATCCTCCCTGCCTCGGAGAGCTTCCAGTTTTCGATAATCAACTCCCGACAAGCAGTAGCCTCCTTAACGGCATCGGTAGCCCTCTTGTCAGCCTTCTCCGCCCTGGCCAAGGCCTCCTTCCTGTCCATTGAGGCCTGACGATGCCTCCTGCTGGCCGAGTCCCTCTACTTAGTGAGGTCCTCGATGGTCTGCTGGGCCTCAGCCATCTTCTCCTTGAAGTCCAGCTGATCCTTCTTTATAGCTCCCTCAGCCTCGGAAAGCTTCAGCTCAGCAATCCGGACACGATTGTTGAGGGAACTCCTCTCGTCGAAGGACATCTGGTCCTTGACCCCAGCAGGGGCAGTACCCCGAGGACGGTGGGCCAGAGTAGAGACCCTGATCGAGAGCTGCAGAAAAAAAAAACATAAAAAACGTAAGCAACCAATTACCCAAGTAAAAAAGGGAAAAAGTAGGGAACAAGCACACACCTCGACAAGGGTAGCCTTCAGGGCCTTGAGCTCCTGACCGTCGGTACCACAGCATGCTGCCTCATCAGCGGCTGTCATAAAAAAAGCGGAACCCTCGACCTTCGGCCTCTTCGCTGGGGCCTGCTGCACCCTAGGCGAAGTAACAGGGAAGACAACCGGAAAAGGAAGCTTCACCTCGGGTTTGGCCTCGAGGGGCTCCTGCTTCACCGCAGGAGCCAAGGGAGGAAGGGCCTTTGTGGCCGAAATAGAAGTCACGTCCTCGGTCGAGGACGCGGCCTCGAGCTTGACCGCCTTCGAGGCATCAGCCAACCTCGTGGCGGCAAGAGCGGAGTTCGAACCCGCCTTCGCCAACTGGCGGTGTTTGGCCGCTCGAAGAGCCTCGGGAGTGATCAATGGTTGATACATCGTGATATAGGCAAGAAAGATGGTCGAGATTGAAAGTTTAAAAGAAGAAGGTGTAGATGGTGTAATGACAGCGTTGAAGCACCATATACTTATAACAAAAGTAAATCACGAATTCCAAGGCTGTAATAACTGCCCTCATAGGCCTCACAAAAGCAGAAGCCCATCATCCAAAGGGTCTGCCATGTGTTCAGGGCCCAAAGCCCCCCATGGCACTCAAAGCATGGAAAATGATTGTCTTACCCTCAGTACCAGAGGAATCATCCAAGGCCACAACTCATGGAAAAGGGGCGCTGCCCCTCGATGCCCGGCAATCTGAGTTGTGAAAGAGCGAACATTGAAAACGAAAAAACCCTAATTTGCTATTAAACCCGACAATCTGGGTTCAAAAACTTTAAATTGCGATTAAATCCAACCCTAACTCTCACACAATATGAAGATTGAAGAAGAACGGCGACTGCAAGGATGCTAGATTTACAATTTGAGGAAAAAGAAACTTACCATTTTGTCCGACGACCGACTACCGACCCTGAAGAGTTGAGAAAAGACTCGACGAGTGACGACCGACGCTGAAGAGCGATCTCCGGCGACTAAGAATCTCCGAGAATTGAGAGAGTGACTTATTTTGAGACTTGAGAGAGCGAAAACGTTGAAATGAAGCAGCGCTGAAGAGTATTAGGTCGCATGCATTTTTTGCGCTTTTTTCGAATTTTTTTACCACGTGGCTCCGCCACTGTTAATATGCATCATGTCAACATGTAATTAATTCGTACATTCTCTCGAGTTCAAATTTCTTAAGTTCAACAAAGGCCTCGAATACTAGAACATGAATTGATAATAGCAGTATCAGACTTATTTTACAGCATTGGGATAACTTTTGAATTGGTGGAACAACACTGTTATTTTTTAGTCAACTAGGCATACTTTAGAAAGCCTGAAGATAGCAAACATAAACAAATTTTGAATATATATGTATAATTTGTCCACTGTTATTTTCATGTATTTGTTCACTGAGACCATGCATAATTTGTTCATAGGAAGAATTTTTTTATAGAAAATAATTAAGAAAGTATCCATATAGGTCTATATCTGCAGCACATATACAAGCAGAACAATGATGCACTAACCTTCTTGGAGTACCTTAGATCCTTCATAAAAGAACAAGCGAATAACATTTGAGTGGCTTAACTCTGCCACTTCTTCTTTACTCATCTCAAGCAGGGAGGCCACAAAGGTCAGTATGTTATGTATATTAGCCGGATGATTCAGCATTTCCTTTGACAATTATGGTGCTTCTTTCTTAACTTCTGACCTATCCCTCGAATGTGGACTCTGTCCTAGTGCTGAAGTTTTGGGAAAGGGAAGGATCACCTTCCACTAAGAACAAATCACCTAAATTCGACTTAGGCAGGGCATCTGGTGTATCAGTCTCGAGCATAATTCTATCAAAGGCACTGCCTTGAGCATCTTCTTAGCCTTTTATGATTTCATTGACATAAGAAATCCAAAGAAGGAAAAATAAGCACAAAGCCTTGCTATTTTAGGGAACATTTCAGTAGAACCTAAGTAATAATGAAGAATAACTCCATCAGGAAAAGGGCCAGTTGATTTCATCACATCAAGGTCACCAAAGGCACGCACAGAGTGTGCAGAAGCCAGCCTTTTGAGCTCTTTCGCTAGTTCTAGCTGTTTCTTAAAAACTTCAACCTGAACATCAAAGTCAATCTGTTTCCCATGTGACCCTTTGTCTAGACCAATCTCCCCAACAGCTGCAGTGCGTTAACAGACACAGAATAATCATAATTCTTATGTCTACATAGTTAATTTGGTTATTTTTTCAGCACAATGACATATTCATCCCAATAAAGAATCAAGCACAATCAATTCACACCCACAAATATAACCAATTAAGAAAAAGAAAACACAACAACAGCAAATTACCAGCCAATGTCTAGTAGCAACGCAAACATCAAGGCGGCCGATCCACCATCTAATCTGGAATCGAACAGACCTACCACCCCTCAACTTGCCAAACCTCACAAACACACAGAACAAAAACCAAGATAACAAAATTGCACAACTGCAAAAAAGAACAAGAATCAAACAAAATCGAAAATCATATTATATTTTACAAAATTCAAGGAAAAAGGGACGAAACCTGCTGATTACTGAACGCGATGGCGAATTGAAGAGTGAAGTGTGCGAAGTGATGACCTTGAATCACTCGTTCAAGCACAGTAATCAACTCATCGAACCGGCCCAAGCTACAACGTAAATCGCGGTCCAGGTTAAGAGAAAGCACAACTTTTTATTTTTCCAAAATCTAGGGTTTTAGATGAAAAATTTATCTCTCAATGTTTCCTCTTTCTTCGATTGGTCAATTATATCAAACCCTAGCTAGAATAAATTCGAGTAATTTGGAAAAACCAAGAAATTAGGAGAAAATAAAACCTGAAGGAGTTGGGGGATTGATTGAAGAAACAGCGGGTCGACGCCTTGTGATTCAACCAATTGAACTGCGGCGAACTTGAGCGAGGTCGTTGAAACCAATTGACAGAGCGGAGAACTTATGAAGGAAGGACGACAGAGGGAGGGATGGCGGAGGTTTCAATTGGGAGAGGGTGTAGTTGAGAGAGCAGGGGACTTGGGTCTTGGGAGGGAAAATAATAAAGAAAGGGAAGGACAGATGAAGAGGATTGAAATTTATTTTAGTACATACAAGCAAGATTTCATGAATTGAGGGAGGTCCAATTGCTTGGGTTGACTAGTCAACCGGAGCATTTGGCTTCAAATGCTCCGGTTGGCTAATCAACCCGAGCATTTGTAAATTTTTATATTAAAATTTTCACAAATGCTCGGGTTGATTAGACAACCAAAGCATTTGATAAGTAGCAAAAGCAGTTTTTTCCACTAGTGTACATACCCCAGGTGTTACATAGGTGAAGTGATCTCACAGTTCAAGTGTACGTGATAATGGGGATTCAAGCTACACGTAGTTCTCTGATACTAACGAGCTGGAAGATTATTTTTTATATATACAAGACTTTTACCGAAGACTTTTCTCCTTCTGTAAGATGATCAAGTAGCTTTGCGGTAGACAAGAGCTATGTTGGTGATTTGCTTGATGCGATAGCTGAGAGCATGACATTGCTTTATAACGTCACCATGCAGCTGATGATAATGGTAGTACTTGTGGAGATTTGACCGTACAGGTTTTGCCCCTGGGCATCTTGGAAGTGGATGAATCTTACCAGTTTGCGAACGATATCGACTTAGGACTGCATTCGCGGATGTGACGACACCTTTCTTGCAAGTACTTCTTTGTGAGTTGGACTAATGATGCCTCAATCAATCAGACTTTGCACTTTGTCGTAAAGGTCATGGCATTGATCAGTTTCATGCCCAAATTGACGACAATAAGCGCAGAGTTTGTTCATGTCTGTTCCAGGAAGGGGTAAACAGTGCACATGCGCTGGAACATGAAGTATACCTTGCCTCCAAAGACGATCATACACCATACTCAATGGTTCATCCATCTTAGCATATACCCTTGGATTTGTGTTGAGAGTTTCAAGATCTTCCCGAGGTCGATTTTCTTGCAATTTTTGAGTATCGATGTCGAAGCCATGCTACTCCATGTGGCTGAGGCCAGTGTATTTAATGGCAACCATGTGACGATAGTAGAAATCATTTAGGTTTCGCAGTAATAGGGACACGAAGTTGGGCGCGAATGTAAGCGCATATTGAATAAAAGTGCGAGAAAGTTTCCAAGCCACCTTGACGCAAAGTGACTAGCTTGAACTTCTTGACATCTGTATGTTTATGTTCGAGAGCCTAATTAACAAAAACATGGCTAGCATTTTCCCAACTGGCTATATCTACACTATCTGAAGAATAGTATCAGTCCAAAGCTAGTCCTACTAAACTCTTGTCAAACAGCATGGAGTAATCTTCCTCTCGTATGCCCCATGGGCGTAATGCATTCACAAAACCCACTAAGTGGACAAAAGGATCACTGTTCCCATTAAATTTCCTGAACTGTGGTAATTCACGATAGTGATCTTCATGTTGATATCCTGGGAAGAGAATCAGTGACTTAGTGTGGACCTCTCGAATAGGGCATACTACATTAAAGTCTAAGTCAAAATCCGTTGTCCTAGACCTCTTCTTTGAGTCATTATCACCATCTTGATTCTTCCGGTCCTTCAATTGACGTATCATGAGTGTCAATGCTCAAAGCTGCCACTTCTTCCTCGTCATCCTCACTATACTCTGGTTCAATTTCTTCAGCACTTGCATCTAGTGTAGCTGCTGGGACCTCATTCATCCATGAATTTTCAGGTGCTGCTAGAATACAGTGGATAGTGTAACCATCTAACCTAGTGCTCTGTACTTCGTCCAGATACAATACTGATTTTCCGATGTTGGCGATTGTCATAATTTCTGAATCACCGGACATAGTCACATCACACTGATCAGTGAGAAGCTTTACCTTCTGATGCAGAGTAGAGGCTACCGCTCTATTTTCATGTAACCATGGTCTTCCTAATATGAGGTTGAAACATGCTTGAATGTCAATGACCATGAATTCCACCTTCCTTGCCACGGGACCACATTCAACGAGGAGATTGATTAAACCCAGTACTTCTCTCCTAGCATTATTATATGCTCTGACCACCTGGTTGGATGGTACCAGATCTTCTTTTGAATACCCAACTCTTGTTAGCATGCATAGAGGGCAAACATTGATTGTGGAGCCGTTGTCGATCAATACCCTAGGTATCTCCCATCCATTGCAGCGTATAGTGATGTGCAACGAATTTGTGTGGTTGATATTGTCAGGGAGATCATGGTATGTGAACATGAGAGTTCGATCTACACCGTTAATGAGCCCCACCATTTGCTCAGGTGTTATGGAAGAGCTTATTGAGGCTTCATTAAGATGCTTTAGAACAACTGCCCTATGAGGCTGGGAATGCATTAACAATTTCCAAATGGAAACATTAGCATTAACTTCTTTCATGCGCTTTATAGCATCATCTTCCTTGTTACTATCCTCGGTCATTGGCTCGTTGCCCTTTTCCTTCCATCTCAATAGCTCCAATGGATTTTCATCTTCCAAATGGGATGGTTTAAAATGGCAACCTGCTCTAGTCAAATGAGATATATCCACATACTACTCATCACTAAGATCATCGAGGCGGATGGGGCGCTGGTATGTATTTGGAGTGGTGGAATGTCCTCCAGTGTTTTTCTCCACAATTGTCAAGACTGAAGAGGCATCTTCATTTGCATCAGAGTCCAAAATGAAGAAGGCATTATCATAATCCAAGGTTCCACACATGTCAGAGAATGGATCCTTGTTGAGAGTGAAACTGGGGTCCTTACGAGGCATCATTTTGACTTTTTCTTGAGTGGAATAGTCATAGACCAGACGCTTGTAACCTGCAGTTATTGGCATTTCAAAAATTTGAGGAACTGTCTTGCGGATTAACTGGATTGGATCGCATCCATCTGAAGCAGTAAAGATGGCATTAATGGCAAATGATGGCTTATGATTAGGAAGGGGGTTTTTTGTGATGTTGGGTTGAGAATCGTTTGGTTTATTGGAAGTTGATCCTAAATAGAGCTTTCCATCATCCACAAGGTTTTGAATTTGATGCTTTAGAACCGTGCAGTTTTCAGTATTATGCCCCGGACTTTGGTGATATTCACAGTTTTGGTTTGGGTCATAACCAGGGTAAGGATTTTTAGGAGGTGGACGTTGATTAAAGGGTTGAATGAGATTGGCCTTTTTTAGCTTGGAGAGAGCCTGGAAATAAGTCATGTTCAAAGGGGTAAAGTTCCTTCGTGGTCGCAATTGGAATGCGGAAGATGTGCCAATGGCATGGATCGCATTAGTGGTCTTAGGAGCTGCTGAATCATTGTTTGGGGTTCTTTTGTTATTTCCAAACTTTGCATTATAAGTAGTGCCGCTAGTAGGTTCGTCTTTCTTGATGTCCCCCCCTTTTCACAGCATCCTCAACTAGAGTTCTCGTAGCAATCAAAGCTTTGAAAGTCGGGAAATATTGGTAGGCCATATGCTTCTAATAGACAGGAAGAAGGTTCTTCACAACCATTTACAACTGTTCCTCCTCGTTAGCCCTACTCATCATGTTGGAAGCCAATTTCTCCATCGAGTGATGAATGAAGAAAATGTCTCATTAAGGTTTTGTGAAGTGGTCTCCAGATCCCTTCTAGTAACATCAATTTCATCATTATATTTGTACTGGTTTGATAACTCTCTGACTATGTCAGCCCAAGTGGATTTCTTTGTGTTTTCAAGGTTAAGGAACCAATGTGCTGCAGCACCATCTATATACTGTTGAAAGAGATGACCCGTCAAGGATTCTTCCACTCCCCATTGACTCATTGCCCCCACGTACATTTTCAGGAAATTGGTGGGGCTACCTGTTCCATCACACTTTGTCAGATTAGGCATCTTGAAATCATGAGATAACAGTGCCTTTGGGAAAATTGTTAACCCATGAATGTCCATCCATGGTTCAGCCTTAGTCATGCCTTTTAAGACTTCCTTGAGTTTAACTACTTCTTCCTCGAGCTTAGTGGGAATTTCTCTCTAATTGTTCATAGGCTCAAGGTGAAAAGGTGAAGCTACTTATGATTCCGGAGGAGGAGGAGGAGGCATCTGGGCACTTTGGCGCATTAGCCCAACACAATTTGCTCAATATTATCCAGTCGGTCAAGCATAGCCTAGACAAGTCCTCGGAGCTTAGTCATTCGATCAGGTGGAGGGGGTAGAGTTTTGTTGGTGCTCGTTGTTCGGAATTTCAAACATGTTGCTGAGACGTGTAGCAGAGAATATAGCTGGTGTAGACAAGGATGACAATATTACTAACAGAGAACGTTCACTATGGTCAAAACTTCGGCGAATTAGCCTAGATCCTGAGCGGGTCCCAGGCAGAGTTCCTGTGAAATGAGATGAAAAGGTTAGCACAAAAGTTTGTCCAGGCTTTGTTTCTTCTTTTATCTTTTTTTTTTTTTTTTTTTTTTTTTTTTTTTTGTTGTGCAGGAAATGAAAGAAATGATATCTTTGAACTTTTTTTTTATTTTACCCTAATTTCAGTTATCATTTATTAAAAGGTGCGAAACCTTGACCACTATCATTTGTTTTGGATTTTTCATTAGATTTCTTTGACTGACTTATTATTATTTTTTTAAGACTTGGACCCTTTTATTTACATTTTAAACTTCCACTTTTTAGACTCATATATATTTTTTTGGGATAATGCACAAACATTTTTGGAAATAAATTTGATGATATCCTTCCATTTCCCGCTGCTATAGAAATAAGAGAAAAGAGGTATAACGAGGCCTGTGTCCTCATTTTGGCAAATCATAATGCCCCAGACATCATTCTTCTTGGTGATTTCCATGTATTGATTGCTTTTAAGCGCTAAAACCATAAAAGAAAATATCAAATGCAAAAGGGGCCGCACCCGAAGGTTGCCTAATCTCCATAAGTGGATTTGGATTTAGGGGAAGAAATTTTTCTTGTGATTATTTTTTTTTTAATGGAGAATCAGGCCCAACGTAGTTCTGATATATTAAAAATGAAATTCAACATAATTTTTTCTTTTTTATTTTTGCAGCTGCACTCAGAAAATGAGTTGCCTACGTACCCCTTTTAGTACATTAGATAGTAATTAAAGAAACTAAGATAGATGCATCACAACATTGGATTTCTTTTAGGGGACCAAGCCGCACGTAGCTCTACCTACAAAACACAATATAAAAGCTATTAAACGAATCAGGTGCTTCCTAAACTTTTCAGACTTCAGTTTGCCGAGCGCCAAGCCATATGTTCTCCTGTTTGAAGACGTCTGTCGCACCTTTCTTTCTTCTTCTTGACAAGCAAGATTATACTACGAATCATTTTATTAACACGGTGGTTGTAGCTATTGACTACGACTCACGAAAAATTATATTTCTAAGCCGAAACTGCATGACTAATACGCAAGAAAGGAAAATCGTACGACAGAATGAAACTCGCGCTCCGAGACGAAACATGCATTTTGACGGGGCGCGCGCTCCATGATGCACGATGGTTTTTGTTATTTTTATTTCTTATCAAAATCTTTATTTATCCGAAAAAGGGGTTCAAAATTTGGTGTCTACACTATGTGGAAGCTTCATGCTCAAGTGCGTGCAAGAATAGAGAAAGTGAACGAGAGATACAAAGTTTTGGCCAATAAGAACTACAAGCAACATGTGTTCAAGGAAGGTGATCTAGTGTGGTTGCATTTCAGGAAGGAAAGGTTTCCTAATATGTGCAAGAACAAGCTAATTCCAAGCTCAGAAGGGCCTTTCAAAATAATTGAGAAGGTTAATGACAATGCCTACAAGTTAAAGTTGCCAGGAGAGTATGGTGCGAGTGCTACGTTCAATGTTGGAGACTTGGCGCCATATTTACATGATGAAGAAGATGCTCAATTGAGGACAATTGTTTGTGAAGAAGGGGAGGATGATCCATTAGAGGATGCTCAATTGTTGGCGCTTGCTTCAAAGATTCCTCAACTAGATTGGGGTTGTTTTTATGACACGTGTCTTGGATTTACTAGCTCTAAGGTGTTGGTGTGCATGGTGACATGCATGGGAGTAGAAAAAGCAGCAACCTAGACATCATGGATTGTGCTACACATTGTGCTATGCATTGTGTGTGCATTGTGCTAGTTAGTTGAGTTCACTTAGTACTCTTCATATCTTACTTGCTTTCTGGTTTGGAGTGTATTATAACTCTTTTATATTTATCTTGTTTGTTTTAAGAGTTTAATGATGTTTAAGGCTTAGCGACTTGTCCTAAGCAAGATAGGAGTTTGCTTTCGTTTATATAGCATAAGTTGTAGTTCGATTTTTCCATAGTTGAATAATAGAGATTTGCTTTTGTTTTGTCGAATACATTGAGTGTTCATCAAAATCCCTGAAAGTTGGTGATTAAATTATTTATGCTTTCAAACCCTTAGTTTAATTCCTTGGTGATTAAATTCTGTATAGGAAACGTAAACTAAGTTCTATCCATCACTTATTCGAGCCATCTTCATTGTATCCTACCATCTTCAGTCGATTGTTCTTTGACTTAAACACACAAATTCCGCCCAAGTGTTTGATCCCCTATATCAAATGCATCATTATCTTACCTCCTGACCACTAACCTTCATTATCTTGCACCATTGGAAAGTGGCGGCCAGACTGTAATGTCGTTGAGCGTGGGAGACCCAACAAGACGCACTAACATTTCAGAGTCAGTGTAGACCAAAACACTTATGGGATAAGAAGCTTGGGCCCAACGAATTGCAAGTAGACAAGTTGTGGCTTCAACTTGTATAGCTAAGGAAGCCCTCATGATTTGAGCCTGAGAAGAAGGAGGTTGCCAATTGGAAGGTTGAGCAATCGAAGATGCTGCCACCTTGTGATTCTATTTATCCCAAGCACCATCAATTATAAGAACAACATCTGGATTGTTATGGGGAGGAGAGCCAAACTTAGCAGAAAGAAAGCCCAGCGGCGGGCCCTTGTTAATGATGTGAGTTGGAGAAACGTGAACATCCTGCACAAAAACCAAATGTTGTGCTTGACCTTCCTCGATGTGATGCTTAATAGATTCGAGCGTGGCACGAGATTGTCTGAAAACTTGTTCGTTCCTAGTCCTCCAAATAGCCCATTGAACACCAATAAATTTTGGTCAAGTCGAGCCATTAGGACCCTCCTTCTGATTATAACCTAAAATATGATGGACTAGCCATTCCGCAAATAAATGCGATTGAGGAGCAGGAGTTTTAAGACCTAAATCCCCTATTTCCCAAGCTTCTAAAGCAAGGGGGTTATCTCTGAAAAGATGTTGACAATCTTCAGCTTCCTCTAAACAAATAGAACAATTGTCTGAGCTTCCAATACCTCCACGAAAGAGATTACCAATAGTGGCAAGACTATTATGCCATAGTTTCCAGAGAAATAATTTCCACTTTGGCATGATGTTGAAATTCCATAAGAGGCGGAAAAACATAGCCGTCCTTGGACTTGTCATGCTACAAATTTAATTTTGTTTGTTTTGAGAAATAATATGATGACCTATTTTTGTAGTGAATTTCCCCGATTTGTGAACGACCAATAGAGAGCATCACCAGTAGTCATTGACATTGGTTATTCTAGGCCAGTGATCATACCTGCACTAAGCGGGACAAATAACTTATGAATTTTCCTGATATCCCACCCTTGATTATGAGGAAGAATGAGATCCACGACTTTGAAATTAGCAGCTTCACTTAAAGAAATTTCATCTTTCCTAATTAGAGTTTGGCCAAGAACCCATTTATCTTGCACAACCATAATCTTTTGCCTATTACCTACTTTCCACACACAATGCTGACGAAGAGTTTTAGTTGCCTTCACTAAACCTCTTGCACCCCAAGACATACTTCGAGCCCGAGGGGTGGTGAGATGCTGAGAGAAGATGATCTTAAAAATCATGCCAAGCTTTTTTCATCAGTAGAGATTCATTCATGACACAAATTTTACGAATGCCCAATTATCCTGCACCTTTAGGGCAATGAATAATGCTTTGTCTTCTCCAGTGAATACCTTTGCCCTGTTGGTTAGTCCAAAAGAATCGGGCCAGCATACTATGAATCTTATTTGCTATATAGGAGGGTATACGGAAAACGGCCAATTGATTCTTCTGGGAAGCAATTAAAATTGAATTGATGATTTTAAGCTTTGTTGATTGGCTGAGATTGCGATGTCTCCATTGAGAAATTTGTTTTGACATTTTGTCGAGCAAGGGAGTGAAGTAATGTATTTTAGAATCCGGGAGATCCACTGAAATGCCTAGATATACCCCCATTGAAGGCTTGGAATCCATTCGGAGGCGATCCTTATATTGTTGTTGATTTTCCTAAGAGATATTTGGACTAAATTTTATAAAATACTTTTAGAGATTTAGAAGTTACCCGGAAACAGAGCAAAACCTATCTATCAAATCTTTCAGTGCTTGGCATGCTCTATCGAAGGCTCGGAAAAAGAATAACGAGTCATATGCAAAGAACAGATGGGATATAGAAGGTCCTTGCCTTTGAAGTTGAATTCCCTGAAAGCTTAGAATATCCACAACCATAGTCGTTATACGAGATAAGATATCCAAACAAAAGAGAAATAAGTAAGTGGACAAGGGGTCCCCCTGACGCAAACCACATTGAGGAACAAAAGGTCTGGTAGCAACTCTATTTATAAGAACTCTATACGAAACAATAGAGATACATTGATGAACTACATGCAACCAATGTCCGGAAATACATAAGCTGTGAGGATTTTAACGATAAATAGCCAGCTCACCCAATCATACTCTTTATTCATGTCAAGCTTAAGAGCTGCTAAGTGATGTGATCTTGATCTTTGTTTATTGATGATAAGTAATAACTCGTGCGAAATAAGAATGTTATCATCCATTTGACGACCCGGAACAAATGCATTTTGGAAATTTTCAATGAGGGTTAGCAGAACAGGTTGCATTCGCTTGACCATGCATTTCGAGATACATTTATAGATAACATTGCAAAGGCTAATGGGACGTTGGTGGATCACATTTAGGGATTAAAATCAGCAAGGATTGATTCCATTCCTTAAGATGATGCACTGTAGAGAAAAACCGATTAACAACACTAATAACATGGCTTCCAATAGAAGGCCAATAAAGCTTGAAAAATTCCGCAGCCCTGGTGATTTGTCATTGTGAATATTAAACATCACTTCTTGAATTTTTGTATCAATGAACAGAGCCAAAAGCAAATTTGGTTTAGCGCCCGAAATAGTAGGAAGATGAAGTTCCCTCAGTTGCAAATGAATCATTTCCCAATGATGGTTGTCATCAGTATTAGTGGAAGGGACTGCTTTATAAATTGATTTGAAATGGTTAATAATCAAGTTTTCAATTTCTTATGGATTATCTACCCAATTACCTCCATGATCACGAAGCATATGTTATTTTTTCGCTTTCTTTGTCGAAGACTGTTGAACAGCAAAGTAGATGGCAAATCCCCATACTTGATATGCATATCCTTTGTTCGTTGTCTCCAATAGCCTCCCATTCCTCTAACCTTCATCACCTTCTTTTAATTTTAGTCAGGCAATCATCAATTTCAGCAATAAGAGCACTAGTATGAGATTGGCTACGTGTTATAGGATAATCACAATGCTATTTCCTAGTAAAAAGAACCAAAGAGCACAGCAAAAGCCAAGACAATTGAAGGGTGGACATTTTTTGCATTAGTGGTATCTCTATCTGAGCCCGACAAGCCTAATTCATCAAGCTCAAATGGGCTTGTTGGAAAATAAATTCTTCATTCGGCTGATCAACCACTAGTGGAAAAAACCTTATATGTCACAACACAACCGATCCGTTTTTAACAAAACCGAATCCGTAAATCGTCCATTTTTTGGGAGGCAAAATGCAACTAATTTACTGATCCGGTTCTTTAGTGAACTAGATCAGTTAATAAAAAACCGATCCAGTTCACTAAACCGGATCAGTTTGGGCTTCAAAGGTTATATAGAGACGCGCCCCACCCACCCACCACAAATCTCACATGCTCACTCGGTCATTCCTCTCTCATCCCCTCCTAACAAACCCTAAACTCATCCCTCCCACTTCTCTTTTTCCTTTCAACCGTGGATTCCCCTAACAAACCTAAACTCATCCCCCACTCCTCTCTCTCTCTCTCTCTCCTTTCAGTCGTGGTAGATTCTCCTCTCAACCGTCGATTCTCTCGCCGCTCGCCGTCGATTCTCCTCTCAACCATCGATTCTTTCGCGTCGCTCGCCGTTGTCTCTCACACTCCTCTCAGTGCACGCCGTCGTTCGATATTCTCAGTGATCACCGTATTCTCTCACACTCGTCGTACTTTCATTCGTCGTCGCTGGATATTCTGCAACTCTAAAATTAGATCTAGGCTTTTTTTCCGCTTTGATTTTCGCTTTGTTGATTTTCGTTTAGATCTAGGCTTTTATTTTTATTTTTCGTTTTGATTTTCGCTTTGTTGATTTTTGTTTTGATTTAGGCTTTAATTATATTTTTTCGTTTTGATTTTCATTTATTTGTTGATTTTTGTTTAGACCTAGGATTTGTAATTATTTTTTTGTTTTGATTTTCGTCTATTTGTTGATTTTTGTTTAGATCCAAGCCTGAAGTTTTATTGATTTACTTTCGTTCTTGATTATTTTGTAATTTTTCTGTAACACCCAGACAATTCTCTCTTTTCCAAAATACCTTTTTAATATAAAACTTAGAGAATCATCAAAGTATTATTGCTCGTGTGAAAACGTATCTGCTTATTCATAATTTAGCAACAACGAAAACATAATAAATAACTTTATAAATAAAACTTAGTCAACTACAAAGTCAACTCCAAAAGTCAAACCAACAAAGTCAAAGTCAAACTTAAACAAAAGTCAACTACGAAAAGTATATGCTCAAAGTATTATAAATAATCTACACAAGCTTTCCAATCCTGTTTCTGCTAAGAAATTAAGGGTTGTAATTGGTTGGGAGATGTGATGTGGGCCCCAAGAGCTTTCGCCTGAGCTCCGATATCCGTACGTCGGAATCCTGCAAAACAAGGTTAGACTACCCGGAGGGTGGCTCCGGGATCGCCCCTCCGACGCTCAAGTCAGATGAGATTGAGGTAGAGAGAGAGAGTCTAGAGAGAGATGCTCTAGTTTGTTAGGTGAGAATTGAATACATGTTCATTGATGAGGCAGTTGGTTTTTATAGTGTTGGGGATTTCCCATACAGGAAACATTGTTCAGATGGGCCTTTTTGGTACCAATATGCATGTTACCTTTTTAGACAATGATTATGTCACCCCTTTAGAGGTTTCCCAAATACTGGTGATTAGGTCAACTTTCAGGTGGGACCCACAGCTACCACCTGTCCCATACTTTAGGACACTTTTATGCTCCTTATTGGGCTGCTGATTAAACGAGCCCAAACAAATCCCAAACCCAATGATGCATCATCTTTAAACCTGTAGATGGATAATGCACTATTGATCCCAAGAGAGTGCTCACCAAAAGGGTCATTACAGGATCAATAAGGCATAGCCATGATCAACATACACACATAAAAGCACGTAATCAGCAATGCTGCGTACTGACATAATATCACTATAGATGTCCTTTCAGGTTTGCCCTCTAGTACGATCAAACTCCTGAATAACCTCATCATTGCTATCAGGAATGCCCACTTTCAAAACACAATGCATAACAAGGTCTAAACTGGTGTAGCTTTCAATATCAGGCTCTCCATCATGCTCATCATCACTCAATACAATTGGGTGGTAGTAACTCCCTACTCTAGTAGCTTCTCTATCAGACATAGCTAGAGATTCTATAACAGATAAATATAACTTCTATAAGCAATTGGTACTCTCACTTAGCGTATGTTCCCAACAATAAACAATAAGCAAGAATAACAACAACAATATGAGGCATGGGAATAACATAAACAGATAGTAGGGAAGAAAAATATAATCTTGCTAAACTAATTATTTAATGCAGACATATAATATTTCTATCCTATATGCCCTTCCTATACTACCTATCTCTCATAAAATAATAAAATAATAAAAAAAAGCTAGAGTATTAAAATAAATAATTAAATATTTTTGAATTTATAAAGGAACCGAAAAAAATAAAATAAAATTTAAATAAAATAGTTCGAAATTTTTGAACAAAATAAAATTTCGGACCCTTTAAAAAAATAATTCGAGCTGAAAAAAATATTTTAAATCTTTAAATCTTGAAAAATGTTTCGAAAAGTAATTTGAACACAATGAATAAGTGGGAGCTCAATTCTATAAAATGCAATTTTAAGTAACTAGCTAGTTAGGCGCCTAAAAAATTAAAGTTGGCACGAAAGGCCAATAAAAACCTAAAGCTCGGATACCACTTTGTAACACCCGGACAATTCTCTCTTTTCTATAATACCTTTTTAATGTAAAACTTAGACAATTATCAAAGTATTATTGTCCATGTGAAAACATATCGGCTTATTCAGAATTTTGCAGCGGAAAACATAATAAATTACTTTATAAATAAAACCTAGTCAACTACAAAGTCAACTCCAAAAGTCAAAGCAACAAATTCAAAGTCAAACTTAAACCAAAGTCAAGTACGAAAAGTATATATCAAATTATTATTAATAATCTACACAAGCTCTCCAATCTTAAACCCAATGATGCATCATCTTCAAACTTGTAGATGGTTAATGTACTATTGATCCCTAGAGAGTGCTCACCAAAAGGGTTATCACAGGATTAATAATGCATAGCCATGATCAACATACACACAGAAGCACGTAATCAGCAAAATTGAGTACTTACATAATAACACTATAGATGTCCTTTCAGGTTTGCCCTCTAGTACGATCAAACTCCTGAATAACCTCATCATTGCTATCAGGAATGCCGACTTTCAAAACACAACGCATAACAAGGTCTAAACTGGTGTAGCTCTCACTATCATACTCATCATCACTCAATACAATTGGGTAGTAATAACTCCCTACTCTAGTAGCTTCTCTATCAGACATAGCTAGAGATTATATAACAGATAAATATAACTTCTATAAGCAATTGGTACTCTCACTTAGCGTATGTTCAAACAATAAGCAAGAATAACAACAACAATATGAGGCATGGGAATAACATAAACAGATAGCAGGGAAGAAAAATATAATCATGCTGAACTAACTATTTAATGCAGACATATAATATTTCTATCCTATATGACCTTCCTATACTACCCATCTCTCATAAAATAATAAAGTAATCAAAATAAGCTAGAGTATTAAAATAAATAATTAAATATAAATTTTTTGAATTTATAAAGGAACCGAAAAAAATAAAATAAAATAGTTCGAAATTTTCGAACAAAATAAAATTTCGGACCCTTTTAAAAAAAATAATTCGAACTAAAAAAAAAATTTAAATCTTGAAATCTTGAAAAATGTTTCGAAAAGTAATTTGAACACAATGAATAAGTAGGAGCTCAATTCTATGAAATGCAATTTTAAGTGACTAGCTAGTTCGGCGCCTAAAAATTTAAAGTTGGCACGAAAGGCCAATAAAAACCTAAAGCTCTTATACCACTTTGTAATACCCCGATAATTCTCTCTTTTCTAGAATACCTTTTTAATATAAAACATAGAGAATTATCAAAGTATTATTGCCCATGTGAAAACGTATCGGCTTATTCAGAATTTTGCAGCGGAAAACATAATAAATTACTTTATAAATAAAACTTAGTCAACTACAAAGTCAACTCCAAAAGTCAAACCAACAAAGTCAAAGTCAAACTTAAACCAAAGTCAAGTACGTAAAGTATATACTCAAAGTATTATAAATAATCTACACAAGCTCTTCAATCCCAAACCCAATGATGCATCATCTTCAAACTTGTAGATGGAAAATGCACTATTGATCCCTAGAGACTGCTCACCAAAAAGATCATCACAGGATCAATAAGGCATAGCCATGATCAACATACACACACAAAACCACGTAATCAGCAAAGTTGAGTACATACATAATAACAAACAAATAATCCTAACATGATACTAATAAGTAGTAAGCAGGGATAAATAATAACATAATAACTTGCAGATAACTTTTACTGAATAAACTTCACAATAACATTTTTAGTACTTTGGATGGAATAGTCAATGGAACGAGTTTTCTAACCAAAACCAGCCTTCCCTTTGGAAGACGAAATACGGGCGCGACTCCGTATTTCCATGACCTACGATATCGAGGAACCTTTTGAATAAAAATAGGACACGGTGATCAATCCGATCCCAAGAAAAAGCCATGGGTTACCACTATGTACTCCAATTCATACTTGTCCAACACTTCAGACGTGCACAACTCTAAAGCTATTGCTATCCACATTTCACTTTACATGATTTATCATTTATTACTTTTATGACTCACAAGCAACACAAATAATAGAATCATCAAACTATCATAAATTTCCATTTTTATCTTATGATTAGATAAGTGATCAAACAACCTAACAACCCTAGATTAATTCCATCTTTAATCCAATCTTCCTTATTTGTTGAACCTATTCAACAACCAATAACCTTTCAAAAGGTATAACAAGTCAACTTACCAAATAAGGCCCTCAGTCCTTATAAAGTAATTAAATACTCAAAAGGAAACAACATGATCAATCATGATCCAAACCAATATATATATATTTTTCCCTCATATGAATTAATAAAGTAAAGTTCCCAACCATATGATTGCATCAATCTTCCATACAAATATAATATAAATATCATAATCAACATGCTTCACACAACGACATAAAACATGCAAATCTAACACAATAGAAATCATATATGAACTCAAAGTTGTTCTTATACATGATACTACATAATTCTCATCCTTAAAATCATGATACTAATTCAATCAACACATAGTACGTACCTTGTCTAGACAAGTTCAGAGGCCACTTTAACAATCTTAAAAGTCGCCTACAGAGAATTCTCCGCCTAAAACAACCAATAGAAATTCATAACCAATCCCTTATAAATTTACAGCAATAATAAAATATTTCAAACCCTACCTAAAAGTGTTTTAAAACCTTTCCCATCATTAAAACTTGATTATTAAAACCTCCTAGTATAGTACTACTACACTAGTTGTTAAAACTCTCAAAAACCCATGATTAAAACATAAAATTACATCATCAATACTCTCTTTAAATTTCCAGCAATATATTATATATTAAAACTCCTTTAAAACATATTTAAACATATTTAAATTTATAAAAATAATCAATCTCATAACTTGTAACATACTACTATGATTTCCAACCTTTAAAACCCTAAAAATCCACGCTTTGATAATTAAAAATCCAATTCAAACTTAATACGTAAATCTGAATTTTTATTCCTTCAATACATAAATTATATAAACTTAGATTCATAAATAAATCATCAAACTAAAATCTTTAAACATAAACATATTAAAATAAATCTTAAAAACATAAACTTCGAATAAAAAATAAAAACTTGAGCTAGAAAAGTAACCAATCCAAGAAAAGAGGAGGAACACGCCGGCGGAGGAGGCGGCGCCGGTTGGCTGGGCAGTCTTGGCTGGCCGGTCGTCATCTGCGGCGGGTGGTCGCACACTGCGCGACGTCCACGAGGAAGAGAGAGGAGAAAAATCGAGAGAGAAGGAAGGAAGAGGGGGCCGAAATATTTGGGAGGAGGAGAGAGAAAATAAAGTTGTGTGGGAAAATTTTGGGGTTTATGGGGTTTTTATAGTTTCCCCTTGTGGGCTTAGGAAAAGGTAATTGGGCTCAAACTAGAGTTTAATGACTGATGAAATTAGTGTTTGGATTCCTCATACACAATTAGGAATCTTTTTCCAAATCCAAAAAGTGTTTCAAACATTTCAAATATTTTTCAAAGCCAACTTAATGAAATATTTGACTTCCTTGAATCATTAAAATAATTCCTTTGACTTTCAAATAGTCAACCTTTGAAGAAATAAATCATTTAAATACTAAAGTATACTTAAATATAAATAACTATACATTAAAATATTTATAAAATTCATAAATTTACGAGGGATTACTGTCTACCCCTCACATTTTCAAAAGTCTTTAACTCAACTCTCACTTGAGAAATACTTGTGTCACTCATGTGCACACTTTTACCAACTTTAAAATCACTTGTGTTACTCATGAACACATTTTCCATGCGGAAAATCTATTTATTTTGCACCAACATGTGCAAATCGCCAAAATAAGCATAAAAATGCATAAAAATATCATAAAAATAGGTAAAAACTGTGAAATTCTATCGAGTTACGCCCTCGTAACTCACCTCAAGGAATAAATTTGGATACTTCTTCATCTCGTCTTCGGCTTCCCACGTTGCCTCTTCATACTCATGGTTAGACCAAAGCACTTTCACGATATTCACATCTTCATTGCGTGTACTACGCACCTTATTAAGAACTCTCACAAGCCTTTCGTCATATGTGAGGCTACTATCAATTTGGATTCTTTCAGGCTCCAAAACATGACGCTCATTAGGGATGTATCGCTTGAGTTGGGAAATATGAAACACGTCGTGCATTTTCTCAAATTCCATTGGCAAAACTAACTTATAAACTACCTTCCCAATTATTTGCAAAATCTCGTATGGGACAACATATTTAGCACTCAATTTGCCCTTTTTCCAAACCTCGTCACGCCCTTAGTTGGTGATACTTTCAAAAACACTTTATCACCTACTGCGAACTCATCTTATCTTCGCTTTAAATCGGCATAACTCTTTTGCCTATCTTGAGCAGCCTGAATTCTAGCCTAAATCAACTTGACATTCTTAACAGTCTCCTCAATAAATTTTGTCCCCAAGACTATATTCTCACTAAAATCATTCCAGTAAATGGGAAAATGAGCCATCTTAATGCTCGCATGATAATTACTGTTATATTACGTCAGAGGATTTAACCTTCCCCATTGGTCTCTTATGGTCTATCTTTACAATCTGACAGGTCAAACACTTTGACACGAACTCAGCGACTTCACGCTTCATATTTGGCCACCAATAGATCTCCTTAAGATCCTTTTACAACTTATCACCCCTAGGGTGTACAGAATATGGAGTATTATGCCCCTCATCCATAGGATGTCTCTTAAGCTCATCACATTTTTGTGGTACACACCACCTTCCCTTGAACCTCAAACTCCCATCATCATGACTCTTATAGTCGACTTCCTTACCTTGCTTAATCTTCTCCTTAATCTTATCTAGGTGCTCGTTTCCACTTGACCCTCTTTGAATTCATCGAAAACTGACAACCCTAGTGACAAAACACTCAATCTTGCCTCGATCTCCCTAGGATTTAAGATTTCTAGGCTAAGCCTTTGTATACCTCGACACAATTCTTCATGAACCACCCAGGCATTCATGCTATGGCTCCACTTTCTACTCAAAGCATTGGCGACTACATTCGTCTTCCCTTCATGATGTATTTGATCAAGGGGATCAAACACTTATGCGGAATTTATGTGTTTTAATCAAAGAACAAACGATGAAAGGTGGAATGATTCTATGGAAATGGTTCGAACAAGTGATGGATAGTGCTTACTCGATCTAGATTAGCTATAAAGAATTTAAACACCAAGGATTTAAACTAAGGTTTTGAAAACATAAAGAAATTAATTACCAACTTTCATAATTTCGATGAATACTCCAAGAATTCGACCAAACCTAAACAAATTGTTTAATTCAACTCTGATTTAATAAACGTACAACCTACTCCATATATATGAAGACAAACTCCTAGCATGCTTAGGACAAGTCCCTAAGTCATAACACCAATAAACTCTAAAAGATTGTATCATGTAAAATCTATCGTTTTAAGAACATAGGCAAAACTGTGACTCCTAATACAACTCAAACACAAAGCAATAAAGATATGAAGAGTTCTAGTCGAACTCAACTAGCATGCACCATGCACTCCCATGCACAATGCGTAATTTTGCTACTCTTCTCCCATGCATGTGACCATGCACACCAACACCTTAGAGCTAGCAAAACCAACACCCGATCCATATAAACAATCCCATTCATGTTGAGGAACCCGTGAAGCAAGTGCCAACAATTGAGCATCATCTAATGGATCATCCTCCCCTTCTTCAGAAACAATTGTCCTCAATTGAGCATCTTCTTCATCATGTAAGTATGGCGCCAAGTCTCCAATATTAAATGTAGCACACACACCATATTCTCCTGGTAACTCCAACTGATAGGCATTGTCATTGAACTTCTCAATTATCTTAAAAGGACCTTCTGATCGTGGCAGCAACTTGTTTTTGCGCATATTAGGAAACCTTTCTTTCCTCAAATGTAACCACACTAGATCACCTATCTTGTACACATGTTGCTTTCTTTTCTTGTTGGCCAGCACCTTATATCTTTCATTCACCTTCTCTATTCTTGCACGAACTTGAGCATGAAGCTTCAACATAGCCTCGGCTTTAGCTTTAGCATCCACATGAACATACTCACCTTTAGCAATAGGAATCAAATCCAATGGTAGCCTTGGATTCACACCATAAACAACTTCAAATGGGGAGTGTTTAGTAGCATATGTAGGTGAACGATTATAAGCAAATTCAGCATGGGCCAATTTAAAATCCCAATCTTTAGTACTCTTACTAACCAACCCCCTAAGCAAAGCACCAAGAATTCGATTAGTGACCTCCGTTTGTCCATCTGTTTGCGGATGGTGAGAAGTACTAAAGCACAATTTTATTCTAACTAATTTCCACAAAGTCTTCCAAAAGTAGCTCATGAACTTGGTAACCCTATCACTCACAATAGTCATTGGAACACCATGAAGCCTGACCACTTCTTGAAAATACAATGCAGTAAGATATCTTCGAAAACCTATCCACAACAACCATGATAGAATCCTTCCCTCTTTGTGTCCTAGGCAACCCTACTATGAAATCCATGGACACATCATCCCATGGAAACTCCGAAACAGGCAAAGGAGTATACACTCCATGATGAAATGTATTTTTAGCCTTTTGACAAGTTGCACACCTAGCTAACACCCCTTGCACATCATTTTGTATTTTCGGCCAATGAAAGTGTTCTTGTAGAATAGCTAGGGTCTTATTCATACCAAAATGACCAGCAATGCCACCTCATTGAGCTTCCCTCACAAGCAATTCCCTAATAGAGCAATTAGGAATGCACAAATGATTGCCCTTAAAAAGGAACCCAACTTGCAGCACATAGGAACCAATAGCACCCTTCAAACACCCCTCTATGATAGGTTGAAAATCCACATCTCCCTTGTAATACTCCTTGATGAGATCAAACCCAAGCAACCTCGAATTCAATACTCCAAGAAGTATGTATCTTCTCGACAAAGCATCAGCCACAATGTTATTTTTGCCCTCTTTGTACTTAGAAGAAATTTGAAAAGATTGTAGGAACTCAACCCACTTAGCATGGCGTGGATTCAATTTTTATTGCCCATGAATGTGCTTCAATGCCTCATGATCCGAATCAAGTATAAAGTGACTAGGCCTGAGATAATGACTCCAATGATCCAATGCTCTCACAATGGCATAAAACTCTTTATCATATGTGGAGTAATTCAATCTAGCTCCTCCCAAATTCTCACTAAAATAGGCAATTGGTCGTTTTCTTTGCACCAACACAGCACCTATCCCCACTCCACTAGCATCACACTCCACCTTAAATTGTTGGGAGAAATTAGGCAGGGCTAAAATTGGTAGCTTCTTCACGGTTTCAAAAGCTTCTTGGGCAACCTTATTCCACTCAAACTTTCCCTTATTAATGCACTCGGTCATTGGAGCAACAACACTACTAAAATGCTTCACAAACCTCCTATCAAACGATGCCAAACCATGAAAAGCTCTCACCTCAGTCACACTAATAGGAATTGGCCAAGTTCTGATGGCTTCTACCTTGGAAGGATCCACAGACACCCCTTCCTTAGAGACAATGTAACCAAGAAAAGTAACACTAGGCACAAGGAATGAACACTTCTCCAACTTGCCATAGAGCTCTCTTCTCCCTCAACACTCCAAACACAGCTCTCAAGTGTTGCAAATGATCCTCCACACTCCTAATATACACCAAAATATCATCTAAATACACCACCATAAATTTACCTATGAATGCCTTCAACCTCTCATTCATTAGCCTCATAAAAGTACTCGGTGCATTAGTCAAACCAAATGGCATCACAAGCCATTCATACAACCCTAACTTAGTTTTAAAAGTTGTTTTCCATTCATCTCCCTCCCTCATTCTTATTTGATGGTATCCACTTTGAAGGTCAACTTTGGAAAACACAACAAAACCATATAACTCATCAAGCATATCATCCAACCTAGGAATTGAAAATCTATATTTTATGGTAATGTTGTTCACAGCTCTGGAATCAATGCACATACGCCAAGTTCCAGCCTTCTTAGGCACTAAAAGAGTAGGTACAGCACAAGGACTCATTTTCTCCCTCACATAGCCCCTCTCCATCAACTCCTCAATTTGGCGTTGCATCTCTTTGGTTTCTTGTGGGTTGCACCTATAGGCAGCCTTGTTGGGTAAAGAAGCCCCGGGAACAAGGTCAATTTGATGTTCTATCCCTCTAATTGGTGGCAAACCAGGTTGGCAAATCCTCGAGGAAAATATCCCTAAAATCCTCTAATACTTCCTCTAACTCCTTAGGAAAAACCGTGGGTTCTCCCTCCTCTTTCATCGCATTAGAAAGCAATAGAAAAGCCCTCCCCTCCTTAGTAAATTCCTCCACGAATTGTCTCTCATCAAGGAACAAGGTTTGTGCTGGTTTTGCAATATTAGTGAGGGGTTTCAATGCTGTTTTCTTTTTCCCCGTGGCAATATACACATTAGCCCTCCCATCAAATTTCACAAATCTATCAAATTGCCATGGCCTTCGCAACAAAATATGACAGGCATTCATACTACAAACATCACATAGTACTTCATCTTGAAACTTACCAATAGAAAACGAAATAAGGGCCTGCTTAGTTACCTTAATGTCGCTTCCATCACTTAGCCAATGCAATTTGTAGGGCTTTGGATGTGGTGCAGTTGGCCACTTCATCTTGTCAATCAAAGTTGTAGACACAATATTGGTGCAACTTCCTGTGTCAATGATGAGATCACAAAGCCTATCCTTCACCAAACACCTTGCTAGGAAGATTCTTTCCTTTTGTGTATCAAGAGGCACCAATTTTGTATGTAAGGCTCTCCTCAAAACCAATTGATTTCCCACCATCATAGGCTCCTCCTCTAAGTCTGCCTCATAATCATCCTCAACTAGCACTCCTTCACCCTCCTCCTCTTCTTCTACTTCCACGACCTTGATGGCATATTCCTCTTCAATCTCTTGAACATCCCTTAAAGTCATCACCCTATTGCTTGGGCAATCCTTAATCACATGTCCATAGCCTTTCCACTTAAAGCAAATTTTGTTATCCTCACCAGTAAGAGGACCACTCGACTTTTTCTCATCCTTCTTGAACTTGTCGAATTTCGGGGTGAATATGGTGGTGGAACTACCCCCCTTATCTCTAAAGGTTTTGGAGTAAGGCTTAGTATAGGTTTTAGTGCTCACAGCCTTCTTTCCCTTTGCATACTTTTCGACCTTCAAGGCCATGTTGAACACCTCTTCAAACGTCCAATGTGGCTGGAGATCAACCTTCTTGGCTATATGCCTCACTAGTCCAGTTATGAACCTAGCTATCTTGTTCTCGGTTTTCTCTCCAAGTCACACATAATGTTGAGTCTCTCAAACTCATTGATGTATTCTTCCACGGACAAAGAATTTTGGTTGAAAGCCTGCAACTTTAAGTACACATCATGTACAAAATCACTCGGCAAAAATCGTTTCTTCATGCGTTTTTTCAGTGCTTCCCAAGATTCCAACTTTGGCTTCCTTTCTCTCCTTCTCTTCCCCTTGAGGTTTTCATACCACAAGCTAGCATAGCTCGTGAGTTTGAGAACAACCACCTTGAATATTTTCCTATCATCAAAGTCCTTGTAATCAAAGACTTTCTCCATCCTCTGTATCCACTCCAAGAACTTCTCTGGTTTCATGGCTCCATCAAACTCCTGCAAATCCAATCTTAAACCCCTATCATCATCCCTCCTTCCTTGGTTACGTGGCCTTAGCCTCCTTCCTCCTCATCACTCGTGCTACTCCTCCGACTCCTAACAGGACTATGAGTTCTCATTCGATCCTCTAGGAGATTCACTACCCTGTCCAACCTTTGGCGCAAGGCTTCGATCTCTCTATCCCTCCTTAGGTTGTTGGCCTACTGTTAGGTGAGTCCCCTAGGCCCCCTCACCTCTCCATCTTCATCATGGATTGAAGCATCGTCCTCTATTTTTAAAAAAAAATGCACCAACAAGTTCAACAAAAACCTTACAGGAACTAGGCTTGCACTATTGAAGTCCCTTGCGTGTGATTTAGTTTCTTGATGAATCTACTGGATTTTGCAACAATTTTCTTCGATCAATCAATACTTAAAGGAAGTACATTTGATGGAACTTTGCAAAAAATTCAGAATCTTGAAGAAAAGACACATTCTTAAACGTTTCATGAAGCGTTTTCTTCATCGAACAAAAATTGCACTTAACGATGGATGATGATGGTTGTTTGTTGTGTATGGATGTTTGATGAATTATGGCTAGATGTTTACGCAAGCTCTAATACCAAGATGATGTATTTGATCTAGGGGATCAAACACTTATGCGGAATTTATGTGTTTTAATCAAATAAGAAACGATGAAAGGTGGAACGATTCTATGGAGATGGTTCGAAAAAGTGATGGATAGTGCTTAGTCTAGATTTCCTATAAAGAATTTAATCACCAAGGAATTAAACTAAGGGTTTGAAAGCATAAAGAATTTATTCACCAACTTTTAGAATTTCGATGAATACTCCAAGCATTCGACCAAAACTAAACAAATTGTTTAATTTAACTTTAATCTGAAAATAAACGTACAACCTACTCCATATATATGAAGACAAACTCCTAGCATGCTTAGGACAAATCCCTAAGTCATAACACCAATAAAACTCTAAAAGATTAAATCATATAAAATCCATTATTTTAATAACGTAGGCAAAACCATGACTCCTAATACAACTCAAACACAAAGCAATAAAGATATAAAGAGTTCTAGTCGAACTCAACTAGCATACACCATGCACGCCCATGCACAATGCGTAAGTTTGCTACTCTTCTCCCACGCATGTGACCATGCACAACAGCACCTTAGAGCTAGCAAAACCAACACCCGATCCATATAAACAATCCCATTTAAGTTGAGGAACCCGTGAAGCAAGTGCCAACAATTGAGCATCATCTAATGGATTACTTCATGATACTGGATGTCTAGGTCATAGTCCTTGATAAAATCTAACCATATCCTCTGTCTCATATTGAGGTCTTTCTGGGTGAAAATGTACTTTAAACTCTTATGGTCGGCAAAGATCTTACAGGTTGCCCCATAAAGGTAATGTCTCCAAATTTTTGAGGCAAACATGATCGCAGCTAACTCTAGATCATGGGTAAGGTAATTAGCCTCATAAGGTTTCAACTGACGCGATGCATACTCGATCAGCTTCCCATTCAGCTGCAAAACACATCCCAAACCAATCTTTGAAGCATCACTATAGACCTCAAATCCCTCATTTCCATCAAGCAGGGTTAAAACGGGTTCAGAGGTTAAATGCTTTTTTAAAATCTGAAAAGCTTCCTCGCACTTTTCACTCCACTCGACTTTTGACTCTTTTTTCATCAAATTGGTAACTGCCCTCGTTATCTTCGAGAAATCTCTTACAAATCTTCTATAATAGCCAGCTAGACCTAGGAAACTTCTGATATCTAACATGTGCAAATCGCCAAAATAAGCATAAAAATGCATAAAAATATCATAAAAATAGGTAAAAAGCGCGAAATTCTATCGCATTCTACCCCTTTAAAGAAAACGAGTTACGCCCTCGTAACTCACCTCAGGGAATAAATTTGGATACTTCTTCTTCATCTGGTCTTCGGCTTCCCACGTTGCCTCTTCATACTGATGGTTAGAGCAAAGCACTTTCACGATATTCACATCCTTATTGCGTGTACTACGCACCTTATCAAGAATTCTCACAGGCCTTTCCTCATATGTGAGGCTACTATCAATTTGGATTCTTTCAGGCTCCAAAACATGACGCTCATCAAGGATTTATCGCTTGAGTTCGGAAATATGCAACACGTCGTGCATTTTCTCAAATTCCATTGGCAAAGCCAACTTATAAGCTACCTTCCCAATTCTTTGCAAAATCTCGTATGGGACAACATATTTAGCACTCCATTTTCCCTTTTTTCCAAAACTCATCACACCCTTAGTTGCTGGTACTTTCAAAAACACTTTATCACCTATTGCGATCTGATGTGGATTTTAATAGCTTAGTCTCTCTTAGAAAAGAAGGTTGCAAAGTACTCCTAGTTCTGTTAGGATTCTTTGTAGTTTCCTAATTCTAGTAGGAATAGGACTCTTGAAATCCTAATTCTAGTAGGATTAGGACTCCTAGTTCTGTTAGGAGTCTTTAAGTTTTATTTTGGTTGTAATTCTAGTTGGGTTAGAATTCCAAATCCTAGTTGGATTAGGATTCTTATTGGAGTGGAGTTATATCTTACATAGAAGTCTAGTTAGTATGCGCCAAGTTGAGCTTGTTCTACTTGGTTTAGGAGTGTGAATGAGTAAGGGATCCTATATGTTTAGGAGTCTAATTCCCTTAATCATGGAGTCTTGATGTTTGCTTAGAGTTTATTTAAATTAGGATTCTATTAGCATTAGGCGTGTGTTTTTGATAAGTTTAGTTTGTTGGTTTTTGTTTATCTTTTATGTTTTCCTAGTTCAGCTTGGTTTAGGATTATTGTACTATTTAAGGCTGATTTCGGCCATAATAATGAGGAGAGTTATTTTTGTTTAAAGTTAAACGTGAGTTTGCTATTGAATTTGGACGGATTTTCCAGATTTGTTATTGTTTTTAGGGAGTGAACCTAAAATACAAGATCCTTGATTTAAACGAGTGAAGTTTAGATTAAGCTTAGGTGAGTTGTTTAGTGAGTGAAGCTAAATCAAATCGTCTAAAACCCTTCCTAATTCAAGTTTAAGGTGAGTGAAGCCCTAAAAGTGAATTAGAACCCTTAGTGGAGATTAACTGAGTGAAGGTTATTCGAAGCTAAGCAGACTTCTTTTGTAGAATCATATCACGAACTCATCTTCTCTTCGCTTTAAATCGGCATAACTCTTTTGACTATCTTGAGCAGCCTGAACTGTAGCCTGAATCAACTTGACATTCTTAACAGTCTCCTCAATAAATTATGTCCCCAAGACTATATTCTCACTAAAATCATTCTAGCAAATGGGACTTCTACACTTCCTTCCATACAATGCCTCAAAAGGAGCCATATTAATTATCGCATGATAACTATTGTTATATTACGTTTGCGGATTGAGCCTTCCCCATCGGACTCTTATGGTCTATCTTTACTTTCTGACAGGTCAGACACTTTGACACGAACTCAGCGACTTCACGCTTCATATTTGGCCACCAATAGATCTCCTTAAGATCCTTATACAACTTATCACCCCCAAGGTGTACATAATATGAAGTATTATGCCCCTCATCCATAAGACGTCTCTTAAGCTCATCACATTTTTGTGGTACACACCACCTTCCCTTGAACCTCAAATTCCCATCATCATGAATCTTATAGTCGACTTCCCTACCTTGCTTAATCTTCTCCTTAATCTTATCTAGGTGATCGTTTCCACTTAACCCTCTTTGATCTCATCGAAAACTGACAACCCCAATGACAAAACACTCAATCTTGTCTCGATCTCCCCAGGATTTAAGATTTCTATGCTAAGCCTTTGCATACCTCGACACAATTCTTCAGGAACTACTAAGGCATTCATGCTATGGCTCCACTTTCTACTCAAAGCATTGGCAACTACATTCTCCTTCCCTTCATGATACTGGATGTCTAGGTCATAGTCCTTGATCAACTCTAACCATATCCTCTGTCTCATATTGAGGTCTTTCTAGGTGAAAATGTACTTCAAACTCTTATGGTCGGTAAAGATCTTACAGGTTGCCCCATAAAGGTAATGTCTCCAAATTTTCAAGGCAAATACGATCGCAGCTAACTCTAGATCATGGGTATGGTAATTAGCCTCATAAGGTTTCTACTGATGCGATGCATACGCGATCACCTTCTCATTCTGCTGCAAAACACGTCCCAAACCATTCTTTTAAGCATCACTATACACCTCAAATTCCTCATTTCCATCAAGCAGGGTCAAAACGGGTGCAGAGGTGAAACGCTCCTTTAAAATCTGAAAAGCTTCCTCGCACTTTTCACTCCACTCGAATTTTGACTCTTTTTTCATCAAATTGGTCATTGGCCTCGCTATCTTCGAGAAATCTCTCACAAATCTTCTATATTAACCAGCTAGACCTAGGAAACTTCTGATATCCGACACGTTCTTTGGAGTAGGCCACTCACTAACAGCTTGAATCTTAGCAGGATCTACAGAGACTCACACTTAGAGAACTTGGCATACAAGTGATTTTTCCTAAGCGCCTCTAATATAATCCTCAAGTGTTCATCATGCTCTTTTTCACTCTTTGAATAAATCAGGATATCATCAATGAATACCACAACGAACTTATCTAAGAACTCATGGAAAATCCTATTCATCAAGTCCATAAATATGGCATGTGCATTTGTTAACCCAAACGGCATTACAGTAAACTCATAATGACCATAACGAGTCATAAACGCAGTCTTAGGTATATCCTTATCAACTACCCTCAACTGGTGATACCCCAAACGCAAATCAATCTTCGAGAACACACTCGCTCCATTTAATTGGTCGAATAGGTAATCTATCCTAGGCAAAGGATTCTTGTTCTTGATGGTTACATTATTCAACTCTCTGTAGTCAATACATAACCTCATACTCCCATCTTTCTTCTTAACAAACACCACAGGAGCTCCCCAAGGTGATGCACTAGGCCTAATATAACCCTTATCGAATAGCTGTTGCAACTGCGTCTTCAATTCACTCATCTCAGGAGGTGCCATTCTATAGGGTGCCTTAGATACAGGTGCAGTTCCAGGAACTAAGTATATGCTGAACTCAACAGCTCTAATAGGCGGCATACCCGAAATCTCACTCGGAAACACATCCATAAACTCATTCACGATTGGAACATCCTTGATCTTCACTCTAACCTCTTTACTCACATCTTGCACACTACAGAAAAATAGTTCACACCCCTTCTTCATCAATTTCCTTACTTGCATCGCAGAAATAACCCCAAAGTTCTTGGGCTTCCCAAAACGTCTATATGAGGTCAACTTCCCCAAAGGGTTTCTCAAAACTACTTTCTGAACTTCACAGTCTATCTTGGCCTTGTAGAAACCTAACCAATTTATCCCAATAATAACGTCTAGGTCCCCCAGTTTGAACTCTATCAAATTAGAAGGAAATACACAGTCTCCTATCTTCAGAGGCAAATCTTTAAACAACTTGGTACACTTTATGACTTCTCCAGGTATACTGATAGGATGGTTAGAGTCTTGAAAGTCTACTAACCCTAAACTTTTAATAACAGATGACGAAATAAATAAATAAGTCGCTAGATCCCCTTTATAGTCTCTACCAAGGTGGTTCTTATTACACTCCTTACAGTTGTAACTCCTCTCATACTGGCCCTTATTATTAAAGTCTTTACCATTTCTTCCTTGGAAATTTCCATTCCCATTTCTATTCCTTTTTAAGTTCCTCCAACATTAAAATCCTTTCTTTTCTCACCCCCTACAACATTCTTCTTGTCATGCCTCAACTGAAAACCACAAATATAGGATGCTCTTCCATACACAACATCTGGGGATGCAAAATCCTCACCACCTAACCTGAGTTGGATTTCCTTAGTCAAACCTTGCTCAAATCTTTGAGCCTTTAGCTATTCAGTAGCTACTACTTAAGGTGCAACCTAGACAATGCTATGAACTTGCTATAATACTCAGAAATGGTCATGCTCCCTATCCTAAGGTTTATAAAGTTCTGGGCCTTTTGCTTCCTCATAAATGCAGGGTAAAACTTCCCTCGTAAAGCAGTAACAAGGAAATCCCAATTAAATCCCTCAATAGCACACAGTCTAACCCTATTTTCTCTCCACCATAAGTCAGCCTCATGTTTCAGATATAATACATCTTGACCTACTTTCACAGCTTCATGATAGTTTACAACTCCAAAAATCTTTTCAAACTCCCTAATCCAACTTCCTAAGAAGGTAGGGTCAGCTTGCCCCTTAAACTACAGTGGCTTTATCTTAGCTAGTCTTTCAAACATGTTCCCTGCAAGATCGGGACGCTCAACTCTTTCTTGAGTCAATTTCTCTGCCAGTAGGCGAATAACAGAGGCTAAGGCGTTATCATTGTTGGTCGTTCTATTTCGCGACCTTAAATTTAACGTAACTCTACTTTAGGTTTCGATTCACAACTTACTTGTCATTCTCTATGAAGGCATCACTTTACTTGACCATAAAGATCGCATCAACATACAATTTCTCTTCAAGTCATAATAATACCACATAATAAATCATCATGGAACATATAATCATTCATGAAAATATTCTCATCAAAAATAAACACGTGTGAGAATCCATAAATAAAATTTAGTCATAACAAATAAATGAAATATTCCCATTCACGTGCCAAAATAAATTATTGCTCACTTGAGTAACTAAATATTTGTTTTCTATTCCTCAAACGATGCTAGTAGCAATTCTTCCAAAACATAATACTTCCTAAACAAAATAAAGGTATTAAGAAATAAATTTAAACCATTGCTTGACTAATTATCCAACATTTATTCTCAAAGCATAAATACATAAACTAGGGTGAAACATTATTAGTCTTATCCTTAGATTCCTTGTATTTTTCTAAAGTGAAAACTTCATCTTCAAAATCTGCAATGTCCTTAGAATAATAATAATTACCTGAATTCCTAGGTTTAGCAGATCTTCGAATCCTTTTGGTTTGAGGTCCATCCTCGTCCGACTCTGAATCACTCACGTCGCTCAGATAAGATCTCCGAGTAACACTATAGATATCCTTTCAGGTTTGTCCTCTAGTACGATCAAACTTCTGAATAACCTCATCAATGCTATCAGGAATGCCTACTTTCAAAACACAACGCATAACAAGGTCTAAACAAGTGTAACTCTCACTATCAGACTTTCCATCATACTCATCATCACTCAATACAATTGGGTTGTAGTAACTCCCTACTCTAGTAGCTTCTCTATTAGACATAGCTAGAGATTATATAACAGATAAATCTAACTTCCATAAGCAATTGGTACTCTCTCTTAGTGTATGTTCCCAACAATAAACAATAAGCAAGAATAACAACAACAATATGAGGCATAGGAATAACATAAACAATTAGCAGGGAAGAAATATATAATCATGCTGAAATAACTATTTAATGCAAACATATAATATTTCTATCCTATATGCCCTTCCAATACTACCCATCTCTCATAAAATAATAAAATAATAAAAATCAACTAGAGTATCAAAATATATAATTAAATATAAAATTTTCGAATTTATAAAGGAACCGAAAAAATAATAGTTCAAAATTTTCGAACAAAAAAAATTTCAGAACCTTTTAAAAAAATTTAATTTGAATTGAAATAAAATACTTTAAATCTTGAAATCTTGAAAAATATTTCGAAATGTAATTTGAACACAATGAATAAGTAGGAGCTCAATTCTATCAAATGCAATTTTAAGTAACTAGCTAGTTAGGCGCCTAAAAATTTTAAGTTGGCACGAATGGCCAATAAAAACCTAAAGCTCTGATACCACTTTGTAACTCCCCAACAATTCTCTCTTTTCTAGAATACCTTTTTAATATAAAATTTAGATAATCATCAAAGTATTATCGCCCGTGTGAAAACGTATCGGCTTATTCAGAATTTTGCAGCGGAAAACATAATAAATAACTTTATAAATAAAACTTAGTCAACTACAAAGTCAACTCCAAAAGTCAACCCAACAAAGTCAAAGTCAAAATTAAACCAAAGTCAAGTACGAAGAGTATATACTCAAAGTATTATAAAAAATCTACACAAGCTCTCCAATCCCGAACCCAATGATGCATCTTCTTCAAACTTGTAGATGGACAATGTTCAACATACACACACAAAAGCACGTAATCAGCAAAGCTGAGTACTTGCAGATAACTTTTACTGAACTAAACTTCACAATAATATAATAACAAATAAATAATCCTAACATGATACTAATAAGTAGTAAGCAAGAATAAATAATAACATAATAACTTGCAGATAACTTTTACTGAACTAAACTTCACAATAACATTTTTATTACTTTAGATGGAATAGTAAATGGAACGAGTTGTTTAACCAAAACCAGCCTTCCCTTTGGAAGGCGAAATACGGGCGCGACTCCGTATTCCCATGACCTACGATATCGAGGAACCTTTTAAATAAAAATAGGACACGGTGATCAATCCGGTCCCAATCAAGAAAAATTCATGGGCTACCACCATGTACTCCAGTTCATACTTGTCCAACACTTCAGACGTGCACAAGTCTAAAACTATTGGTATCCACGTTTCACTTTACATGATTTATCATTTATTACTTGCTATGACTCACAAGCATCACAAATAAAGAATCATCAAATTATCATAAATTTCCATTTTTATCTTAGGATTAGATAAGTGATCAAACAACTTAACAACCCAAGATTAATTCCAACTTTAATCTAATCTTCCTTATTTGTTGAACCTCCAAC
Source organism: Beta lomatogona (assembly GCA_947646795.1). Lineage (NCBI taxonomy): Eukaryota > Viridiplantae > Streptophyta > Magnoliopsida > Caryophyllales > Amaranthaceae > Beta > Beta lomatogona. The sequence goes on from CANSNZ010000073.1 coordinate 1,154,200, forward strand.
AACCTTTCAAAGGTATAATAATTCAACTTACCATATAAGGCCCTCGGTCCTTATAAAGTAATTAAATACTCAAAAGGGAACAACGTGATCAATCATGATCCAAACCAATATATATATATATATATATATATATATATATATATATATATATATATATATATATATTAATCCCTCATATGAATTAATAAAGTAAAGTTCCCAACCATATGCTTGCATCAATCTTCCATACAAACATAATATAAATATCATAATCAACATGCTTCACACAACGGCATAAAACATGCAAATCCATCACAATAGAAATCATATATGAACTCAAAGTAGTTCCTATACATGATACTACATAATTCTCATCCCTAAAATCATGATACTAATCCAATCAACACATAGGTGTGTACATAACTTGTGTAGACAAATTGAGAGGCCACTTTAACAATCTTAAAACTCGCCTACAGAGAATTCTCCGCCTAAAACAACCGATAAAAATCCATAATCAATCCCTTATAAATTTACAGCATTTATAAAATACTTTAAATCCTTCCTAAAAGTGTTTAAAAACCTTTCCCATCATTAAAACTTGATTATTAAAACCTCCTAGTATAGTACTACTACACTAGTTGTTAAAACTCTCAAAAACCCATGATTAAAACATAAAATTCCATCATCAATACTCTCTTTAAATTTCCAGCAATATATTATATATTAAAACTCCTTTAAAACATATTTAAACATATTTAAAATCATAAAAATAATCAATCTCATAACTTGTAACATACTACTATGATTTCCAACCTTTAAAACCCTAAAAATCCATGCTTTGATAATTACAAATCCAATTCAAATTTAATATGTAAATCTGAATTTTTTATTCCTTCAATATATAACTTATATAAAGTTAGATTCATAAATAAATCATCAAACTAAAATCTTTAAACATAAACATATTAAACAAATCTTAAAAACATAACCTTTGAATAAAAATAAAAACTTAAGGAGGAAGAAAAGTAACCAAACCAAGAAAAGAGGAGGAACACGCCGGCGGGGGAGGCGGCGCCAGTCGGCTAGACAGTCTTGGCTAGCCAGTCGTCGGCGGCGGGTGGTCTCACAAGGCGCGACGTCGACGAGGAAGAGAGAGGAGAAAAATCAAGAGCGAAGGAAGGAAGAGGGGGCCGAAATATTTGGGAGGAGAGAGAAAATAAAGTTGTGTGGCAAAATTTTGGGGTTTATGGGGTTTTATAGTTTCCCCTTGTGGACTTAGGAAAAGGTAATTGGGCTCAAACTAGAGTTTAATGGTTGATGAAATTAATTTTGGGTCCTCATACCCAATTAGGAATCCTTTTCCAAATCCAAAAAGTGTTTCAAACATTTCAAATATTTTTCAAAGCATAACTTAATAAAATATTTGACTTCCTTGAATCAAAAAAATAATTCCTTTGATTTTCAAATAGTCAACCTTTGAAGAAATAAATCATTTAAATACTAAAATATACTTAAATATAAATAACTATACATTAAAATATATTTATAAAATTCATAAATTTACGGGGGATTACATTTTCATTATTAATTTCGATCATATATATAACTCTTGTCAACCGTTCATATTTAATTGCGATTTAGAGTTTATAATTTCGTTCATATTTATCTAGTGATTATTGTCTTCAAATTGTCTATTTTCTCTTAATGTTGTCTTTTGATATTTTTGGATCGGATGAACATTGGCTGGGTTACCTGAGTAGGACGCTTTTTTTTATTTGTGGATCAAATCTATCTGATGTGGTTTTTACTAAAAAATAGAATTCGTTGACCAGTCAACTGATTCGGTTTTTGGTGAACCGGATCAGCTAACTTTTGTCAACCGCTGCTAGCCTGACCGCTCCGGACCAAAAACCGGATTTGTAAGGCCTTTTTTGACCGGAGCAGTTGAACTTTTTCCACTAGTGATCGGGCCCTGGAGGATTGCCATATTGTACCTGCACAAAAGGGTTAAAAGGATCCGAGATAATAGGAGGTGAAAACGGAACCTTTCATTAATAAGGGTAGAGATATTCTGCATTTCCAAGGGTTCTTCATTAATTGCATTCAAGCTTGCTTGATTAAAATTGCCATCAATAACCATATTATGGATACCCTCTTGGAACCCATGATGTGGAGCTAGTAAAGGCCGACGGTACGAATCACTTGGCCCGGCCTCATCAGGCACTGTGGGAGCCATTATGGACCACCCTTGGTGAACCAAGGCCTCAAGAGAATTCGCTTCGACTGGCCTGGTAACATTGGTCGAGCCCAACCCAAGATCATTATTAATTGCTAGAGAGTTCTGTGAAGCGGGGGGAATTCGTTGGGCCGAAAATAGTCAAGCCGCAGCCTGCAGAGACCTCTGGGCCCAAACTCCAATATTCAGTGATGTGGATGCGGATGTACTTTAGTTGAGTTTTACGGAAATCCAAGAATCTTGAAAGAAAGACAGGATCTTTAGGGTTTTGTTTAAGTATAAAGGATAGAACAATTCGATCAAACACAAAGTAATTCATGAATTGGGTCTTGATTCACTCTCAAACACAAAGTAACCAAGCAATCAATGTTAAATCTCAAACACAAAGTAATTGATTCAAGGTTTGGAAATCACAAAGAAGTCCAAAAATTTTCACAATAAAAATTAAAACTCTAATCTCATAAATCTTCTATCTTTATTAATGAAAAACAAGCCATATATATAGGCTTACAAAAACTGATTCCAACCTCTACTAGATTTAGGAATACTAAATAAACTAGGAAAAGGAAAACAACGAAATTCCTACATCTATTAGGAATCCGACAAAAAGTAGAATTCTAACTCAACTACAATCCTAGCACACTTAAGATTATTAATCCAGGTAGAACTATGACTACTACTAGGACTACTAATCCAAATAGGACTACGATTACACAAATCCTAACAGAACTAGGATTTCTAGTAATACTTTTAATAAAGCAATAAAAACAACTTAAGAACCGAATTTAAATAAGAGAATTACATCCCTTAATAATTAAAACTAACACTAAAACACTACTTATGACCTTGAATTATAAGATGATCCAAACCCAATAATTAAATAGATCAACTAATTTAATTATCTTGAATGTCCTTGTCGCATCCATATCATTCAGTGAGCCAAAGAACCTCCGATTTTCAATGGGAGTGGGCCTTGACTCTTGCAGGTCCAGTTGAGCTGGTAGGCCATGATTATTATCAGATGGTGGAAAATTAAGATCCAAGCCTGCATCCTCTCCCATTTCATCACCCGGACCAGGAGCCATGGAGCCTTGAGTTGGAAAGTCTAGTCCAAACCTCATACCTGGACAAGGAGAGTAGCGAATTATTTCCATTGATCTAAGAGGAGTGCGATTTCTTGGAAGGAGAATTCGAAATATCCGGAGGAGGATTTGTGTGGTTCTGTGAATTATCATCTGAATAACCCTGAAAATCTTGATGGTGGAGATCTGGGGAAGCTTCGAAGTATTCATCCGAAGAACTTTCAGACACCACATGGCGGAACACATAGAGGTCATGATATGGGATAATGATTGGGGGAATTATTTGACGTAGATTAATTCTAGTATTACGATGATTAAATCTATCATGCAACCCCCTAATCATATTTGTATACAAAGGAATATCTTCCTGCGTACGTAAAACTACCATACCATCTTCTTCAAAGTCCTAAATTCGTCTCTGAATTAGTTATTGAGCATCATAAGCCGGAAAGTTACAGCGGCTAGTGTTGTGACCCACGCATCCACACTCTTTGCAAAACCTATAGATTCCTTCATAGTGAAAGTAGACCCATGAAACCCGATCTCCATTTTTGGGAAAGAAGCATCCCAACACGAGCAGTTGGGTGAGATCAACAAGAACTCGAGCTCGAAGATAGGGTTCTAACGGCAACCCCATACCATAGTTGTCAACTGATTCAACATAGCCAACGTGGCTTAGGAGTCTAACCATCCACGCAGATTGTAAATACCTCCATGGGAGATTCTGGACGCGGATCCATATTCGTGCGGTATTGAATTGGATGGATGTTGGAATTTGATCATCTGAACTGGCGTGGAATGTTATGGGCTTGCCATCCATTGTAGTAGTATGTAGCTGAAGAATAGCATCTCGATCCAGGAGATTTTGGCATTCCATGATAAAGTACGGACCCGTACGATACACATAAATGGGTTCACGTGTCTCCCAATGATTATTCACTATGTTAAAAACGAAGCTTGACGTGGGAGGTGAGGTATCAAAGAACACGCCCACAACTGCATGGGACCAGTTTATTAGATGGAGGGTGTTGAACTAATATTCCCATTCTTTGGGGACATGGATAGTGAGGAGGGAAAGAGGATTTGGTTGAGTTGGGTGAATCTGGGTGAGGGGGGTATTCATATTGAGTATATTTTAATGATAATATATGGGGAAAGTTGGCAATTTGTTAATTAAGAGAAGTAAATGCGATGAATTTAATGAATTACCGCAAGCAATACTTTATTCATAGATTAACAAGTGACAGGAGATCAATCTAAGGAAAATGACACGAGATCCTTACTTGCATGAATTCCATCTGTCGAGTAGGGGGGACAAATTGCAGGTTGGATGCATGGGCGGCGGCGGGGGAGATGTGGCTGGTTGGGAAGCAGCTAGTGAAAAGATAGAACTTCACTTTTCAGTGAGATATTCTCGTAGAGAGAACTTTCCCGAACTTTAGGGTTTTTTTTGTTATGCGGTTACTGAATTATAAGGACGTCTTATACATATAATGTCGCCTATTTTTTTCCTGTTGTCACATGCAGACATTTGTGATGATATAGCAGGGTCCAAGTATGAACATTATTCTAGATATGCTCCTCTTCCTTGTCAATTCAATTGAGGATGCCATTGCACTTTCAATGGCACAAAATAGGCACTCGAATTCGGATTGGTTTGTCTATCTTCTTTATGTATTGTTTAAGGCTATAGTTTCTTTATTTAAGACCTATTTTTCTTCTTATTTTTGTCAATATATTTTTAAAGCCCATGCATTTATTTCATCCTTTAAGAATAGAGAAAAATAGTTTAGTTGAGATATCATTATGCTCTACTTTTTGTTTTGGTTTAACTTAATGATATGAGGTCACATATGTACTCGATTCTTTTGATATCTTCCCCATTTTGCATAGAAAGTAGCTTATCTTGGAGATTTAAGTCTTATGTTTATGTACTCTCTTTTTTTCCCAGGATTGCTATCTGGTATATGTTTTGATGGAGTTGTCTGGAATCACAATGGTTTTCACTCCTACATGTGATGCACCTAATCTTTTAGCACTCATGCTCTGTAAACTTGGTTTAAGAGCATTGGTTGGTAGAACCAAAATGGGAAATTCCCACTGGTAACCCTGTACTATGGAACATTTGCAATGGTAAACCGTTTTTTTTTCAGTTTCAAAATAACCCTATACTTAGTAATATTATACAAAAGTGACCTTAATATTTCTAAGTATAGGGTTATTTTTGAAACTGAAAAAACAACGATTTACCATTGCAAATGTTCCATAGTACAGGGTTACTAGTGGGAATTTCCCAACCAAAATTCATGCAGAATAGAGTATTCCTATTCTTTGCTTGGAAGGTTGGATGCCGGACTGCACTATAGAAAATCTTTTTTTGTTTACATTGACACAAAACTGTAATTCAGTCAATATTTTCTCTATATTTGTATAAAAACATAATTTACAATGAAAAATGATACTTACATATATATATATATATATATATATATATATATATATATATATATATATATATATATATATATATATAATTGTTTGGGGATCATTTAGAACTAAAAAATGCAAAAGAAAAACAGTTTAATTTTTTATAGTCTAAAGGGTTGCGATTTTCATCAAAATAGCAACCCTTTATCCCTTAAGGGCTACGGTTATCTCTCAAAAGCGCAACCCTTAATTGATAAAGCGCTTTGGTATTTGAGAGATAACCGCAACCCTTAATGGATGATCCAAGTATGGATGATCCAAGTATGGATGATGATGTACGAGCCTTAATGCATAAGAATGTCATGTTAGATGTGGAGTCAATTGAGGCTATGCATGGACGATTTTTAGGGGCTTCAACACACGTAGTAGTTTGCATGGTTAAGCATGAGTATGAGCAGCATCTAGGCGTGTGAATTGGCGTGCTAGTTGTTGGCATGCATTAGGAGAGTTCACTTGGTGAACTTCTTCATATCTTATCTTAGTTTATGTCGGTTTTGTTATTTGATTTTGATTAGGAGTCATGGTTTTGCCTACGTTCTTAAAAAGGTGGATTTTACATGATTCAAGTGTGTTAGGAGTCTAGGACTTAGGGACTTGTCCTAAGCCTATTAGGAGTTGCATTTTATTCTTTTAAATAGGTTAAGTTGTACGTTTTATTTTCCAGTTAATGAAATCAGTGTTGCTTTGTGCTAATCGAATACTTTGAGTGTTCATCCTTCTTGATTGCTGGTGGCTTTGCCTTTACGCATCAAAACCTTTAGAGTGTTTCTTGTGGTGGTGTTTCCTTTATCATCAAACGTTCTAAGCAATATCCTTGTTACTTTAGTTCGAATTATATTGTTAATCTTACAATCTTCCGCACGTTTAATCTTGTGTTTGATTTATCCTAGATCAAATACATCATCTTGGTATCAGCAGCTTTGGTTCTCATCCTTGAGAATTTTTTTTGGCCGTTGGAGGAGTGAATTCAACCTTCAAGAAACCCTTAAAGATTGAATCTTTTTTTCCACGATTTTGAAAATTTCACAAAACTTCACTAAAACACATCCCTGCATTACACTTACCCCTTCAAAGAAACCTTCCAAGACTCCATCTTTTTTCCAAGATTTTGTGTTTTTCACAAAACTTTACTAAATACCATAACCCTAGCAGCGTGTGTGTCAAGAAATTTTATCCAAGATCCAAATTCTATTTGGATCCTATACCATGGGCGAAGATCAAAGTGGAGATGGCAATGAGGTTAGAGTGCCTCGAGGCCTTACACTTGACCAAGCCAATAATATTCGTCGAGATAGGGAGTTAGAGGAATTAAGAGCACGCATGGCTGAGCTTGTTAATCTCCTCCATAATCAGCATGGTGGTAGACGAGGGAATTACTCTGCTAGTCCTATTAGGAGTGTTCGTTCAATCACACAAGATACTAGTTCGGATGATGAGCCACCCCAAGGTAGACCTCGACGAAGGCAACATCATGATGATGATAGGGGTTTGAGACTTGATCTTCCAGAATTTGATGGAAGCATGAAGCCAGAAATGTTCTTGGAATGGCTACAAAGGAATTGAACGTGTTTTTTACTACAAAGACAATGATGATCATAAGCTGTTCAAGGTGGTTGTGTTGAAACTCACACGCTATGTTAGTCTTTGGTTCGAAAACCTCAAGAACAAACGAAGAAAAGAGGGAAAAGCCAGACTTGATTCATGGGAGCAACTTATGGTGCATATGAAAAAGAGATTTTTACCTACGGATTTTATCATCCAAGATATGTTCTTAAAACTCCAATCCTTCAAGCAAGACACCCTTAGTGTTGAGGAATATGTGGCTGAGTTTGAGAGATTAACTATGTTGTACGATTTAGAGGAGAAGGTTGAACATAAAATTGCACGCTTTATTACTGGCCTCAACAAAAAAAGTAGCTAAGAAGGTTGATTTGCAGCCCTATTGGAGTTTTAAGGAAGTATGTCAAGTGGCCATGAGGGTGGAGAAACATGCTAAATCCAAAAAGGCACCGTTTTCAAAACCCTTTGTGAAGAATTATAAGAAAAAACCAAGGAGAGAAAGGTGGGGGCAGCACGTCCAAATTCATTCCTAAGTTTGACAAGTTCAATCAAGATAAGGGCAAATCTTCATAACCCGTAGCCACGGAAGAGAGGAGGATTTGTTTCAAGTGCAAAGGGAATGGGCATGTGATCAAGAATTGTCCAAACAATCGAGTCATGACTTTAAGGGACATCCAAGAGATTGATGAGGCTTATGCTTCAAAAAAGGATTCAAGCCTCGAAGAAGAGGAGTATGAGGGTGAAGTATGATGCCTATGTAGCTGATTCGGAGGAAGAAAAGGTGAAGGATGGCAAAGCACTCATAATACACACTCTTCACTCCAAAGCAACGCCCTTGGAGACTCAAAAAGACAAGATCTTTCTAACACGTTGCCTTGTGAAAGAAAGATTGTGTGATTTGATAATTGACACGGGAAGTTGCACGAATGTGGTCTCAACTACATTGATTGATAAACTCAAGTGGCCAACCACTCCTCATCCCAAACCTTACAAATTGCATTGGCTAAGTGATGGCAGTGATGTTAAGGTAAATAAACAAGCACTTATTTCTTTTGAGATTGGTAAATTTAAAGATGAAGTGTTATGTGATGTGGTAAATATGGATGCTTGTCATGTGTTATTGGGACGTCCTTGGCAATATGATAGATTTGTGAAGTATGATGGCCGTGCTAATGTCTATATTGCAACTATTGGGACTAAAAAAACTGCCTTGAAACCTCTTGTTAACTCTAAACCCCACGCCAAAGAGAATCTTCTTTTGACTGAAAAACGATTTACAAATAAGTTGGAAAAAGAGGGAGGAGGGTATTTGTGTAGTCCAAGTGAGTAGAGAGAGCACCACAAATTCATAGCCTACTATCCCCAAGTGTGTAGCCCGGATTTTGGAGGAATTTAGTGATGTGTTCCCAAATGATTTACCCCCGGGTTTACCTCCTATTAGAGGCATTGAGCACCAAATTGACCTTATTCCCATAGCATCTTTACCAAACAAGGCAGCTTATAGGTGTAACCCTCAAGAGACTAAGGAGCTTCAAAGACAAATTGAGGAGTTGATGGAGAGGGGATATGTGAGTGAGAGCATGAGTTCATGTGCTGTTCCGGTATTATTGGTGCCAAAGAAGGATGAAACTTGGCGCATGTGCATTGATTCTAGATCTGTGAACAATATAACAATCAAGTATAGGTTTCCTATTCCTAGACTTGATGATTTACTTGATGAGTTGCATGGTTCAACAGTGTTCTCCAAGATAGATTTGAGAAGTGGTTACCACCAAATTAGAATGAGGGAGGGACATGAATGGAAGACTGCTTTCAAGACTAAGGTGAGTCTTTATGAATGGCTTGTGATGCCATTTGGCCTTACTAATGCTCCTAGTACCTTCATGAGGTTGATGAATGAGATGCTCAAACCTTTTTTGGGCAAATTTGTGGTGGTATACCTTAATGATATCCTGATTTATAGCTGAAGTGTTGCTGATCATTTAGGTCATTTGAGGGCCATATTTGTGGTGTTGAGGAAGCAGCAACTTTATGCTAAGTTGGAGAAATGTTCTTTTTTAGTTCCAAGTGTCACTTTCCTTGGATACATAGTGTTTAAAGAAGGCGTATCTATTGACCCTTCAAAAGTGGAAGCTATAAACTCTTAGCCTATTCCTACTACTATTTCTCAAGTAAGGTCTTTTCATGGTCTTGCTTCCTTTTATAAGCACTTTGTGAAGAATTTTAGTAGTATTATGGCTCCCATGACTGAGTGCATTAAACAAGGGAAGTTTGAGTGGAATGGAGCAGCCCAACAAGCCTTTAAAACGATCAAACAACTCTTGTGCAATACTCCTATCCTAGCCTTACCAGATTTTTCACAACCATTTGAAGTAGAGTGTGATGCTAATGGAGTTGGTATTGGTGCAGTGTTGGTGCAAGGTAAGCGTCCCATAGCTTATTTTAGTGAGAAATTGAATGGGGCAGGGTTGAACTATTCTACCTATGACAAGGAATTATATGCAATAGTGAGGGCATTGGATCATTGGAGTCACTATTTATGCCCAAGCCACTTTATTTTGCATTCGGGTCATGAGGCTCTTAAGCATATACATGGGCAGCAAAAGCTCAATCCAAGGCATGCAAAATGGGTTGAGTTCCTTCAATCATTCAATTTTTTTTCCAATTACAAAGAGGGAAAGAATAATGTGGTGCTAATGCTCTTTCACGAAGGTACACTTTGCTTGGTGTGCTTCAAACTAAGTTGTTAGGCTTCGAGCTCATCAAGGAATATTACAAAGAAGATGTTGATTTTGGCCCTATTATTGAGGAGTGTGTTAAAGGAGTCGTGGGATCTTCTGTCATGCAAGATGGATTTCTTTTCAAAGGTAATAAGCTTTGTATTACTTCTTGTTCAATTCGTGAATTGCTTGTTAGGGAGGCTCATGGAGGGGGCATTGCTGGCCATTTTGGTATTACTAAGACCCTTGCAATGTTGCAAAAACATTTTTATTTGCCTAAGATGCAAGGAGATATTCAAGGTGTTATTGCTCGTTGTGCTACTTGTCAAAAGTTAAAGAGTACATTTCATCAAGGGTTGTATACTCCCTTGCATGTTCCAGAATTCCCTTGGGAGGATATTTCCATGGATTTTGTTATGGGTTTGCCTCGTACACAAAGAGATAAGGATCCAATTATGGTTGTAGTGGATCGTTTTTCTAAAATGGCTCACTTCATCCCTTGCCACAAAACGGATGATGCATCTAAGATAGCTTATTTGTATTTTAAGGAGATTGTGCGCTTGCATGGAGTGCCTAAAACAGTGGTGAGTGATAGAGACACCAAGTTCATGAGTTATTTCTGGAAAAATTTATGGAAGATAATTGGTACAAAGCTTTGTTTTAGCACCTCTCATCACCCCCAAACTGATGGGTAAAACGGAGGTTACAAACCGCACACTTGGAGCTTTGCTTAGGGGTTTGGTGAGTAAAAGTACTAAAGATTAGGATGTGAAGTTGTCTCATGCTGAGTTTGCGTACAATCGTTCTTCTACTTATGCTACTAAACACTCTCCATTTGAAGTTGTATATGGCGCAAATCCAAGATTGCAGATTGATCTCATTCCATTGCCAAAAGGTGATTATGTGCATGGTGATGCTCAAGCAAAAGCACAAACTATGGTGAAATTGCACGTACAAGTTAGAGCAAGGATTAAGAAAGTGAATGCAAGGTACAAAGTGTTAGCCAACAAAAACCGCAAGCAATATGAGTACAAAGTTGCTGATTTAGTGTGGCTACACTTGCGCAAAGAGAGGTTTCCGAACGTGAGGAAAAACAAGTTGATGCCTAGATTAGAAGGCCCCTTCAAGATCATTGAGAAAATAAATGACAATGCCTTTAAATTTGAGCTGCCAACAAAGTATGGTGTGAGTGCTACTTTCAACATTGGAGACTTAGCACCATATGTTCATGATGATGATGTTGCTCAATTGTGGACAATTGTTTTCGAAGAAGAGGAGTATGATCCAAGTATGGATGATGATGTGCTAGCCTTAATGCATAAGAATGTCATGTTAGATGTGGAGTCAATTGAGGCTATGCATGGACGATTTTTAGGAGCTTTAACACACGTAGTTGTTTGCATGGTTAAGCATGAGTAGGAATTGGCGTGTATTGGCGTGCTAGTTGTTGGCATGCATTAGGAGAGTTCACTTGGTGAACTTCTTCATATCTTATCTTAGTTTATTTCGGTTTTGTTATTTGATTTTGATTAGGAGTCATGGTTTTGCCTACGTTCTTAAAATGATGGATTTTACATGATTCAAGGGTGTTAGGAGTCTAGGACTTAGGGACTTGTCCTAAGCCTGTTAGGAGTTGCATTTTATTCTTGTAAATAGTTAAAGTTGTACGTTTTATTATTAGTTAATGAAATCAGTTTTGCTTTGTGCTAATCGAATACTTTGAGTGTTCATCCTTCTTGATTGATGGTGGCTTTGCCTTTACGCATCAAAACCCTTAGAGTGTTTCTTGTGGTGGCGTTGCCTTTATCATCAAATGTTCTAAGCACTATCCTTGTTACTTTAGTTCGAATTATAGTGTTAATCTTACAATCTTCCGCACGTTTACTCTTGTGTTTAATTTATCTTAGATCAAATGCATCAATGGATAAAGGGTTACGGTTTCGAGCATCCCTTAATTATTAAGGATTGCGGTCAATAACGGCAACTCTTAATGGATAAAGGGTTGCGGTTTCGATGTAATCACATCCCTTAATTATTAAGGATTACGGTCAATAACCGCAACCCTTCAAAATTGTTATTGGCTACTTGTAGACATATATATAATCGTGTCTCCCCATTTGAGGGCCCAATGATAAAACCTATTGCGGTCTTAATTGGTCCGACCCAAGGGCAGAGCAGTCCGAAGAGCTAAAGCTACTTTAAAAGTGTCAAAGCATATTTTAGTAATCCAAAATCGTATTTTGAGCCCAACTCTTTGAAAAAACCCATTTAATTATTCATGATGATTAATTATTTTATTTAAATGACATAAATATTTTCAAAGATATTTTTATAATTAAAATCGGATTTTATCTCGTAAAATTAGGTTTCCGGACTTAAAAGATAAAAGAAAACCGTTTAAACGCGTTTTACAAAAAAAAGTTGTCAAAGCGTGTCAAAAAGCAAGGTTGTGCGCCTGACGCACCATCGTGCTCCTAGAGCATCAACGTGTGCCTGGCGCACCATCGTGCGTCAGACGTACCATTGTCCAGTTGTGTCAGGCACACCAATTAATGCCAGACACGTGGCATTATGCGTCACAGAGAGTGGTGCGCTTGGCGCACTCCTCTGCGTGACACGCAGTGTTCTATCTATCTTTTTTCAAAGCGTGTGCCACATGTACGCAGCTGATTGAGCGTGTCGCGTCAGGCTTGTGCGCCTGACACGTGTGATTGTGCTTCTCACAACCCCTTGCGCCTGGCGTACTTGGCGCGTGACGTGCAATTTCATTTTCCCCATTAATACTCTTAGACTTTCCAAACGAATTGTCACACAATAATTCGACTTTATAACTTCGACACTTATGAATACACTTTACAAAATCTCTCTACAAACTCTCATACTTTTCAAATCTACAAATACAAATACATACTTTCATACATACATATAAGTTCATATCTTCAGGCTTCATGATTGCTCGTCCTGAAGGTTATTAATCTCTCAGACCCAAGCCACGGCCAATCTCTCTACAACCTCTCAGACCCAATCCTGAGGGTCCTTGAATAAATTCATTATTTTTATATTAAAGTTACTAACTGTTTCTCTCATGATGTAGATCATTAATATAAAAATCGCTCTTTACATTCTAACCTCTACTCTTTCTCTTTTATTTTTATTTATTATTATATGCTTGCCTTATTGTCCTCCTTGCCTTTGTATCACCACATGTCATTTTTGCTAATCAAGACCTAAAGAACTGTTCTAACATTAATCAGATAATTTGGACAACCTGTTAGGTTCCCTGTAATTTTGATTGCATAATAACATGTCACTAAAAAATAGTCTTTTATGTGCTTCCAGAACCAACTTATACTAAATTATTTTTAGGGTGCATAAAAATATATTTTGGTTATTCTATTGCATAAAACTTGACATGAATCGATATTTAATAGAGGCCAACAATGCGCTAATGTGGTTAATTATGACCGTGTTCGTACCCTTACCCCCGAACTCAATCTACTAAATTATTTTTAGGGTGCATAAAAATATATTTTGGTTATTCTATTGCATAAAACTTGACATGAATCGATATTTAGTAGAGGCCAACAATGCGCTAATGTGGTTAACTATGACCGTGTTCGTACCCTTACCCCCGAACTCAATCTATGGTACATTGACCATCGATGGAGTCAGGACGGGAAAATCTACATTGGATAAGTCCCTAATTTGTCCCTACGATTTTCCAATATCCAATTTAGTTTATGAGTCTTCCTTTAAAGACTTGTTGGCGACTTCGAAAACATTTTCAATAAAACCTTAACAATGGGGTAGAATATGCGCTCAAACCGCATAGGCGAAATAAAAACACGCCTACACTACTACGCCAAGGGCTGCAGTCAAAAACAGAGCCCTTAGGCCACTTTTGACCACAACCATTGGCCTTTTTTCCTCTAGTGCATCATTTTCTTTGGGATAATGTCGAGAAAGGCTTGGTTGAATTGTTGCTTTGTAAAAGTGAAGATAAAATTGTCAATATCTTCACAAAACCTTTGTGTAGAGAGTATTTTTGTAAGTTAAGAGTCTTATTTGGGTTAATTAAGTTTAAGTGAGGGTCTTGTTAGGAGTAATTGAGTTCAGGTATTTTTGGCTTTAGTTGTTTCCCCCAAATGGTTAGATTCATACTCTTTGATGTGAAATTTCATACATATATCTTTGCTTAATCCTTCAGGTTATCATTTAGATACTTTCTATATCTCTAAGATTAGAAAGAATCGCTGCTTCAATAAAGGTGAAATCATGCTAGGTTGCCTGAACCAGGTGAGGTATCACTGATACGAAACAGCTAAGGAGAACATATGTCTTACACAAATATGTTTTTGAGAAGTTTATTCGTTTCTAAAATTAAGCGAACATCTTTAACTTCTGCGAGTTAAGATATTTTTTTACATTTATCCTTCTTAGCAAAGGCACGCCTATTGCACACATTATGTACATGCCTTTACTTTCGGCAGTTGAGATAATTATGGGAAGTTATGATTACATACGCGCACACACACACATACTCGCACGCGCGCTCACAAACACACACACACACACACACACACACACACACACACACACACACACACACACACACACACACACACACACACATATATATATATATATATATATATATATATATATATATATATCTCCCCACTCTATGCAATCACTTCAAATCACTCAAAATTTCTCTCTCTTTATCTCTCTCTCTCTAAGACGATCTCATCTAAGTTAAAAAGGGTTCATATATATATGGGGAATAAATCTACTATCAGTGCTAGAAAGGAGGAAAATCTAAAAGTTTCACTGAGTTTCCTCCTTCTTCGACGAAACCGTCTACTGGAGTTCAAGCTGAAAAATAACACTAGCCACCACTGTTTTCGAAAATCCCACCTCTACCACTCAAACTCAAACTGCCACCACTCCTCAAAATCAGCCTCCTCCACCACAAAATCAACCTCCACCACCACAACCACCCACTTCCGTCACTTCATCTCCCACTAAACTACATACACAAGAACCTACCCCCACTCCTTCAACCGCCAAACCTCCAACTACCTCCTCCACCGAAAATCAAGCTGGTATTTGTTGTTTCACATAACCTATTCCCTGCTGACAAGGGTGGTGCTGCACCTGAGAGGGAACATCAGAATGATTCTGCTGCTGGTTCTATTGAAAAGGTGCTGGAAGATTTGTCTATGGAGGTTCCTTTTGAGACAGAACTGATGCAAGTTCAACTATCTTAATTTGCTTTATTAGGTTGTTGCATGGTTTTACTTTACTCTTAAAGTGAAGGTTTTACATCTAACAAAAAAAAATATGTCTTTTATTATGTTTGTTAGTTAAATTAGTTAATCAATGTCGTTGAGTTGTTTTTATTTCAGTTTGGTTGTAATAAGGGCCGAAAATTTGAGTTGTAATAAGGTCTAGGCTTAGACGTGTGGTTTTGTAAGTTTTGCAAGGCTTTCCTAAAAACACTTGTTTCCTTAAGTTGTGCTAGATTCTAGGCTAGTTTTAAGGGGAATATTTCCTTAAGTTATGCTAGATTCTAAGAGGAGACTTTCCCATTATCTGCCTTATGAAATCCGGTCATATTATTGCTTGGAGGGCAAGGATTTCTTGCTGCTCTATAAATAAGAATACACGCCTAGTCCTTAGGGGCATGAGTTGATTTGAGAATTGTGAGTGTTGCTTATTTCGGTTGTTAACCAAAACAATACTTGTTGCGACTTGTATTCATCTTCTAATTGCGATTAGGAAGAGATCCTCTAATCACTAGTAGAATAATTACTTGTTGCTGCGGTGGTATTGCTGCGGTTTTACCCATACGCAGCAATATATCACGTAGAAAGA
Source organism: Beta lomatogona (assembly GCA_947646795.1). Classification (NCBI taxonomy): domain Eukaryota; kingdom Viridiplantae; phylum Streptophyta; class Magnoliopsida; order Caryophyllales; family Amaranthaceae; genus Beta; species Beta lomatogona. The sequence continues at coordinate 1,170,141 of CANSNZ010000073.1, forward strand.
AAAGGTAAAATATAAAATAAAAATATTGTTGCGGTTTCGGCCAAAAACTGCAGCAATATGGTTTCAACGGAAAATTTTTGAAAAAAAGTTGATTTTTTGACCAGACATATTGCTGCGGTTTCTGGCAAGAGCCGCATCAATATATTAAAATAATAATATTTTAATATATTGATGCGGTTCTTACCAGAAACCGCAGCAATATGTCTGCGCCAGATATTAAAATATTACTTTTTTTATATTAAAATTTGAACCTAGTGCTGCGGTTCCTACAAAAAACCGCAGCAATAAGCTGTTTTAAGTATAAAAAAATTATGCGGCCCAATTAGGATTTGTTTCTCTTTCCTTTTAACAACTCATCAACCGTTTTCTCCTCACTACTCTCTCTGATACTTTTGGTCAAAGGACCTCCATTTACAGACGTGTTACTAGGGAAGTACTACTTTTTATTTTATTATTTTTTATTATAATTTTTTTTGCAACGAAAGTTTGCAAATGGGTTGTTTGTAATTTGAGTTTATGTTGTTATTTTGGGTTAAAAATAGGCATAGATGGACTGGTAGATATGAAGCACATCAATGGGATAATAGCTGTAGAAGAGAAGGACAAGCACGAAAAGGGCGTCAAGGTAATTTAATTTACTTCACTTTATTCAGTTAATCTTAATTAAAAAAAGTGTCTTTTTTTCTTTTGTTATTTTCTGGAAATTAAATGTGAAAATATGAAGTTATTAATCACAGGAGATGAATATCATCAAGCCACGGTTTGATACTGGAAATCAGTTTGTCACTTCATCTCCTCGCCGTCACTCGTCACGCCATCATTCATTGTTTCATATTTTTTTTCTTCTTCAATTTAGTTTCATTTTCGTTTCTTCTGTATCTCATTTTCATTTGTTCAGTCATTAGTTTCATTTTAGTTTTTTTCTTTGTTCAGTTTTCTGATTGTTGTTTGTTAGTTAGTTTGTAAAAAAAATTATTTTATTGAATATGTGACTTCAATTTTGCATTATATTGTTGGTTTTAGTTTTTTTTTTTTTTTGTAATTGCACTTTAACACTGTATATAACCTGAAAATTTAATTTATAAAAAATGAAATTTTTTTTTTAACCTCACCTATTGCTGCGGTTTTTGGCAACAACCGCAGCAATAGATTAACGTATAGTACGTTGTATCTTTTTAATAAAAAATAACCTATTGCTGCGGTTTTTGCCAGGAACCGCAGCAATAGCTTGGCCTATTGCTGCGGTCAAAAACCGCAGCAATAGGTTAATTACCTATTGTTGCTCCCTTAATTGTTGCGCGGCCAAAACCGCCGCAATAGGCCACTTAATAACCGCAGCAATAAGCATTTATTCTACTAGTGAATTCTTCCGAGAATCAAGAGTACTGTCCTTATTCTTACTTCTTATTTTCAGTATTCCTTCATAAAAACAACATAAAAACATCACTTAGATTCTAGGGCAAAACATGTGAGTTTTCGGACTTAAAATTCACATCAAGAACAAAAGGAGGACGAAGATCTGGTGGTTCCTGGTCATAAAGAGGGTTCTCCCACTGCTTTTACTCGTGTAAGGGGAAGAACTATGAAGAGGGAAGCAGAGGAGTTTTCAGAAGACCAGTTTGTTGGTTGAGCATGGGGAACCAAAAGAAAAGGGGTACAATTTAGGCTTCCTTGTCCTTCAAAAGGTAAATCTGTAGAAACTTTGTTTCCACTAGTTCTACTACTCCTTTAGTTGAAAGAATTATGTTATCTGGTTGTTCTATTAAGGATGGTTACTTTGAATTGCCTGCTATGTCTAAAGTTAGACAATTGTTAGAATTTCAAGGTTGGATGCCCTTGTTTAAATGTATTAAGAACGTGTTTGTTGATGCTGTTAGGGAGTTTTATGTGAATTTGAAACAATTGGCATATAAGTCTTCTAGTTCATCTGTTTTGGAAGTGAAGTATATATGTTTGTGTCGTCTTTAGCTTCTCTTCTTAATGTTCCTATGGATGGGTTTGATAAGTATGATGGGGATGTTTGGCTCTTTATTGTTGGGGTAACAGCTGATGAAATTTACAAGTTCTTGATTGTTGTTCCTACACTAAGATTTTCAATTATCAATCTGCCAATCTGTGTGAGCCTATTATGTTGGTCCTACACTCCATATGAAACAAAGTTCGAATTCCCAGGGCTCACGGCCGGGGAATAGTTCGAATTATAGTGATGGTCTTGATTTATCTTATGATGAAAAAGATCAAGATCAATCTCCCTGCTCTCATCATTGATCATACCATGAACTGTTTCTCCTCCTCTCATCATGTTGTGGCCTATGTATCTACCATTACCCTCCTGCTCCAAAAACAGAAGATGCCTCTTAATGGGGGAAACTGTGCCTGTTCATGTTTGTACAAAGAATATTTTGGGGCAAAAGGGGTTGGATGTATCCTCAAATATGCCGAGGTTCAAGGAGTTTGTGGTACCATCTGAGAGGAAAAACTTTGAGAATAAGAAGAGAAAAATAGGGGGAACCAGTTCTGATGATTTTGTGGTTAAAAGGTTGGACAAGCATGAGAAGACATTGGATAAGATGTATAAATTAATTGAGGGTGTGTCCAAATCCTACACGTCTAAGGTCACCAAGCTTGAGAATAAGCTGGTCGAGACTCAACTATTGGTTATCTCCCTTCCAGTGGTTAAGGCTCAACTTCCTATAACTGATGTTAATTCTGTTTCCGCTGATCCTCGTCTCCCTAATACTAATCCCCGTGTTCCCGCCAATCCCTTCTTCCTCCTGATCCCGTGGAAGAGAAACTAGCTGATGATAAGGAAGAAGAAGATGGTGATGTTTCTCTGAGTCCTCCTCTAACAAAGAAGAAGATGATGGTGATGAAGCCTCTAATGGAGAGGGCGAAGGAAAGGATAATGATGATGATGAGGAGTGATTGCACCTTCCTGCTATTTCGCCCCTTCCCAGTCTGATAATTGTTTATGCATGATTGTTCCCCTCCCCCTATTACAAAATAATCTTTCATGTAATTTGGGTTCTAGTTTGACATTGTTGGTTTGTATTTGGATATTTGCACTATGGTTAATAGATTGTGAGTTGGATGACTAACTTGATTTCTGGCAGCATAATTACTTGAATGGTAATTAATGCAACTGCAGCAATAACTTTTTTTTTGCAATGATTCTATCTTTGAGTACTTTTTAATGATGCCAAAGGGGGAAAAATGGTTGAAGTTGAAGCACCTAAGTCTAGATTAGATTGAGCTTGACTTTGCTTTAATTTGTTTTCCTAGTTTATATTTCAAGAGTCTTTATTTTTATTTTCTGTTTTCGGAAACATTTGACATAATTGACTATTTCATTTCTTGAGTCTTGTGTCGAATCAACACTCGAAGTGATTTATATGAGCTTTGATTGGAGTTATCTCTTTATACTAATTTTTTAGTTGCAGGAAAGTTCAAAGGGTTTGTCATCATCAAAAAAAAAGGGGAATTTGTTGAGTCCCCTAAGTTTTGAATGGTGACAAACAGCTGTAGGGAACACTTGTTCTTACAGATGATTATTAGTTGTTAGGAAATTAAACAACTGAGAAACTAATTTTTCCTGGCTGTATACTGAAACAGTCAAGGAATATTTGCTATGTTGTTACTCGTGTGGCTGTGGTATCCGATTTTTTACTGTCTTAATTAACGGTCAGAATCCCACGAAAGTCTCTCATTGGACTATGAGTTTTAGAAAACTTGGAAGTCGCCACCCTTTTAATATCTGAATAGGGACAGATTTATGTAATAAATCGTTTTAAAATCAATTTCAAGAAAAATCATTTAAAACGATGATGACTTCATATGAATAAGGCTTTTTTGAAAATGGGTCTTTCATACGATGAGATAGGGTTCGGGGTTTAGGTTAAGAGGTGCGAACGTCTGGAACTCGTCTCCTCTTCCGTTCTTTGCTCTTACTAAATGAGTCATTTTCCATTTTAAAGTAATCATGGCTATTAAAAAGAAAGAAAATCACATAATTTGCACATATACACATTAACCATTTTTATTTAGGACCAATATATCATTTGTACATGGTAGGTTTGAGCAATGAAGTTGCACTACGTACCAATCATTGCGGGATTGGAATCCACTCATGGATCAAAACCGTCGTAGTTCGAGCATATGTCTCACCCTGAATGGCCAATTCCACTGGGGAAAGAAGAGGGGGGAATAGATTATGAATAACTCACTTTTAGAATTAAACAAATCTATTTGAAATGAGGTAATCACTCCAATTAGTGATTAAAATGGGGTTATGATAATCACTTTAATTAGTGATTATATATGAAGGATTAAGATAATCACCTTAATTAATGATTGAAAATAGAGGTTAAGATAATCACCCTAATTAGTGATTAAACTTAAGAGGAAAGATAATCACCTTGATTAGCGATTAACAATGAAGGTTAGGATATAATCACCCTAATTGATGATTATTAAGGTTTAAGATAATCACTTTTATTAGTGATTAAATATGATGAAAGGTTAAACTAATCACCCTAATTGGTGATTAATCAAGGTTTAAGATAATCACTCTAATTAGTGATTAAATGATAAGAATAATCGTCCTAATTAACGATTATTAGGGTTTAAGATAATCACTCTAATCAGTGATTAAATGAGATTGGAGATGATCACCATAAATAGTGATTAAAGGAAGTTTGAGTTAACCGCTCTAATTAGCGATTAATCGAGGATTGAAATAACCACCTTAATAGTGGTCACATATGATTTTCAAGAGGTTTTAGAAGGTTTGCTTCCTAATTGAAGGTTTTTGAGAGACAATCTTAAATGAAGATTTTTAAGTCATTTGGAGAGAAATGATCAATTTGAGATCGAATTTGGAGATTTGTGTTTGGCTAATTGGAATTTTGCCATTTAAAGTGAGACACGTGAAACGGCCTAAAATCAATTCGGAGATCATAATTACCAATCTAATTATATCAAATTATTTGATTAATCCATTTGAATATGGAGAACACATTTTAAAATGTAAGATGGATCATCATACAATTTTACTTAGTTAGATTTGCAATTTTTCCTCTTAATTGAGATTGGGTCATTTGATTCATATACTATGATATATTGACCCAACATGCAATATTTGTAACATTGGTTGCTCATTCTATTAAAAAGAGTTGTGGAATTATTTATGAAAATTATGCATAAACATCTCCATGTTTTTTAAAAAATTGAGTGATGCAATAACTATTTACAAAGAATCATTATTACAACAAAATGTACAAAACCTTTGATCTATACAAATCATCAATCTTGATCTTCACTGTGATGCTCCTTGATCTTCATTTCCTTGAATGGGCTTTCGAATTCATGTTTATTTATAAACTTGTGAAAAATTAGAGATTAATTAACCTTTTTTATTTTGATTTTTTATGACAATTTTTATTGATTTTTTATTTACATGATAAAATGATTCATTTTAAGATAAACTTAAGATTTAATGACTTTTAATTCACATTTTCGTATGAAAAGAAAACATTTTTTTTATGAAAGTTGAGTTAATCACTTTATTTCATTTTTCTGATTGCCTTTTTGTTCTTGTACTAACTTACAAAATTTATAACTTTCTGTACAAAGTGTTAAATTTAGCATATAATACATCTATGGATAGATCAGTGAGTTCTTTATCTTGTAACAAAATTTCACAAGTTTTTATTTTTAGTGACCACTTGAATTATGGTGAATTATATGTCAAAACTGGTCAAAACAGGACCTTTATTCAATTTGTTCTTTCAGATCCAACTTATTGAACTTATTTTGAAGTGAATTTTGGTATGAACATTCTAGACACTTTGAAGAACTAGACTGGAAATTTTCACTTGAATTGGACATTCTGAAGACCATTTTTATTTATTTTCTTAACTGAAGAGAAAATCAGTATTCTGAAATTTAGTGATTTACATGAATGATTTTGTAAAAATGATGTAAAATTTTATAAAATTCATATGAACATGATTTTTATATTTTTGAAAATATACTGATGTTTTCTTCAAATTGATGTTTTTACTTTTATCTAAATGATTTAATTTTAAACTTTATTAACAAGACAAGCTTATGTAGTACTAGACAAAATCAGTTTTGCACAGCAAAGTTGTATGATTTTTAATTATTTGTACAAAATTTGTTTTTTAGAAATTCCAAAGCCCAGTTTTTTGAAACATCTTGCACTTCATAGGAAAAAAAATAAATCCTACAAAATATGTAATTAATGCAGACGAAAAAATGAAATAATATAGGAAAGTAAAACTCACTATAATTACAGCATCACATTTTTTTTATGGAGATGTTTTTACACAATTTTTCTTGAATTTTTTTATGAAATCATTTTTTGTTGATGAATAACAACTTGATTAAGGAAAATCACATAATCACATTGTTTCCTAAGAGTCACCCCATTAGAGGTGACTATTCTAGGTGGGGTGATTTAAGGTTGGGAACCTATTAGGACTTCCACATACCCAAATCACTCCAAAGATTAAAAAAATGATAAGAAGAAAACAAGAAAGAAGGTTAGTAGATGATTAAGAAGATAATCAAAATAAACAAGAATTTCAATTTTACTTTGCTAGCTCAATGATGCACTTCTTTTTGCAAATTTTTCTACCTTTTTTTGTGATTTTCTTAATTTCTAAGTGAGTTTCTAAATTCCCTTAATTACTAACTTAAACTCTTTTTTATTGTTTTTTTTATTTTGGTGAACTTCTTTACTTACTAATTATCTTACTAACTTTTAATCTTTTTTTTTTAAGTGTGATTTATTTACAGGAATGGAGTAGAGAAGATGAGAGAAGTAGTGAAATTAAGTTGAACTCTTTTCAACATGGTTTTGAAGTGGAAAAAATGAAGGTATTTATAGAGAAATAAAGGAGGTGAACTATGGTTTCAAAGAGGTAGAAAATCAGATTTTTCACCCAAAAAAAAATCTGATTTTCTTCATCCTTAATCACCCTAAGGACATCACTCTAATGACCTCACCCTATTGACATCATCAAATTTCTTTGGAAATACAAATATTCTTATTCTTTTTTGGATTTTCTCATAAAAGAGGCAAAATCAGATTTTCAGAAAATATTCTTCCTAAAACATCCTAATACGTAAAAAAATTGCATTGAAAATCGTGCAAAACGAAACTGATCAGGAAGCTGCCCTAGGCACAGCCCTTGCGCCAGGAGCAAGCCTCTGCGTTTGGTGCAGAGCATGCTTGTGCGCTAGGCACACAATCATGCGGCTAGTTCATGATTGTGTGCTTGGCGCACACTTGATTCTTCCGGAAAAAATACGGATTTCTCCCTCTTACACATGGGATTTGATTCTTATTCTCACATATTTTCATGATTCTTATTCTCTAACTAATGGATAAAGAAAGTGATTAGTGGATAAAGAATATATTTTTATTCTTTACCCAATAAACAATGACTTGACCATCAAGAAAACAGATTAATGCTAGATTTGGGATACGACTAAAATGCCGACGCCTAATCGTGACTCGTTTTCATTTTTCCGAAAGACTAACTGAAGACAATTAACAAAAACTCGATAAATTAATAAAGACGAGCATGATTATACTATGAATCATTTTATTAAAATGGTGGTTGTAGTTATTGACTACAACTCACGAAAATTATACTTCTAAGCCGAAACTGTATAACTAATTCGCAAAAAAGGGAAAAATCGTGTGACGGAATGAAACTCGCGCTCCGGGGTGCGCGTTTCACTATGCATGACGATTTTGTTATTTTTATTTTTTAAAACCTTATTTATCCGAAAAAGGGGTTCAAAATTTGGTGTCTACAATGGCAAACAGGACCATTCCAATATTTGAAGCTAGGAGGTCCTCTCGAAGGTGTTCGAGGAAAAAACAAGTGTTGATTTGTTGATTCAAGGAAGCTTCAAGAATTGAAGTATATGAAGATAGTATAGGATCTTTTATTAGTTCATCTTAGGTCTTCATGAAGATAGTTGAAGCACCAGTTGGTTGTATATACAGAACACTAGTAAACAGGGTAACATGTCTGGGTACTGATAAGTATGAATTATTAAATATTATAACCCACTTATTCCCTCTTACTAGCTCCTTATTGTATTATAAACTATAAGTTGTGGGTTTTAATCGTTTTCATAGGTTATCTAGTAATTGTTCTTATATGATTATATATATGCCAAATGCCAATCATTAAATGATTATTGAAGCGCAAACACAATTTCCTAAGCCCACAAGGGTTAACTATATAAGCCCACAAAATCCAAATTTTTCCCCACATCAAACACACCTTATTTTCTCTCTCCTCCTCTTTCTTTCGGTCTTCACTCTCCTCTTTCCTTCTCTCTCTTTCCTTCGGCCTTCCTTCTCTCTCAGCCAACGATAGCCAGCGACCGCCGCCGCCCAGCCGCGCCGCCCTTCCCCTTGCTGCGCGTCTTCCTCCCTCTCTCTTCTCTTTGGTTTATTTCTTCCTCCTCTATTTTTATTTAATGTTAAGTTTATATTTTTAAGGATTGATTTAATGTTTTAATGATTAAAGTTTATAGTTTGATGATTTAAATATAAATTTCAAATTATGTAATTTATATAGTGAAGTAATTAAAATTTCAGATTTATTAATTATGTTTAAACTAGGGTTTTAAGTATCAAAGAATGGATTTTTAGGGTTTTATGAGTTGGAAAATCATAGTATTATATTATAGTTTATGAAATTGGATACTCTTATGATTTTGATTATGTCTAAGCATGTTTTAAAGGGTTTTAAATATATTATAAGTTGCTGGGATTTTTATTAGTATGGTTGTGATGGATTTTTGAGGATTTTTAATGACTAGTATAGTGGTACTATACTAGGAGACATTAATAGTGAATTTTTAATGGCTAAAAAGGATTTTTAAACAGTTTTAAAGAGGGTTTAACATATTTAAATGTTGCTGGAATTTTGATTGAGTATTGATTAGTGGTTGTGTTGATAATTGGTAGGCGGAGAATTCTCTTTAGGCGACTTCTAAGATTATTAACGTGGCCTCGCATATTCTCTTTGTTCGGTAAAGGGCTGCGGTTTTGGGCTTGACCGTAGCCCTTAAAAAAAGGGTTGCGGTTTACCACTCAACCGCAACCCTTTTTTAATATTTTAATCTCCCACTAATATCACCGTGCTTAATTTTCATTTCCCTCCAGCATTATTTTCGTTCACTCTCTCCTCTCCAAGCAGCGACCCAGCCAGCAGAACCCTCTCCTCTCCTGCGCGCCACCCTCATACGCGCCACCCCCACCGTACCACGCAGAACCCTCTCCTCTCCTACGCGCCACCCTCGACGTGGTTAGAAACGCTACCAGCGAGTTCCTCCCCCCACGCACCTGAGCGCGAAAACCGCCCTAAGTTGCGCGTCAATCCCCTGAGCATGAGGCACCTGTGTGCCAACAACCTGAGCGGCAGCCACCTGTGCTCCACCCACCCCCTCTCACGCCATCGCGCGGCACTACCCAGGCCAGCAATCACCGTACCACCGCGTCGGCCTACAGCTAGGTTTGCAATTTTCTGGATTTAATGTTGTTTTTCACTAGATTAACCTTCTTTTACACACCTAGAAAGTCAAAAGCTTTAATTTTTATGTTATCTTATAGTTCTATCCTTTAATATTTTTCTTCATATATGTTTCTAGTTGAATTTTGCTTCACTTGCTTCATAACTTTTGTTCAGTAACTTTTAATTTCTCTAAATTTATTGCAGAAGAACAAAAAAAATCACACCCACAAGCTGATTGATCTTTTGTCCAAGAGAAATTAGTCAATACCCTTGTTTTTCTTCTGTTTTAGTGATGTATCATGTGCTTGTTGATCCTGAATTAGAAAGCATGAGCCATGAATTTAAATACAATCCTGAGTTGCTTTCAAACATTTTCACACATCAAGACTTTGGAAATGGGATTAATTTAGGTGGGATCTTTGAAAACAGTAATTTGGTTGATCAAAAACCTCAATATGCTCCTTAATATGCTCCTTAAGTTGTAATTTTACTAGTGGAATATGACTTGAATTTTGTTGTAATGTTTTTCAATGTGGGTAAGATATGATAATTTATATATATTTATGTATTTCTTATAATAATATGCAATTTGCATTTACTATATGCTAACATTTTTTTTCGGTTTTATGTGTCTTAGCTAGATATTAGCATATTGGAAGCGGCAAATCAACTAGGAGATAGTGCAGAGTATATATAGAGATCGATCTCCATATTAGTTGTTATTGGTATGTATTTATGATAAAGACAATTCATTATATATTTCCATTTATTGTGTATATATGTAGATTCAATTTATGTGTATGTATATTTCTTGATATGAGATTGGATGAAAATAATTTAATTAAGCTATGAAATGTATAAGTTATATGAATCATCATCATCAATCATATGCCTCGATACCCGTTCAAGACTTACTCATTAGGAGTAAGTCTTGAATAGTCCCTTGTTTGGGACTGTCCTTGGATGTTTGATCTCACTTAGGTGGTGAATGTATGTCTTCTTTTCAATTCTAAGGAAAGTCTTGGCTTGTCGTTTCTCTACATTGTTCTCTATGTACATATGTAGATAATCAATTATCTACATTGTGTACTTGGAGAACTGTAGGGAAATGCTGCCGGATTTTCCTTTAGAATTGAAAAGTTGGCATATACTAGTGAGATTAAACGTCCAAGGGTGGGTTAGGTTGGAGTGATAAGGACCTTCGGATGCATGCATACATTTGCACATGTGACCCTCTTAGCCTCCATTTGTATGTGCGTATTTTCAATATGTGATTGTCTTGCATGTGAATGTGCTTAAATGATTGATACTTATAATTGGTTGTGTTTAATTAGAGGTTTTCGTGAATGAGATGGATCGTAATTGGATGTATGGTAGCCGTGAATCGATTGAGTTTGTGAATGGGGTCTCAAAATTTTGTAAATCTGCATTAGAATACCAAGCATCTTCTGGAGCAGTCGACTTTTATTGTCCTTGTTTAGATTGTGGAAATGTGAGCAAGGTTAGTAGTATTCATTTGCTTAGGGAGCATGTCTTTCGTCGTGGGTTTAGGCTCAATACCACGTATGGGTTTGGCATGGTGAGGAAGGGAGATATGCAAGAAGCTGTAGGATAATGAACGATGTATGTGAAGAGGAGAAGGATAGATTAAGTGATGATTTCAAGGATGAAGAATATGGGGATGATGAAAGAGATCGGGTAGACGAGATGATACAAGAGGTTGAAGATCAGTCTTGCAAACGACCTCGTATGTTTGAGTCTATGTCTGAGGCTGCTGAAAGGCCATTGTATCCAGGTTGTACGAAGTACACCAAACTTTCCGCTGTGATAACACTCTTCAATATTAAGTCGAAAGCATGTTGGATGGATTGCAGTTTCACGTCGTTGTTGGAAGTTTTAGCTGATATGCTCCCTGATGGAAATGAACTGCCAAAGTCGAACTATTATGCTAAGAAACTCATGTGTCCTTTCGGTTTAGAGTACCAGAGGATACATGCTTGTCCAAACGATTGTGTGCTTTATCGTAATGAGTATGAGCATTTAGATGAGTGTCCACATTGTGGATTGTCAAGGTACAAGCGTGAAGGAGCTAGGGGTAGTGAAGGACCACCAGCTAAGGTGTTGTGGTATCTTCCCATAATACCTAAATTTAAGCGCATGTTCTCTGTATAAAAAAGATGCGAAAATTTTACGGTGGCATGCAGATCGTAGGAAGAAAGACGGTTTGTTGAAGCATCCGGCTAATTCCCCTGAGTGGAAAAGTATCAATAGGGTGCATAAGCCGTTTGGTAACGAGGATAGGAATTTGAGGCTTGGATTATGTACGGATGGCATGAATCCCTTTGGCAATCTTAGTTCTCAGCATTATACATGGCCAGTAGTTTTAGTGATTTATAACTTGTCTCCTTGGTTATGCATGAAACGCAAGTACATCATGTTGTCGCTTCTCATATCGGGGCCGAAACAACCTGGAAATGACATAGATGTATACCTTCAACCACTTGTTGAATATTTACAGAAGATGTGGAACGAAGGAGTGTCGGTATTTGATGCGTATGCTAATGAGATGTTCACTCTGCGTGCCATGCTTTTATGTACAATGAACAACTTTCCAGCTTATGGGAACTTATCTGGGTATAAGACCAAAGGAAAAAAACCGTGCCCGATTTGTATAGATGACATGAAGTCTACACACATTAAGGGCTGCAAACATGTCTATATGCGCACACGAAGGCTCCTTAGACGTGACCATCCCTATCGGTTTAAGAAAAAGGCCTTCGATGGGACGGTTGAAGAGGAAGTTGCTCGTAGACCATTAACTGGTACTGAAGTTTATAATCAGGTTAAGGGCATTGAAACGATCTATGGTAAACCTGCAAGTGACGTTGATGGTACTACAGGATTATGGAAAAAGGAGTCTATTTTTTGGAAACTCCCATATTGGAAAGATTTAAAGGTCAGACATTGTTTGGATGTCATGCACATAGAGAAGAATGTTTGTCTATTCTTCCGACACTTATGAATATTGCGGGCAAGACAAAGGATGTTAAAGCGTCACGTCTTCACTTGGAAAAAAATAAGCTTCGACCGGAGTTGTGGGCTCAAAAAAGGGCCGGAAGGAAAAAGAAAGTAGTGGAGGAAAGGGTTGATGAGGAAACTGGGAAAAGAAAAAAGGTGGATGATTCGGAGAAGAATTATTTGCCTCCAGCTTGCTACACGCTGTCGAGAGCTGAGAAACAGGTTTTTTGTGAGTCATTGTATGGCATTAAGGTTTTAACTAGGTACTCATCGAATATGAAGCGATTTGTTACCTTAAATGGTGAGTTGAAGTTATCGAGTATGAAATCTCACGATTGTCATATCATGATGCAAGTATTCTTACCGATTGCAATTCGTGGGATGCTTCCAAAGCATGTGAGGCACACCATTACAGAACTTTGTTCAATTTTTCATACAATATGCTGCAAAGTGCTACAACCGTCGACACTCGATGACTTGCAGGCTAGAATAGTTGAAACTTTATGCAAATTTGAGATGATTTTTCCCCCTACATTCTTTGACACTATGGTGCATCTCATTGTCCATCTAGTTCGAGAAATTAAGTTATGTGGTCCAGTGTTTTTGAGGTGGTGCTATCCTTTTGAGAGATATATGGGTACTTTGAAGGATAAAGTTCGAAATCCTCCACAACCAGAAGGTAGCATTATTCAAGGGATTGTGTCTGAAAAGGTCAGTAATTTTGTGGCAGAGTATGTTGCTAGTGTTGATCCTATTGGCGTTCCGATATCTCGACACGAGGGCAGACTCGAGGGCAAGGGTACGATTGGCTCAAAATTGATCTCACCTTTTGTCGACAAGCGTACACAAGCTCACTTATTTGTGTTGCATCACGTAGCAGCTGTCCATCCTTATTTAAATGAGCATCTGGAGGAATTACGTGTTAGCAACCCTGGAAAAGGAATAAGGGCATTAACGCAAATGCATAATAAGACGTTCATTGATTGGTTTCATCGTCGAGTAGTGAATGATTTAGATGAAAATATTTCTGAAACAGTCAAGTGGTTAGCATTTGGTCCCCGTGAATCTGTACACTCTTATGAGGGTTATGATATTAACGGGTATACGTTTTGGACTGAACGTCAAGATCTTAAGTCGACATCGCGACAGAATAGTGGTGTTTCACTTGTGGTGTCATCTACATAATACGCAAGCTCGAAAGATAAGTCTCTCATTCTTGCTGCCACCAACTATTATGGGCGAATTCAAGAAATATGGGAGCTTGACTACTCTGCTTTTCATATTTGCCTCTTTTGTTGCAATTGGGTTGATGATAATCGACGTTGCGTAAAAAAAGATGATCCTTGCGGATTCACTCTTGTGGACATGGGTCGTCTACATGAAACTGAAGAGCCATTTGTACTTGCATGACAAGCTAAACAAGTATTCTAGTTAACTGATCCTGCTGATAATAAGTGGCCAATTGTTGTACCTGGCAAAAGGAGTATCCTGGGCATTGGTGATGTTGAGGATGAGGAAGAGTATGATGCATTTGAGGACATCCCAACTTTTACCTATCCTGAAAATAGCGTGGAATATGATGTAATTATGTCTGAGAACTATATGCGTGTTGATCACACGGAAGGGATACATGTTGAAACTCCTAACAAAAACGGCGGAAGGTCAACAAATCATGAGACATATACTCAGTTTTATCTCTATTTCGTCCATTTCATGTCATTTTCATATATTTCGAGTCATCTGACTCAATTTTCTTGTTGCATATGATAATATAGCAAAAAATACGACTACTAAGTAAACTTATAGGTGCTACTTTGTTGTTGGTTTGATTTCGGGAAAGTAAACATCATTTTAAGCCTATTTTGACCGTTTCATGTCATTTTCATGTATTTCGAGTCATGTGACTCCAATTTCTTGTTGAATGTAATAATATTGCATAAAATACGACTACTAAGTAGATTTATAGGTGCTACTTTGTTGTTGGTTGGATTTCGGGAAAGTAAGGGTCATTTTAGGCCTATTTCGTCCGTTTCATGTCATTTTCATGTATTTCGAGTCATGTGACTCCAATTTCTTGTTGAATGTGATAATATTGCATAAAATACGACTACTAAGTAGATTTATAGGTGATACTTTGCTGTTGGTTGGATTTCGGGAAAGTAAGGGTCATTTTAGGCTTATTTCGTCCGTTTCATGTCATTTTCGTGTATTTCGAGTCATGTGACTCCAATTTCTTGTTGAATGTGATAATATTGCATAAAATACGACTACTAAGTAGATTTATAGGTGCTACTTTGTTGTTGGTTGGATTTCGGGAAAGTAAACATCATTTTAGGCCTATTTCGGTCGTTTCATGTCATTTTCGTGTATTTCGAGTCATGTGACTCCAATTTCTTGTTGAATGAAATAATATTGCATAAAATACGACTACTAAGTAGATTTATAGGTGCTACTTTGTTGTTGGTTGGATTTCGGGAAAGTAAGGGTCATTTTAGGCCTATTTCGTCCGTTTCATGTCATTTTCGTGTATTTCGAGTCATGTGACTCCAATTTCTTGTTGAATGTGATAATATTGCATAAAATAAAACTACTAAGTAGATTTATAGGTGCTACTTTGTTGTTGGTTGGATTTTGGGAAAGTAAACATCATTTTAAGCCTATTTCGGCTGTTTCATGTCATTTTCGTGTATTTCAAGTCATGTGACTCCAATTTCTTGTTGAATGTGATAATATTGCATAAAATACGACTACTAAGTAGATTTATAGGTGCTACCTTGTTGTTGGTTGGATTTCGGGAAAGTAAGGGTCATTTTAGGCCTATTTCGTCCGTTTCATGTCATTTTCGTGTATTTCGAGTCATGTGACTCCAATTTCCCGTTGAATGTCATAATATTGCATAAAATACGACTACTAAGTAGATTTATAGGTGCTACTTTGTTGTTGGTTGGATTTCGGGAAAGTTAACGTCATTTTAAGCCTATTTCGGCCGTTTCATGTCATTTTTGTGTATTTCGAGTCATGTGACTCCAATTTCTTGTTTAATGTGATAATATTGCATAAAATACGACTACTAAGTAGATTTATACGAGCTACTTTGTTGTTGGTTGGATTTCGGGAAAGTAAACATCATTTTAAGCCTATTTCGGTCGTTTCATGTCATTTTCGTGTATTTCGTGTCATGTGACTCCAATTTCTTGTTGAATATGATAATATTGCATAAAATACGAATACTAAGTTGATTTATAGGTGCTACTTTGTGTTAGTTGGATTTCGGGAAAGTAAATATCATTTTAAGCCTATTTCGGCCGTTTCATGTCATTTTCGTGTATTTCTAGTCATGTGACTCCAATTTCTTGTTGAATGTAATAATATTGCATAAAATATGACTACTAAGTAGATTTATAGGTGCTACTTTGTTGTTGGTTGGATTTCGGGAAAGTAAACATCATTTTAAACCTATTTCAGTCGTTTTATGTCATTTTCGTGTATTTTGAGTCATGTTGTTGAATGTAATAATATTGCATAAAATACGATTACTAAGTAGATTTATAGGTGCTACTTTGTTGTTGGTCTGAGAACTCTATATGCATAATGAGGTTGGTAATATGGTACAAAGCAAAGCAGCAAGGAACCAGCGACACATGGAACGAGCGCGTATATATATTTACATATAATATAGCTGAATTTAAAAAAAAATTACACAAGGGCTGCGGTTAATAGGGAAAACCGCAGTCCTTGGCCAAAAAAGGGTTGCGGTTAATAGGGAAAACCGCAGCCCTTACTTCACCAAGGGCTGCCGTTTTCCCTATTAATCGCAGCCCTTATTTGGCCAAGGGCTGCGGTTTCCCTACGACTGCAGCCCGTATTTCGCCAAGAACCGCAGCCCTTCCTAGATGTTAAGGGCTGCTACTCTAATTGATGCGGTCAAAAAACGCAGCCCTTAGGCCACTTTTGACCGCAGCACTTAGGCTTTTTTCCTCTAGTGGTACGTATATACCTATCTGTTGGTTGGATTAGTATCATGTACTAAGGATGGGATTGATGTAGTATCATGTATAAGGAATTATTTATTGTTCATATATGATTTATATTCAAGTGGACTTGATGTTTTATGCCGTTGTGTGAACCATGTTGATTATGTTGGTTAAATTATGTTTGTATAGATGATTAATGCAAGCATATGGGATTCAGAACTTTATTTTATTAATTCACATGAAGGATTAATAATTATGCTGTTATTGGATCATGAATTGGATCATGTTGTTGTTCCCTTTGGATTATTTTATTTACTTTATGAGGACCGAAGGCCTTATTTGGTAATTTGGTTATTCACCTATGAAAGGTTGGTTGAATGTTGACTTGGATCAACAAATAAATAATGGTTATGGAATTAACAATTGGAATTATTCTTGGATTGTTAAGTTGATGATCACGTTATCTAATCCTAAGATAAAAATGGAAGTTTATGTATCCTTGATGATTATATTGTTTGTCTTACTTTTGTGAGTCATAACAAATAAATAAATCATAACTCACTTAAAATTGAAAGTGAATAGCAATAAGCTTTAGACTTGTGCACGTCTGACATGTTGGACTATTATGAGTTGGAGTACATGGTGGTAGCCCATGGCTTTTCTTGGGACCGGATTGATCACTGTGTCCTATTTTATTTAAAAGGTTCCTCGATATAGTTGGTCAGGGGAGTATGGAGTCGCGCCCGTAATTCGTCTTTTAAATTGAAGACTGGTTTGGTTTGGACAACTATTTCCATTGCCTATACAATCTAAGTTATAATTAATTTGAGTTGTAGAGTCAAGTTCAGTAAAGTAGTCTGTTATATTATTATATTATTGTTTATCTTTGTCTTAATGCTCATTAATATCATGTTAGGTTTTATATTTTGTTTACTATGTAGGCTTTTTGTTGTGTATGTCGATCATGGCTATGCCTTATTGATCCTATGATGACCCATTTGGTGAGCAGTCTCTCGGGATCAATAGTGCATTGTCCATTTCAGGTTTGCAGATGATGCATCAAGGGTTCGGGATTCGTGGAGAGCTTGTGTTTAACTTTTATACTTTATCGTTGCTTTAATTTGGTTGACTTTGGTATAGTTGACTTTGGTTTGGTTAACTGTTGACTTTGGTTTTTGGAGTTTGACTTTTGGTTGACTAAGTTTATTATTTATAAAGTTGTTTATTGTTTTCCGCTGCAAAATTCTGAATAAGCCGATACGTTATCACACGGGTGATAATGCTTTGGTAATTCTCTAAGTTTTATATTAAAAAGATATTTTGGAAAATAGAGAATTGTCGGGGTGTTGCAAAGTGTTATCTTGGAGCTTGGGTATTATTGACCTTTCGTGCCAACCTTAAATTATAGGCGCCTAGTTACTTAAAATGAATTTCATAGAAAACGAGCTCCTACTTATTTGTTGTGCTTAAATCACTTTTCGAAACATGTTTCAAATTTTTAAAAATTGGTTCGAAAATATTTTTGGTTTGAAATATTTTATTTTATTTGGTTCGAATTATTTTTAGAGGTCCAAAATTTTTTTATTCGGTTCGAAATTTTTTTTAGTCCAGGATCTTATTTTTATTTTTTATTTTTTCGGTTCTTATATTTTTCGAAAATCATCTATTTGATTATTAGTTGGTTATTTTAGTACGTACTTCTAGTTTATTTTAGTTGCTTTATTAATTTTGTGAGAGATGGGTAGTATAAGAAGGGCATATAGGATGGAAATATTGTATGTCTACATTTAAATATTTAGTTCAGCATGTTTATGTTTTTCTTATCTGCTTAACTGTTTAGTGTTATTTCTAGCTTAAAATTATTTGTCTGTTCTTGCTTATTGTTATTGTTGGGAATATACGCTAAGTGAGGGAATTATGTACTTATAGATGTCATATTCATCTGTTATAGGATTATAGGATCTCTAGTCATCTCTGATAGTCAAGCTGCCCGACAAGGAAGCTACTTCAACCCTATTGTGCTTAGTGATGATGAGTCCGATATGGAGTCTAATAGCGAGAGTTTCACGAGCCTAGAGGTCATCATGCATCATGTATTAAAAGTATGCATTCCTGATAGTGATGATGAGGTCATTCAGGAGTTTGATCATGCTAGGGGGCAGATTAGAATGGACATCTACCGTGTTGTTTTGAGGGCTGAGAGTGATTCTGAGTTAGAAGAGGACAAGCCTCAACCTAAGAAGATTCGAAGATCTACTAGAGCTAGAATTTCATATTGCTTCTTCTATGAAAAAGTGAGGACATTGAAGACTTTGAAGATGAGATGTTCACTCCAGAGAAGTTCAAGAAATCTAAGGATAAGACTGATAATGTAACTCCATAGAGTATGTGTTCATGTTCTAATATTAATAGTTGAATAAGTGGTCGGTTCTAAAAGTACCTTAAAATACCGCAAGTGTACGGGTCAATTAAAGTAAATATAGGGTAAGCAAGATATCGTTTCCCACAAGGAGGTATAATCAACTACCAAATTAAGAGACACTAATATTATCTAGACGATCCGGAAATAGTGATTGGTGGTGATAACTAAACTACTAAAATAAAAACTATACTAATACTATTAACTAAAATCGTCGGACAATAGGTATAAATCAAGTATAAGAAATAGTTCTAGGACTTAGATTTCGCCAATTACCTTCTACAATGAAATTAAACTAGTTGTCGGATTTAAACTATTGTATTGCAATGATCGAATTTCCTATAATATATTATCTCCTCTTCCAAGGTAGAAAACGTGTATCTATAATAATCTTACGCCTACTTCCGTGGTCATAACAATTAATATAAACCCATTACGAACAATAAATTCATATAAGAGACCACCCCAAGTGTATAACTATTCCTAAAATTATGACGTTTAATAATCACACGAACTAATATTGAACTTTCACTTCCGCTAATAATCCAATATCTTAAACATATAATCAACTGGCATCAATTATATGAAAACAAACCAAGATTATCAAATTGCAATTATAATAATCTAATCCAAACAACAAATTCAAATCATTGACAGAAAATAAAAGACTACATCTAGTCCTAGAACAAAGAAATTTAGCTAGACATTGAAACTAAATTAACCCAACTAATTAAAAGTGAAAATCTGAAATTGAGCATAATAATAACAAAATTAAATAACATAAACTAAGAGAAGAGAGAAAGAAACTCCAGATTCAGATGAAGAATCAGATGAACGACGCTTCGTCTACTTCGTCTGGCGTCTCCAATCTCCTTGTCTCTCTGTTCTGCCTCGCTCGTGTCCTGCGTTCTGCTTCTCCTCGTCTCTCTGTTGCTGCTGTGAGACTTCCTTCTCTTTTAAATTGCTCCAGTACCACCTTTTGTTCCTTAGGTTTAAGTTCCTCTTATTTTCATTCTTTTTCTTTTGGATGCCTTACGTGACTAGTTGTTGATCTTTTATTCCCAACAAAGGTGTTTTTTTTCTCCTTCAATTCTTATGTGGCTGCCTTTCTTTCCCTTTTTTTTTCTTCTTTTATTCTTGTATTACTCCAGTTTTTATACTCTATATTTGTACCTATATAAATATCAAGAATTAAAGTGTTTTGTAATTAGATAAATAAAGGTAGGAAATAATATACAATGTCCCATTTTTATAATAAATACCCGCTCCCTAGTAAATTATACTTTTTATTAATAAACAATGAAAACTCATTAAAGTAGTACAATGTGGACTCAAAACAAGTAGTAAAAAAGGGTAAAATGTATGTAAAATGGGCACTTATCAACTCCCCCACACTTAAGGTTTGCTAGTCCTCGAGCAAACTAGGACTACATAATACTAGCATATATCTTTCAATATAAATTTTTATTTCCAAACTGACCGATTTTTCAAGCAAATTCTAGTATAAGCAGCTATAACTTAACTGAAAGTTTTCACAAAGACCAAAATCACTTTTATAGAAACAAATTTTTTTTTTTCAAAAACATTGTTCAAAGATCACAAGCAATGAGCCAAAGACCAACCAACTCTTCAAAAAGCATAGTACTTCATGTATTAGATTACATCTTACCACAACCATATTCATGATTTGAGTAATGTAAGTAATTAACTTGGTGAACCCTCACTTTAGTTGTGCAAATAAAATAAATATAAATTCATATTCTCTCATGTGTTTAGGGTGTAACAATTATCACTCAAAACCTACGAAGTCGACTCGAAATGAAATATATCATCTTTAAATTTGCCTATCGTTCAATCCTCCACTACTTAGTAAGACATAGAACATACAAAAATTAAAAGGACTTAATAAGGTTGTAATGTAAGGCTAAGGTGAGAGGGTAGGAAGTATTTGGGATTTGGTGCTTAAAAGCTTTAAGAGCTAGTGGAGTAAAAAAAAAAATTATAACAAGGCCAAAAGTAATGGCCACAATCAAAACTCCAACTACTCAAATGTTAGCAATATATATCTAATAATAAACTTCCCCGAACCC
This sequence comes from Beta lomatogona, assembly GCA_947646795.1. Taxonomy (NCBI): domain Eukaryota; kingdom Viridiplantae; phylum Streptophyta; class Magnoliopsida; order Caryophyllales; family Amaranthaceae; genus Beta; species Beta lomatogona. The sequence continues at coordinate 1,191,205 of CANSNZ010000073.1, forward strand.
ATTTTCGTTCTAAATATCAACCTTTTCTTTCTTTTTTTCCTTTTTTTTCACTGCAATATATTCTTCTGTGTTTTTTTTTTTTTTTTTTTCAACAGTCCGCTTTATTGTATTTTTTACAATCTCATAATAATCATTGATATAATATATAAAAACACTACCCCCAAAAAAAAAATTCTTTATACCCTTCACAAGCAAAACTCCATTCACCAAATCATACTCCACTAGCTCAAAGCTCTGGCTAAAGTCATGTGTTTAGGAAATAAGCTTGTAATGTAGTTTAAACAAAAGAAATAGGCTTAAGGCTCAGAGGGGCTTTAGAAAGAGATATGATAATGTAGGTGGCTTAGGCTAAATGTAGTTCAACAAAAACGAACGCCTTAATCATTTTTATGCATGCTCATGCTTCATTGTAGTCTCGAATAAACCAATGCAAATTCAAGAGTTTATACTTCACCAGGAACTAATACACACTCTTATGAAAAACTAGAGACTAACATAGATGTTTTAGTCTATTAAAAGGCTCAAGAGTCTCACAATGGCTATAGATGTCCACCAAGTCAATCACAATCAAATCTTAAATAATCGTTCTTACCACTTGCCAAACACTTACACAATTATGCTATGCTATTCTCCGAATCAGTCAACATAAAAACCCATTAACTTGCAACAAAACTAGAAAAACTTTTTTTTAAAATTCAATTTTTAAAAACTGATTTTTTTTTTTCAGTCAAATTAAGTTAACGGAATTTGCCTTCAAATCAATATCAGACATGAAAATTATAAATTTCTGCACAAATTTTGGCAGCACCACCCCTAATGTATGGCATATCCAAATATATTTCCTCATTTTTTAAACCTGCTTCTTCATACAATTTAATATCAGCATCACAACAATACATCAAATCCAGTAATCCAAAGCTTAATCCTCTCCCCCACACTTATTATAAACATTGTCCTCAATGTACTACTCAACATCCATCCAGGGGAATAGGGGAAAAGAGTTGTAAAAAAAAAAAAAATTGCAGCCAACAGAAACGGAAAACAAAATAAGTAAGAAATGGAGATATACAACCTGGTGTATTTAGATTACAAAGATGTTCTCCGCCATGTAGGTGTTGTCCGGTGCATGACTATAAGCAGCAGAACATAGAAGACATCTGCAGTTGCTGAAATCTAACTTACTCGATGTAATTATTTAATTTTAACTACCTGCAATTAGGAAGAGAAAAGTAAAAGAAAAACAAGATAACAATACTAATAATAGGAAAAGAAAAGGAAACAAAAATGTAAACGAGTTTGGGTTGCCTCCCAAGTAGCGCATGTTTAAAGTCACGAGCTTGACTATCTTAAAAGTCATGTTGCAATGGGATCTTCTAAGGAGTAAGCTACTCCTTTAGGTAATAGTTCACCTGCAAGATAAGGTTTGAGACGGTGACCATTTACTTTAGAAATGTCATTTTGACCTTGCAATTCAACAGAACCATAAGGGTAAACTTTAACAATAGTAAAGGGGCCGGACCACCTAGATTGTAACTTTCTAGGGAACAGTTTAAGCCGCGAATTAAAAAGTAAAACTTGCTGGTCTACTTCAAATTCTTTAGGTTTGATGTGTTTATCATGCCAAAGTTTCGTTTTTTCTTTATAAAATTTAGCATTCTCATTGGCATCTAGTCTGAATTCTTCCAACTCACTAAGTTGTAATTGTCTCTTAGCTCCAGCAGCTTTAAGGTCCATATTTAACTCTCTAATAGCCCAATAAGCCTTGTGTTCGATTTCTACCAGGAGATGGCAGGATTTTCCATACACTAGCCTATAAGGAGACATGCCTAAAGGTGTCTTAAAGGCTGTCCTATAGGCCCAAAGAGAATCATCTATCTTACTAGACCAATCTTTTCTAGAGTTATTGACTGTTTTCTCAAGAATTTACTTCAACTCCCTATTAGCAAGCTCTACTTGACCATTTGTTTGAGGGTGATAAGCTAAAGCTACTTTATGAGTTATCCCGTATTTTCTTAAAAGACTATCAAGTGGCTTATTACAGAAATGAGAGCCTCCATCACTTAATATTGCTCTAGGAACACCATATCTGGAAAATATGTTCTTTTTGATAAAATTCATAACAACCTTTGAATCATCAGTTTGAGTGGCTATAGCTTCAACCCACTTTGATACATAGTCAACTGCCCCTAATATGTATCTATTGTTTAGAGAAGGAGGAAAAGGACCCATAAAATCTATTCCCCAAAGATCAAACAGTTCAACTTCAAGAATAATATTCATAGGCATTTCATTTCTCTTAGATATATTACCAACTCTTTGACATCTATCACATTTAGCAACAAAGCTTCTTGCATCTTTATACATAGTAGGCCAATAAAATCCAGATTGCCAAACTTTAGCTATTAAAATGACCACCACACTCTAAAGAATGACAATGAAGCAATATTCTTTCTATATTTTCCTCAAGAATACAACATCTAATTATACCATCAGCACAAAACTTGTATAACAAAGGTTCTTCCAAAAAATAATGCTTAACATCCCACATAAATTTCTTCTTTTGTTGATAACTAAAATCAGGGGGAGTAATACCACGCACCAAATAGTTCACCAAATCATCGTACCAAGGGGGGTTAGAAACTACCAGCAAACGCTCATCAGGGAAGCTATCGTTAATGGGTATTGCATTATCTTTTTCATGAATTTGCAGTCTAGATAAGTGGTCTGCCACTGGATTCTCAACACCTTTTCTATCTTTAATTTCTAAATCAAATTCTTGTAGTAGAAGTATCCAGCGAATAAGTCTAGGTTTAGCATCCTTTTTATCTAACAAGTATTTAAGGCAGAGTGATCTGTGTAAACAATTACTTTTGACCCTATAAGATATGATCTAAACTTATCCATTGCAAAAACCACAGCAAGTAATTCTTTTTCAGTAGTTGCATAATTTAATCGAGCATCATTAAGCATTTTACTAGCATACACTAGTAGAATAATTGTTTATTGCTGCGGTGGTATTGATGCGGATTTACCCATACGCAGCAATATATCACGTAAAAAGAAAAGGTAAAATATAAAATAACTATATTGCTGCCGTTTCGGTCGAAAACCGCAGCAATATGGTTTCCACGGAAAAAAGCTGACTATTTAACCAGACATATTGCGGCGGTTTCTGACAAGAACCGCAGCAATGTATTAAAATAATATTAAAAAAATAATATTTGAACCTATTGATGCGGTTCTTATATAAAACCGCAGCAATATATTTTTAAAATCAATAAAAGGGGCCCAACTAGGGTTGGCACGCATTTCACTCATTTCTCATGTCACCAGCCGTTTTCATTCATTTCTCTCTCCTCCTTCATCTTCTTCAGATATGCTCCTCTCTCACTTCACTCTTCCTTTCTCTCTCCTCCTCTCTCATTTCAACAAGCTTGCCTTCCTCATTTCACCAAGCTTTCTGCGGTGCTTTGTCCGGCGAAAATTTCCGGCGACTTTTTACCTCTCATTCTCCCTCTCTTCCTTCTTCTCTCAGATCCATCCTTCAACCATCAACCTTCATTTTCGTTCATCTCCAGATCTGTCTCCAAGCCCGTCGTCTCCGACCCCGTCGTTCGTCGTTCGTCGGCCGTGCGAACACTGGCAATTTTCTCTCTCCTCTTCTTCGTCTTCCGGCGACTTCGCACAATGACTTCGCGCAATGGCGTCGCGCAATGGCGTCGTTCGTCGTTCGAAATGGCGTCACACCATTTTCGGGCATCGTTGAACACCGGCCTTCATCTTCGTTCGTCGCCGGAATATTCGTTCGTCGGCCTTCATCTCGTTCGTCGGCCTTCATTTTCGGGCATCCCGTTCACCATTTTCGTGCATCCAGTTCACTTCGTCGGCCTTTATTTTTTGGATTTTGTATTTTCTTCATTTTTTATTTTATTTTCAGTTTAGATCTGATGTTTAGGATTTCTATTTTTTTGTTTTTACTTTTTTTGAATGAATAATTTTAGAGTTTCTATTTTAATTTGATTTCCATTTTAATCTTGTAATGAATATGATATTTTAGTTTTTGGTATTGGTTACATTTTTTTAGATTTGGTATGTTTCATATTTTCATTTCTTATAATATCAAATGTAAATGTTGTTTGAATGAATTCCAAAAAATCTGGTTGTATAGTTTTCTTTGTGAAAATATTGCTTGGGTGAAGTACTAAAGTATATGAAAATATTGCAAGACAAGAGATAGATTAGTTAGGCAATTATCAAAAGAAGATCCAAAAACAGAGAAATCATCCATAAAAACTTCCATGATTTTTTCAATATAATCAGAAAATATAGACATCATACAACGTTGGAAAGTAGCAGGTGCATTACATAATCCAAAAGGCATTTTACTAAACGCATAGGTACCATAAGGGCAGATAAATGTGGTTTTCTCCTGATCTTCAGGAGCCACCGGAATTTGGTTAAACCCAGAGTAACCATCAAGGAAACAATAGTATTCAAATCCGGCTACTCTTTCTAACATTTGATCTAAGAAGGGTAGTGGAAAATGATCTTTACAAGTGGCACTATTAAGTTTTCTGTAGTCAATACATACTCTCCAACCAGTGACTGTGCTAGTGGGAATTAGTTCATTATTATCATTAGGCACTACTGTGATTCCACCCTTTTTAGGTACAACTTGAATAGGACTAATCCACAAACTATCAGATATAGGATAAATAATTCCAGCATCTAACCATTTCAGAATTTCTTTCTTAACTACTTTTTGCATATTGGGATTTAGGCGTCTTTGATTTTGGACAGAAGGTTTAAAATCATCTTCCATTAATATTTTATGCATGCAAACAGAGGGGCTAATTCCTTTTAAATCTGAAATACTCCAACCTAATGCTCTTTTTCTTTCTCTTAAAACACGCAGTAGCTTATTCAATTGTTCATCAGTTAATGAAGCATTCATTCACAATAACAGGCAGTGTATTATTATCACCTAAATATGCATATTTCAGATGTGTAGGCAGAGGCTTAAGTTCAAGAACAGGAGGTTGCACGAAAGAAGGAGGGGGAAGAACATTACCTTTACCGAGCTCCTCAAAATAATTACCTTTTCTCTTCCATGGAGGACATGCCTCTAATGCAAGAGCCATCTCACTTACCTCTGCATCATTTCCATAATGTTCACCTACTAAACATGTCTCAAGAGGATCGTTAAAAGTAACCTTGTTAAACTCTTCTGCATCTAATTCATCATGCAAATCAACTCGAAATACATGATCAGTAAAAGAAGGATATTTAGAAGATTGGAATAAATTGAACTACACCTCTTCTTCACCAATTTTAAAGGTTAACTTACCGTTTTTAACATCAATTATAGCACCAGTCGTAGCTAAAAATGGTCTACCCAAAATTATAGGTACATCAACATCCTCATCCATATCAAGAATAATGAAATCAACAGGAATAATAAATTTATCCACCTTCATTAATACATTTTCGACTACTCCTAGAGGATATTTAATAGATCTGTCAGCAAGTTGTAACGACACAGTAGTGCGTTTTAAATCAGTTAGTCCTAGATTCTTGCATATTGACAACGGCATAAGTGACACACTCGCACCTAAATCACAAAGAGCCTTAGAAAAATTAATATCACCAATAGTACAAGGAATATAAAAACTCCCTGGATCTTTTAATTTAGGCGGAAGCATATTCTGAATAACAGCACTACATTCCTCACTTAAAGCAATGGTTTCGTAATCTTCAAGTATTCTTTTCTTAGACATGATTTCTTTAAGGAATTTAGAATAAGAAGGAATTTACATTAAAGCATCAGCAAAAGGAATATTAATTTGTAATTCCTTAAACATTTGCAGAAATTTCTCAAATTGATTATCCAACTTATTCTTTTTAAGTCTTTGAGGAAAAAGAATAGGAGGTACATAAGGTTTAATAGGAGAAAGAGAGGGTGTATCTAGTTCTTTTTCAACTGATTCTTCATTGTTTTGCTCATTTTCTTTTAACTCTATATTCTCCTTAGACTTGTCATTTACTTCAGATAACTTTGAACCACTCCTTAAAGTTATGGCTGTGATGTGCTCCTTAGGATTGACTTATGTTTTACTAGGTAGGGCTCCCTGGTTTCTAGAGTTAATTGCATTAGCTAATTGTCCAAGTTGCATTTCCACATTTCTATTAGAAATAGCTATCTGATCAACTTTAGTTTCCAATTTTTCAATTCTTTCAGAAGTAGCATTAGCCAATTTTTCAATAGCCAACTCCCATGATGATTTACTTTCTTGTTGTGGTTGTTTTGGGTGAAAGCCAGGTGGGTTTGGCGGTCTAAAGTTGGCATTTTGGTGTCCTTGGTCTCTCCAAGAGAAAATAGGGTGATTTCTCCAACCTTGGTTATAAGTATTAGAATAAGGATCATTTTGTGGTGGTCTATTAAAATTAGAAACATATTGAGCTTGTTCCATATTAGCACATTCTGTAGGTAAATGGCCACCACCACAAATATTACATGTCACATACGAAGAAGACACAGAATTGACATTATTCATTTTAGTAAACAAATTTACTAAGTTGTCCACTTTTGCATTTAACATATTTATTCCTTCTACTTCATACTTACCACCAGTTCTCCTTGGTTTATTTCGATCATTAGACCAATGATAATTATTTGAAGCCATTTCTTCTAATAATTTATTAGCTACCTCAGTAGTTTTACCCATTATAGCACCTCCTGCAGCAGCATCTATAGTGATTCTAACAGATTCATTTAGACCATTATAAAAAGTCTGCACAAGCAACCAATCTGGGACACCATGGTGAGGACATTGACGTTGTAAATGTTTAAACCTTTCCCAAGCCTCATATAAAGAGTCCCCATCATTCTGTATGAAACTAGTTATATCATTTCTTAGTTTAGTAGTTTTACCAGGGGGAAAGTACTTTCTAAGAAAAGCTCCAGATAAATCTTCCCAAGTAGTAAAAGAATTAGCAGGATTAGATTTTAACCATATTTTTGCTTTATCTTTTAGCGAGAAGGGGAAAAGTCCTAATCTAATGGCATCATTGGTTACTCCATTCAGCTTAAGAGTATCACATTTTTCTAGAAAACTACCTATATCATCATTAGGATCTTCATTATCTAGTCCACTAAATTGTTCTTGTTGAATTATACGAATTAAAGCAGGACTAATTACAAAATTATTTGCAGTAATAGTTGGTCTTACAATACTTGAAGGGGTTCCACTAGCATTCGGCATTGCGTAGTCACGTAGAGGCTTTTCATTGTTGTCATCCCCCATCTATACTGGTTTATTGTCAGATTCTTCATAGAAGATGTACTTCAAATCAAAATCTGGCAGCTTTTGTATTTGCTCCAACCTCTTATGTTTCCTTAGCACACGAACTGTTCTTTCGATCTCTGGTTCAAAAGGAATCAAAGTACGATTAATCTGTAGCATACACTAAATATAAAGTACTAATAATTCATAAACCAAGACTACTGGCATAATGCAGACAAGAGCTAAGAGCATAAAGTTGTTAAATATAAATGTTAGAATGGATAAAACAATAGATATTAATCCCCAAAATTAATGCTAAATAACTACTAAATGCAAAATATGAACAAAACTAATAAAGACAGAGAATGCAGCTCTCTAAAACAATGTATTAGAATCCAAAAACCACTAATGACCAAGAAAAATGTATAAACTAATGGCTAACACTAAATTATGAAATCAACTAAAAATAAAAATAAAAACAATGGCACTCTAATTTAACCAACACAAGACTAGCTAAATAAACAAGTAGGCGTAAAAATAAACTAATACTCAGAAATACTTTGTCTAAATTAATATCAAAATCCCTTTAGTATGATATTGAACTATTGCCTCCCCGGCAACGGCGCCAAAAACTTGGTCGGTTCTAAAAGGACCTTAAAATACCGCAAGTGTATGGGTCAATTAAAGTAAATATAGGGTAAGCAAGATATCGTTTCCCACAAGGAGGTATAATCAACTACCAAATTAAGAGACACTAATATTATCTAGACGATCTGGAAATAATGATTGGTGGTGATAACTAAACTACTAAAATAAAAACTATACTAATACTAACAACTAAAATCGTCGGACAATAGGTATAAATCAAGTATAAGAAATAGTTCTAGGACTTAGATTTCGCCAATTACCTTCTACAATGAAATTAAACTAGTTGTCGGATTTAAACTATTGTATTGCAATGATCGAATTTCCTATAATATATTATCTCCTCTTCCAAGGTAGAAAACGTGTATTTATAATAATCTTACGCCTACTTCTGTGGTCATAACAATTAATATAAACCCATTACGAACAATAAATTCATATAAGAGACCACCCCAAGTGTATAACTTTTCCTAAAATTATACTACTTGACGTTTAATAATCCCACGAACTAATATTGAACTTTCACTTCCGCTAATAATCCAATATCTTAAACATATAATCAACTGACCAAATCAATTATATGAAAATAAACCAAGATTATCAAATTGCAATTATAATAATCAAATCCAAACAACAAATTCAAATCATTGACAGAAAATAAAAGACTACATCTAGTCCTAGAACAAAGAAATTTAGCTAGAAATTAAAACTACATTAACCCAACTAATTATAAGTGAAAATCTGAAATTGAGCATAATAATAACAAAATTAAAACTAAGAGAAGAGAGAAAGAAACTCCAGATTCAGATGAAGAATCAGATGAACGACGCTTCGTCTTCTTCGTCTGGCGTCTCCAATCTCCTCGTCTCTATGTTGTGCTACTGCCTTCTGTTCTGCCTCGCTCGTGTCCTGCGTTCTGCTTCTCCTCATCTCTCTGTTGCTGCTGTGAGACTTCCGTCTCTTTTAAATTGCTCCAGTACCACCTTTTGTTCCTTAGGTTTAAGTTCCTCTTATTTTCATTCTTTTTCTTTTGGATGTCTTAAGTGACTAGTTGTTGATCTTTTATAAAGGTGTTCTTTTTCTCCTTCAATTCTTATGTGGCTGCCTTTCTTTCTCTTTTTTTTCTTCTTTTATTCTTGTACTAGCTTTGAAGCCCGTGCGTTGCACGGGTTGTTGTTTATTTTATTTGTTTTCAAATTTTTATTAGCATTGTTGATTTTTGTTTTTCTGAAATAAGATTTTTCAACACCATTGTATTTATATACTTCCTCTATTCTTTTCCTATTGTAACAATTACCACTTTGGGTAGTTTTAGCTATTGGAACCATTCCACTTTTGGTAAAAAAAAAACAACTATGGTTGACAATATCACCTTTACTTTATGTTAATAAACCACCAATTAGTTTTAGTAGAATTAAGTTTATTGAGAAAATAATAAGATCTGACATATAGATATATGAAAAAGAAAAACATAAATAATTATCTATACAGCAAATATTCTAGGAATAAAATAATTAGTCAATTGCATAATACCTCTGCAATGTCGTTGACAAACTTTCATTTGATTCTTCATGTAATGCCATTATGACATGCTCAAAACTACATATATGTATTTTTTATCTTTATATAACTCAATTTTTAAAAGTTTGATTTTAAAATACATAATTGCTATTTTGACATATAATACGCTAATTTTATAGTTATTTTTATATGTATTTAAAATAATGAATAAATAATATGTTATTGTTCATCTAAAAATATATTTTCATAAGTTGTAAAACTATATTGTATATGGAAACATATTTCGAGCACTCTCTGATGGTAAGAAATTTATAATATTGCGAATTATGTAGCAAAAGTTATATTCAATTTACATAGTTAAATAATTTAGGTTGTTTATTTAAAAGAAAGACTATGACTTGTAAAACTATATCGTAAATGATTCTTATTTTGAAGCATATTTCAAGCACTCTCAAATGGTAAAAAATTATGATGTTTTGAATTAGCTAGCAAAAGTTATATTCAATTTACATAATACAATAATTAAGGTTGTTTATTCAAAACGAAACTCTAATTTCTTGTTATGTAAAACTCCTTTTATGTATTTAAATATGTGTAGAACTCTATTTTTTAAAATATTTAAAATAAAAATTAATGACATGGCAATCCTATGTGGCGCTCTCTATTTCATAAGTTGTATAACTATATTGTAAATGGATCTTATTTCGGAGCATATTTCGAGCACTATCCAATGGAACAAAAATTATAATATTCCGAATTACGTAGCAAAAGCTATACACAATTTACATAATATAATAATTTAGGTTGTTCATTCAAAACCAAACTCTAATTTTAGCTTATCTAGAACCCCTTATGTGTATTTAAATCTATGTGGAACTCTATTTTTTTAAAAGATAAAAATAAAATTCGATGACATGGCAATCCTACGTGGCGCGCTCTATGGCCTCGAAATTTTGAGGAGCTCCCTATGCTCCCAAAAAGTTCCTCCTTTATATATATATATTGATTACTCCAGCTTTTGTACTTTATATTTGTACCTATATAAATAACAAGAAAGTGTTTTGTAATTAGATAAATAAAGGTAGGAAATAATATATAATGTCCCATTTTTATAATCAATACCAGCTCCCTAGTAAATTATACTTTTTATTAATAAACAATGAAAACTCATTAAAGTAGTACAATGTGGACTCAAAACAAGTAGTAAAAAAGGGTAAATGTTATCAATAAGTAGCTAAGCTAGAATGGTTTAAATTTCTTTCTTCAGAATCTTTATATTTTTGAGGAATAAGTTGATTATTTTGGATTGGAAAAATATTCTTATTATCTTTTGAGGAATAAAAGTTATTATTCAGTTTTTGAGTTTGTGAGAATATAGTTTAGTACGCGAAAAGGGAAATATTTTATTATTGTGATTGGTTTCATTTGATCCTTATGTGATTATTAATGTGAATATTTATTCATGCGTGAATATATGATTGTTATGGTTCATGATGTGTGAACATAGTGTTATTGTAATTCCATAAGAATTGTATTTTGATGCGACCTTGTATGGTCAAATCGATTAATGCCTTCGTAGAGAATGACAAGTAAGTTGTTAATCAAAACCTAGAGTAGATTTACGTTAAATTTCAGGTCGCGAAGTAGAATGGCAAACAACGATAATGCCTTAGCTTCTGCTATTCGCTTATTAGCAGAGAATTTGACTCATGAAAGAGCTGAGCATCCGATCCTGCTGGGGACATGTTTGAAAGACTAGGTAAGATTAAGCCGCCATACTTTAAGGGGCAAGCTGACCCTACATTCTTAGAGAGTTGGATTAGGGAGTTTGAAAAGATTTTTGGGGATGTAAATTGTCCTGAAGCTCTCAAAGTAGGTCAAGTTGTGTTATATCTAAAAGATGAGGCTAACTTTTGGTGGAAAGAGAATGGAACAAGACTTAGTGTTGTAGAAGGGTTTAATTGGGATTCCTTTATTGTTGCCTTAAGAGAAAAATTTTACCCTACTTTTATGAGAAAACAAAAGGCTCAGGAGTTCATAAACCTTAGGATGGGGAGTATGACCATACTATGGCAAGTTCATAGCATTGTCTAGGTTCGCACCTGAGGTAGTAGCTACTGAGGAGCTAAAAGCTCAAAGATTTGAGCAAGGTTTGAGTGAGGAAATCCAACTGGGGTTAGGTGGTGAGACTTTTGCATCCTTAGATGTTGTTTATTGAAGAGTCGCCCATATTTATGGTCTTCAGTCAATGTGTGACAAGGGTAATGCTGTAGTGGGTGAGAAAAGAAAGGATTTCAATTCTGGTGGAATTCAAGGGAACTTTAAGAGGAACATAAATGGGAATGGAAATTTCCAAGGAAGGAATGGCCAAGGGTTTAACAATAAGGGTCAGTCTGAAATGAGTTACAACTTTAAGAAGTGTAACAAGAACCACCCTGGTAGAGACTGTAAAGGAGACCAAGTAACCTGTCATTACTGCCAAAAGAAGGGGCATAGAGAATTTGAGTGCTTCACGAAGCAAAGGAAAGAGCAGAATCGTAATATGAGTAGTAACCAGGGAAGGTCTAGGTTCAACCAATCGGGAAATCAAGGTTCGAAGCCTATAGGGGGCAGATTAACCAAGGAAGCTACAGTAAGCCTGCTAGTGAGAACAACAATAACAACTAGAGTAAAGCTCCGGGTATGTTGTTCGTGATGAGTCACACCGAAGCTGAAAGATCTGCCGACATAGTTTCAGGTACTTTCTATTAACTCTGTTCTCGTTAGAGCGTTATTTGATTCTTGGGCGACCTATTCGTTTATTTCGTCGTCCGTTATTAAAAGTTTGGGGTTGGTAGACTTTAAAGTAATTGACCTGCCTATTAGTATACCTATTAGAGAAGTCATAAGGTGTACCAAGTTGTGTAGAGACTTACCTATGAAGATAGGAGACTGTGTTTTTCCTTCTAATCTAATATAGTTCAGTCTGGGAGACCTATACGTTATTCTTGGGATGAATTGGTTAGGTTTCTATAAGGCCAAAATAGAATGTGAAGCTCATAAAGTAGTGTTGAGAAGCCCTTTGGGGAAGTTGACATCGCATCGACGTTTTGGGAAGTTCATTTCTGCAATGCAAGTGAAGAAGTTGATGAAGAAGGGATGTGAGTTGTTTTTCTGTAGTGTGCAAGATGTAGGTAAAGAGATTGGATTGAAGATCGAGGATGTACCAATTGTAAATGAGTTTATGGATGTGTTTTGAAGCGAGATTTCTGGTATGCCGCCTGAAAAAGCCGTTGAGTTCACTATAGACTTAGTTCCTGATATTGCACCTATTTCTAAGGCACCATATACAATGGCACCTCCTGAGATGAGCGAATTGAAGACGCAGTTGCAAGAACTGTTGGATAAATGTTATATTAGGCCTAGTGCGTCACCTTGGGGAGCTCTTGTATTATTTGTGAAGAAGAAAGATGGAAGTATGAGCTTATGCATTGACTATAAGGAGTTGAACAATGTGACCATTAAGAATAAGTATCCTTTGCCTAGAATAGATGACTTGTTCGATCAGTTGAATGGAGCGAGTATGTTTTCAATGATTGATTTGCGTTCGGAGTATCACCAGTTGAGGGTAGCTGATAAGGATATACCCAAGACCGCGTTTAGGATGCGTTATGGTCATTATGAGTTTATTGTGATGCTGTTCAGACTAACCAATGCTCCGGCTATATTTATGGATTTGATGAATAGGATATTCCATGAGTTCTTAGATAAGTTCGTTGTGGTGTTCATTGATGATATTTTGATCTATTCAAAGAGTGAAAAAGAGCATGATGAGCATTTGAGGATAATATTGGAGACGCTTAGGAAGAACCAATTGTATGACAAGTTATATAAGTGTGAGTTCCGTCTGGATAAGGTAGCATTTTTGTGTCATTATGTGTCTAAAGAATGAGTTTTTGTGGATCCTGCAAAGATTCAAGTTGTTAGTGAGTGGCCTACTCCAAAGAACGTGTTAGATATTAGGTGTTTTCTGGGATTAGCTGGCTATTATAGGAGATTTGTGAGAGATTTCTCGAAGATAGCAAGGCCAATGACCAATTCGATGAAGAAAGAGTCAAAATTTGAGTGGAGTGAGAAGTGCGAGGAAGCTTTTCAGATTTTGAAGGAGCGATTGACCTCTGCACCTGTTTTAACCCTGCCTAATGGAAATGAAGGATTCGAGGTGTATAGTGATGCTTCCAAGAATGGTTTGGGATGTATTTTGCAGCAGAATGGGAAGGTGGTCGCGTATGCATCGCGTCAGTTGAAGCCGTATGAGTCTAATTATCCTACCCATGAGCTAGAGTTAGCTGCTATTATTTTTACCTTGAAAATTTGGAGACATTACTTATATGGGGCAACTTGTAAGATCTTTACCGACCATAAGAGTTTGAAGTACATTTTCACCCAGAAGGATCTCAATATGAGGCAAAGGAGATGGTTAGAGCTGATCAAAGACTATGACCTAGATATCCAGTATCATGAAGGGAAGGCGAATGTAGTTGTCGACGCTTTGAGTAGGAAATCAAGCCATAGCGTGAATGCGTTGGTAGTTTTCGAGGAATTATGCCGAGATATGCAAAGGCTTAGCCTAGAAATTCTAAATCCTGGGGAGGTCGAGGCAAGATTGAGTGCATTGTCATTGGGGTTGTCAGTTTTCGATGAGATCAAAGAGGGTCAAGTTGGAGACGAGCACCTAGATAAGATTAAGGAGAAGATGAAGCAAGGTAAGAAAGTTGACTTTAAGATTCATGATGATGGAAGCTTGAGGTTCAAGGGAAGTTGGTGTGTACCACAAACATGTGAAGAGCTTAAGAGAAGGTTTATGGATGAGGGGCATAATACTTCATATTCTGTGCACCCTGGTGGTGACAAGTCTTATAAGGATCTTAAGGAGATTTATTGGTGGCCGAATATGAAGCGTGAAGTCGCTGAATTCGTGTCAAAGTGCCTGACCTGTCAGAAAGTAAAGATAGACCATAAGAGACCAATGGGGAAGGTTCAATCCTTAGAGGTTCCTGGATGGAAGTGGGATTCTATATCGATGGACTTTATGATCACTTTGCCGAAGACGAGAAATGGCAATGATACTATTTGGGTTATCGAGGACCGTCTAACGAAATCTGTCGTGTTCGTTCCGATCAAAGAGACCTGGAAGAAGAAGCAACTTGCGAAGACGTGCATCAAGCATGTAGTGAGACTTCATGGAGTCCCAACGGACATTATTTCAGATCATGATTCTAGATTCCTCTCGAAATTTTGGCAAAAGGTCCAGTTGAATCTTGGAACAACGTTAAAGATGAGCACTGCTTTTTCATCCTGCGACAGATGGTCAGACTGAAAAAGGACCAACCAGATTATGGGAGATATGTTGAGAGCGTGCGCAATTGATTTCCAAGGTAGTTGGAAAGATCAGTTAGACTTGATTGAGTTTTCGTACAACAATAGTTACCATGCGAGCATTAAGATGACTCCTTTTGAGGCATTGTATGGAAGAAAGTGTAGAAGTCCCATTTGCTGGAATGATTTTAGTGAGAATATAGTATTGGGGACGAAATTTATTGAGGATACTGTTAAGAATGTCAAGTTTATTCAGGCTAGAATTAAAGCTGCTCAAGATATGCAGAAGAGTTATGCTGATTCGAAGCGAAGAGAAGATGAATTTGCAGTTGGTGATAAAGTGTTTTTGAAAGTGTCACCGACTAAGGGAGTAATGAGATTTGGGGAAAAGGGCAAACTAAATGCTAAGTATGTTGGCCCATATGAGATTTTGCAAAGAATTGGGAAGGTAGCTTATAAATTGGCTTTGTCTATGGAATTTGAGAAAATGCATGATGTGTCCCATATTTCCCAACTCAAGAGATATATCCCTGATGAGAATTATGTCTTAGAGCCCGAAAGAATTCAAATTGATAGTAGCCTCACGTATGAGGAAAATCCTGTGAAAATCTTGGATAAAAAGGTGCGTAGTACACGCAATAAAGATGAGAATATCGTAATAGTGCTTTGGTCTAACCATGAGTCTGAACAGGCAACCTGGGAAGACGAAGAAGAAATGAAGAAAAAGTATCCAGATTTATTTATTGAGGGGAGTTACGAGGGCGTAACTCGTTTTCCTTAAGGGGGGTAGAATGCGATAGAATTGCGCGCTTTTTACCTTATTTTATGGTATTTTTATGCTTATTTTGGCGATTTGCACATATTGGTGCAAAATAAATTGGTTCTCCGCATGGAAAATGTGTTCATGAGTAACACAAGTGGTTTTAAAGTTGGTAAAGTTTACACACATTATGACACAAGTATTTTCCAAATGAAAGTTTGAATAAATAAAAATTGAAACTGTGAGGGTTTTTGTGTCAAGTTTCGGGACGAAACTTCTTTTAAGAGGGGTAGACTGTAATCCCCCATAATTTTATGAATTTTATAAATACATTTTAATGTATAATTATATATATTTTAATGTTTAAATAATTTATTTCTTAAAAGGTTGACTATTTGAAAGTCAAAAGAATTATTTAATGATTTGAAGTAATTAAATATTTTATTTAGTCATACTTTGAAAATTATGTAAACAGTTAAAACATCTTTGAGTTTAGTAAAAAGAATTTTAAAATGGGTTAGAGGAACCCCACTATGCCAAGTGTTAATCATTAAATGATTATTGAAGCCCAAACACAATTCCCTAAGCCCACAAGGGTTAACTATATAAACCCACGAAACCCAAATTTTTCCCCACATCAAACACACCTTATTCTCTCTCTCTCTCTCTCCTCTCCTCCTCTTTCTTTCGGCCCTCACTCTCCTCTTTCCTTCTCTCTCTTTCCTCCAGCCTTCCTTCTCTCTCGGCCAACGGCAGCCGCCGACCGCCGCCGCCCTTCCTGTTGCCGCGCGTCTTCCTCCCTCTCTCTTCTCTTTGGTTTATTTCTTCCTCCTCTATTTTTATTTAATGTTAAGTTTTTATTTTTTAGAATTGATTTAATGTTTTAATGATTAAAGTTTATAGTTTGATGATTTAAATATAAATTTCAGATTATGTAATTTATATAGTGAAGTAATTAAAATTGCAAATTTATTAATTATGTTTAAACTAGGGTTTTAAGTATCAAAGTATGGATTTTTAGGGTTTTATGAGTTGGAAAATCATTGTATTATATTATAGTTCATGAAATTGGATACTCTTATGATTATGATTATGTCTAAGCATGTTTTAAAGGGTTTTAAACATATTATAAGTTGGTGGAATTTTTATTAGTATGGTTATGATGGATTTTTGAGGATTTTTAATGACTAGTATAGTGGCACTATACTAGGAGACATTAATAGTGATGTTTTAATGGTTAAAAAGGATTTTTAAACAGTTTTAAAGAGGGTTTAACATATTTAAATGTTGCTGGAATTTTGATTGAGCATTGATTAGTGGTTGTGTTGATAATTGGTAGGCGGAGAATTCTCTTTAGGCGACTTCTAAGATTATTAAAGTGGCCTCACATATTGTCTACACAAGGTACGTACATACCTATGTGTTGGTTGGATTAGTATCATATCATAAGTATGGGATTGATGTAGTATCATATATGATTTATCTTCAAGTGGAATTGCATGTTTTATGCCGTTGTGTGAAGCATGTTGATTATGTTGGTTAAATTATGTTTGTTTGTATGATTGATGCAAGCATATGGGATTCAGAACTTTATTTTATTAATTCACATGAAGGATTAATAATTATGTTGTTATTGGATCATGAATTGGATCATGTTGTTGTTCCTTTTGGATTATTTTATTTACTTTATAAGGACGGAGGGCCTTATTTAGTAAGTTGGTTATTCACCTATGAAAGGTTGGTTGATTGTTGACTTGGATCAACAAATAAATAATGGTTATGGAACTAATAATTGGAATTATTCTTGGATTGTTAAGTTGATGATCACGTTATCTAATCCTAAGATAAAAATGGAAATTTATGTACCCTTGATGATTATATTGTTTGTCTTACTTTTATGAGTCTTAACAAATAAATAAATTATTAATCACTTAAAGTGGAAAGTGAATAACAATAAGCTTTAAACTTGTGCACGTCTGACGTGTTGGACTACTAGGAGTTGGAGTACATGGTGGTAGCCCATGGCTTTTCTTGGGACCAGATTGATCAATGTGTCGTATTTTATTTAAAAGGTTCCTCGATATCGTTGGTCATGGGAGTGCGGAATCGCGCCCGTACTTCGTCTTTTAAATTGAAGACTGGTTTGGTTTGGATAACTCTTTCCATTGCCTATTCAATCTAAGTTATAATTAATTTGAGTTGTAGAGTCAAGTTCAGTAAAGTAGTCTGTTATATTATTATATTATTATTTATCTTTGTCTTAATGTTCACTAGTACCATGTTAGGTTTTATATTTGTTTACTATGTAGTACTTAGCTATGTTGTATGCTTTTGTTGTGTATGTCGATCATGGATATGCCTTATTGATCCTGTGATGACCCATTTGGTGAGCAGTCTCTCGGGATCAATAGTGCATTGTTCATTTCAGGTTTGAAAATGATGCATCATGGGTTCGGGATTTGTGGAGAGCTTGTGTTTAACTTTTATACTTTATAGTTGTTTTAATTTGGTATAGTTGACTTTGGTTTTTTGGAGTTTGACTTTTGGTTGACTAAGTTTATTATTTTTAAAGTTGATTATTGTTTTCCGCTACGAAATTCTGAATAAGCCGATACGTTATCACACAGGTGATAAAGCTTTGGTAATTGACTAAGTTGTATATTAAAAATGTACCTTGGAAAATAGAGAATTATCGGAGTGTTACAAATGATTTCCTTTGATGTTAACTCACAAGTAGCGGAAAAAGTGTGTCAAGCCCAACATTGTTACCAAACCTCACGCATCAAATGATGTAGCAAAGAAAAAGAAAGAAGATAAAATGAAGGAAAAAGAAACCCTATTGGGCTGGAGATGACATGCAACACACGAGGGGAAAATAAGAGGAAAAGAAAACACGAGCAGTAGAGGGAAATAAAAGGAAGTATGAGGCAGCAGCATTACGGGGGGAATCCTACGAAGAAAATAAAACAGGACGGGAGAGCAGACATCAGGGCGACGAGAGAGAGAGGAGGAAGCCACGCAGCAGACTGGGAGCCGAATTCGAACCCTTTAAGCACAGTATTCGACCATGAGTTACTATAATTGGGAGATGTTATCTTCAATTATGAGTAGACTTGCTTTTTATGCACGCGATGCGTGTAATGACATTTTGGGCATAATTGTTACTCAGTAGTAAAATAAACCAAAAACGAAAATCCGTATCTAAGTTCACCTTCTTTTTGTGAATAAGAAATATTGAAATACTTACAAATAATATTTAAAAATACTTCATGATTTTATGTAATATAGTTGTTTCACTTATAACTAACTAATTAACGTTAGTTGTTTGTTAATAGTCAAAAAATTTAAAGCCACCTGTATGCAAGTAACAAACCCACATAATTTTTCCCACCTACCCATATGACTATCAATCCCTCCTACCCATATAACTATCCACCCCACATACCCATATGAATGATGAATCTCACGTATTTTTTCTTCTAATCCTCCACATTTTCTTCTTCCGACCTACAACCTTACATCTTCCCTTCCCTGAAAAAATAAGAACGACTCATCTCCTTATCCTTACTATCTTTCATATTCACTTAAAAAGATTGAGATTTAATCAGATCTAATGGTTATTTTTACAGCAAACACCACATTAATAAGCTAATCCTGGTGTCAAAATTAACCCCATCAACGCTCCATTAATTTTCAGGGTAAATTTGGTCTCTGTTCTTGTGGGTCTTTTTGGGTTTTCATTTCGATCTGGGTGCTAATGCTGAAGAACGCTCCATTAAAATTGGGGTTTATTTGGTTGACGAATTAAATAAGGGGCCTCAAATTTGAAGGTAATTCTTTACGTTTTATGTTCCTGATTTCGTCCTAAAAATTTTAATTATTGTCAACTATATTTCTCAAAAATCCGGTCACATTATGTTTGAACTTTTATTTATGAAAATGGTTTTTAAAAAACATTTGTGGCTGAAGTTCAGAATTTTGAATTTGCAGAAACCCGGTTACAATCCTAGTCGGTTCTTGAATCATCCACTTTTCCATTTTCTTTCCCTTTGTTTTTTTCAAGACTTCTTCTACTGCTTTGGCAAATTTTGTATGCAAAGTAATTAAATTTAAGCATAATTTATTACGTAAAAGACCTTTTGCTTCTGGGTTTTTAATTGTCCATAAGAAATGTCAGTTTTGTACTAATGGTTTATAAGATTACATTTATTTTTCGAAAAATTACTATCAAAAAGTTATTTTTATACACTTTTTTTAATTATGAAATACTATTTTTTTTCAAAATTCAATCCAGTTTTTTATATTTCATTCCACGGACTACTAAAAGAAAATCAATCCTTTTCATCGGTTTTCAATTTCATTATTTGTTTGGGCAAATTAATGTAATTTCTTTTTTAGTTTGATTTTCGTGCCATTGTATTCGAAATTGATTTATATTTTATAATGCCTTTTTTTTTGGTTACAAACATTACTGATTTTTTAATAATTATTTCGAAATTTATACCATACAATACAGACTTAAATAATTCATGTATCATTTTTATTGTATTTTTTTTAAAAAAAAAAACATGTAATTATCGATACTACAATTGAATATGCATTCGAACATAAGAGTTGCTAGTTTTTTTTTTCAATTAATTTGAAATAACTTGCAAGATTAAAAAGAATTATGTACCTTTTTAGAAGTTTGTAAATCGCCAGTGGACAAATGTGTGATCTCCCCGTCGAAGTCGTATGTTTTTTCAATTAATTTGTATTGACGTTGTAGTGTATTGGTAATTTTTCTGAGGATGTAATTGTAAATGGTTCTTGAGAACGGAGTATGTAATTATTAATGGGTTATAGTTTGTAATTGATATTTTTTAGTTTTTGTAAAGTTTCCTCGTTTGAGTGATTTGTATAACATGAATTATGCAATTCTATTGATTTCAGTTGACTTGTGATTGATTGTTATAATTGTATTTTGGGAAGTTTTTTTTGAAGTCCCGCTTTGGTTGAAATTGGTTTTGTAATTTAGAAAGGGAAGGGGGTAAAACAGTCTATTCAAAGGGGGACACCATAGCTACTCCCTTCCCTTATATAATAGAGATAAATTCATTCTCTAGGATTTAGATGAAACCCATTTAGTATGAATTGATAATTGAGTTTTGTTTAGGGAACTTGATAAACCTATTAATCCTCATTCAAACTAAGTTATTAGTCATATTAATAGTGGTGGATTCGGTTGTTACCTCGTATTTCTATCTACAAGGTAACTTTGTTATTTTAGATTTCAGTTTAGTTCATTTTAGCTAAAGAAAAACCATCGACCTAGATTTTTTTAGTTTACTTTAAATCAATTGTTCCCAGTGGGTACGATACCCAATTATTTATCACTTACTACTAGATCTTGTATACTTGCAAGAATAGGGTTTTAAAACTTGTCTACATTCGCTAGCAAGTTTTGGCGCCGTTGCCGGGGGTGTTTAGATTAATGTAGTTTAATTGTCTGCTACTTTAGATTTTTGCATAATTTTTTTATATGTTTGCAGTTTATTAATTATCCTTTTTTTTCATTTTAATACTAGATTATGTAGTAGTCTAATTTTCCCATATTTTGATCCTTATAGTCTTATTATTAGGCTGATTTTAAAATAAAAAAAATAGTTTATATCGAGAGTTCATTTTCCTCAATATGAGGGAGAAGTGCTTTAGAGGTACATTGAGAGACTCAAAGATTTTCTTGCTCGAGTCGGAAACCATCGATTAGAAAAATGGGAAGTATGTCAAATAGTTTACGAGGGTCATAATGATGGTACTAGAGCCACAATAGAGTATGTTGGCCGGATGGGAGTTTTTTTTTCTCAGACTGTGTACGAAGCCTGAAGTTTCTTTGAATGGTTTGTACATGACACTTATGATTGGGAGTCGGCTATGAATTGTAATATATATTCTCAACCTTTATTTGCTCGACCAACCTCTAAGAGTTTTCCTTTCGACGAACCTCATGCAAATAACTTATATTCATATCATTCTACACATTGGAGTTCAAACAAGTTTAATAATTCATCCTCTCAAACTGACCTCTTAAATTTACATCACAAGAATACTTTCCTCTTTATTGATCAAGATTTCTCATAATTTTCTGCTACTATTCAATCAATGCCTCTAGCTAGTCAATCCGATGTTCAAATTTCAAGTTCTAGTAATGATCTTAGGATTGTGTTATCTGCTATTAAGGATTTTACTAAGAAAGCAGAGGAGATTAATAATAGAATGCAAGGTGAAACTGATGGAAGAAGCTCTTTGGGAGAGTCCTCTAATGAAATATCTATTGAACTTCATTTCCTATATTCACCATATTATATAGATGAATTAGGAGAACCAAAACAATTTTCTAAACTTCAAACATCGCCTACCCATGGTGAAGCTAATTCATTGGAACATAACGAGGAGTGCTATATCCGTGCATCACTTTTTTCAAATTGGACGAGGTCATAGTTTAGTTGTGTTAAATGATTTTGAGGTAAACAAGATTTCTAAGGTGGATGATATTGAGCTTAACTTACCTATTAAGCAAGAGAGGTTAATTAATTCTGGAGATATTAAAGAGAATGACATTGACATATTAGATACTTCAGTTTTGAGCTTTGACGACACTCATCATGATGACGACAATACACCTCATTCTAGGGAAACAACTTTTCTTATGGATGACAAGAATAGATGCACTAAGAAAGTAAAAGAGTTACATCAGGAAGAGCTTAAGTCTTGCATTGATTTAGAGGAAAATTTTAAGTCTATAGGTGCTTTAGAACCTATTTATTCTAACTCACTTAAAACCATTACATTAGTTAATGATTTTAGTATTTCACTCTTTCGTCCTACTGTTGAGCTTGGATCCTCTTATAATCACCCAAAAGTATGCATTTTAAGACATGATTACCCACAAATATTTGATGATTATTTTCTGAGTCAAGAGATTAAGGTCAAACTAACTAGAGTGTTCAACGAAGAGAAGTACAACTTTGATGTGGTTTTGCATGACTTTACAGGTTCTAGTGTCCCTATACTCTACGAGTTGTCTCATTTGGACCACCAGTATGGGACCAATCCTTTCGGCATATATTGTAGTCGTATTTTTCATAAGTTATTAAGGGTTTTATCTCACATGTGTTTTAACTTGTGCTTACTTTCACTTTTCAGAATTTTAGTGGTCAATCTTATGACAAGCTTCTTCGATCTTTAGTGGCTGATGGGTGTTAATGAGCCAGGGCAGCTCGTAAACTATTCGAGCTCCGTTCGGTCAAAGCTCGGCTCGAGGGGGCTCGACTCGAGTTCGGGAATGGCTTGAGACCATAACGAGCCGAGCCTGAGCCTCCTTGAGTTCGGCTCGAGAGTTCGTGAACAAGATTGAAAATATTTTTGATAGTCATTATGTAAAAGAGTAAAGTCTGACATCGATAGAAAAAATAAACATCAACCTTGTTTTCCCTATATAATCTTATTACCCTTTAAGTCTTTTATTATAATTCTTGTTTGATTTGTCTTAGTTTATATAATTGGACAGTCATTAAATATGCAAGGCCCAAAAACTTAGACTAGTGTAAAATTTATTCTTCTACTATAAATTTAATTCCATCACTTTCATCTTGGAAAAACAAGGAACACAACCAACAAATATTAAATATTTACATTTGTAAATTTAATACCCCTACAACCATCAAACATTACATTTGCAAACATTACATACAATTACAGCCAGCAAACATTTGTATATTTACACCGTAGTGAATAGAACATGCAGCAGAGTACATGAAGTAATTTTGTTGGGGTTTATGAATCCCACATCGAAGAGGCAAAAGGAAACATCACACTTGCAAATATAAAACGGACATGATTCAGCATTACAGATTAGGGGACAGATGTACCTCTTCTTGGCTCTAGTTGTAGAACCATTAGGGGACAGATGTCTTACTCTTGGTTGGGATTTTCAAAGTCCCACATTGGAGAGGAAGCAAGAGTAACAAGGGACCATTTGTATTAAATGGGCTTATATAGATATTAGAATGTATGGTTGTTGGGCCTTGCGTGTTTATTGTAGATCAGCCTAACATCCATACTTATCAAGAGTTTGACAAGATTTTATTGGGCTATGCCTAAAGGCCCGGTGAATGTTAAGCTGGGCTTTCTTTTAATTTTTAAAATTTTGAGTCACATGAGTCGAGCCTCGAGCTGAGCTTGGCTTTGATCTTTTTGAGCTCGAGCCGAGCTTAAATTCCTGAGCTAGCCGAGCTCAACCTCATCTGCACTCGAGCCGAGCCGAGCTTGGACATGTTCGGTCTCGGTTCGGCTCGTTAACACCCTATCTCTATCTCCCTTGCCATGTTCTTCACTCCATCCTTCTCAATCTTAATTAATTATTTGTCATTACTTACTACTATTAGGTTTCCTTTTGGGATTTTAATGGATTATTTCTAAATTTTATATCTACATGCTATGAAAGTTACTGCTTTTGATTTTATGTGCAGACAACAAGCTCAAGGAATGGAGGAGCTTAGACATTCTAAATGTTAAACCTGCTGTATTCATGCTATAACTCATAGCTGAATTCTACTGTGCACACTGTCATTTTTAGTCTCAGTCAATACTCTCCCGCTTCTAGCTATTTCTAACTGCATGTGTCTACAATATTTTGTTGCAGTTTTCTTTGCTCAGTGTTGTGTCGTGTTTCGTATGCTCTCTCACCAGTTTGTGTTGCTCTATCTTTGTCCTCTCCTTTTATGCTTTCTTTTCCCTTTTCTTGCCTTGAGGACAATGCAGAATTTAAGTGTGGGGAAGAGGAAAATTCGGTGCATTTTTGTGTTGTTTTAATCTGCTTGAAATATATATATGTGTGATTTACAGATTTAAAGTATTGCATATAATTGATGTTGTTCTATTTACGGGGAGATGCTACCCAATTTTTTACAGAACTTTTAGCTTAAAACTGCTCTTATATCTCTATCTAAGGGTACATTTTGCATAGTTCATTGTTACCTCCTAGAATGTTAACTAGTTAATGAGAATAATTGGTAATAGGCTCTAATCTAACAATGTTTTTCCAACATTTTGTTTTCTTATATAACAAAAAAAATGTTTTTGAAATTATAAATGTGATGGCTTTAACTCTTGCCACCTATTAATATACCTTAACAATGCTTATGCTTATTTGTAATGTTTATTTGTAATCTAGCACACTTTCTTCATCTCCATCATGGTAGAATCGACCCGAAAAAAAATTGGTTCCACCATGGAGGAACCGAAATTTTTTTCGGTTCTACCATGGTGGAATCGAAAAAATCAGTAGGATCCACTGCTGTTTGGTTCCCTATGAACAATATTTTTTAAAAAAAATTTAGTGAAGGGAGAAAGAGGAAGAAGAAGGTGTAGGGGGAAGCGCGTATGGGGAGGGTTGCTGGTGGCAAATCGCGCGGAGAGAGGGTTGCCGGTGAGGAAGCGCACGGAACGGGCTAGGGTTGGGCTTCGCTGTACTAAATGGGGGTGGGGGCTTTGGGCTAGGACGAAGGGAGATGAAAGGGTGAGGGGCGAGGGAAGCGAGGAGTCGAGGGGCGGGGAGGCTGCGTGGAATGGGATAGGGGTGGAGGTGGGGCTGCGGGGGTATGGGGTGGGGGGGAAGAGGTGGGGGCTACGTGGGTGGGGGTGTGAGGCAACGGGGTGGGCAGCTAGGGTGGGGATGGGGTGACGATGGAATAAGGGGTGGGGGGCAGGGGTGGGTTGAGGAGGCAAGGATGGGGTTGGGCAGCACAGGTGGGGGGTGGAGGGGAAGGTGGTAGTGGTGGCTAGGGCCCTGTTCTTTTGAACTATTTTCAGTTAATTTCAGTTCAGTTAATTTAATTTCAGTTAATTTCAGTTCAGTTAATTTAATTTCAGTTAAGTTAATTTAATCTCTGTTAATTTAATTTAATTTCAGTTTAGTTAATTTAATCTCTGTTAATTTAATTTAATTTCAGTTTAGTTAATTTAATTTCAATTCAGTTCAATCTTATCTAATGTTTTAATTATTATTTTTGTTTTCAATATTACTATTAATATTGTTATTATTATTAATATTATAATTATAATAATAATTTTTATTTTTATTTTTTTATATTTCTATTGTCATTATTTATTATTATTATTATTATTATTATTATTATTATTATTGTTGTTGTTGTTGTTGTTGTTGTTGTTGTTGTTATTATTATTATTATTGTTATTATTATTATTATTATTATTATTATTATTATTATTATTATTATTATTTTGGTGAATTACAGTATATTAGTATTATATTTTTTTGCTAATAATTTTATTGCTATTATTGTCATTATTATTATTGTTATGAATCATTAATTATATCAAAGCTATAATTTTAGCAACTTGCAATATTTTCGAATTAAAGCACAACAAACACGAGTCAATAATAAATAATAATAAATAATAGATAATAAATATTATCCGTTTCATTTTAATTGTTACACTTTGATATTTTACACTATTCACAAATTTCACTTTGACCATCATTTGTGATTTATATGCGGATGAAAATATAGTCATGTGGGATCTTATTAGATTCATCATAACATGTATTTTATTAATATGTACTTTTTATAATTTTTACAAACACAAAACTAAAGATATATATATGTCCTCAAAGTTTTGCATTGGCATGCGTGAAAAGTGTAAGTGTGTAGATTAAAATGAAACAGGGGGAGTATATGCTAGCGATGCACGGTAAATGCGGACGGAAATAAATGGCATAAATTAAAACACAAGGTTGGTTTCTTTTTTATGCAAAATACCACTCAACAAATTTTACATACTTAAAATTCAAAATACATTTAACTATAATTTCATAAAATGAATTTAACAAATATATTACAAACATGACAAGTCAACAATTATATTCCAACTCAAATAAAAAAGAATATCCGATACATAATTAAATTAATAAATATATTTAGCATTAAATAAAGAGTGTCTTTGGTGTAACATGTTACACCATGACTTATTGTATAACAAAACTTCACATGTACATAATGACATAGACAGATATATTGCAACAAAAATGACATAGACTACACAAATAATGACGTGAACATCAAGTTATTTGGTTTCCATCATTATTGTTGACATATAATTTAGTCAATGTCGAGTCCTAATTCAATTGACGTTAAACTAAAATTGACCAAAAACAAGTATGTACTATTTCTACTACATTTACATGTATTGACCAAAGATCACAATATAATACAGATTTGAATAATATATCTAGGAATGAGTAAAAATATATATATTATTCAAGAAAAAAATATTTACATTTGCAGAAGAAAATCCAAGCAAGAATTCAAGCTTGGGTTTCTGAAACCTAAGAAGATAATAGAATGCGAACAATATCCTTAGGACAAGGAAATATACATTACATTACAGACTTAGAATTTACATTTGCAGCAGCAAATTCTAGCCAAACTTCAAAGTTTAGGTTGCTCAACCAGGAGAAAAGCCTTTTTCCACTTTGAGAGTGAGGATCAAAAATGAAGCCAAAGCAATGCAGAGTGCAATAAGCATAATCCCAGCCATGACATGCAAAGATATGTAAGGAGTCAGGAAGAAAATAACTGCAATCGAAAAGCTCTGCCAGACCTTCAATTGTGCAAATGCTCCCTCCTGCAATCAATTGAATTGCATATCGCGGTGCATCAATTCACATATAAACCAGAAAACAGTCATGGGTAAACCAAATCTTATCAGGTTGAAAAACTGATGTGTACGTGAAATGCATCAATCGTACAAGTCCTAGTTCTGTTAGGACACTCTATGTAGTTCCCTAGTGGCGGATCCAGGAATTGAGTCACGTGGGTTCCGATTTGTTTGAACATAAATCTAAATATAACTCTTACTCTAAATTACATTTTACAATAGTGTTACATTTTTTTATGAAAAATAAAAAGTATAACA